>JBBBVU010000009.1:13869881-13883821 GCA_037177055.1 Atherinosoma microstoma | reverse complement strand
GATACAAAAGAGGTGTTGTATTTTTGGAGTGAGATCACGCTCCTATATATATATATATATATATATATATATATATACAGAGGAGACATACAACAAATGATCACCAAGTTTCTTAAAGAGAAATGAAAAATACAATTTAACGATACAAATTTGAGTAAAACAGTAGGTGCCCTGTTTATAAGGTACTCAGATGTTCTGAGAGATGAGCTGCTCTGAGTCAATTAAGGCAACATCTACTCGGCCTTAAAAGTAGAAGTTTTACAGTGTTTGAAAGTTTGTGGACAAGGATTTTCCATACTTGTAAACAAATATGACCCATGTCTGCCTTCTGGGCTTCCTCTGGGTCTGCTGACAATGGAGCACCTTCTGTTATGTCAAAAATATAAGTCTACCATATAATGTCTGACTTTTGGAGTTTTTGTTTTTCTATTTCTAATAAGGCACTAACAGCCACCTGGATGTCTAACTTGTCAACAGAGGTCAACATAATTTAAGGCCATTGTCAATACGCAGAAACTAAAACTTTCAACAGGAATTTCTTATTTGTAGTCACATTCTTTGTCTGAGACCCTGTGCTTCTCACAAGAACAACTTATATCCCTAACTTTTAAAAAGTAATTGTTTGGTGAACAATACAATTCCCAAAATACCAAAGCTACTGTAGGCAGTTAATTCTATAGACTTGGGATCTCAAATCCCAGTCCTCGAAGGCCTCTGTCCAGCAGAGTTTAGATGCTTCCCTGCTCCAACACACCTGATTTAAATTATGTGTATCCAACAGCTTGTTGTCCAGTTCTACACAATGACCCATTAATTTGAGTCAGGTGTGTTGAAGCAGAGAAACATCTAAAACCTGTAGCACAGTGGCCCTTGAAGTATTGAGTTTGTGATCCCTGCTAAAGATCTTCTGTTCTATGGAAGACTGCATTTTGAACCGAATTACATTAAGAATACATAAAGAATTAAGAAACTAAAACCAAGCGCAGTGAAGAGTAATACCTACCATATACATAGAGGATGTAGTCATCATAGGCCTCTCCTACAGCATTAGATGCCACACAGCGATAAGTGCCGTTATAGGACTTGTTGAGGTTCTCGATGTAGAGATCAGAGCCGGTGACCACAGCGTGAGGCGGCACATCCTCATCTACTCTCAGCCAGTTGATCTGATGGGGACTGGGGAGCATAAATACCACACACATCATTCAGATGCTGTCTATCCACAGTAGAAATCTTAAATAAAGGTCAAATCTGAGATGGACAGAGGAGGACCATTGGCATGCCTGTCTAATAATGTAAAGCATGCTAACAGCTGGTAACATTTAAAAGGTACAATACAACGTAAAGGTTAAAGGAGGTGTTTGCAGTGGTAAGAAAAAAAAAGAATACATGAAAATAAATGAAAATTCTGAGTGCAGTCTGTCCATTTACATGAATACTTACTGCGGTTTTCCTTCAGCGATGCACGTTAAATCTAGATTGTCGCCCTCTCTGGTTAATCCCTCCGGATATGTCACCACAATCTTCACTTCTGGTTTATCTGAAAGTAAAAGAGAAGAGTACTAACAATACTACAGATGTATAAGTATTAGCAGTCAAAGTAGGAGTTAACTGATTGTTGGACCCTTCAGTGAAATGTAGAAAGACAGGCTTCTGAACGAAAGCAAAGCAGCCACAGGTGAGATACTGATTAAATGATTCTTCTGTGCTCAGTAGACACCCAGTCAGTCTGCACTACCTTAAAGCAAAAATGTTTTTTCCTCTTATCAATGCTAGCAAAAGATTACCAAAATGTCAAACGGCTCCAGTCAAGCTTTCTCTTTTTCCTTGAAAGGTCAGAGAAAACAGTTATCTACCTGAAAAAAATGAATATTCTACACAGACTACAAAAGGGTACCCTAACCTTTCTTTGATGTTTAACAGTACTAGGAAGCTTGTATCACCTCTTCAATCAATGCACCATTTAAAGAATACCTTAATATTTTTTGGCACAGGAGTAAAAATCATCCTTGTTTTCTCTAACAGTGAGTGCATGCCACTGGATGTGGCAAAGGAGCCCTCTAACAGCATAATTCATTGCTAAGGCAGTGGAAAACCTGTTATATCTATGATATAATATTCAGAGTTTAATGAGTCAATTTAAGTAATATTTAACCTTCTTAGAGTTACTCCACCTGGTTAATGATCCTACTTGAAGAGTTGATGTGAAACACTTAGTGAGTATGATCGCAACTTTGTACAAGTAAAACAAACTACAGACTACCTTTACTTAGATGTAATATCAGTTTCAAGAGACTGATCCCTTTAACAGTAAATGTCAGGTACATGATAAATATGTCCATTGTGACTTTATGGGTTATGGTGACTTTGTATTTAGATCCTATCTTGTAGATCCAAAAGCAGTTAAGCATAATGGACGATATTGGAGGCTAATTCATTTCTTTTAAGTCAGTTTTAGGGACAATTCCTTTAAATGATTCAGGTAAATCACAAACTTTTAAAGCCAAGATGATCTCAGCTTAGAGATCCATAAATGATCTCCTGTTCTGGTACCAGACTATTAAAACACAACCTACTACCCTTTTTTTAAGGTTGCTGAGCATGGCTTATGTGAGTGTAGAACCTGATTACAAGTAGCTTTGTTTACTAGCTTCTTTTGCATCCAAATTGGAGAAGTTGCAGTTGTGAATGCTTAAAACAAGTTCGGTAACATCACAGTTTTGCTGATTTCTTGCTCTCAGGCCATCATCCACTAATTTAGTTTTCATAGAACACAAGTGAATCTTTTTTAATTTGCAGGTTTTTAATTTTAAATTGCCAGTCTCACTCTAGCCTGACGGTGAGCACATCCAAATTCTCCCTTAAGTCTCAAATCCACAGATCTTATGACTGTTAATGTCAGTCTGACAGCTGTGAAGCGCCCACTGAAAGATGCTTTTTTTTCTTTTAGATGCCTTTTTTTTTTTTCAAAACATAACATATTGTATGAGAAAAGAAAAAAAATCTGAATCTGAATTATCTTTTAGAAAGATACACTAATCAGTACTGACCATCATGCATTACAGTCTCTCTGTTTAACTTTGGCTGCTGGCCAATGTGGTTTCAGCATGGCACGAGACATATGTTTCTCAGTGTATGTAAAAAAAAAAGCCAAACCAGTGCAGATGTTCTGATTGTTATGTTTACGATAGAAAAAAAAGACAAATATCCACTAATTATGTTGCAGCATTGCTGTATATCTAAACATTGGTCAGCTGTATCAAGATATATAGGCAGAAAAGGTTGTGGGTGAGTGAGTGAATCGTTGGATGATCTGAATGCAGCCCAAAACTCTGAGATGTATTTATTCGGTTTCCAAGAATGTAAATGTTTCTCTAAATTAAATCAAATCTTTAAAGTTTATTATTAGCATCAGTGGTGCCTTTGCCTCACCAGTAATCAAGCCCCCATCTAGCCTAAGCAAGATATAGTCTCTGTGATGTTCACTGGGCCTTAAGGTTTAGTTCTGGGCTTAAAAGAATGAAGTTGTGGGTTACTTACACAGCACTTCCAAGTGTCTTTGGGCAAGGAGGTCCTTTGCAGCCGGATGGTCGATTATGCAGTCCACTGGCACTCCATCGTCCTCTTTGGTGACAGAAAACTTCACCCGGCTGGTGACAGTAAACATCCTGTCATACATCTTATCAACTGTTGTTTCACCTAAGAAAAAAAAACATCATCATGAGCATGAAATCAAATTTAGTTAATTTTTCTGAGCATTTGTAAAAACAAATCTCAAATCCTGCAGCAGCATGAGCTGCAGTGGCTGTAATGGGCAAATAGTCACGGCTATTAAGGGAATATTACCTGTCAGAGTGGAGTACTTTCAGATGGCATTTAGATTTAATTTATGATTCAGTGATATGGTGCCCGAGTGAGACTTAAGAGGATTCAGATGAGCCCGAGGCCTTCGATTCGAAAATAGTGAGGAGCGGCTGGGTCATATCAAATCTGATAATGAATGGTTCTGATGCTTGAAGGTTTTGCATTGTTGAGGCTAACCCTGCAGTAATCTGCTGCCAACTAGGCCCAAGGCTGTCAGAGGGGCATTCATTTAGAGAGCATTACAATGCCACAGGGGCATCACATTAGCTGCAGTGCTGAGTCTGATGGTTTACTTGCACTTAATGAAGTGAGGAAATAATTACAGCCCCACACTGACCTGCAGCACACTTCCATTTCAGCCTTGTCACAGGGGAGCCTTACTGGACTCAGAGGGCAAAATGCAGTTGTTCCACAGTTGATGATCACCAATGCACACATATGTGGCCCCTTGATGGATATTAACCCAGTGTAACATACACCCACCATGAAAGACCTCCACACATACAATTTAAAGTACTGGGACCAGTTAGTGGTCATTGCACTTGTGGGCATTAAATTTGACGACTCTGCCAACTGTAGTGAGAAAACGAGCTGTTTGAAAAGCACACTGACTGTTTGAGAAGTCTAAGTGAGTAACAACAGTAAATACAAGATGTGTTTCAAAATTAGTAAATAAATGCAGCCCACAGAATGTAAAATATGCTCTGGCAAAAAGAAAAGACATTATACATCTCATTACGCCATGCTGTGTGCACGGTTAACTGTAGTCAATACCTCTGTGATCTGACTTCACTGTAAGAAGCATGACAACAGCATCAAATGAACCCTTCTTTTTAGTTACTTCAAATTTCTTGGAACAGTATTTATTTAGTCCCAGGCAAAAAAAAAAGGGGGAAAATGTGTTAGTCACCATGCAGCCACAAGAGGAAAGCGCAGTGCATCGATCACATTTGTAAGGTCAGTGAGGCCATTTCCAGGCATACTTGCCAGAGGCAGCATCCCATGCACCAAAGAGCTTGAATTAGTGTACAAATTAGTAGGATGTGGTGATACATTGCCTGAGCCAGTCAGGGTAATTTCCTCTTTGCAATCACAGGAGTCCATATGATAACAACAAAAATTATTTAAGTTTACTACACTTTGCCACACTGTGTTTATGTCTGATAAAATATGTGGATATCAATTTAAGGCCTGTCACGTGGTTCTGTAAATGACCAGTGAATTCTAGTAGTACAGAAATAAAACATAAGCAACTTGTCTGGCCATGAATTTACTTAATATATTGTTTTTCGGTTTTCTTTATCTGTATTGTTTTGTAAAGTTGGAGGCATTGGCTATATAAATAAGCTATATAAATAAATGACATTGACATGGTCTTGTTTAAAGAAAAGTGGGAGAAAGGATTTTTTTTTTCATTACAGAAAACAGAATTGTACCTAATCATTTTGATTTGATTACATTTGGTAATGCTTCATGTGAGATATCATGACATCAAATGGTTAGTTTTTTTAACATTGTTGTATGATATGTGCATATGTGCACTTGAGAAAAGACTATTTTGGCCACAATTTTATCATTTCATCTGCATAAAAATGGTTGTGCATGCAAAATGCTAAAGGGACAGAGAAAACAGCATTTTGAGGATAGGAAAATATATCACCGCTTATTAATACAGTCCTCGTTCCAGTTGACAGTATTATTACCAAATTATTTCCAACAAAGTCCAGAAAATTATGATTTTTGTTTTAGATATCAGAATCATATTTTATTTTTTTTATAAAAGCAAAAAAATAAATAAAAAGATAAGAATCATTCTAAATGTTCAGACTAAACGATAATTGTCAATTATCATTGTAATCCCAACCAAGATGAGGAAAACAACTGTGGATCAGGTCAAATCTGGTCAAATCAGGTCAAATCTGAATACAGAAAAAATTTGAAAGTTGCAGTAGAGACGTCAAATCAAATGCTCTTGTAAGTTTTCAGCACTGATCAATCCCAGTACAATCAAGCATGGCCTCTTTTTCATTCATTTCCTAACTCAACTTTTCTGCTTGCCAAACACTGAAGAGCCATCAATGATTATGCTGCTCCAAGATGGCTTTAACATTCACTGCTCCAGCACTGGTATTACCATTAGTGAAGCTGGCTCAAATGAATAAAGTATAGACTTAAAATTCACCCTCCATACCATATTAAAATTGAATATTTTCCTTGTTAGATCAGAAGTTTTTCAGCAAAGTTTTGTTGTGAGGGAACAATATTGTCTGTTAGCTAACTTATTAATATCAAAACCCATGGAGCCATGTACAGTACAGCAGCTCATGAATCCTTCATAAAGTAACTTGGAGCACAATCAAATCTGAGATATATTTCTGGCCCCCTCTCGTTCAAACACATTCCCATCCTTCCTTTCCTGAGCAGGGCCAGTCACAACAGCTTATCAAATGTCAGGCATGTTTGATACAATAAGACCACAGAGTCATGCTGCTAAGTGCTACGTCACACATTAGTTTGCACTGATTGGTTATAGATCTTTTGAACTGTGTCCAGACGCATTTTGGTCTGTGTCCACTGATAACAGCCTTTGGAAATTGAAAATGAAAAGAGAAGTTCCACACTAATTTGCATGTCTGTTAGAGCTGGGCTTTTCATAAAGAGCATCTCTTAAAAAAAGGGGAATGTTACTTGGAAACCTTTAATGATTTACTTTTACAAATTACACAAGCATCTCTTATACAAAATATTCTCACATTAACATTTACTGAACCTTGACTTTTGGAATAGCTATTCATAAATGTAATTCCCCAAGGTCCAGTTTTTAAATTAGGGAGCTCAAGCTCTTCAATTTAAAAATAGAAGTCAAATTTATGGAATAAAATTTTTGTTTGATCAGCTGCAATTGCTAAAACAAATTCAACTGAATATTTAATAATGCACTGAACCAAACTTTTTTAGAGCTTAATTGAAAATGGGGCTTTAATGGCTGAGTACCTTTTTCAAAAAAGTGCTACCTTTACAAACTTATCTAAAATTCTCACTGAATCTCTGGAAAGCAGCTACACATGATTGTGTGCCCAGTCTAAAAAAGACATGATTAAATGCAGCTATATGATGGAACGAATTACTCTCCCTGTGTACTTTAGCAGCACCAACTGATCACTGGTCTCCAGTACATTTAAATAATTTTGCAGCTTTCATTTATGCTAATTAGCATTTTGGCAGCTCATATGCTGAGCCTCTTGCAGGCCGGAGCCCATCACCTCCGTATCTGCCAGCATGATAAATGTTTGAAAAACCAATTTGGCCAGTTCTAGATAGAATGTCTTCCTTGCCATTAAAACTGCCTTGTTTTCATAAGGCAAACATAATCATAAAGTTTCCACAAAACCAATGTGATGTGGACCTTTGAATCTCAACATGTGTGGGGCTAATGAATTGTTTAGCATGTCCACAATGAGAAGTGATTTGTGTTTTCTGGGGTATGCCAGGGCATGACTTTCTGGCTATTTTTGTGTCCACTGCCACTATGTATTAGCCCTGCCCAGCATGTCAGTGGCATTTTGCTGATCTAACCATCCTGTCGCCTCTCCCTCTGTTGCACAAGACTCAACAACTCATAAACAGAAATTGACTTTGACTCCTGTAGGGAACACTGGAGGCACAGATGGCATTTAGCTTCAGATTCACTCTTGTCTAAATATTTCATCTCTCAACAAGCCAAATGTATCCTCTCCATTCTAATACATATATAATTTGACACCAAGCTGAGAGACATCCCCTCTGTGTAAATACAATGAGACTGAAATGAATATCCCTGTTGCTGTTTAGTTAGTATATAATGAATAATTGATAACTCCTAATCATAACCGAGAGGTAATAAGATTTCCCACCAATCCATATTATATACCTCTTTCTGCAAGATGCTGCAGGCGGCCGAATGCACTAAGATGAAGATAAAATGGGCAAATAATAGTTCATGACTGTGTTTACCATGTAGATGGTGTGAGGAAAATAGAAAAGATTTAAAGGTGAATACTTTTTTAAAACATATTATCTCAGCAGTCAAAGTGTAACTAAATGTTCACAGTAAATATTTAAGCAATTTTAAATCCAAACATTGATTTCTGAAATTAAAATTACAATATGAAAGTAGCTCCAAGGCAAATAAAAATTTATGAGACATAGCATGAGCCTAAATGTGCTGCTCCTGCAATTTAAATGCATAGTTTTAGCAAGCAGTACTGACTTTGGAACATGGGGGGGGGGCAAAGGAAGGAAAAAAGCACTGTGGTCCTCCAACTGTTTATGGCAGGCAGGTTTATCTTCCTATGTACATACACCAGTCAACATAATCAGTACAACACACATTTAGAGTAGAACTACATTTTCCTCACAGAGGAGGAGCCTCCAGAGACCAGGACTTGTAGTGAAGTGGACAGCCCTGGACCGTGTGAGGCAAACTGGGGGAGGCTGTTATTCTACCAACCTGTCAGTTCTTCCTCCCCCTTCATCCATCTGATAGAGGCAGCTGGCTTGCTGCCCATGGCTGTGCAGGTGAGCTCCGTCTCGTTCCCCTCGCTGACCACATCCTCCCGGCTCTCTATGATTGGGCTGCCTGGCGGGACTGAACCACAGCAACAGCAACGGTCAAAAAGACACCAGCATGGCAACACAGGTACTTTTTTTTTTTTTTTTTTAAGTAACAAAAACAACACAGATATTAAAGAATTGTTTGAATTACTGCTTCTCACTTTGAAGAATTTGGTCAGTCTACCACTATTTGTAATACTCACTCTCTGTGACCTTATCTGAGTGGTATCAGTCACCCAGATAATTAAATGTAGGCTGATCTTTCGACAGTGAAACATGCAGCTGTACTGTTGGCTTTAACATGTCTTTTCTATTTTCTATTTAAATCCTGAGTAGTTTTTTTGGGAAAAAGCTGTTTGCAACTTCTGGTCTGATGAAAAGAAATCAATATTTCCTATATTTTCTGCCTTTAGAGAGTCACATAAAGTATGTTTTCAGGAAAGAGAACTTAGAGTTTTTCTCATTTTTATGTGATAGCATAATTATTTGACTTTATATATATTCAATTATTTTAACTTAAAATTGGTTGATTTCTTGTTAACTTAAAGAAATGTTCAACATCTTAGTTAAACCTCTGCGTACGCCAGCGGCATAACAGCCTTTGCCTGAGCTTTGCACAACAAAATGTTTCATGTGTGTTTGAAAAAGAGTGGCTGGTGTGAAGTAAATGGCAAACTTTTAGTGAGTTACCTAAAGAATAAGCAGGAACTTTCCATAAAATCAATAACTCAGTCTAGAACTGGGTGATAAGATAATCTCAAAGTTAGCTGAATTGAAATTAAATTTATGTCAATCTCAGAGATGGGCACTGCAGATTTTCAGTCAGTCCATTGGTAGAGCAATCATGTTGTCACTCAGCACAAATAAATGCAACAACAGCCAAGGTGTCAGGCTATAATGTCAAAATACATTATTTTTATTACTGCAAAACATTGAGCAACCGGTGGGGAAGAGCACTGAATGCATGTTGGGAAAGGGCTGAGAGAAAACCAATGCTGTCCTCCCAAACTAAGATAACTTCTTATTTAATACATGTTTACCCTTAAGGGATGCTAATAGGTTTTAGATGGCTGAAGGTTTTTAGATGTTTTCCCGCTGCAGCACACGTGATTCAAGTTGATGGATCATTAAGAGGCTTGTGGAGAACAAGCTGTTGGTGTGTTAGAGCAAATCTATTCAGCCCTTCTTTCTGTGTATTTAACAATCTAGCCAAACACACTAATGATACATCCACACCTCTGCTCTTTATCCATAAATACAATATGTCCTGAAACAAAGACCTCTCATTTCTTGTTGATACTTGAAGGTTTTTGTTGTAACATTTAAGACTTTGAAGAAACTTTTTCTCAAGGAAGCATCCAGCAAAAATTATAGGCTTGCAACTGCAGCCTACCTGTTCCTGTTGCATGCAAAATGCATGATCCAAATATGTGGGCTGCTAATTTTACCAAGTCAAAGTTGCAACAGACTTAACTACACTGCCAAGAGCGAGTGCAGCAGCCCTGCAGCTGACAGGAATGTAAATATGAGTGAGTGAGACAGGAAATATAAATGCACTCTGTTCTTTATGTTATGACAGCACAATCAAATTTTATTCTTCATCATTATCAAGATCAAGATCAATAATAAAAAAAATTAAAATATGTGACAATATTTTTTACCCCAGAGCCGAGGCCTAATTCAGTCATTTGATTACAAAGTCATAGTCGCTTTAGATTACCATACTTCATTCTGCAGTCAATATAAAAATCAGTTTTAAATGTCATGGCAATATTTTTGAAAGTTCACTCAATGTGTATATGTGTACAGTTGTATTAAGACCAAAAGAACCGGATCATTTTCAAGGAAACAAGTGTTCATTCAGACAGCTGATTTCAGTGTTTCCGCAGCAACCTAGTGTGCGGTATAGATCGGGGAGCTCACTGCTGTACATCAGTCTGGGGAGCGGTTCAGAGTCACAGCACACAGACACACTTCAGCTGCCATCATAAACAAGAAATGTGATGCTTTCAAATAGAGTTGTGCTGAAGTGTGAGGGCTTTAAATTGTGCCTAAGGATGTAACCACCATAAAACAATCATGAAAAAAACAAACAAACAAAAAACAAGCAACAAAACAAGCTGGGGTCTTCTACCAGAATCCTGGGAGTTTGAGGGTTTTGCACAGTATTTTAGCTGATCCTAGGACAGCACTCTCCTGAACTGAGATGTATAATGTTTCTCCAGGTCTCTGTTGGTGACCACGGGCACTACTGTTGCCTTAACCTTCCAGGCTTTCTCTAGCTCTACCTAATATAAATAACCTCAAACTAGTTTCTTGAACATGACAATGAGTTCACAATTACCTCCACAGTCACCAGATCTCAGTCCAATAGAGCACCTTTGGGATGTGTTGGAATCATGGATTTATCATGGCAATATCATGGCAATACGGAGCAAAATCTCTGAGGAATGTCTCCAACACCTTGTTGAATTTATGCCATGAAGAATTAAAGTGGCTATGTATTTCTCTGACTTGCTTGTTTGTGCACATAATTGCCGCTCCCTCTCCAAATTTACTTCCTGGCCAGCCAAATCAGTATAGCTCACACTCCTCTGTCTCTTCCCCGCTGGCATTAATGTACAAGAATGGCAGCAGTTCCTGCAATTCAGATTAAAAATAACAGATTTTACAGGCTTTGGTGGAGATTGACTGTGGAGTGTTTGATTCAATAATTAGAAGTGGTGAGCACTTCTAATTATTGAATCTCACCACTAAAGTACCAAGTACTCTCAAAAGTACTACTCTAAAAGGAGTTTTGGGAGTAGATGTTTAGACAAATGTTGTCAAAAGGAGACGCGTTTATATTTATCATGTCTATAACAGCAATGATGTCATCAACAGAACATATTTCAGTTTGTGCACATACTTTGTTCCACAACTGGGTATGCGTGTCACTGGTATTATCTGCTCCTTGCAGAAAGAGCGCTCCACCTGCTGCTTAATATTGGTCAGAGAAATCTTTTATGTCGGCCCCCCACCTGTTTTATTTGCTGAGGTTTAAAGCTTTTTTGTTGTTGTTGTTATTGTTGTTGTTGTTCTCCATCTAACATCTTGCCATCTCTTCTTAACCTCATCTTATGTTCTTGTTTTTCCGACTGCATTTACTTTTTGGAAAATACCCTCCCATTGCAGTCCTACCATATTTCTATTTGCCTCTTCCACAAATATTTCCATCTCCATTTTGCGCACGCTAAATCCTTATATAAATAAAGCTTTTTGCGTCTGTTATCAATTGTGCAATCAATCTTTGTAGATCACCCACAAATCATGGAAACAACAGGCACAAAATATTTGCGGGTAATATTTGCAAGAAATTAGTAAATCAGGGCCTAAGTCTGAAATCCCTTGGGGGGAGTATATGTTTGAAATACAGCTTCTGATATTATGGTACAAAAGAACAAATCTGATGAGTTCCTGCTCTGGAGAATATAATGATCTATTGTCAAATAATTATTTAAATACTTCAGTTTGGATTTATCAGGATTGACAGACCACTTATCACATTAACCTATTGTTGCTCATCATTTCTTGGAGGTGATCCAAAGAAGTAGATTGTACATTAATAAATATAAGAATTTCTTCATCATCCAACATCCATTAGTTATGCATTATTTGGAATTTTCCACCCAAAAATATGTTCACATGGACACACACACAAAACTGTTCTTTTCCATCATCCCTTGTGTTAGTCATCGAAGTAAACTTGCTGAGCCTCAGTTCCTTGAAAGCAAAAAGTCACTGGGGTGCTTATTTCATTAACTCTTCATTGCATCGCTTAGTTCAGAAATACTGCAGCTACGTTTCAATTGTACAACTGCAGTAATTACTTTAAAGTGCTTTTAATTCCTTTCAATCCCCCAGGATGTCTGCATGTATAATAAAGCTTAACTAGAGTAATTTCTTTCCAAAGCATCAAAGTGTGGCACAGCTGACTCTCAATGGGGAATCGTTTTGAGCAGCCAAGTCAACATTCACCGGGATTCACAGAGTCAACACAGCTGCCAAACCAACGCGGTCTGAGCCATCACTTTCAGCATCTGCTCCTTTTCGTTATGCTATTGAGCACCACAAGAGCCTAATTGGATGATGTTTTGTTTCAGTTGCTAAAGATAACAGGATCAAAGATCACTATTATTTCTATTCACCATCTGTCATAGAGCAAAAAAAAAAACCCCAAAAAACAATAAAAGTGTGTGTTTATATGTGTGTGTGTGAGGTTCACACATGCACCCTAACACCTACCCAGGACAGTGATGTCTGCGTAGGCTTCCTGAGGAGGATCTGTGTATAGCTGGCACACGTAGCGCCCCTCATCGGCGAGTGACACATTGGACAGAGACACCCGGAGTTCGTTGTCAGTGAAATTCACCAGCTGGAACCGGCTGTCCTTGAGAGCTGTGGGGATACAGAGTGCAGGGACACAAACATGAGACATGGGGTTAGAAGGGAAAAGAAAGCGAGGGGTGGTGAGAATGAAAGAGAGGTTGGGAGAAGATGAAGGAGACACTAAGAGAAAATCAGACAAAGGAGGAGGGAGAGGGAAAGTGGAGGGCAAGTGCTGTCCTTTTGTGGGCTTTCTCCTTAATTGAGAAGAAAAGAGAGTTTCAAAATGATTCCTACGAGTTGATTTATAAAGTACCTTTACAGTCCACGGAGCACTTGCAAAGAAAGGAAAGTGTGAAGAGTGCTCATGAAGACTTCTAACAAGCTGGGGGAACTCATAAAACGGGCTGAAGCTGGTCATGGATGGATGCATCAAACTCACATATTCCACTGAAAGGAGAGGCATTCAAACATGCATAATGAATTGAATCACGGTGTGAGGAAGAGAGGCTTGGATGCATGAAACCCTAAATCAAAAGCAGCCTGGAATCTATGTACTAATGCTGGTATGGATTGGCTGAATTTTCCTTTAATGTCATCAAATTAAGTTAGCCATTTCTTTGACTTTTTACTCTCTGCTTTTCATTTGGGTCAGCACTCATCCCTGAGCACTTTTTTACGTGGACAGCCTGGGCTGATTTGATTGGGAGGCCTTTTGATGTTTTGACCTGCCTTCTTTATCAAGTCCTCTTTGCATCTGTCGAGCTAACGAACTCTTTTCAGCCCCTGTTTAAAGCACAGGCAGTTTATTATTCCCATCAGGCTCTACATTTACCATCATGATCATTACTCAAGGTCTCGGGGCAGTGTCAACATGAAACCTCATCCCCCAATATAATCTGAGAGCTCTTTGGAAGTCTCTCCTCAAAGGGAAACAATGATGCTGAAGCACTTTGAGAGTGGAAGCACCTGTTAAGGAGGGAAACCCTTCACTTCTGAGATGCTGACGACACTGTTTCATAACCAGCTGACTGCTTACATAAAAGCACGCTGTCTACTGTTCAGTACAATGCATCTACTCTAATCAAAATGTCAGATTATTTTCTCCATTACTCTGT
>JBBBVU010000009.1:13842673-13856870 GCA_037177055.1 Atherinosoma microstoma | reverse complement strand
CCCCCCCGCCGCCGAATCCCCCCCCCCCCCCCCCCCCTTCCCCATACCCTTCTTCCCCCCTCCCTCCCCCCCCTCCCCCCCCTCCCCCCCTCCTGCTGACGGAGACGAAATGGGCAGAGGCATATCACAGATGACTGGCTGATAAATTCACACTCATTCCAGCAGCTGTCTGGGAGAGTAAAGTGCCTGTATCTCTACACATGGCTGCCCTCCTGTTCCTGCATCACAACATACTGAATGAAACAGTCTGAGAAAAATACAGACCTTCAAAAGTCTGTGTACTCTCTGAGGGGGATGTACAGTCTGGCATCAAGTGTTGGGCACAGAGGCTCAGCTCATCAGCCATCCTCAAAATGCAAAATGGCACCAGCTCCCAACCAATTTTAACAGAAGTTGACGAAATCAGGAAATATTAGTGGACGGGCTCCTCCATCAGAAATACAGAGACAGGCACCTTTTGAATCAAGTTGGCTTCTTCTTTGAACTTTTCTCTCTTGTTTTCACATCAAAAGACATGAAAGGGGCAGCAAAAAGCAGGACAGCCAGCCCCCAATTCCTCTCCCTTGAGTCACCGCTGTCTGCAGCAGCAGTCATGTCCTTTCAAGGAACAACCAGACCATCATTAACAATAAAAGTTTCTCCCTCTCCTTCTCTGATTCTGCTTTTCTCTCTTTATCTTTCTCAGTCATTAAATTCCGATCTTCATGATGAAATGCTGTTTTAAGGATGTTCACAGAGGGAAGGGTATAATTAGCTCCATCCTTTTTCTCCTAGATGCTTTGCAAGGGAAGGTTTAGAAAAATTTCATAACCTCCAATTTGGCTAAAGATGAACACTCAAAGAAGCTCACTATAGCTGTTTTTATATTGATGCTGCACCACAAGATGAGAAGAAAGATGTTGAGCTATACCAAATGCAACATGTGTTGCTTTTTTTTTATTACAATGATTGGATACGGCTTTATTTCATGTTTAACAAATAATGTATAACACTTTAAGAAATGGCGTAATAGATTGTTTTTACAACATTAATAAGATTGTAAAAAAAATCTTACTACAACTTACAGCTATATCATCTGGCTGAGATCTTACAAAGATGTTATAGCTGTAAATCACAGTAACCTCATATCACAGTGAAAGGAGAATGAAAAGTTTGTACAGTTTTGGAGCTCAGCATCAAAGGATGTTGGAAACAGACACAGTCACTCACTAAAATTTACAATAGCAAAATAGATTGAAATACCTCACCTCTATACATAAAAGTCAACGCTGCAGAGCCCTGACCTAAAAAGCTGAACAAGTAGGAGTTTGCTGGTTTGGTCAGATGTATCCCTTTTGCCCATCTGCTTCATGTTGTCTTCTGTTTCACTAATTCTTCACTAGATTATAATTTTTAGCTTATAAAAACTGATTTTTATTTAATAAAATAACTAAAAAATGGTCTGACTGTATCGCTATAAACCTAACAGGGTTTGAACATGAGTATTCAGACACAATTTGAGCCTTTTCCAAAACATCCATTTCCACATAAGCAGTCTGTTAACATCTTTCTAAGGAAGTGTGGGTGGAGAAATAATCAATACAGTTGCTGAAACTTCACTCATATTAAATGTTCAAGGCTTAGTTTAAAAGTTTGACTGGAATTTTTTAATGCAATGGCCCTGCTACACTTGGCTTCACAACCACCAGACTACTTTGATGAGAATAGCGATTTTACTTCATGGAGCACAAGAGTTTCTGCTCTACCTCTGTCATTTGCAGACTCTATCAGCCACAGGGAGTTACATTTAAATTAATGATAAAGAGATATATCTTAAACATGAACTTCATGGTTATACTTATGATATCGTAAGTCCCAAAGCTATTTCACTGTAGTTTAATTTTGGTTTGCTACTTAATTTCAATATTTTGACACGCAACAAATAAGTGGTAATTATCATAAATTTATTGTATTTGCATATGTGCTTCACTCTTAACACTTACGTAAGTATTCTATTCTGACAACCAACCAAAAGTTTGGCAAACATAATACCATTTTGGATAAGAAGTTAAGCAGGAACAGCAGGAAAATAAATACCCCAAAATCCAATTTTCAGCTGGAGATAAAATTAGCATTATTTACCCATGGATAAAGAAGCACCCAAGATTAGTTTTAATGTAGTGGGGAGATATTATATAATGGATGTCTCTGTCATGTTTTTTTTTATTTATTTTTTTTACTTAACCTCCAAAATTACATATTAAGCAACATATTTGTTATGTTACCTATGATAGCATGGAAGGTAATACTGAATTAATTTACTGGGCTAAAAAAGCTAATAGTGAAGTCAAAGACTATTGAATCCACTCGTAACAGCTTTGTTTTGTGTTTTTAGTTTTGGAAAGGCTTAAAAATATGAGACTAAACAGTTCATTTCTAAAAGTAGAAATGTAGACCACTTAAGAGAAAAATATAAGAGAAATTCTGCTCTGCCTTTACATGCAGAAAAATGATGGTTTGAGAATTACAAACAAAAACAGGATCAGTGCTGTGAGCGGACGGCTTATTTCCACCGTCCTGAGAAGAAGCACCAACATAGCCAGCCATTCATGTAAATATGCACAGATGAACAGATTGCGTTAGACAGCCAATCAAGACAGACAGACAGACAGACAGACAGACAGACACACAGAAGCAAGCACATCCAAATGAACAGCAGGTAGCAAAAAGAAAAAGTACCTGTCACAGTTTCAGCAGCTCCTGTTGCAGCGCAGGCGAGGAGGAGAGCAGAAGAGAAGAAAACAGACAGGCGGTGAGCAGAAGATGCAAGCAGAGAAAAACTTTTTCATAATAGCTTAAAAGGAATGTTTAAATTCATTAAATTCAAGCCCCACATTACATTTGTGTAATTCCTCACCAATTAAGAAAAATGCAAAGGGAATCATAAGTGAGCAAGTAAGTTAGTGCGATACAACATAATGAACCATTTTTCTCTTTTCATGAGTTTTACTTGCATGTTATATTAATGACGGAACAGAGCAAATATGTGGAACTTTGTTTTTCCTCCTCTCGTGTCCCTGATTGAGATTCCAGCCAGGCCCACTGTGGAGCAGTCACAGCCTGGAGACACTCCCCTGGGACCTGCGGTGTATCCTGGAGAGGAGAGCACCCATTCGGAACGGTGCCCACCCAAACTGGCATCTCTCAGGGCATGGGATATTGGCGTGTTCCCAAGTCCCTGCAGCATTGCTCAGGGCCCATACCCTCGGGAGAGCTTCCATCATTCATTGTCTGCCATTCACAAACCGCCTCCCACCCATACATCCACATTTTCGCACACTTCTCCCATTGCCTTCTGCTGCACATCTACAGTTTTATATTTCACAGACTATATTTTATTATATTGACATTTCACACAGACTTTGGGGCTTCTTAACATTGGCTGTGAGCAACGGGAGCCTTAGTGTTAGGTGCACAGTGTGTTGAAGTGACTGCTTGTCTCACTTGTCATTGCCGGTATAATAAGGGTGTAAGGTATGTCATGTGTCCTTGTTACGCTCCTTTGTGCATTTTCAACATGTCAGCAGCTTCATCTGTACTAAAAAGCGTGAGTGACAAATCTTGTGCAATTGGGAACAAATTTCCAACATGGTCCAGGAGCCTGCTCCGATATCTCACTGGCTGAAGTCTCTGCTTCTTTAAAACTAAAAGTGTCAGTCAAAACATCATTCCTTTTACACGAGAATTTAACATAATGATGCTTCTGGGTGATTTAAGCGAAAAAGAAAAATGGATAGTCAGGCTTGATCTTGAATTAGAGCACTGTATGTGTCCCAGCCTAACCAGCCCTCAGGACAGCCCCATAATGAGGCTTTTGAGCTGCTTTAATTGCCAGGTAATTATAATGTTGTAGCAACATTATGTAAATGACTCATTATCATCATGTATGTGTAGTCTATCTGCCCTCGTTTTATGTTACTCTGTCAGACGTGTAACCCAGAAAAATGTATCATCTAGGTATCAGGACACCTCATTGTTTAATCTTGTCAACAGAGACCTATATCTAAACATGGAGACTTGAAATAGTGTGGTGACACCTTCCGTCAACCCACAGTATGAGCCACTTCCTGATGGTGGTCTCTAACGAAGCTATAAATGGCGCCGTGATGGTGGGGGTTCTGATGTTATGCCCCCCCACACCCCTCCCTCTCCTCTGTACCTGCAGCACATTAGGTAGAAGTTATGAGGTGCCAGCTTGCCTGTGATTAGATGTCATGGCTGTCGCTCAGCTTAGACAGGACTGATAGACAGATTTCTGGGGAAATGCGTGTGATGGCATTCGTGCAAGTGCAGCCATTGCACCAATCTGTCAATCTCTTGGGATGAGAGCAGGCAGGCCAACCATCCTCCAAATGATGTCTGTCCTTGCCTCCTCACCTCTTCTCCTTCTCATTCAGAACTCATCTTCTAGCTCTGCACAATGAAGAGCTGCATGTTCAGAAACAAAAAAGGCTCTCCATTGACGGTAATGTCACATTACCATTACATAAATGTGAGCATTTAAAGGCCTTTGTTTCTGTATTTAGACATCTGTGTTCAACTTTTGACCACAACAATAACAATGTTCACAGTTTTTTTGCTGCTGAGGCAGACTAAGATCTCAGGAGACAACATGTCTGTGTGGTAAGAGTGGCACATAGCCTCTCTCTCTTTCACTACTACTCAGTAAAAGCAATGGTGTAACACTAATGAGGTAGAATTTCTTCTCAGTACCAGACTGACGCCTTTGATATAATGTTCTTCTTTTCAGGTAAAACATTCCCTTGCTTATTTATGCTCATGATCTGCAGCGTGTTGCATGTCAGCCTAGTGTGTGATTGCACTGCATAAGAGGACACAACGGAGGTGGATGATGGAGCTCTGTGTTGTTCCCCATAGAGACACCCACATTGGTTACCTTCATATCTGACTTTGTGTGTACATGTGGAGAAATAAAGTCTTACTGTGGGTATCCCACTGTGTTTTCATTTAATTAGAAGGGATCAGAGGTGGGTTTAAACTTTTTCTCTTCAATCGGGTGGAGACGTGAGCTCCTGCTGAGTGGACCCAATAAACACATGTAGCTTTTGAGGTCATTTCTGTTCCACAAAAGAAACCAATGAAAGAGTTTCAGATTTCCCTGGGAAGAGAAAAGTCCAGCACCTTGTGTTACTCTTTGTTGTCAGTGATAACCATTTTCAAATTCACAAATGCCCATCATTTCACTGGTTGTGTTTTAAAATATAATTCCTCATGACAATCGAGTAAATCTCAAACTAAAGCTGGGATTACATCGTTATTAACTGATAAACAGAAAATAATCGGCAGCTAATCTATTAATTATGGTTGCAATACTTGATGCTACTCCATTTCAGCAGCAAGGGCTCGGGGAGTCTTTGCTGGTTGTCACACCCCCTAGATTTTAGGATGTTAAAACTAAAGCTTTGTGAAGGACTGAATCTCTTTGACACAACTGGCATGAAATCAACTCACTGCTTTGAAGTGTTTCGTGCGGTATGGCATCTGCTGGCTGTGTATGTGTAATGCATTTGAGGGCAAGTGTTGACAAGGCTTCATTAGTCCAAAACTGTCACGGGTCTCCCCATCACACCTTTGAATCCTTTGTTCTCACACCTGAGCTACTGATTTAATTCTGTCATTAATATGAATGATGAATTGGGGCTTTTAGGTTACTTCAATTTAGGTAACATTATAAGATTATGGTGTAACTTAAATCAAAGTAATACATCTGTAATGACAGAAGCTTTTGCAGCCAAATCTATGTTTTTAAACCAGAAAATTGTGCAACTGGGATACAGATTGTGCTACTATATTCATAAAGTTGTACTGTAAGGGTTTGAAACCCATGTTAAAGCATTGAGGGTTTGACTAAACCAACCCCTTCAAGTCCCTGTAAAGCAGTTCAACTCCTTTCTGAACCATGTCTGACATAACAAGGCCTTGGTTGATGGGGTCATGTGACTTTGGCACACTGAAGCAAAATATCAAAACAGTGCTCGTAACACTTCATAAGGTTCATAAGGTCGATACAGTCGAGCACAACATCACTTCCTGTCTTTGCACCTTTCCCATCTTTCTATGTACTGCCAGCTAAAAAAGAACTATTATTTTAGGAATTCATATTGAATTTTTATAAAGTTTGACTTCTGTAGGTTTTGCTCAGACTGGAGGCAAATCACTCTGTAAATCTGTCTTGGTAAATTAACTGTACTTGTAGAGCTTTAAGCTATCACACACATTCATACCAATGTGGGGTTCAGTGTCTTTCCCAAGGACACTTTGACATGTAGTCAGAAGAAAGGCTGGAATTGATCCACTGACTTTCCAGTTGGCAGCCGACTGCTCTTCCTCCTGAGCTACAGCCGCCCTAGTCGGACAGATTGTCCATGCGGGTTGTAAGCAATCTGATGCCTCCAAATGTCTGTTAGTCATGTTAATAACTGCATTTCTATATTCCTACCTCCATATGGGTTCCTCTCAGCTTTGCCTGTAAAGAACCACCCTCAGAGAGTCAGTGGACATTTTATTTTGCATCTGTATAGACTTTTGTTCTCCATGTTGATCTCTATAACACTCTCACAGTGACACTGTGGACTGTGCTGTGTATTTCTGGATTTGATTTTTCAGTTTTATGTCAGGATGAAAAAAGACACAATCAGGTGGTCACTACGCTTGTACTGAGATGTATCTGTTGGAATCTGTAGGTGTGTCTTACATGTACATAATATTAAAGAGAAAGTTATTTGAAGTATTTATTGCAAAAATACTGTCTAAGAAATTACCTTTTACCTATAAAAACGGAGCAAGGATTTATTTATTTTTTTAACAAATAACTGAGAAAAGTATTTAGAAAATATTTCCATTCCTCTTGAAATGAATCTGTGATGAAAGTAGAAGTGGTTAACAACTAACCTAAAACTGAGACCTTGAGCTGGAATCAGATGAGATGTCTAAATGCTTTTGGATGAAATCATAAAGGCTGGGAAAACGTGAACCTAACTGACAAGTAAGCAATCTCCATTCATTAGTGAAGATAAAAATCTGTATAAGAATACGAATGCACCTGAATATTTCTTGTCTACTGCATACAGAAAAAAGAGCTGTTCTTACTTTATAAAAATATATTCTAAATAACGGTACAGTCTCAGCTTTCACTTCAAGAATTAACCCACTTTTTTATTATCAGCACTCAGGTGCAGCTTAATCCAGCCCAACCAGCCAGTAAAAGATCAGAAAACACTCACCTGTAAACATGAGCAGAAATACTCAGATTAATTCTCCCCAGAGTCAGCTGAGACATAATAATCAGGTAGGCTTACAGGAGATGCAAAGCATGTTTCTGCTTGATAAACTAACAAAAAGGATATTTTGCAGATATGCCCACAGACATGGGTAATTGCACTCTGTTCATACGATCTGCTGTTTGCATGTCCAATACGTGGAGAGTGCAAGCAGGAGGACATACACAGCTGAAGAGACCTTTTACTTTGTGAGATTAATGGGAAATCCTTTAAAATATGCTGGTAGAAAAAAAGCAGATATATAAAATTTGGTGCCCTGCCTTTTTTTAGTAAAGTGCTATGAGCATCTGCAGTCACACACAAATAAAAAAAGAAGATTAAGTGAATAAAAGGCTAAATTTAGGATATGTCAGCTTTAAAAAAAATGCCTTTGAAAATAACAAAACAAAGGTGTGCAGTCTCATCCGACTGGGTTCTGTCATTCACAGCACATATACGAAATGTCTCAGCAGTATACAAAAAAGAAGGAACAAAAAAAAAAAAAAAAAAAGTCAACGGAAAACAACAGCCACGCTTTAATGACAACTCTGCACAGCTCAGGTAGTTTTCATCTCTCGGAGTCGTGTCAAGAAAAAGGAAAACAGCTTTAACACATTTCTGACGACTGTAGATGCCAGACTGCTGCTCCACACATGATAGGTGCCTACCTCTCCCTGTTACGCAAATAAAACAGTGAAAATAAAAGTGAAAAAAAAAAGAAGTGAAATAGAGGCAGCAATTGCTTAAGACTCTGGTGACACATCCATCACAAGATAATGTGATGAAACAACACTATTCTACCAGGGAGGACGTCTGAAACGAACGTAAAATGAGGCAGGAAGAGCGTAATAGTGACACAAGATTAAGACATGCTGATTGTTACAAATGTGGTAACTGTAAAGGTCTATAAATCACTAAGCAACTGCTTTTTGCCAGGAGGTACACTGATTTCCCTTTTTCCTAACCAGGCAGAATGATCTACTCTGTTATGTTAACAAGACCGGTTGACTGAGCATGGACTAAAGTGCAGCAGCAGCAGGGAAGAGATTCCTTCTTAAAGCCGAGGCAAAGCTTAACCTCTGGCGAAGTGACGCATCACATCTCATTCACATTGTCTATTTCAAGTGATTCTGCAACTTTTTTTGTGTTTTCCTCCTCGGAGGCAGAAGGCAGCCTGGTCTTCGTGTTTAAAAGAAAGTTGCGGCGGAAACTCTGCATTTGTTACCACATGAGAGAAACCGATGCTCTGATTCAGCTGGGATCAAAACACATGCATGGTGTTTCGAATCAAAGCCCCCAAAGAGTCTTGAGGGAGAAATCTTTGCTATTCTGGTAACACTCTAATGCCTCACCTATAGTGCGGTCTCTTGCCAGGAAAATTCACAAGAGAAATGCTTAGGGGTGTGAATGCGATTGTGTGCTTTCTAACATGTCTGCCAGCATTTATGCTTACTCACTAGGAATGTGCGTACATCTGCAAAAGCATCTTTTTATGTGTGTGTGTGTGTGAATGTGAGGGGTAATTAGGACATTAGGAGAAGCTTCTGACAGGCTTGTCATCACCACAGCCTGCCCAGCAGAGAAGAGGTGGTCAGAGGGGTAAGTGGAGGTGCACGAGGGTCAAGAGACAGCTGCTGCACCACCACTCACTGTCTGGAAGCTCTCAGAGAATATTAAACCACTGGGGCTTCTGCCAACTCGCTCCCTTGTTTATGGAATACACAAAGCCTTTCCACAAGGAGCAACGACTAATTTATGCCACTGTTATAAAAGTGCTATTGTTTTTTATCCTGAAACATGAGAACATAAACAGAAAAAGAGCAAAATAAATGGTGATGGCATTGAGGTAATTGAGGTTATTTTGTAAATCTGTGGATTTGCTATGCGATGACTGTTGTTCTCATTTTCATGTTCACACCTTTTTTTTTTTTTCATGATGATAAATCGGGGTGGTCTCACCCCTCCTGTGTATCTGTCTCCAGCAGAGAGAGGCTCCATTGTTACAATATAAGACATATTAAATACATTGCTCAAGGCTGATGACCTTGGTAATGACATACCATTAATTGTATAGATGGATTATTATCATCACAACAATAACATGGCTTCTCTCTAGTATGACTCTCCAAAACACCTGTGCCCATTCTCTGGCTGCCTCCGCTCATACAGTCATAATCACTTCTATCAGCCCGAAACGTTAACTGCATCCTGGGACACTAAACATGTCTATTTGTTTGCAGTTGTAATGTCTTTTGTGTGCCTCAATCAGGCACCTGTCAGACACACACCTGCTACCTCACAGCTAAGAAAAAAGGCAGAGGGGAGGCCTTTTGTTTCCTCACAGAGTTTATAATCAGCACGTTGTTTCCAATCTTCCTTCTTCATTTTTCAATTTCCCATTTCCCTTTTCTCAGTCAAATCACTGCTATCAATCAGGTGCGTGTTTGAGAGGGGGGGAAGTTCCTTGATGGAACCATCTCCAGCCCTAGGCCTCATTAGTCAGAGACTGCAAGAGGAAATGTGTGTGTGAGCGTGAGCAGCGCAGGCATGTGTGGACGTGGGTGATAAAAATGAATTCTGGAAGAGTGTGTCTGTCAATATGAGGCCATTTAGCATTTCCTATTCCATCCAAATGATGCACAGCAGACATCACGCTCTCTATTTGAGTTCCTCTAAATGGACACTCAGCCCAGTAAGTTCTATTATAGTTTGCTCTCTCCCTCCTCTGTGCTTACTGATATCATGCTAGAAGATGACCCATACAAGATGACCTGTAACATCTCAAAACAATTTCTGTGCAACCATGACAACATCTACTTCTTATCAGCAGTGAAAACATCTCAGAAATGAATGCAGCAAACTGACGAGGCAGTCAATACCAATCAAACCATAACAGCTGCATGGGCACAAGCTATATTGATTAACTTGACAAGAGGAGCTCGAAGTGCATCGATATCCTTGAAGAGAGTCAACTAAGTCGCTTTGATAGTGCTGAACACACCACCAAAACAGAAATAGCACAAAGTCCTCTGTTAACATTCATGAGGCACAAATTAGGCAACAAATACAAACAGTGAATAAAGGATGAGCTAACACAACGAGAACAGATTTTTGCCAACGTGGCAATATGTTCAATGTTTTACTGAGAGTATTGATTATAAAAGAGATCTATTTGAAGTGGCCAGACAAAATGGCAACTATAGTAAATTCACAATGGCAGGGTAATATACGGCTTCACTGCTTTCATTTATTCACAGCTTGACATTTCCTCCCTTCCACAGAGTGTGCTCTAACTGTGTGCCAATGGCCACATCATTTAGACCGGACCCGCATGAATATTTAACATTAGTGCCTGGCTCGTAGCTCACAGAAAATGAATTATTTTTAGTGGGCTTTTCAGAGGCACCGTGAAAAACTCTCACTCTGGTGATGAATCGCTGGAGAGTTTATGTTGTATTAAGCAGGCAAAACAAATGGCTATCAATCATTTGAAGCCTTCCATGCTTGCCAGCTATGCATCTCTTCCCCCCTTAAAGAAATTTGGTTGGTTTTTAGCTGCCAGCCTTGGGGGGAAAAAAAGGGTCAACCTTGAGTTCATTGTGTTTGTTGTGTCTCTAGAAGAGGAAGGCACGCTGAGTCCTGATGCAGTTGTAAGTAAATGTAAAAAAAAAAGAGGTGCAGATATAGCTATTGAACAACTGGAAAAATATCTTTCTCAATTTATTCATCTTTAAAAAGCCATTTAGCTTTAAATCACTACAAATTGACTAAATTATTTTTTTGCTGTCTCCTTTTCTTTGGCTGCTATATCCTTTCATCCCCTTTTGAAGTTTTTCAATGCTTGCATGAGGTTTGTTTTGTGCATCATACTGAAGCACTACTGTTCAGTATGATTGTATCCACCTGTTGTATCTTGTAAAATACCTCCATACTGATAATTCAGTCTGACACAGACTGTGAGCAAGACTTGCACAAGATCCATTTAACAGCAGGAAAAGTATACTGTAGCTATCACTGTCTTAGTTGACATCAAGTACAGTTTGTCAGCTCTCACTATAAACTATTTTCAGGCGACAGAGAAAAACTGACAAAACAACAGTGGTTAAAGCTGAAGTCCAGTGAATGAAAGGTAAAAAATGTACAAATGCATAAGCTGTGAAAGGATTGTAGCACATTTTATGTGCTATTCCAAAATATGGGAACAGTTTCCTACACCTTCTTGTGTTGTCAATTATCAACATTTATGGAGCTCTATAACATAACCCTGGACATCAATTAATGACGAGAGGGTTGTACCCAATGCATGAATATGTGACGCAGAGGGAGGCTGACCAAGCATCCATAAAAGACAAGTAAGGAATGAGAATGTGTTGGATAGTGGGATTTTCAACATTTCTAAAGATGATGTACAAAATGTGCAAAATAATGCTGATTTTTTTTGGTTGAAATGTCCAGGAGACCTCCAAAATCTGATTTTTTTTTTCTTTAAGAAAAAAAGAAAAGAAAAAGAAGACTAAAGTATATTTCCTTTTTTAATGCAATGGGATACGCTCACATTAATAATGTATTGTCTTCAGTCCTTACATGGAGAAAATTATACTTCCATGGAACTTTACAAATGCAAGTGTAAAACAATATTCAACAACCTATGGTATGTGTTTCTGTGTTTTCTATCTTATCCTCAGCATTAGAATTACAAATTATTACTCAAATCTATATAAAAAAGAGTTATATGCACAGGTTAGCACTTTCATTCAAAACAAGTTTGATTTTTCCCATAGTCTCAAACTCCATTGCATGACTTTTATTCTCTTATCTATTTCTTCATTTTCTGGCCAGCAACACTCTTGTAAAAATGTTTGGATTTGTTCTACCATTTATGAACAACAGTTGTACGCTATGAATGTGACCCAGTATGACACTGGTATTATAGAGACTAAAACTGAAAGTTGAGACTGTTCCAACACTAAAAGGCCATAAAAGTCTGCTTCAAGTGAAGCTATTCCAGATGTCTGTATAATTTTGGCAACGGGCAAATCAACAGATTTTCACTCAAATATCATGGGTACACTGAGTGAAAAGTCAGATAAAGCAGCTAACAGTATTACCAAACCAAAAGTATAGGTTTGTTGTTACAACCAATCTAAAAAACGGAATTACTCACGCAAGCTGCCATAGTTTGCATTTACAGACCCCCATGCATTTCACATACGGTGTACAAAGTAAATCCATTAGCAACTTTTTTCTTGACAGGTAATTTCTGCTTCAGTTGGCATTTATCGACTTCCCACATCTTCTTCTATTAACACAGGAGTATACAGAAATAAATATCCAAGTGAGTGACTGAAAAATCTATAATGTTTCACAATTGGAGGCAATGATCATATTTAGTAAACAAAGACATCCTGTCTTTGTTGTGGCAACTTAACGTACTATTCACCTTCATACTCTGATTCTGAATTGAATGTATACCACTTGATTTGTGGTGTTGTCATAGTTTGTAAAAGTTTTTATTCGTTAGTCAGCTGTGGTAGCATCCTAACTGGAGACTGAAGAAGTGTATCTTCATGAGTCACCATCATCTCCTCCACTGCCTCTCCTGCAAGCCTCTAGGAATGTGACCAATCAGAAGACACTTCTTCAAATCCTACCATTTTATCCCTTTACCCAGGAGAAAGCTTCCCCCTGTTCTGAAATAGCTGCAAAATAATTGGAGTTATGAATGCAAAAATAATCTAGAGATACCCAGAATGATTAAATAATTGGAAACAATTATACCAGGTCCACTTTAAGAATGTTTTTCTTATTAATGAAAAAATAAAAAAGGTCTCCTTAAATCAAAGTAGAATATTTTCAATTAACCAGTGCAGCCATAAATATATATACAGACTCTTTGAATGCCCTTCTTGATCTTAAAGGGGCTCAATTCGGTGTATATTGAAATATTCTATTACACTAGCCTGTGTATGCTATGTGCAAATGTACCTTGTGCATTAATGTCATTGAGGCATAATCAAGTCAATTTCAGTGCAGCCAGCTGTGCACTTTGAAAGACGATTGCAATAGTTTACAATTGTACTGCTAGCTACCTCATTTTGCTAATAATCATTTTTGGACTCTGACTAACATTGAAAATGTTAAAGGGACACTCATTAACTCCATACTCCAAAACACATATAATGCTAGTATATCACACCAGCATGTCATTGGCAAACCCAGCTGGCTGAAATTCTATCCCTCCCCCTTCTGCTATTTAACCAAGATAGTCACAACTGAGAATGAGAAGTATTTTCCACTCTAAACTGTTCAACTTTCAAGAGTTCACAATCTCTATACTCACGCTATCAACAAAGCCGTTACTTGTCAACGATAAATGCAGTTTCCTTCAAAATATATAAGCTCAGATGTGCCTTGCCAAAGCAGCTGCAGGTGAATTTACTCCTATCAAAGAAAAAGAAAAAAGAAAAAAAAAAATATATATATACATATAATGGTGTGATTCTCCAAATAGGTGGGAGGGAAGGGTTCAGGGTGATGTTTGACTGAATAACCATTTTTACAACTATTTTAAAATAATGTTTGTCCTAATGAGCCCAAACAGACCCCTGACATGGCTGCTGGCACAATGCTGTGAATGCTACAAATAAGATATTTTTTCAAAAGAAGATAAAAGATCAAATCTGTGAGTGCATTACAAAGTAATTCTTATATGTAATTAAATCAACACTTCATGCTTCCTCTACCTGCTTTGAGTCGTATTTGACTGGCTGCGCAATTACTTTAACATTGGTTAATTGCTGGTTAACCCTTTCACGCATGACGGTCACTACAGTGGACACATCTTCAAATGCCATTTTCTATAGTAAAAATAGGGTTTT
>JBBBVU010000009.1:13824482-13842573 GCA_037177055.1 Atherinosoma microstoma | reverse complement strand
TTTCAATACAATTAATTTTCAGCAAAATCGAGCCAATGCATGTGGTCCACTTTAGTGGACATGTCACTAAAAGCTTACAAAATAGACATTTAAAAAAAATTCAAAGTGCATTGTTTTTTATATGCCTTAAGTTGAATAAAAACACATAGTAAAAATTTTTTGACTCAAGAGATCATAATTCATGCATGAAAGGGTTAATTCAGCTGCCATAGCAATCATGTAACCCTCTAGTCTGTCAATCAGCAATTAAAAAAGAAGATCATGTAGAAAGTCAGTAATATGAAATACTCAAATACCAACAAGTGAGTGCCCAAAATGGGAACACGCTGAGCGTACAGATTCTCAGATTACTTGACAGTTTCATTAAGACAGATTTCTGTGACCCTGAAGTTTTAATCTTCCTGATAGAGTGAGGCTGTTTTTACACCCATCCTCAAGGATGCACTTCATTTCCAACAACATCCAGCCTGAGATGAGATTTGGCCTCCTTCAAATACAATCTGAATTGCTTCAATTGGTTAAACAGAAACTGGCAGGCTGAACAGAGCAGAGTGCAAACGCGTCCACACAGCCACTGGCAGCTGTGGACACAAGATTGAGGGTAAGATATCTGTGAGTGGCCTGGCACCTGAGTCTGAGAGATAGTCCTGCTTAGTGGGAGAGAGAGGAAAAGGGGGGGGCAAATTCGAGACACACTGGGTGGCTATGCCTGTGTTTCCCCTACAGGTTAATATTTCATGGATGTGCGATATAGTTCAGATGGCAGTTTGAGATGACTGAGAGGTGCAGGCGGCAAGAGTTTAGCGATGTGTTAAAAAGGGAGGGGAGTACGGCAGGGGAGAAGTGTGGCTACATCTGTGAAATGTTAGTGGCTGTTAATGTGAGGAGTCTCAAAATGACTGAGGTTTGTGCTTGTACGTGCATGCATGAACACGCGTGAGTTGTGCTTTCTGCAACCTGAGCCTATTAAAAGCAGAGTCACTGGCAGTACAGATGTGTCTCTCTCTGAGCCCAACATGAAATACAGGAAACAGTCTCTTTGATCATTATCTACCTGTCAGTCTGCCCTCTACAGGGACCGCCTGTTTCGACTGCTGATGTGCCGCACTGACAGGCCAGAAACACACATGCAAACTTAAACACATCAAGGGAAAAAAAACTGTGCCACTATGAGTCTGACTCGGCATTAAGACTCGTCCCTGAGGAGGCATATCCATGACGACCAGCGGTGTCGGCAAAGCGCAGGTTTATTATTCTATATTTGGATTCCAATTAGCCTCAGTGACTGTGAGGCTTGCGGAGGTCCGCGTTCACATTTATCGGGCAATTAAGTCACCAATCCTCATGATTGTATGTTTGTTGAATGTGGAAGGAAGCAGGCAGAAACCTCTGTGATCAAAAGGAGAGCATATCGAGGAGTAAGTCAAAAGCAAACAAACTTGTTCGGGTTCATCTGTTAGACTTTCTACAGTGAATATCTCCGACAACTTGTTGAGAATATCAGCAGACTGATAAGGAGATAAAAAAACTATAGACTGTGTCATGATTGGGTGAACAACAGTCCACACAGCAGTGATTACCTTTTCTTTTTTTTAAACATTATATATTGGCAATACAGATAGCTGAAATGAGCAGATTTTTTTTCCTTTTGTTTATATTTCCTATGTTCAATAACACCGAAGAAAAATAATCCTGTTATGGCAAATAAATGTGTGCTTGATGTGCGGTTGGGGGGTTGGCTACTGCTGCAAAGGCTGTGGTTATGATTAATAAAAAGGTCTGTGATCAGAGGCAAAGTCCAGTCTCCTGCATGAATCCATCCTTTAATCCTCCGTCTAAGCCTTTAGAATCTGCCTCGCTAGATAAAAAAACACCCTCATTCCAGCACCGACAATAGATGGTGGTACCGAACATGAAGTTTGAACTGCGGATTAATCCAAAATTACGAACATCGTTAGAGATACAGGACTGAACATTGTAGATTCAACTTATTATTTTTTTGTTTTTACCTTAAAATAAAACCATTTTGGGTTAAATATTTAATTTATATAAGCAAAACACACACATTTCTAGAAACCTTTGTTGTAACTGAGTAAAAGGGGACATTTCAAATTCAGATATCAAACAAACTTTTGATAAGCAGACCATTTAAGGTGGTTTGGCTGTGAAAATTGCAGCAGTAAAACAGGCTCCATACTGAGCAGAGACCTAGTGGCTTTGATGCATATAAGGCTCATGAATCAAAATGGTCTGAAAGTGTTGCCAGTGTTTGTTTGTGCTTGTTTGTGTATCTGCAAGTTAAAAAATGTTGGTCATAATTTTCACAGGACAATCTTCAGAAACCCAGTTTACGATGCCTATTAGGAGGATATCAGTGCATTTATCATCAGTCTATTAGTTTCTAGATTCCCATACCCAATGCTTTTGTGGCTTTTACTCCCTGCTCCCTGCTGCTCCTTTCCTCTAATTCATCTGTCATTGCTGTTTCCAGCCTCTGTGGTTTAAAGTCACTTCTTTTAATCTTCATGTCAACCTACCGGCACCCAGAGTAAACAAATGAACAATTTAATGCAGAGGCGTAAAGCAATTTAAATGCAGAGCCATGTTGGTATGTCTTTTTATTTCAGGTGTGGCTGACCTCACTTTAAGTGTTACCCCCACATACCTTAAGGTGGTCACATTTGGTTGTTGCAATTTACACACTTCAAGTTGTAATAGCTTTTCCGCATCTTATCCCGAAACAGCCAAGATGCCTTTATAACTATTTTGGGAATACATTGTACGACCTCACCTTCAACACCATTAAATTCCATTGTACTGTCAATTTGAAGGTTTGAAGCTTATTCTAATTGGAATGAGTCTATTTGTTTTGAGACCAGGTTGAGAAGGGCATGCTGGACAGAGGAAACGTGTGGATACCATGATGATTTAGTCCAACGTCATGTCATCTCTATCATGTGTAAGATCAGAGCGAAAGATCTCGCAGCACAACATCAAAGACTCCTCATCAATCAAACACACCAAAAATACAGCGGTCCAAAAGACTCACACATGAGTTTGCTGCATCTGCATCCACAGTATACAACATACTGTGTCTACTTCAAGCCAGGAAATATGTCCCTATCTCAGTTGGTCATCGCTGCCTGCACTTCTTCCTTTAGATAAGGAAGATGTACATCCATCACTGCTTCAGCTACCTCTGTCCATTTTAAACATATATCCATCCTATCATATGAATATTACAGCAAATGCTGGGTGGAAAGATGTCTTAAATTGTTTCTTATAGTAGTTTTAAACCATATTTTTTTCGTCATAGTGTGAGGAAGAAAACAACGTTTTCACTTCTCTGTCAATGTGCTCACATGGATGTTTAAAGTTCTAAGTTTGTAAATTCCACTCTGTACATGCTGCACAATACCAAACTAGGAAAACTTGACTTATTGACTAGCTGGTGCCCATAATGGAACATTTAGAAGCTAAAGAGCAGAAGTGTTTTTTTAATGCATTTGTGGAGACAAATTTTAAGCTAAAAAGAGAGTGAATATTCATCAGTTCCTCTCAACCACGAGTCCAATAGAATGCTAATGTTTTTTCATTTCTGCTGGATTGTTTGCCCGCAGGTTAAGGTGATGATGCCAAATGTCAGCGTTTTGTTTACAGCTGGTTTGGCTGCTGCAAAGTGGCTAAAGAAATGAATTCATGCAGGTTTAAGTAAAAGCAAAAATAGAAATATACATTAGAGCTAAATGTTTTGCTTAATTTCTAAGTTTTATCAATCAAGCTTCATCATGTGTTTATAAAATTAACCAAAAATACATACATGAAGAAAAAAGATAAATAATAAAATATTCAAAACATTAAAAAGTCTTGACATGTGCAGGAACATCTTATCTTATAGGAAGAGTTCAAATCAATTTTATGCAAATCCCCGAGATGGGGACTCGAGTCTGGGACTAAGACTTAAGTCGCATGTCCAGTGACCTGAGACTTGACTTGGACTCGCACTAAAAAGACTTAAGACTCGACTCGGACTCGCGATTTTAGACTCGTGAACTATCTTTTATTTTTAATGTGTATTTTTGAAAATAGCAGCAGGCGCACGAGCACATCTGTTGCTGCAGCACTGCTGTAACTTCTAGGTATTAAAAACTTATTAAAGAGAAAAATAAAAGAACATTAAACTGCAACATCTGTGGTATAAAACTGCAGGATGCTGGATCCACCACATCCACCTTAAAATACACCTGGATAGGTTGTGATATGAAATTTTAATTATAGCATCTTTGTTAGCATATGTACTGGCAAATCCTAACTAAATATTAGAAAAGGTGTATATATGTAAATTATACAAGAAACCTAATAGAAAAAATTAGTGCCAATACTCAACAAAAGGATAATCATGCAACTCATTAAATTGACCTCACTCGTTAAAAATCAACAAATCAACAAATTGCCACTTTTTTGTTTTTGTAAATCTAATGATATGACAAGATTAAGCAAAAGTGTTTATGTCTGTGTGCAAGAGTGCTTTTTCTGCGTTTTTCTTTTGTTGTTTTTGTGCATTTGTTTGTTCTTTTTCCTTGAAAACCCTCTGTGTTAGGGAGATATTTTTCAAACAAAAGTTTGACATTTATATAATCTAGGACAAGGGAAGTAGCAATAGCAATTAGCAAGGTGAAGGTTGACCTTGGGTGTTATATTGGATATTTTGCATTTTCAAATCTGAGATAAAATAGAATCGACCTCTTAAGTCTTTGACTATTTCTTGGAACTGAAAGGTGTCAAGAAATTCAGGAAGCAACATTTTCGAAGCAGCAAGGCCAAACTGAACAGCCTTGGGAAACATTGAAAAGACACATAAAGAATTGTAAAAAACATTAAGTTTTAGTATCCCTATCTTCAGGCAAGAATAAACTCTGAAAATCTCCAGCAACAATTTATTAAAATTAAGTGTTTACCAACTCAACTCGGAATCACTATTTCCATATAAACACGAGGGAGGATAATTTAATTCTGAATAATTTCATTCTGAATGATTAATTTAGAATTAAAAACATCATGTAACCGTGGACAATTTTACAAATACTTGGTGTCCTCTTCAGTCTGAATGTGCCATACCTACAAATCTATAAATCAACATTGTTTACATTTTTGCCAAGGCGTGGAGGTTATGTTTTTAGCAGCGTACATTTGTCTGACCATCTCTCTGTCCGTCGTCTGTTTGTTAGCAACATTTACGATTTTGTATCGATCGAAATAAATTATATTGTTTCTTTTCAGCAAGTCTTTTTTTCTTTTTCTTTTCCTTTCTATTATTATTATTATTATTATTATTATTACTATTATTATTATTATTACTATTATTATTATTATTAGTATTATTATTATTAATAATACTAATAATAATAATTTGATTATTTATCAATCTTTTTCCTCACTGCAAAAAAACGTGGGATATTCTCAGTTGTGTGTCTGTATTTGCATAGTGTGTTGTTTGTAGTCGAGTTGGATTGCAGTGTTTTCTGTATGGTGTGTCCCCCCCACCCCCACCCAACAGGCCATCTTCTAATAGATGTTATAATCCCACATTGTTTGACCCGAATCATGTTGATATTTCAGATCTGATGATCTGAAGGTTCAAAATATAGGAGGTACTTGGTGGGCTTTTGGGTCTTTTGGGGTTTTTCAAAGGTTAGTGACTCTATGGCTTAGAAGAGGTCTACGCTCTCTGAGTGCTTCTTGTTATAATTAGTCCAGCCAGAACAAGAGTGGGCTCCAGGGAAAAAGAGGTTAAAGGGGTGTGTTTTAACAAGTCAGCATGCTACTTGCAATTGACTGTGGTCAGCTTGCTCTCAGTTTAGAAAGGAGCGGTGGTGGACAGCTACTCAGAAAAAGGACATCACAGTCATGGTCAGCAAACAGTAAAAGTGGCAACTTTGAGTAAGTCAATGCTATTGACTTGTAAGAGCAGCTGTTACAAATTATAGGAGTAAAATGACTTCTAAACCTTTCAGATTTAACAGAGATCAATTTAAGGTATGTTTCAAGATAGTCAAAAGTATTTTTACATCACAGTTTAGATTTGTGAATTTTGATAAAAATGTTTTACGTGTCTTCCTCTGAAACTTTTTTTCTACATAATAATTATGCTGAAATAGTCAATTATAAAAGTAACACTACTGAACTATAGCAGATCTTCACACTTTGGCATCCCCTAATGACAGTTAATTTGGCATCTGACTTGAATCTCATCTCTTCTCTGAGCTCTCTCCAGCCAGTACAAGTCAGTCTGATGTTGACTCTTATATCATCTCTTGCCCTGTATATTTCTCTCATTCTTTTCTTTCCTTTTCCCGATAATGTCCTTTTGTGTTTCTTTGTTGAATCAGCTGTAGTGTACGTTCAAATCGACCAATGTGTTGATATCCTGTTACTGGCATGTGATGCTGTGTCGTTAAGCATAACACAACTGTTACGTGATGCTCTGAGCTGGAAAGAAAAGGGTTGTGAAGTGCAGTTTCTCAGCCTCGGGACACTGTAGAGCAATGATGACTCCAGCAATTTGCATGATTATAAACTATTAGTTTCAGTCAGTCCAAAGCAAGTGAAAACTTCTGATATCTAGCTTTAGTATTCAGTGTTTTGCCACATTCTACATATAAATATTAACATCACATCTCTGACACAACAGTTGTGATTAAAACAGCAATCAGGCAGCATATACCACTCCTACAACTAATATTATTAAAATGTAAATGCAAGATGTTGCACCGTGGTCCTTGCCAGAGGGAGGCAACAAAGAGAAGACAGTCATTGAGGAAATAAAAAGAAATAGTCAGGTAATCCATGACACAACAGTGACATCTCAGAAGATTAGAGCTGCCTCTCAGTCTAAATCAGCCTTCTATCTTCATGCTTAGCCCCATTACTTGCTTTGTAGGGTACTGCCCTCAGGGATGCACCTCCACACAAACAGGCTTGCATGTGCTATCACTCACAGAGTCACACTGAGCGAGATAAAGACGAATTGAATAAGATGATTGACGAGAACAATGCTGGGAAGTCTTTAAAGAAAGCGTCTGAAGGTTTCTGTGGCCTTAAACTCTTCATGAATCACTGCTCAAGAGTTTTCTTTCAAATTCAAATGCAAACTTTTATTCTTCAGTTTGAACCACACACTGCCAATACAATACTGCATACTGTTGGAGCTTCAATGACCATAGAAATTGCATTTCAAGAAATTTCTGGCAAACACAAGACAAACTGGTGAGTGTGTTTTGGAGGAAGACCAGGATGTGCATAGGGTATTGTTTGTCTTAGGCAGACAGGAGGCTGCCGGTGGAATGCCAGTGTAAATACCTGGTTTTGTCAGTTCTCTGAGCTGCTGTTTGGGATCCAGAGTAACCACAGGATCAGCATCAGAGAACATTTTTATCCCTCAGCTTACAAACCTACCAAACTGCAGCTCTGCATCCGCTCTTCCTCTCCTTGCCGCTCTTTGTTGTGAGCCAGCTTCACTCCTTGAAAAACAACATGGCCCTACAAGTGCTCTCTCACATTTGAATTGTGCACAAGATTGAAGAGAAGGCTAGATCTCTGGCAAGTTCAGTGGAAGAGTTTGTTTTTTTCTTGCAATATGAAGAAATAATAAAAGAATGTTTCTGGCAATTTCGAGTCTTCGAAATTGACGTGGTTAAAAAGCACTCACATATGAATCACTGTTCAGTTTAAATTCAAACCTTCTCATTCTGCTTTGTTACAGACAAATACAGTTGATTTTCAAAAAAAAATCTGATGACTTGGGTCATTTACAGCGATACTAAATACCTTGCATTCAACCTGGCGATAACACTGGCCTGTGTAATGAAGTAAAATAAAGGCTAAATGAATCCAAATCAGGAGGAGCTGAGGGACTCTGGGAATGTGCACTGTGAACAATTAACTAGCGCATCCAGCATACGAATCAGCTACTGGCACATTACACACATGCTGTAAAGCTCATTACTGTTGCAAAAAACACAAATGTCGATCAAATTCAGTGACAGAGCAGCAAGTGCGCTCTGTCAGGATCCACCTGCCATTCAGCTCTTTAACTCGCTGCTTCACCCCAATCACTTGGCACAGACACAACAACAGCCTCGTCTTGCGTTTAACAAGTCATGCTTCGTTATGTGCAGGACTTTTCCCAGACTTTTGCGCTCTTTGAAGGATGCTGACTGTTGTGATGCTTTCATCTCCTCCCTCAAAAAGAAAAGGAGAAAAAAAAGAAAGAAAAAGAATTCTTGAACTAAAACACCCATGGTTAAACATAAAAGGGTTGAGATATTTTAAAACTGACATCACTTCAAAGGCAGTGAACACATTCAAAGGGTATCACAGGAAAGAGATTCAAAAGCTTGCTAGTCACCTGTAATCCACTGCTAATACCTGGTCCCCACAACTGCATATTAACATTAACTCCACTCACACAAGAACTGGCTCAGTGTATAAACTCATACGAGCAATGGGTCCTTAATATTCAACTGAGAAAATGTACAATTGCACAAATTTCCCATGAAGATATTTTGTTGTTGCTTTTCGGACAAATTCAGAATGCCAACAAAGATCTAGACACATACACAAGGAAACTGAATAATCATCACAGACAAGCAGTTAGCGACAACTATCCTGCAAGCCGACATCTACCCCTCTTTCATTTCTGTTCATCTCTGTGTCTTATTCTTACATCACTTCGGCTCTCTGTCTTGTGATTCCACGTTCTTCCCCATTTGTTGCAAGTTCATTGTTAAAAGGTATAGTTTTAAAAAGAACAACCTTCCTTTTAAATAAAACGAGGAAAGAAGTGTACCTTCAAAGGATCTTTTTTTTCTCTCCACAGAAGAGGAGGTTTTTGAAAGTTTAAGAAAGCGCCACTAAATCATTGATGCAGTACAAACAAGCATTTAAAAGAAGCGGTTGCCATCACTCTGGTGCAGGATGTTTACTTTGAGAGTGAAACCATGAAATATGTGGCGTGTTTTTAAAAGATAGTGAACTGTATATTTTTACAAGCTATTTATCAAATGCTTTCAAGCAGTAGCTAATTCCCAGACTATATTTAACATATTTAATACTTTATCAGCAAAGTATATATCAGGGATATATTTAAGTGTCAGTTCAGATCTGAACTGCCACTCTCAAACAGCAAATAATACAGACAAAAGTCAGTGGTAGACCCTCAACATTCTGCTCTGTGAGGTGAAATTACCTTTTTTGTCAGAGTACTCTGATGGCTTTGAAGAAAGTAATAAACAGTTTCAGTTCCCTGTTGAAAAAGGCTGTCAGACAGCAAAATAAGGCAGAGAAAATACTCTAAAAATCACTCATAATTAAAGTAAAATTTGCCTGAGGGCTTTTTATTATTATTTTTTATAATTATTATCATTATTATTATTATTATTATTATTATTTCAATGTTCTTTTGGTGATGCTATGCTGTGTGCTATGTCTTTTTAAATGGGGAACATTACCAATACACAGACAACCTCATAGGTAACATTTTCTACCAGAGTGTGTGAGAGAAATGTCACTTTATCAATTTGTATCTGCATTTGACAGATTGGTAGAAACACTAATATAATCCTAACGCAGTCAAATAAACTAGCCTCGCAGATACATGTCTCGTTATCAAAATGATACTTGTACTTACAGTTTTTGATTAAATTAATTTTGAGAATTGTCAGTGCAAAAACACACAAACTGCTTTAAATCTTGATAGATTGTGATTCACAATGATTGCTTTGTATTGAGTCTTTGTTTGGTAATTTGATGTTTTAAATATTCTCACTTTTTGATAAATCATCAGGTTTGGGCTTTGAAATGTTGATAATCATTCATACAATGATTTACAAGCATCAGTGTGATGTAAAACTTTCAGTCTGCATGCCGTTCTGTGCAGTAATTTATTTTTGTCTACATTTCTCACCGAAATAAAACTTGCATAAAAAGTGCATGTTCCACTTGGAATATTTTAGCAGTTCATTATTGGTTCATCAGCAACTTTTTTGAAAAGCGTTCATGTGTAAACTCATGTGACACCTAGAGTTTGAGTTTTTAACCGGCCTTTCTGCGTCTTTGCCTTCTCTTTTCACACTGTTCAAGTCGATTAACTACTTCTAGTGTGGAGCTCACACTTTGCTATCTAGTAGTTACTGTTGCCTTGTGACATTTCTATTCAAGCTTTTTACAAATAAGATTGTTGATTAAAAAAAAGGTCATTCAATTTGATTTCTTAGGTTTTTTTTATATATATTTATAAAATTGTGCTAATGTCTTTAAAGCAACTACAAGTTATCAAAGGTGTCAAGTAACAAAGAACAAATACTTTGTTACCTAACTTATTTTTCAGCCCACTTTTTATTTCTACTTACATTTTCACACAATTATCTGTAATTTCTACTTAGTACATTTTAAAAAACAGCCTCATTACTTCAATTTCATTCCAGCTTGTCATCGTTAAAAGAAAAAAAACACACACACAAAAACCTATCCAGTTAAATCGCACCATCCAATGAATATGATTGTGGCTGGATAAGGAGTATAAACATATACCATTCCGACACCCTATTGGTTTGTATGCAATCCATCGCACCTGCGCATGACAGAAATCACATCACAGTCCAATAAGGACATAGCAGACATTTGTAGCCTATTACAAAGATGTCCATGGCAGAGACTCAAGAGAACAAGTAGCCTATAGAATCCCTAATATTTCAACATTAACATCTTTAATGAAAAAATACAGTCATTGGTGACATTTACATGAGAGTTTTAATTCCCCTTTGATTCGGAATAAAAGTTACATCCGTTTTAAAGAGATGTAAAATGACCATGTTAACACTTAATTCTGAATGAAAATGACAATTCTGTATTTAACTTAAAATTCGGAAATGGCTTGTTTATTCCCATTTTAAATCCAAATTGAATTTGTCTCCAAAAATTCATTCCCTCGTCATGTTGCCATGATTAAAATATTCCGCACTGACCGCCCGAAGCAAGCGTTGGATTCGAGCCGAGTATAATTAAGTGAAAGTGAAGTAGTATGCTAGTGTCGAGCTGCTGCTTCAAAACTACTATCAAAATCAAGCAAAGATTTCCATTCCTAATGCGTTTAACATAGAACTTATAGATGTTCACAAATGTTTAAATGTGATAGAGATCGGAGAAAAGCTTGTAACACTAAACCAGAGTCCTGATAAGCAAATTAAAAATCTGAGCTTTACAAAGCTCTGAGAAGAGCCTGCTTTTAATTGGTTGAACAGAATAAACCACACCTCCTTGAGGGCTCGGCCCGCAAGTTCCAAAGACATGGTCCATGATGCTCGGAGATGCAATTGCCAGAGCGAGACAGGGAGCGAGTGAGAGGAAGACAGAGGAGAGCTGACCAAGAGGATGGTCGGGCACAGAATCAAGAAATGGATGGAGAATCCATCTCTTTACATGTTTTTGATTCAATTTTTTATCTTATTTTTGTAACTAAGTTTTAACCTCCACTATTGATATTTAATGATTTTTGCAACAAGTAACATGCTTGTGCTTCACGTCTAACAACAGCACAAGTCTATTAAGAGTTAACTACTATTTTTGGCAACTAACTCACAAGAGTTCTTCATTTCCATTTTTCCGGCTTTCAAATCTAAGACATTTTTGACGGTTAAATCACTGGGGTGATTAATTCGGCGGATCTTCCTTTTTGCTATCGACCGCTTTTTGACACCAGTCCCTGCAGCCTCTGGAGGGAGGCCACCGAGAGAGAGTAGGAGATAAAGGAGCCTGCAGATCCCATTCTGAGGTTGGACAAGCCGCAAGTGTCAAGGACAAACTTCCAGGATCTGGGAGCGTAGGAAAGAGTCATCAACTTGACTTCGTTTCCTTTGGTTTCTGGATCAGTCCAGCTGAACCAGGATCATTCTCCTCTCATCAGGTGCTATGAAACATGATTGGTGTCATATAAAGAGTGGTGATAGGGAATAAAGTCCTTCCTTAGTCTAGGCCTACGTCTTAAACAGACCCTCAAACTTAGTTTTATAGGATTCAGAAATCCTTTCTTCAATCTCTTGAACATTAATTAATCAACACCACATCAATTAATTTATATTTCCTTTTCCTTACCATTTGACATCTTTTGGCACATGGATGTTGACTGATCATACTTGCATACTTTCGTTTTCATGTTTGTTTTGTCTTGTCCCTTTTGATAGCCTATTCATATTTTATCTTATGTAGCCTAGTTTGTAGTCTAGTTAATAAATATTGTTTGTGTTTCTTCTGCTGTATCATGAAAGGTCAATTCAAGCGAGAACTCATGAAAAGCATCCTGAGGCTGATTAATTATTTTATTTATTTATTCAATTGATATAAGATTTTAATGGTTTTCCTTGCTTCCATTTCAAAGAGTGGGGTGGTGCTCTGAGGTTTTCATAATATTAATGCTAATGTTAAGATTAATATAAATATTAATGTGTGATGACGCTACAATCATGTCCGCCCCCTGTCCAATCAGAACCCTTCCAAACCCTCGGCTCTAAAGCGGAATTGAGTAAAGGCTTTCCACATTAACCTCAATTCGGAATTACTATTTCCATGTAAACCAGGAGGAGAACACTAGAATAATGGCATTTTTTCTCCCTTACATTACTTTTACTTTTATATTTTAAGTAGTTTTGAAACCAGTACTTTCAGACTTTTGCTTGAGTAAAAAGCTTGAGTGGATTGTTCAACTTCTACAGAAGTCTTTTTAAACCCTTTCTATACCTATACCTGAGCAATGAATGTGAATACATCAGAAGTTTATGACCTTAAAACTGTGCTTCTGATTCCTTTTGATGGCTCACTGGCTTTCATTATGCACCTTCCTGGAACTATTGTTGCCCTGAAGCATCTCTAGGCTGAGAAACCACACTTCACAACTTTTTCACATTGCAGCTGTGTTTCACTTTACTGCACCATGTCACATGCCAGCAACTAAATATAAAATATTGACTGTTTTTAGAATGTGCATCATGGCTGACTCCTCACCGAAACATAGGGGGACATTCTTGGAGGAAGCAAGGAAAAGAATGAGAGAAAGAGACAAAGCAAGAGATAAGACAACAGTAGACATTGGATGGACTTAAACTGGCTAAAGAGGTCTCAGAGAAAAGACAGGACGCAAGATGGATGCCAAATTGACCTTTGTTAGGGGGCAGCAAAGTGTGTTCAGTAGTGCCCCTTAACAGCTGATTTAATAATGAAAATGTTGCACCGGTCATAAATTTACATTTTTATTTACTTCATACTTGATAATAAGAAATTCAAAGTGTGCTTTTATTGAATGCATGAAAAGGTTTACATTTACAGTTATGACTGATTAGGAAACTCTAGAAAATCTTGGGAAAACAACTGTTTTGAATTTGTATCATGAATGCATTGAAAAATTATTCTGGATGCACAAGGTGCTGTATTTCTTTATTTTGATGTTTTATTGCTTATTTGGGAAAAGCGCTTTACTTTTACATGAGAAAATATGAGAAATCAAAGATTTTAGCACACATGACGCTACCTAATATAACCGTGGTTGGAAGAGCTAGATTATAATATAACCAAAACTAAATGAACAGGGAGATGGTGACACAAAGAGTATTTCAAGAGCACAAAATAATGTAGTTTGCTGCAAATTCTTTAAAAGATCAGGTTATTCCAGTAGCTAGTTGGCTAATGTTTGCAGTCCACTTGAAACTCAATGTTGCTTTATTGATTCCACTTTCAGAAAAACTAAATAAGAAACTTTGAAAAACTTAGGAAAAGATATCATCTGAATTTAAACATTTTTTTTACAGTACACTCAGTTAAAGTCAATTATTTCCAAACTTCCTAAAGAATATTTTGATTACACTAATGAGACTGATAAAAAACTTTTTTTTTTAAAATTAAATAGAGCAGCAGTCTCAGGTTTATATAAGTTGTTGCTTCATTCTTCCCCAAACCCAAACTCCAAAACAGAGTCACAATGGGAACTTTATTTAGGGGTCAAACGTACTTCTGCAGAGTGGGGGAACATTTGGCGTGCCACTAACATAACCTCCAAATCAGTCAGATTTGTAAAACGAATTAAAATTCTTCATAGAGCATACATTACTCCCTCCAGACTTGAAAAAAATAGACGTAAGTACTTCAAATTTTTGCTGGCATAAATGTGGACAAGTGGGAAATTTGTTTTATATGTTATGACTTTGCTCAGCATTCAAGTTATTTTGGACAGATGTTTGTAAGTTAATTTCAGTGATTATTAATTTAAACATTAATGTGTCTGTTAGGTCATACGACTGTACATCTTAAAACAAGACTGGAACAGAGGACAGTTGGTTTAACCTTTTTTATCTTTTAGGTATAGAATGAGTAACAAATACATTAAAAGGCTCTAAACTTTGGTCTGAAAGCATCTGGAAGCAGGTATGGGGGCATATATCATTGTCACAAATACTGACTTGATCCAATGTGAGATGTTTGACTGTTAAACTCGGTTAACTGGAGAAATGTCTATGTTTGAACATGTCCTGTACAAACCTACATACCATTTTCCCCCTCTTTTTTCTCTTTTGAAATGTTTTGAAATAATTTGAATAGTTAAGGAGGATTATGTACTAATCTCCTTTCTATGTGGTGTCATTGTGAATATGTTTGTCAACTGTTTGTATTTGTCAAAGTCTGGATTCGTGCATATTGCTGTTTTGTATTGAAAACTGTGAATTAAAAAAAAACTAAATAAAAAAAATCCTTTATGATGTGTGTTTAATCCAGACCTTTACAGACACTTTGCTAAACTATGATGATAGAAAAACTTCCTGTCTGGGGGTGGGGTTTAGTGAACAGTTAATTGACTACAACAAAATCTTTGAAAATAAATTATGCTTTAATTATTAAGAATGCCTTGTTTTGTTTAAAACAAACATTTGGTTAAAGCTCAGATATTAAAAAGTGGGATGAAGTGTGTTTGTTTTCACTTGGAAGAACACCAAAGAAACACTAGCGCTATTGTGTAAAGTAATCCCAGCCATCAGGCACAGCAAAGTGTAAACGGTGTGTAACAGAAGGAAGCTGTGGACATCAGCCAGTGTGCCCTGAGTCACTGCGAAAAAAAGAGAATCACATATTTTGGCAGACGACTCACAAGCTCTTGAAGAAAAATGAGCTTCATCTTTAAGCTGCTCAAATTTCCATTTCCATTTGATTGCTCTCTCAAACTGCCGCGTATTAGTTTGGCACAAAGGGCAGAACGAGTCCACTCTATAAAACAAATCATTAAACCATTTTGTTTCTGGGCACTTCGGCCCAAAAATCAGCACATCGTGTGAAAAGAGAAGTGAAGCAAGCAAAGGAAATTAAAAAATAACTGCAAGATAAGTTCCATGCTGGAGTAGTGATGAGGAGCATTATAAGGCTCTGAAAGCCAGTACATTTCACATCTCATCTGCTCTTAAAGCAGAAATGGATAGATGTTCCAACCCCAAGCATTAGCAACCCAAAGATGATTGAAAAATAACAAATGCTGAAAGAGGAAGTAGAAAAGATGAGAAAAGGCAGGAGGTGGTGCCAGTGGTTATTTGAGCACTCAGGGCCGTCACCCTAAGTGTGATAGTGGCTCCAACAGATTCCAGAAACAGCATCAGAGATATTTGCCCAGAAGAGCGCAAGCCAGGGAAAAGCTATGATTCTAAACACAATAGGACCCAAGCTTGAAGACTGTTACTGTGGGCTGTTCATTCATATTCTGCAGGAAAATGTTTTTAACTGATCATCAGGATTCAGAAAGAGTCCTCAAATCACTTTAAATAAATGTAAGTTTTGATTTTACTTTAGTTTGCTATTATGTCTCTTTTTCTCTGATATTCCTCCAAAAATATTCATCTGCTGTCTCTATTTTAAGCAAATAACTACCGATGGATCAAAGGTGACAAATGAAAATAACGTTGCAAAGCCATGCAAACTAGGAGCGACCACTCTGCAGGTGAGACTGCTCTACCTTAGTTGTTGCTGATCATGATGTATGTCTTAGTAGGATAGAAAAATAAAGCTGAGAGCTGCTAATCTTTCCACTCTGATTATTGCTGTCACCTTAGATTTATCCAATGCATGTGTGCAGATTTGGCAGTCAATTTCATAGCCTTAAACACAATCTCCCAGGGAAATGCTAAGGTCAGAATGGATCCATAAATAATCCCCAAGTCTGTGACTCTTCCACTAAGCGTTATTCAAAAAGGATCAATACGATGTTGTGATTCAAACACAAAAACCTATTCTTTTGCTTATCAGCAAAGCTCTCTCGCAGCACTTTGTGGTGATCAATTATTAAAATCAACTCCACATGGCCCCCACTTTTCAACAAAATGGGGAAATCAGATTTATTCTATAGGCTAAGACTTTTGAGAGGCAATTTTTCAAAGAAGCAGCCTTTAGCATTTCTTATTAAAATACATTATTGTTCTTGTAGATTTATTTATTCAACGTGATAGCTCATTAGTCAGATTAATGTAATGTACTCCATTCTCCCTAGAAAAGGGATGCCTGGAAAGAGGTCTGTGTTGCTGTATAAATAAATGACAAGAGGTAAAGTTCAAGTCTTCTGATTCTTGTTGAAACACTGGCTTTCATTATGCATCTATTTTTAAGGATGGGTAGATGCTAAATTTAACTTAAAGTACTTCAGCACAGCAGCAGTTGAAATCGACTCTCAGCTTCAGTGTTCCGAGGGACTGAAAAGGATTTTAATAATATTGGTTGAGACAGAACTCATTTTAAGCAAAGGCCTTTTAATGCACATCATATACTGCTGGGTATATATTACATGACATTGTAATTAATTCTAAGAATTTAAAGTTATTTTCCAGAAAGGCTGAACTTTATCTAAGTGAAAGAAGCTTAGTGAATTATTTATTTGTTTGTATGTGCCATAATTCAAAAACAAAAAAATCTAGTTGTACTGCTCATAACCTCAGCCTGTGAACATTAAGATGCCCTCTCTTTTAAAACTAAAGGTGCTGCACAGAGCTGCAACATGTCAAACCAAAACAAACTGAACTTCAGCTGCTCCTGGGACTCTCCATCAGTGAAAAACCAGAGCACAGTTTACTTTGGTCTTATCCCTGTGTTTGTGGGAAGCTTTTTAACCCAGAAATATGGCTATGTTGGATTTACAGACGCTATCGCACACAGATGTCCACACCAGAAAAGGTTCTGGTTAAAACAGACAGGGAGAGCGACTTCTCTTTCTAAAGGACACTATATTCACAACATAGTCACACAAAAGAGGATTTGCTAGTGTACTATGTATTCATGATATAGACAAGATGTGCATCGATTAAACAACTCACCTGTAATAAAGCATCTTTCTGATGTAACTGAAACTGGTCGATGATCAACAAAAAAAACAACCTAATCCTTTATACATTTGTCATTAAGACTAAAACTGTGTTTATTTCTGCAGTAAAGTTGGACATTTAAAAATGAATCTATGGGGACTGACTCATTTTTGTATCCATCCGCAAGCAGCCATTCAAGGAACTGTAGTTTTGCCAAGTCCACATTGGCTTCATTTCTCAAGGTTCCCCTTGTTAGTTGCATAAAAGAAACTGAATGTTATGCCCTTTAAATCCACAAACTCATACAAACTTTGAAAAAGTTTTTTTTTTATATATATTCTTTAACAATGATTCAGGGCCAAAACATTTGTTGAATTTACTGAATACACTTCCTTCAAAAGTCACCATAAAGCTGAGAAGCTGGAATATTGTTTTTCAAGTGTACAAATTTGAACACCAGATATAAAAATAAACTACTACATCTGCCTTTTAGCAACAAACAGTGAGAGCTGAGGTTGTTCTCAAAGATGAAATACACCACCTGTAGAAATTCCTGGTGATGGTAAGGACAACATCATCAGTACATCTGTTACATTAAATGAAAAATGGCATAAGTGCAGTTTTTTGAGCTGCTAACAATAATTTTGTATAATTGTTAACATTTATAAAAACTCTGAAATAAACAAGTACAAGTATCATCTTTCAACTGTGTTTAT
>JBBBVU010000009.1:13796574-13824101 GCA_037177055.1 Atherinosoma microstoma | reverse complement strand
TTTTATGAGTAAATAACACACTAACATGGTTAAAAGCTCATAAAAGTCCATTTTTCATGATATAGCTCCTTTAATTGTTCAAAGGTTGGGAAAGGTTGTCTCTTAAAGGAGACATATTATGCCCCTTTCTCAAGAGTGTACACTATTTTATGAAGTCTTTTTGAAATGTTTGTGACATGTTTTGGTCTAAACACCACATGATTACAGTGTCACTACACTGTTCTCAACAATGGATTCACTATTCTGTTCATGGATATCGGTTTTAGGGACTGAGCTATTTGACTTGATTCCACCCATCTCTCTGTTTGAGTATGCATGACTGATATGTACTACAACTACCGTGATGATAGATAGTAGATAGTTAATATATGAAATAAAGTCTCTCCCCAACCAAGTAAATTCTTTCAAGAACAGAAAAAGTTGTATCTTTAATGACATGTCACATTTGAATATTGAAATTATTTAGCACATTCTCACCTAAACACACTTAAAATCAGTATACATTTTTGACAAACCATGAAGCTCACTGTTAGGAATCTCTCCTACACTTCCAGGAGGTCATTGATTTCCATCCACTTCATTCCTTTTTGTTCAACTAAAATCATGTCACAATGCACTGAAAACAACACTAAAGCAAACCTGATGTTCACTCAGTCAAGTTCCAAGAGTGTACATATTGATTTTTGTAATGTACAGCAAGGATATAAAACAAAGAATGGCTAGAACTATGAGGACAAAATGTATATAATTCAACTCCAGCCTGAGACTGAATAGCCCGCATGTGAAAATGCCACATGTATGATTGTGCCTGGACCACCTCCGCGCATATTTTGTGAAGAACAAAAAAAAAAAAAAAGCAACACCTCTGGACTAAAAGTGTTAGGTTGTGCAAGTGAATAAAACCAGTTAACAAATGTGTTGATTTTCACACATAAAAACACTGATTTGCACATATCCTGCCGTCGCATGTTTGTTGTTTACTCAAAGCCTCTGGGAGTCAACCTACTCTGGCTTTGCCTTCTGGCACAAAATAAAGATTTGAAAATCTCTTTCTGACAAAACCTTCAAAATGTGTTCCTGGGCTGAAATAAAAGAATTGATTTATATATAGCTCATGTTTATTAAACTAATTCCTACATTCAACACTTCAATTATCTAGCATCACCCCTCCAAATGCACATCCAAGTGTTTAAAGAACCTCTTTGTCCTGTGCAAAGTAGGACACCTGTACTCTAGGGAAAACACTGCCCATCTCTTCAGTTGTTTGAGGAACTATTCCAAGATTTGGTTTCTAAAGTCAACAACATTTGTATAAAAACAGAACTGTGTCACCTCCACTCTAAATGCCAACCTGCGTTCAAGGAAAAAAAAAAAGGTAAGATGATGCCCTTTTCTGTCTTCTTTGTCAGAAAAAAAAGGAGTGATTACAGATAAACACTGTTTACAAAATGTCCTAATACTGGCTGTTTGAGATGATGTGATTCCAGTGTTTGATCACAGTCCTAAGGCAATTTTTCAAATCTATCTGCACTACAAAACAGTCTGATGGAAAACACATTTGCAGTGCACTGATTACAGATTATTACAACCCAACGAGCAAACATTTATCTTGTCAACATCTCCAGTATGAACTGCTTCCTTCTGATTGTGAACCTATTTGTATTTCACTGCATATTATTCATCATGTCAAAAAGTCACTCTCGTGTATTTCTCATTAAATGTGAGAAAAGCTGCTCACAGGGCGTCCTGCCTGCCACAAGGTCTCAGGGAGCATTTGACCACAATATTTATCAACATCTAGAAATCTGGCTAATCCGTCATGTCATTCACTCTTTTTCCTCACACGTTTGTCTCGTCGTCCTCCACCTCACACACACCCACATAAGAGCAACAACGCCTGAATTGTTGGGAACTCTGCTTTTCAAAACTGTACATCTTGGATATTTTTGCCATGAAAATCATTTTTATGGCCTTAAAATGGCTCGGATGACTCTCTCTACAATCTTTCCTAAATGGGATCTATGACTATGCTAATCTGACCCTGATCAAATCTCCACCCACCAGCAGCAGCAAATGCCCACTCGCTTGGCCAGAGTTGCTAGCACTTAGCTAAGTTTTCTTTTCATTCAATTGGTTCCTTATCTTACATCCCTTTCTTCACATTTTCCTGTCTGATCTCAACTTTATGGAACTTCAGTCATAGCATTTATGGCTGACTTTGTGCATGATATTTCCTGAAACACTTAAAAAAACAAACATATTATGGATATGCTAACAAGTTCAAACTTGATTTTTAGTAAAGGGAGACCTTAACTTGTCCTTTCAACTCATTGACTTCTATCTTGAATAAACCATTTGCAATGTCGGATTTGCTTTTTGGTAGGATTTGGTGCATTGATGCTTGATAGTGGGAGGACCAGGGATTTGGAGCGGTAGCGACAGTCAGTTATGCAATAAGACATGCTACCAGTCAGCAGATTTGATTGGATTGTGCCCAGACGGCTGTTTTTAAAAACTGAACATGTTTCAACTTTCCACAGCCAGGTATGCTAGTGAAGCGAAGCAACAGCCTGGAATTCAATCTGGCAATGCAAGATGTCACCCCTTTTAAAGTAAATGAGAAGCGAAACCATGAAAGCCTAAAATGTATATGTGCATAATCCAGCCTTACCCCTGTCTTCATGTCGAGCTGTTTATAGGAGAACAATGTGACTTATGCAGAAGAAAAAACTTAGAAGTTCTGCTTGGCCCAATGGAGTCAGCAAACTTCTTATTTCTCAGCCGACTGTAGAGTGACTAAAATATCAGAAAGGGGATTTGTTTTACTGCCCATGTGTGTGTGATGAAACCAGGGTTATAATGAAATAAGTGCAGAAAACCTGACAAGCCTGCAAAGAGCTTTAACTTCAACGCCATCCAACACCTTTTGGATAAACTTGAGTGTGGACCAGAACTTATCACTCAACATTTGAATTGGAGCAAATCTGTTCATTGGTTTCAAAATCTTGCCAAAAACCTTTGTAGATGAGTCGATGTTGTCATTGGAACCCGGAGCTTTAGTGGACAGAAATCTGAAAAACTAATTTGTTTGTAATATTTTCAAAGTCTGTCACCACTGGTTTTATTTCTTAAAATTTGAAAACAGAGCTGGACGATGTCATATACTCTAATTGTTGTATACTCTAAAGTTACTGTGGAATTTTATCCACTGATGCCAAAATGTTACTTCCAACTCCAGCTCTAATGATCACATGTTTCACTGCTCATGCCCCAATGAATCCTGGTCCAACTTTAACTGCTGGTTTTTGATTTCTATTTCCATTTAGTAGCATTTTGCAGCGAGAGTCATAAATAACTATCACCTAATGCGTTTATTATCACATTTCTTATGTCCTTTTCTATCATGAGTTCATGACATATTTTCGGGGGCAAAAGGCCAACACATATGAAGTTTGAGACAAGCGGAGCATTATCATATTACATAAACAATCTCATACCCTCAGAAACAGAAAAGGAAAGAAAGCAGTGCCATGGCTTGGGAGATGCCAACTTATGCAAAACAACACATCTTACAGGATTAATCATATACAGCTCTAACTGAGGCTTTGAACTCAGTGAGAGAAATTAATTTCTGAAGTTTCAAGCTTTCCTGCAGGCAATCCAACACTGAAGATGAAGCTTAGGGTCAGTCAGCCGAGTTGAAGAATAATACCATGAGCTTCACTGTCCTAATAATATGAAAGCAACTGCTTTAATAATGCATGGCCTTCCTACTATCCTGTAGGTTTATTCATTAAATCATTAGCTGTTTATAATGATTTATTCAAGTATGTTTACAATCCAGTAATTAAGATGAATAATGAAAGAAGACAACTTGTATAGCCTTCATAACATTAGAGATGTTTTGGTAGCTATAGAGGTGTAACCATATTGGCTTTGAAGGCCCTAGGTTTAATTTTGAGTTTCATACATGCACTCTTCCTTTAAGCACTTAATTATTGTGTTATAATTAGGTGCTGCCTGAAGATTTTTCTTTAATTTTGAGGGGGGAAAAAAACATGAAAAGAAAAACAGAGTTAAAATTACTGGAAGTCAAACTCACCAGATTTTAAAAAAAATATTTTAAAAAAAGTTCCTTTATTCTCAATTCTTCAAAACTATTGTCTGTTTTAAGATCACAGAGAAGAAATTAGAGGTTGGCCAATTTATCAGTTTGGCCTGTTGCTCATTTTACATTAAGAATTCACCAGCAGTCTGCCTCTAGTAGATATGCATTTAAGTTCCCACAACTGATCTCATGCACAGCTCTATGCAAATCTATTTACTGCTGAGGAGTCAAACGTAGTCACAAACCCTCCAGAGCTCCAATTCTCATTCTGGAGGATGCTGGTGTGGAGTTCCCTGTTGAGTCCACCTTATTTAGCTGAATGACAAACCCTTCAGCAGTTGAAGTGGAGAGGAGCAGCTGGGGGAGAAGGCATGTGCTTTCCCACATTTCACCCATTTGTTGCTTTTCTAGAGTATTTTATCATTCTGCGCATCATGTTAAACAGTTTTCTGTTTGACTGTGAGTGGTATGTAATTTACATTTTCATGACTTCTGCACTTAAGTTCAAAATTTGGTTGCAGTATTTGTACTGTATAAAGATTTATCTATTTCATGGAAGGGAACCCTATAAAAACATTTGACACGATAAATGATGACTGTTTCTACTTTAAACACATTTTATTAATGATACTTATTTAAAGTATCGTTCATTTGGTACATTTACATTGTACAATATTCACTCTTTTTTACCTTAGTCTTTGTTCCAACTCCTGAAGGAATAAATGACTATTTAGCAGCAAAATGCTCCTCTGTGCTAAGATAGTTACTAGTTATGTTTGTCTGCATTTGGTACAGTAGCCTTGACTCTGAAAAGGTGGTGTTCAACATAAACTCTATGAGAGCAGTGGTGGAAAACCAAAAAGGAGCACTTGGGAGCTGCAAATTCACATTATAATGTTTAGTAGGTTAATAGCTAAAAGCAATCACCTTCACATTTAATCAGATTGTTTTCACATCATGTTATGTTGGAAATTCCATTGTCGGGTCTTGATAGACTTCTACAAAAATGAATGAAGATCAGATACCTGTTTTTCTAATTAAATCTGGACACCCACTCAGAAATAATTTTCATCCTTTAAAATGCACTGCCAATTGTTGAGGTCCACTTAATACACAGATAATTTAATGTTGGATCATTTTTTTCAAAAAATGACTAATTTAATTAACTGGACTGGTGTGACGTCAGATTCAATTGTACTTGTTTAAGCATCATTGGAGTGACATCCTGTGTTGCCAAATTGAATTCTGGATCCCTTGCTTTGTTTTGCTTGTGTAGCTTGTAGTGGAAAGTTGAGAAGTTACATTTCTTCAAGTGTCACCGAACAAATAGTGGGTCTGATCCTGTGACTGATGTTGGTTATAATTCCATCTTTATTGCCCAGCCAACATTAAGTGTTAAGGCATTGGGTACATTTAAATCCCAGTTAGATTTGTGCAGAAATATTGGGTATTTTAATATGTTTTACAATTCCAAACAGTGTAAAAACTTGCTCCAAATTTTGTTTTCATAATAATAAAATTAATGAATAAATAGATACTCATATACATTAATTCCAAATTGGAGAGGTCAGCTAAACAGTGAACTCAAGCTTGAATGTGTTGAACGAGCAACTGGAAATAAACAGAAACTTCACATGGCAGGCCTGGTCCAGACTAACAGGGCAAGCAATGCTTGAGGCCCTGCTGCCTTAGAAATGCAGTTTAAAACTTGCTCTTGCTCCAGCACCAAGATATTCCCCCACTGGCTTTCTAATTCAATGTATGACCTCTTGCCAGAGAGTTTTTAAAGTCTTCAGGCAATGATCCAGCAGCTTTAAGTCTGGCCAATGACAGATGAGCTGCAGAGGCAGAAGCAAGGCAGCTTGCCCAGGGCAAACCACAGAGCTTTGGTCAGCCTGCAGGGGTGAACTTCTGCTGCAGCTAGGAGAAGGAAAAAAAGCTCATGCAAAATGATTTTCACTCTACAATATGGCACTGTCCTTTCAAGTCAACCTCAAACTACAGCATGTATTATGAGCAGCTAAGCAGTAGGAGATCATTATGATACAGGCAGTTTTTTATTGTTTGATTCTCTGCCAAAGTGTGGTGTAGACCATAAGCAGCAACTGGGAACACTGGACTCATTTCCATTTGCGGGAAGTGGTCACCTGTACAATGTTTGCACAAACACAGTTTGAAGCTTGTTCTTCACTTGGATGGAGACAAATTCACTATTAACTGGGTGATCAGCATAGATTACAGTCAAGCAAATTCAGTGGTTAATGACACCAAAGGGAGACGTTACGAGTGCAACAAGAAGACAAGTCATGCTACCCTCTGGTGTTACTAATTGCTACCGCAGAGTTGTTTTATTTTTCTTTCTTTTTTTTTTCCATGAGGACTTTTTTAGAGTTGCTGGAACGCAGCAAAGCTCATTTAGTAATTGGATATGCAAGCAAGAAAGTGAATAATAGATCTCAAGAAGTAAAAGGGCTGTTTTGCATATGAGGGGAAGCAGCTATTTTGCATATTGCCAAAGTATACTTGAGTATGCTGGTCATTTTGTTTCCACTAATGAATAAGCTTTTATGTTTGTATTATGTATGACATGTATGAGGACACCTATTTTGTGATTAAAACCTGTTTTAATCGCAAATGTTTTGATTTCATGTTGAAAGGATTTCGACCATCCGTGCCCCACATACCTCATCGTGTTCCTACAATTTATTGCATTAGGCAGAAAGCTACAGATAAGAATATTATATCTGAGATGCCTTTCAAATGAAACTGACCATTTATAGCTGATGTAATGCACTACTTCTTCTTTTATCACTTCATTATCAGTAGATTTAGCATCCTCCTTGTTTCAGGAGCTGTTTCTGTTTGATTCATGCACACAGTAGATCTTTCCAAATCATGCTCTGTGGCATTACAGCAGAGTGCTGGAGGAAGCCTGCCCTCCGGTTATGCCATTATCAAGCCAGTTGATGAAATGTTAACAAAGAAGACATTAGAAAACTAACGGGAGACAGCTGGTGCAATCTTAGCAAAGCAGCAGTGGAGATGTTAGGCAGTCATTCTGAGTCGCTGCCAAAAGCCACAATATGGTCACTGCATTGCATGGACAGTTTGCTTTCTGAACCAAAAAAACAAACAAACAAAAAAAACAAGCTCTTGAAGACTTAAAAGAGTTAAGTGAGATATCTTTTCACAGCTCTTTCCTTCTGTTTAGTAGCTCATTTTAACCAACAAAACAAGAATGCCTTGCTCTCTTGCCTTGCTTTCTTGAAATAAAAAGAAAAAAACAGGTCTCAAACTGATTTTTATTTTATTTTCTACAGCTCCTATCAGCCTAAAAAAAGAGAGAGTCTATTATCACCTTGATTTTCACCTGTGATCCCACACGCAGATGTCTCTTCCTAACAGCTGAAATGAAAATGGTGTTTACTCAGTTTGGAGTTTTCCTCAATATGCAGCATGGTCTGGTCTGCTGTGCTATTTTGAACATGAGAAAGGAGCTGCAGCCATCACCAAACGTTCAAAAGGGGCAATTTGGAGAACGCCTCCATGTTGTACGACTGTGGAGCTTCTCTAAAGCTCGGTCCACTTCTTTTCAGGGGCACAGAATAAAACAAGTAAGAAATCCTCCTTCCATCTTGTTTGATCGCAGGTGGCTGAAGAAAACATTGCTCAAAGTCAATTATTGACAGTAATGGATTATGTGGACAAAAAATAACTTCTGTGATATAATTTTACGGTTGAAAATCTCCACTGCCCAAAGGTTAGCTCGCAGAAAGCCTAATCAATTGTGAAAGACTCTCTCCGTCCTCTTGGTTGTTTCTTTGAGTTTATCTTTTGAGCCAGCAGGACCAATTTCTGGCCTACAGCAGTTAGCGGTGAGTGTCTGCAGTGCAGACTGCACATTTGTCATGATTGTCTGCAGACAAGCCCACAAAAATAGTATTTACAGTAGCACTGGTTTACTGATTTGACGAGTAAGCATAATGTATGTGGACACACCCGATGTATGACTGGCTGGAAGCAATGAGTTGAAAGGCATTGTGAAATTCAGGAGTGATTTCTAAAACATGGATGCATTTCTGTATTGTTTATTATTAAAAGCAGAAATACATATAAAAGAGTAGTCATTTTTATTTTGCTGCAATTACTAATGAATTCTATTAATTTATGTTGAATATCATTAATAATCTGTGTTTTGTCTTTGGGCAGTGTCAATGTTTCTGTGTGAAGACAGGGAGATCTATAATATCTTTTGTTGCATCATATAGACTGTCATTCATCAAACCATGTGACCTCTGGCCAGTGCCCTTAGCCACATCCACAGAGTCTAGCTATGATGGATGCCTTATTAGAGTCCTTTATTAGTGTACTTTAGCCGGGAGATAAACTTTGTAATTAATGTCTCAGTTTGGGTATATCTCATTTATTTCAATCGGATAAAGGTGACTCTTCCAGCCGACCGGAGAACAATGGCCATCTGAGTAGACAGCAACTTGGCAGCCGAGTGGAGCCTAGGAATGCTGCATAACAATCCCATCATCCATCATGGTATGTAGGGAGTCGGCAGTCTGTGTTCGTCCTGAGGAGAAACTCCAAGGAGCAGTTCGCAACCATGAGGAATGGTAAGGCTGAAAGCGGCCATGTTTCCCCCTCAGTCCACTGCACACATGGCAGTTCAAAACAGAACAAAGCAGAAGGCTTGTAATTCTTCTCCAAACTGCAATCTGAAGATCTATTAGGATTTGAAGCATTTTCACATCAAGGGGTTCCTGTATGTAGTACAGGCAAGCTGCTGTAATCTACAGTCCAATATTACTTACGCATCATTAAAATCAGAGCTGATGAATGACATAATGATGAGAGCAGCCCGAACTCTGCTCAGCAACACTCTGTGATGATGGCAGTAGTAATTTTCCTGTTAGGCTGGCCCCTCCTGTTTACTTAACCTTTCCGCAGTCCTCATTAACTCACCAACACCAGCAACTATGTTGGGTTGCCAAGGGCAAACACAATGGGCAGATGGAGCAGAACTAAGACCATCACTTAGCTGGGCTGAGGTCACTCTGCTATCCTACTGGTCCAAACTCCTTACTCTGAATCTTAACATGCCATTACATTATTCCTGCTGCCAGCTATGTGACCAGCAATGACTAGTATTTCACAAGCTCTCATTCTCATTTAAGGGGGAGCCCAGGCGAAAATCAGTAAGGCGTTGAGGGGAAGAAATCTCTCATTTCCCTCTGCTGCAATGACACTCTGAGCTTTTTTTTTTTCCTTCCCCCAAAAAACAGCCTTCAGTTTAGCTCCACAAGAGAGGACAAAATGCAAACCCAGCACCAGGGGTAATGGGATATGCAGTCATTCATTCTGCCGCTGGTTCATACACTTTGGCCAAATGACATCTTGGAACAGAGCCACACTGATACAGTAGCACCTTGAGAAATCACAGTTATTATTAGTCCAAAGAAGGGCAGTGGTCTGATTACACGCCGTCATAAAAATATTACATACACTGAGAGTTAACTGTGCCCATCTGTAAAGAACGGCACTGAAAATGTGCACAATTACATTTCCAGGAAACCAACAGCAATGATGAAAACCAACCTTAAAACTGCAATCTGTTACCCTCCACACATTCAGATCTGACATCCCCTGTCATGTTTCATGGCTGTCATGGTGTTGTTTTTTTTGTCAACAGTGAGTAATGAATACATGAGCTACTGAGGTTACGGTAGAAAACAATTTGTACCTGAAAAGCCTGGTTCATGTTGAATAGCTGCCATATGGCGACATACAGAACCATCATTTATTATATTAAGATCAAAAATAGTAATATTAGTCAGAACACAAGTGAGTGCATCTGGATCTTTACTGCATACCGTCATACTCCCCTTTTACTGTCTGCTGCTATGAAGCCATCCACCCCCATTCTCTCCTGGGTGAGCTGGTTGGCTGTTCATTTCTCTCAAGCTCAGGTCCTCCACCAGAGCCCCGGGAGCTTATACGTTCGTATGACTGTGTTCTTTTAGACTAAAATGTTCCAGGTATCTGTTGGAGACACTTCTCCAGTGTGGGGGTCACTGCCCCAAATGCTTTGGTTGAACACAGGTACTACTGTTGTCTTTGCTTTCCAGACGTTCTCTAGCTCTTCTTTGAGCCCTTGATATTTTTATAGTTTCTCATTTTTCTTTTTCCTGATTTTGTCATTATTTGGGATGGTTACCACATTGGCTTTCCTCTGCTGATTATCAGTGATCACAATATCCAGTTGGTTGGCTATTACCATTTTGTCCATAGGCTATGTATGGTATCGTGCAATTCATCCCCAAATATATCCCAAAGCTTTAATATCACAAGAACTGAGGAAATAAGAAAAAAGAAAGAACACATATTTCTAGCATTTTTAAACAACCTGAACACCTTTTTTAGTGAAGCCCATTTAAATAAAACTAAAGCTACTTGCGCAATTTTAAGTACCTACATCTGTGTTGGTGTCCCAGTCGACCAGTTAAAGCAGATGGTCTGTAATGTCAGCACATGCAGGAGCTTCCTCTTTTAAACCCAACTCAGCCTCTGTTGGGTCCCTCTCGTTTATTTTGAAACGCTAACCAAAGGTCACGTCTGCCATGTTAGAGTAAACAAGAGGCCGTTTATACCGGCATGTTTTGTCTCTGTAACACTCTCAGTGGGACGCGCACACTGTGTTTGGTTTAAGTGGGCCTGTTTCCAATCAGTTAAATCAACAGCATCCATTTGGAACAGGAGCAGGAGTGACAGGTGAACTGTGGCACTGTCTGCTCTGCCTTCCCATGTTATCAGCTCTCAGCTTTGTGAATGCCAGGACTTGAGCCACTCTTCTGTCGATAGTGAAACAACCCACAGGGACACATGGGAAATCCATTAGTCTAGTTCCGCTGTTTGACATGCTCAGAGTGAACTCCACCTATCCTGACACACTGCCATGACTGGATTATCGAGTGAACTGAGGTAACAGCATGTGAAAAATACTGGAAGCATACCAGTGAACTGTTAAAAGGTTTATTCCATCAAAGAAAAAGGTTTTCTTACTTGCCTTTACTGTTATCTGACACAGGTAGTAGTGACTGGATTACGCAGGGGCGTTAGTGCTTTTTGGGGGGCAGGGGGTGCTTAACCCAGCCCAGAAAGCTTAGATTTTTAGACCAGTTACATAGTTCTGAAGTTAATTAACAGTGAAATACATAGAGTTTTACAGTTTGTTTGTTTTTTTCATTGCACAACCTGGTTTTCACGGCTTGAATTTGAAACAAAAGGAGTTCAGTCTTAGTTTTCATTCAGTTTGATCATTTTTTATGGCTAGCAGCTAGAAAAAAAACCCCACTAAAAGCAAATTGTACCCATATGCTAAATCATATGTTGCTAACACTTCAATAATTCTTTTAAATGAGCAAACTCATGTCGCAGAGTTTCTGCTCCTGTTGTGTGACAAGGTTTGCCTCTGAACTGAAACTAAATCTAAAAGCCTCCTTTTCTTCACCTGTGCAGCCCTTATGGTGTTTCTGTTACACTTATCATCTCCTCTGCTCCTTGCAATTAAAATTGCAACAAGAATCTAATTAACTTTCTTATTTCTTGCTCTGATGATTAGGCTAGATCCTAAAAACAAATTATTTATTGATTTATTTTATATCTGCTCAGATACTGCCAAATATTTGCACACAACAAGCGTGCTTTAAAGTATAATATGATAACTTCTGCTCTGATGGCTCAATGTCGTCTGTTTGTTTAGCTTTCCAGACTGAGTGTTTTGAACTATGTTATCATTTTTATGTTATTATTTGTTAGTGAAAGTGATTATCGCTATTTCCTCTTTATTTCTATTCATACTTAATAATATTTTCCAATTTAAGATAAGGTTTCCTCATATATCTTACACAGACATTATTTGTAAAAGTGTGCATTGTGCATGCTGTCTTACAAAAAAAATAATAATTCAGAACCACTGAGCAAGATCCCAGATGAAGCAGCCGCTCTTTGTGGCAACAGTAACAGGAGACAACTTCTTCAACTCCGTCGGCCTGACATGCTCCTAGTTGCCTTAGCAAATCTATCTCATAACTATCATTTCACGTCAGCAAATAGCAGCACGGTGTGCACACTCACTCTTTATTTTCCCTCTGTTATTGTGCACATAGTATACACAAGGCATAGAGACTCTATAGTGACAGGTGGCATGAAGCAGATGCTACTTCTATGTAACAGATAGAAACTGAAACACAGCCTGCTTGTGTGCTGAACAAACATATCATGTTATCTTGCTATTATTTCTGGGGGTTTTATGAAAGATTGAAATAGATATTTGTTTTTTATTTTTCTCTGCCTTCAGATCTATGGATTATCAGAAAACATGTTACACCAAGGGTTAATAATGTCTCGTTTTTGGCTCCACTGATAAATTGGTTTCTTAAAATAAATATTCAAATCATAAAATATATGTGGACAATGCTCAGCGCAATCTTTGAACTGAAAATGGAATTAATAAAAGAAAAAAAAGAAAAAATCCTCACATTTCAGAAACTTGAACCAGAGAAGGTTGTAGGTGCTACGTAGCAAATGTTTGCATGCTAACATCCTTTATTAAATGAGTGAGATTGAATCATACAGCTCTAAGCACAGGTCCTCCTGCAGCCAGGACATTCTGAGCACACACTGGAGTAACCATCGGACACCAGGGGCTGTCACTAGTCATTGGCTGAAGTAAACTGCTTGGGTAAAAATTAGGGTTAAAGCCTTTGAAATTTTCCATGTTCCAAAGGGGCTGCATGTGACAGTATTTACGTTGGAAACAATCACCGCAGAAATCTTCCTGAAATTACCAAACCAGCTACCACGTTATAACCCTGGAAAGTGACAGAATGAGACTATTTTGAGCATTTATACACAGCAAGTTTGCCTGCTGATTGACTGTTACTGCTCCACGATAACCTCTGATTTCCACTTATTTAACAACATCATAGATGTGTCCAAATGCACGAGGCATTAGAATAAAAACAGTCATCATTGCAGGTAGGGGGCCTTGTGTCCTGCCTGCTGTTTGCTCTGACCAAGTCAACTTCAGGAATATTTACCGCCATGAAAAAAAGTATCACCTGCTGAGAATGTCTTCTTAAAATAATGTGTGAGTGAAAAAACAAGTCCAGACCTAATTCTATGAACATTTTTTGATGCTCATCGTGAAAATTGCTTGTGTGTTTAATCAGAAGTCAGGTTGCGGAAAATACATTTACAGGTCAAGGTGAGATAATAATTACAGGTACCAATGCTGGTGCAGGAAGGTGCAAGTTACAGATACAGATGAATTACTGTAGCTCTAGTTTTGACATATCTAAAAAGAAGTTTTTAAAAAAAGTGACAGCCAAAACTATCTGTATTGCTAGATTATTTGAACAATACAAGATTTTAGTCGATACTTTGGGGAAATTTTTATTTAAAAGGTTTATTTAATAAACATGGAGTTTCAGCCATCAACCAGTTTGCTTTACTTAGTACTATTATTCAAAATGAGAAATAGCAAGCTGGGATGTGTTCGAAATCCAACCTCTAAATCTTGCTCTCGGTTTCCTACTCTACAGTTTACACACATTAAACAAACAAGACATTAATCAGTGAGTTTTATAAAGCAGCATGAGATTTGAATGCTCTCCGTTAGAAAGTAAATACATTTTTCTATCATCTAAACCACTGATTTAAAGTAAGAAAAGAAAACATGCTCTTTAAATCTTTTGTATCTCAGGTGAATAATTACTTAATATTTGCAACTCATCCGGCCCAAATAGCAGCAGCTGTTATACCTCAGTAACAAAAGTGTGTATTTATACTAGTTACACCAACCCTTCTCAACACTTTCACACCAGAAAGTATAGACAGTCCTCACTTAATAGGCTCGCCATTTGTGAGGGATAAAGTCTGGTGACTTTCATGCCATCTGCTGACCTCTTCATAGCAACTGAAGAGACATTTCTCCTGTGGCAGCCATGCAATATCGCACCTCCGCCTGTATTATTGGTTATATCTCTGCAGGTGTCCTTCAGCTCTGTTTAGGTCACTCCCTTCACTGCGTTATACAAATAAAATTACGCACAGATTGCAATGCAACTGCTATTTCTCCACTGGGCAAATTGCTATGAGGAAAGAAGAAATTGAAAAAGCTGGCAAGGTCTCAGCTACCTGACAGTGACTGTGACTATGATGAAGTATCCTCCTGCTACCTCTGTTGACTTTGCCAAATATCCAAGATCTCCACAGTCTCCACCCCATGCTCTGGGCCCGCCAGCTTTATAAACATAAAGGAACCGGTGCCAATATTTTTATGAGTAACACCCACAAACCAGCCTGTAGGATCGTGCCACTCTAAATATCTTGCTGAGAGGTTACTTCGTCTTCATGTTCTATTTTGCTCCACGCTTGATTTAAAGGTTTCGGTGCAGATCTTTTCCAGACCTCGGTGGCTTGGAGCACTGAGAGTTGGCTTAGCAGAAAAGTTGTGAATCCAACAATAGGTGGCATAACACACAGTCAAAAAAACATAACTGTAAAACACAAAAGGTACAATCACATATTATATATGTACTGTAAAATGGGATAAAAGCAATGCGATGGACTACTTTATAAATGTTAAAATGTCACACTTAAAAGCACTAGTCTGTTTCTTCTAACATTGAAACATTGCTATGGTGGGTGGTAATTTAAAGGTGCAACATGCAATAAAATCAAAGTTTTAAAAAAATCAATATCATTGAAAAATGTATTTACTGATTACTTTACTAAAATAACTGTTTTTTATTTTCTTAAAATGAACCATTTATATCTATTTGCAGTTGCCATATTTGTGTCACCATTTTTACTTTGGTATCTCTGAATGGACAAATAACTGTGTGAAGTGAGAACCCATAAGCTTTAAAATTGCAGCACCGGCTTTATTTCATAGGTGCCAAAACATCGTTTGGGACCAGTAACATGTTAAAAGACACGTAGAAGAAGACAGTACACATGTACACAATTTTGAAGTTGTTACCGGTTGTGCAGTCATCCCTGCACCTGAGACCACTGGAATCACTCGCAGATGAAAAAAGGTTTATGTCTGGAAGAATTTTGGCCACTGATGGCCATTGTCCATTCACAACTGTGTTTTGCATTTGAAGTAATTTCTATGTTCATTTTTACCACTAGATGGGAGTAAGTCTTACACACTGTACCTTTAAGATTTTTGGACACTAAACTTGCAATTTTGCCTCACTGGAAGCTTTTTGGGTCAGGTTTTCACTGAATAGTATTGCTTGTTCAGGACAGATTGGTGTTAGACTTTAACCAAATGAGTATGCTTTGTTTTTTAAACACAGAGTTTTATCATTTTGAAAAAGTTTATTTTAAGTCTATTCTAGTTATAGTCCATGCACCCTGCATATGATGAGACTAAAACTGAAAGGAATAATAGTCTCAAACAGTTGTGGAATCAAAGTCTTTCGGATGAAAATAAGCATCTTATTCCATACCCACCCATTCTCCGTCTCCTGTAGATTGTGGCACATTCATGAGGCAGTATTTGCTTACTGTCTCAATTTTGCCCCTTCTGGTTGATTACAGAACTCAGGCTGAAACCAAACTTATGTGTTTTTCAGAGATGCTACCAGTACTGATAAAAAAGTTTCTGACATCCTGAGACAGATGATGTGTTGGGTTTTTGGTCATGGCCAGTCAAATGTCTGAAGGAGTAACCTGGATAACAAAATACTGCTGCATTCAGGCACTGTACATGGAAAGTGCTCAGTAGCACATTGTGTATGCTGAAAAAGGTTTTAGGTAAACAGATGAACTTTGGGGTCCACAGAGCATAGTCTTTAACATCCATCTTAGTCAAACTTATAGTAAAAAAGGGATGTGGCCCACACAGCTGAGCCTACATCCTAATGTTTTACATTAAAAGGCATTATAGCTCCTCATATCCACAGATCCAAGCCTGCTGGTTTTACAATGAAGCTGTTAAATTGTGAGATTATCAAGTTTAGTTTTTGGTTTATTATTGTCTATTAACAGAACTTTCATTGGAGTTAATGTCCCATCTGTTACCGGTACTGTATTTCAACCAAGTATCTCCAGCAATCTTGCATGGAAAAAATTACTTTTGGACTAGTTTCCATGATGACTTAAAATTGGTAGCTTTACCTGGTTTGGTCACAAGGCTGAAATGAAGTACTCTGTGGGCTTGGAACTCGGATGCATATATGGTCTTGTTTAAAAAGGCTAAACAAACATCAGCACTGGACAACACTGAATTGTCCATGCTTGTTGGAAATACAGAGTTATAACATCATCCTGTCAATGTGGCAATGTTAATTACCATGGGGAAAACATAATATTATTCTACAATAATAACTGCATTATTACTCTGTATGTAGCAGCATCACACACAGACAAACACACACACATACACATACAAAAAAAGTTTTTATTTTCACTTTAATCTGGGCTAAACCTGATTTTTTAATGAAAAGTGAAAATTCCTAATCTATTTTAGTGTATTTTAGAGAAAAACACAAGCAGAAAAGCATATAGAGTATATGCATGTTTAACAATGCAACATCACACATGCTACCACACACACACACACACATACACACACAAACAAACCAAAGAGCCGAACTCAGCAGCACAGGTTATGATAGAGTGAAGTGGTTATCAGAGATAAGAAATGCCTATCCTTCAACCGAAAATCATATTTCTCTCTCTACATTTTTATCTGTGGGTAGCACCTGTTGCAACAACAAGTCAAGTGGATACAGACACATGAGCAGTATTTTCTTGTCAATATCCCTCAGATCCAGGGCAGAAAAATGAAACTTCACTGTTTATGGTAACACATTTACAAATCCCTCTTTGATGTGAAAATTTGTACAAAGTCACATGGTGGCTACAAGCTGTCTATCGCTGTAAACTCCTGAGCAAAACTGGTGTCAAAACCAGAACCACCACAGGTCACAATTTAATCTAATCTCCCAATAACTGAGGCTCAAATGTCAGCATATACTCACTAGATTCCATCCCACTGAGCAGGGACTGAGAAAATCGGCTGGTCTCTCCGGAGAATTCAACCGTAATGTCCCCTTCGTCGGCCATCGATCATGTCAAACCACTTTTTTGCTTAGGGACATTTTGTATTTTGACAAGCTTCACCAGACTGAGCACCCTGTCTTTAAGGCTGAAAGGCCATGTTTATGTGGCTGCTGGCTGACTAGACCCTGAACTACACGTGGCGTGGAAACCCAGTCCATTTATCTTTTGGATTGTTAAGATGAATCTGACCTTGCAGCCCTGAGGAAATGTTGATAAAGCTTTTTCCCCCCTTTTTTTAACCTCAGAATTATGGTTGATAGTATTAACTTTCAAATAGTGTTGTTTGTTTTTTTTGTTTTTTTTTAATACATAAGCTAAGATGTGCAGACCAGAAAGAATGGTGAGGGATCCAATATGTGGCATCTTTAAATTGGATCTATCTCAGTTGTGTTTCCAGACAATATAATGTAATGCTTTAAGAGATGCTGAATTGTGCAACTTTTGTGCTGGAAACATGACAAAATACTCTACGTTTAACTTTATATATTTCTGCAGAGTGCACCTCAGCTGTTAAGTTTGAATAATAACTCTAAGCATCCAAATATATATATTGTAACAATACTGTTTGCCAGGCAGTTGAAACATCTGCCATAGCTGATAAAGAAAGGCCATATGATGAATTAAAGTGTCAAGACTCTCTCCGTGCACATTCATTTTTTCTTTGCTCTGTTATAAGAATGAATTATTAAATTCCATGTGTGTCAAGTTTTCACCTGCTTTAACTGATTATCATACATGTCACACTTTATTTAAAGCCACTGTGCTCACTACAAATATTGACCTAAACACATTTTTATCAAGTCGTATTCCACCAAACTCATCTGACAACAAGTCATTATCATTTTATATTCCCCCATTATTGATTAAAGGCCATGTATGACCACAGCTGTGTTTTCAGTCATGTGGAGGTTGGATTTGTCTAAATTTCCACTGGGGTTAACACATGGTTGCCAATAACAATGATGAAGGTAACGTGTACTCCAACAAAACTGCCATGAAAGGCCCAGAAAAAATATGGTAATTGAACTCCTTTTACAAGACAATATTGTGTGCACACATATATTATCAGGTTATGTAAACCCATAAATGATCTTTCAGGGCCTTGGGCATTGTTGATGCTGTTCATTGATGTGAAAAGTGCTTGGTTTGAGAAGACAGCAACACCTTTGAGTGGGTCCTGCACAGGTCACGGCAGCAGTGGCAGCACTTCATACGTTTTTATAACTTTTTATGGCAGTGTTTCTAAACAGACTTTCTTCCTGTAGAAAAAAATTTTGAATTTTATTTTACTTACCTGTGTATTCTTGTTTATTTGATTAAAGGATGTGACAATCATGGATATGATGTGTGATCTAACTATATATACAAGATAATTTCTCATTATTTCCAAAAGACAATAAAAACTCTTCTACATTTGCATTGAATACAGTATTAAATTCAATGTTTCAATTATGCTAACACAATTAAAAGTAAGTCATTACTATCACTAACTTTGTGTGGCAAAGTAAACAACATACTTGCTCAAATTGATGCTCATTATCACCACATTGTATAATAATGTGATAGAACACAATAACAAAAAGTTGCATCTTTGCCTATCAAAACAGCATTTCATCAGGTGTGATATGTTTTTCATATTTACCCATCCATTCCTCACTGCTCCTCATTGTGTCAGAGCTTCACTAATCTAGCATTGCAGTTAATGCTGAGCAGTAAATTCTACCACACAGTTTTATAGCAGTTCGTTACAGTGGGGTACAACTCATCTCTATACATTGCAACTGAGGCAGAGGGCCAGCCCACACATGAGAAACACTCATAGTATCCCAGTCCTTATGTTCTACCAGCAGATGACACTAGTAAGACCTCCATGGAGAACAGACTCTGAAGAAGATTAACATAAATGGGGATTGATCATGGAAATATGAAGTATTCAGCATACTCAGTGATGTCGTGTCAGATGGATTTTCTCTCTCTTCTGATGGTTTTCTTATCATAGTTGGTACCAGAACACAAATCCTCTGTCTTGGTAGTTCTGTTTAGCCAGCAACTTGACATCAACCTCCTCGCTTCCAAACTGGGACTGCTGTCACACTTAGAAGATCATGTAATTCTGCGAGAAATCCTGACCCTGCCAATAATCCTTCCAACTACCCCTCTAAGTCTCAAATCCTTCAGCTGGGATACACTTTAAGTCTCATGCCTTGTCATTTTTCCCTCACTCTGACTTTTTTGTGTTGATGCTTACAGCAGCCTTTCCTTTGTGAAGGAAATGGTGCAGCTTGTTCTGCCTGAACTGACCTCTGCCTGCATTCACACATCTCTGTAGGAACTGTTACCTGTTTGTCCCCTCCTGATAGGAAATGGCACTCATTACCTCTCTTGGCCAGCATGGTTCATTCTCTCCAAACAAATCCTCAAACTCATGTGCAAACAAACAAATTTTAGGTTTTCACTTTGTGATTTAACACTGCTTGCTCCTGAAGAGATGGAAGAGAACATTATACCAGAACTACTGCTCCCCCCACGCGTATCAGGCATTGTGTGTAGGGCACCAAGTTTCAGGGGGGCACCAAAAAAAAAAAGTCAGGCTCATGATTAATCATAATCATAATCATGGCATATCTAAAGTTACAAATTGTATCGCCAATAGCAAAAGTGGCAAAGTGTGATCCAACGTTGTTGACGATTTATTAAGAGGAACACACGGACTGCTGTGGGCCCCAACAATGCCAACAACAAACAAACAGGAAAACTATTAGCCTATTAGCTGATAACAGCTGTAACATCACTACAACTGCAAAATAACATCAGCCAATCATTTTTTTTAATAAGATGGGTCATTGTTCACTGCATCGATTGAGCTTCTGACATGTTCAATGACACTCTGCAAATGTTGCTACTACTATAACAGAATATTCTTATCTCACCTGAATTGATTCTGTGAGCACGGTAACAATCTTAACATGACCGATACATATATGCCCCAGTCTGTTACAATATGAACTATGACCCATATAAACAATACAAAACAAATTTATTGATTGTTTATTATTGATAATGATTAACATAGATGATTGGAGCCTGTCCCACCCACCAATCTTCTGGTGGTCTATTCTGTACGATTTTGCCTGAAACTAAAGTTTGACAAACAAAGGTGCATTACATTCATCTTTCTTTTCTTTTTATAATTATGGTTGTGGTCATTTTATGTTTATTTCATTCATCTATTCAATTTTTGGTGGCGTTGTTAATGCAAAAGCAGCTTTATAATTTGTAAAAAATCTATCTTCTCATGTTACAGTTCTATGGTGTGATTTTGTGATACAGGTGCTACTGGTCTTGGGCCTCATCTGAAACTATACTTTGAGAGCACTAAGAAACATTAATCTATGCATCATTGTGGATATTTTTGTCCATTTAGGCAAATTTTTCCTTTGAATCTGGCAGTTATTTTGGCTGTGTTAGTGCATTTGGCACAATTGTTTTAGTAAGAAAGTGTCTCTCTCCACAAATAATAGAAGTCAGTGTTTACTTTATCTTATAGCATTTTATACGTAGGCCTGTCATGGGGTTGATTTTAGTGGTGAATAGTAAAAATGAAAATTTTTCCACAATCGCAAAATGTATTTTATTTTGTAATAGCTATTAGATTGAAAAAAAATGTGTGGAACCTCAAAGCAGTTGTGCTTAGGGTACCCAAATGGCTACCGGCTCTGCGTTATACCATCAGAACACAAGTTGGCCAGTGACTAGTTCTCCAGGCTACACCTCTTCATTCCTGATTTAACTCATAACTTTTGCTGCCACACTGCTTTTGGATTTATCCAGCACCTTGCCATCTACAATAAGTCACATCCTTCCCTGTGCCTCACGGATGGCTCTGGTGCTTACACCTTCCAAGAAAAATCACAGCACTAGTCACATTGCCAAACGCAACATATGTTTAGTTTAAAGTGACAAAGTGATTCTTGCCCTTTGGGAGTGTTAGAGGAAGCAATCATAAAGTCATGAAGGCTACAGAGGAAGAAGCTCTGGGAGGTTGAAGAGGGCAACAACAAGTGGAATTCGGTGATGCTGCTCACTCTGCTCTGTACTGACAGTAAAGATTGATCATCAGGCTGGTTTTTTACTTTATGAGTCCAAAGGAGTTCATCAGTGACTTGTGTTCATTCCTGGAAAAAGTTTTTAACGTGCATCTATGGAACACAGCCTTTCATTACAACTTTTGGACAAACCTTTAACAAGTGTTGATGCCGATGCATGGAAGGCACTCAAAGCCGGTTCAGGTTTGCAACCTTCAAATAACCAGTTTAATTTTCCACAGCCAGAGTGAACACAGAGCCGTCTCTTATGCTGATCAAAAAACATCATTTGAATCTTTGACTGATTTATTTTGAATTTGAGGATTACAACAAAGGGAAAAGTTAGTCTTTGCATATCAATGTTTGGCTTATTCTCCCTTCAAAGTGATTTGTGTTACTGCAGACTAATACAGGAGACCTTTAACATACACAGAAAATGTATCACATGATGAAGGAAATGAAAATACCCATAGCCATGTCTAAGCCTCTCAGTCATTATCTTTCAAGTCATCACTCTGTTGTGCTTTTTGCTGTGAAACAAAATTAAACATTCATATAATCTAAACATTAAACTGTGGTGTCTAAAATGCAGACCTTCTCTGTAAAAGCTTTAATTGGATGTCGATATTTGAGGTCATTAGACGCAATTAAAATTTCCAGCACTCGTCCTGCTGATCTCTGGCTATTTGGACAGTAGATGAGCTCAGTGTTCAAGTGTGGAGCAGGAAACCGGCATTAGCACCATGCAGAGCAGCAGTACTGTGATTTACTGTTCCCAGGGCTGATTGAGGAGAGCATTACGTCACAGCTGATAGATCAGAGAGTCTTACAGCAGAGTGGAGCTCCATCAACTGCAGCTGACAGTAGCATTAGTGCTGACATCCAGTGAAAATGGATTTATAAAAATAAATAAAAAAATTTAAAAAACCTATGCACTGACACAAAACAGTGAGAGAGCTTACAGACACACAAACACATTCACACGAATTCAGTAAGGCGGCCATAATTCTTGGGGGAAAACACACACACATTCAATAAAATACATCAAGACATTATTGTAGTAAAGCTAGATCTGCAAAGCACAGATGCTCCAATAAAATGCTTACTAGCAAAGTAAAAACACAGAGTAACAAGAGGAATGTGCAGGAACACTTTAAGCTGTCAATCTGCAGTGTTTTTCTGTTACTTAATGTATTTCTTATTTCTTCCCGGGTGGCAGTTACTGCTGTCTCAATCCAGCTTTCCCTCTACAATCCAATGACAAGCAAGGTTATGGGACCTGGAGACTTTAACTGCCAATAGGTGTCCTTGTTTTTAATTTGTCTCACATACACTTTGTGATGCATGTCTAGTGTGATATACTGTTTTGTTCACTGTTTTCTAAGTCTACTCTGTCAGCATTCTTCCCCTCACATTTGCTTTTTTAGCAGAGGTTTCTTTATGGAATATGCAGTATTATTTCTTACCTATGCTCACTTCTTTTTTTTTAATATGTGCACACTGCAGCTACCATTCACTGAACTCCGAGAACAGATATGAATGTTAACGCTTTATCATAAGAGTCAGGTTTCAGCGGCTTTAATGACAACTGTGCACCTTGGCTATAATTAAGATTTGAATCCTATGAATCTGGGACGTTATGTTTCACTTTGGCTTTTCATTCACGTATTTCCTGTTTTACTTCTTGTCTTTGTTTTGTTGCCGCCTCTGTGGTTCCCTTTTCTTGTTTCCACCTGTTCGTAATTAGTCCTGTGTATTTAGCCTTGTGTTTCCTCCTCAGTCTTTTGTCAGGTCCTATGTTTACACCAGCTGTAATTGCTTGCAAGTCCTCCTTGTGCATTTTGGATCTTAATGTATTTTTGTTGTCTAGAAATCTTTTGGATTTTGTTTACTCTCATTGTTTTGTGCTGTTTTACCATCAGATTTTGCTTATTCTTCACAGCGAGTTTCATTAAAGTTCATAATTTGTTTACACAATGTTCTTGTCTCCTGACCTTAAAATTGATTATGCTTCTTTTTCAGGATATACATATACTAAGAGAGCATTCCTTGCTTTTTTAAGCTGCCTCTGGTGGAATGTACTTAAGTCTTTTTTACCTCAATAGCTCATACCTGACATACGGCATCTATCATGTAATAGATGGCACGTGTCAGAAATATTAGAAAGAGGATAATGCAGTTTTTGATTAATAAAGACCTCGTGCATCAAAGAGCTTCACTGTTTCTGCAAACAACCCTGGAGGCTGAACTGTTTCACACACTGGACTGAGGAGAATGTGTATTTAGTTTAAAAGTGGCTGAAAAAGCATCGCTCACAGTGATGGAGCTGCTACGGTACAGCAGGACAATAATCAAAATGAGCTGTATTTTCAGAAAAGTTTCAGTCATTGATTGAGCTAACACTAGACTGAAATCAGTTGACATGAATTATCACAATTTGGAGGAAATCCTACTACACAGAGTACATGAGTGCGCGTCTTAGCTGTGCATTTGATGTCCCTCAAGAGATAGCAAATTATCTCTGAGCTGAATCTGCTGCAGCAAATCCAATTTTCAATATCACATAAAGAATATGAAGAATTAAGGGATAAGCCAGTGCACTATATATTTTCTGTTCATAACAAACTGAAAACACGTCCAGGATGTCCATTCATGATATTTAGACGTGATGGAGAAAATGGATGAAAAGGTGGATGTTTCAACCCAATGCATGAATTCACCACTGACTTCCGGGATTTTATGCTTTTTTCCCCCTAATATGAAAAAAATGAAAGAAAAAAACCTTAAAATACTTGCATCATCCAGAAAGAAAGTTTTGCAAAAGGTGTTTAGGGGCATGTTTTATTTAATATGTACCATCTGAAACTTTGATTTTACAGCAGCCAGAGGCTGCAGTTACATAAGACTCAGTCGCATTGAATAAATGCATGATTTGGCTACACTTATTATCAAGAAATGACACATTTTTAGACTTTAAACTGTAATGGACTTACAGAACTGAAAGGCATTTCCATTAGTTTGCTGATCATGGTAACATATTGGCTGTGGAGCTGAAATGATTCACAGGCTGCTATGCAGAGGTTTGACTGATGAATTCTAATTCATATTACTGTATAGTATAATAGAGTATATTAATCCATTAACCAACATGAACCTATTTTCTTAACATTCATAATGCAATGTGTACTTATCCCGCAACCTCAGAAACCGACCATCTACCCAGCAAGAGCAGGACCATAAGAGCTGTAGGCTCTGCATGCCAACTACTTATCAACACAAATGCTAATGTGACCTTTAATATTAGAAACAAAATTATGAATGAGATTCAAATTCAATAGCTGGCAGACATTAAGCATATCCTCCATATCCATGAAGCAGACCTACAGCTTCCACACTGTGAGTGGTGTAGGTTAATTGAAGTTAGCCCTTTTGAGAAATATGAATGGGTCACTGGCTTAACAAAGGAAGACAAATGTAGATGAGTGATGATACGAGTTTTTGCTCAGACATCTTACTTCATTAAACAGAATGTAGGTGGCATAAAGCTGAGTTTGCGGGCTGCTTTAAGGTTATTTCTACTGGCTAATTCAACTGAAGATGAATATCCTGGTAGCACTGCTATTCACTTATACATCATTAGACATATCAAAAATCAAAAAGTTAACATTTTTTAAAACATAATTTCATAGATAGAACATATACTTAAAGTTGGATTTGAGTTTTCTTGATAGAGTGGTTGTGAGTTATGATCTGTATACACGCCTACACTAATTCTCCCTCAGAAAATCACATTTTAATTTTGGAAAACATGCCCTTCTAAATGGCAACACTGTTTAGCCGAATTGTGATGTTCAAAGTTAATACTCTATGACATGTCCTTTGCTTACTGTTTGTGATGAACTACAGCTACGGTTTGTGTTGGGCAATTGTGTGAACCCAGGGTCATAAATTACTTTGAAACTAATTAGTTAAAAGCAGCGCGGAAAATGGCAAAGATGGGTGAAGTGAGCTTGGAGAAAAAGGTCAAGCATTGTTTGTTTGCATGGAAAAAGGCCATTGTGTTCAACGGGTCAGCAAAAAAAGCCTTCTGTCATCCAGAGTCAAACATTCGGTATTTGAGAATGTTCAGAATGGACTGAGAACTGGAAGTACACAGGCAGCAAAACAATAAAGCCTGGATCATGATAAAGAGTGAAGTCAAATGAGAAGGGCAGAAACAAGTTAATCAAGAAACTCTTCAAAAATCAACTATAATGGAAGGGAACATACTCACTTCACAGATATAGGATTCAAAACTTTTTTACTAAGAGACAATTATTTTCAAATTCAGACTACATCAGGTCCAACGTCAGGGTCAACGAATGATTGCTTTATGGAGACCTCACAATTATATGCATTATGCATATATATATATATATATATATAATTTGAACAATAGAAATAGGTCTCACGGCAGAATAAAAGATCCTAGGTACACTACACCTTAAAATTATTACTGTTATACTAAGGATGTAAATGATCAATTAACTTTGCAATGATAAACATGCATTTATTCTCAACTTAAGACTTATGATGATAACTTATATGATGCTAAATGTACAAAAAGTAACATTTAGTGTATTGTGTATGGAGCTGCAGAGTAGCAATTTTCTCTAATCAGATGTTAGAAACCAAAGGCTGTCTGATAAGGATGATTTCTAAGTTGTTTCAGTGATGACACGCTGTGTGCAATGTGTATTTGCAGTACAGTCCATGCTTATTAACAGTAATCTATAGACTTCCTGAGAGCATTACAGTAGGGTGTCTCTTTAAAACACATTGCTCCCTGGAAGAAAAGAAATCCAGGGGGGTTACTCTATAACAACCACCTTGAACCCACAACTAATAGTTATGTAAAGAGATAATGTCTACAGCTGTATATCCACATATAAAGCACTCTGCTAGTCCCTCAACATCCCTGCCTCTGTTTCGCCTTAAGCAAACTCTTTTCCATCCCATCCAAGCTGAGAATGATGAGTCCAGCTTTCCAGATTGAGGTGAGAGGAAGGGTTGGTCTCCTGCCTCCAGCACCATCTGCTCCAAAAGGCCACTTTTAGATATGCTGAATAGACACGACCGTACTTGCAAATACAGGAGGTGATTATCAGACTCATTACGTCATCAATATATACGGGACAGAAGGACAATTTTCTCTTTTAGAGGAAATTAAGTCAAGTGCAGTGTTAAATTCTCTTAAATGCCATTATAATGTTATTCCTGTCAGTCTTTACCTTCAAACTAAGCATCTTTTAAATTAACTACAACATTTTCTTTTGTACCTTACAAATCCGTGATCAGAAGATCTCAAGTCAAATTAAAATGTCAGCACTCATTTAATGTTATCATAAAAAAGGTTCAGTCAGAAATAGGACTTATTTAAAGGAACAAAGTAAACTTTCTGGAAAGCTAGACTAAGAAACATTTATTATTATGCTGACTAGACCGTGGGCTAACAAACAAAGCCGGGCATTTCCAGTCTATCCAGAGAGTCCTGGCTCAGCCTGCAGATGTCCTCCCAGAGAGACATGACTGAATCACCTCCTCTAGAACACATCTGGAAGTTATCCTGACCAGATACCCAAAACCACTTCAACTGGCTCCTTTTGATGGAGAGGAGCAGTGACTCTACTCTCTGAGTCCTTCCCAGATGGACAGGGCTCCTCACCCTGTCCCCTAAGTGTGATGGTCGCCATTCTTCTGAGTGAGTTGGTTTGAGATAGTTACAATATGTTTGTAAATTCAATCTTTCTCTGACTAACCAAAGTCAGACAGATCTTTATGACAAACAGGTACAGTGTCAGTTTGACTGGATCTATCTGACCTCACCCCCCCAGATTTTAAAATCCAATTTGTTTTATTTGATCAGAATTTTAATCATTCATTTTTGACTCAGTGGTTAATGACACATTAGTTTGTTAAAACTCTAAACTTCTGCTTGTCTAACACTTAAAATTGGACTGAACCCAGATTGTAGTTACTGATGCTAATTCAGAAAAAGGAAAAATTACAAAAATGAGTTAAAATTTTAAATATACTTCAGACTGAAAACATGTGTGTGTTATCATAACAATGATATGATATGATATGATATGATATGATATGATATGATATGATATGATATGATATGATATGATATGATATGATAT
>JBBBVU010000009.1:13771520-13796474 GCA_037177055.1 Atherinosoma microstoma | reverse complement strand
ATGATATGATATGATATGATATGATATGATATGATATGATATGATATGATATGATATGATATGATATGATATGATATATGATATGATATGATATGATATGAAACCGACACACGGCTTGCTTTAAGTAGTTTTTGGTCTGTTGTGTTGAGGTGAGAATGAAGCAGTTTGGACTGTTCTCAGTCTATCAAACCTCTCCTTGCCCATTCATGACACCACTTGTACAACTCAAAAGATAGACTGTGAAGATGTGTGCCTACATGTCTGTATTTGAACAAAATTATGTGTTGCTGCTTTATAAAACTAGTATCACTGTAGTTTACTGAACATATTGTGATGTATCTCTAGTATGAGCAAGACCATGACCCCTTAGTGAGGCTCCAGTTTTCTACCTGAGAAACATTGCAGGGGTATTTGTTCAATACTTTGCTTAGCCTGGTGCAAATAAATCCATTCCTAAGTTAGTTTTCCATCTTCTATTCTGCAATACACTAAGTGGATCAGCCCCCCCACCCAAAAAAAGAGAATTGACTATAATTCAGCTTCTATAAAACACAGATGCCAGAGAAAATGCATCACAATCCTTCCTCTAATGCACTGGGTTCCTGCCTCTTTTAAGAGGAATTTCTTTTTTCTTTTTTATTCTTTTTTTTGGGGGGGGTCATTATTTATTGGTTTATAATATTTCAGAAGTTGTTAAACAATTTGATTAAATTACGCACTGCTGCTTCTATGACAATGCTTCTATAAATGAATACAGAGGATGGTTTAGATGCTTCATCCTTACAGCAGCTTAAGCCAGCCAGTGCCTGGAGAGAAAAAAAATTGGTTTCAAGCTATTAGATCAGAGCAGCGGGCCAACCTTTGAACCAAGGATAGAAAGAAACCCAGCCTCAGAGGGAGGGGAGGCTATTGACCGAGGGGAGAGGCATGGCTGTGGTAAGTGGGATCTGAGGCGGGAGTTTCTGTGTCAGTGGGCTCATCTTACAGCCTCCCTGATGGACGACAGTGATGTCCCCCTGGGTCCAGATGGGATTCAGTGGTCAGCTCGGTGACAGATGGTGAAGGGTGGTCAGGCCTCATGCATAATGGAGGCTCAGCAGACCACACCACAACCTGACTGCTGCACTGATGTGGAAGTAGTTCCATCTCAGTATCAATACTGCACGGCAGGGTTACTGTAATATCAACTGCTGGTTAACGTCTACGCCCTATAAGCAAGAGCTGAACTTGCCACAATTTTGATTTATATTTGACTATTTCTGACATCTCTTGTGGTTCATTTCTTAGCTTTATTGTGTAGTCTCTCATTCTATCCATTATCATACTATCATATTTCCTTCTAATGGCACACAAATGTAGTTCAAAAGGGGGTTATATTGGTCTTTCAGGGTATTTGACAGCTACACCAGGACACTTTGCTGGCCCCCCACATCTTTTCCTGCTTTATAGGCATCATTAACTTTCATTTCTAGGGGCTAGTAAGCGGTTTGCCTGCTTATTTTCGGACAAAGGTTTTAATACTGTATATAAAAAGCTTTGAAATGTGTATCAATTGTTCCTTTTTCTCGTAATTCTCAGTAACATGAGTTTTTCCATTCCGTTCTTTAAAAAACATAATAAAATCAAAAATGAAAGAGCAAAAAGTCTCATCATTCCTTAAAAAAAACAAAAAAAAATGTGCACACATCTCTGGTAAAAGGAACACATTTAAATCTATGTGTAGAAATCCAAAAATACCACTTCCATTACTGAAATGCCAAATGTGTTTGGAAACAATTTCATTTCACACATCTGAGCAACATTAGCATTCACCTGAAATATCTAAGTCTAGTGTGCACTCCCTGTGTCCATGTTCCCTCAAAAAAAAAAAACAACTCCATCTGTACAACAGCTAAAAGCTCCACTTTGTCCACCAGGAAGTTGCTAACATCGTCCCACTACCATCTGTTGCTGGGCAGGTAGTGCAGAGTTCATTTATAAGAGCTTTTACCTTAAAACAGCTGCTGTAAAAACCCAGATGAGACAGAACAGGAAAGTTGCAGCCATGAAACCAAAACAAGGAGCTGAAAGACTAAATGATTTAGTGGAGTCTGAGTGGGAACTGCAAAGTGATCATATTGATCAGACCAACTTTAAGATTATACAAAATGTAAACTGGACTGCAAGAGGAAGCCTGTGTGCTGAGGTGAGATGGAGGATTTTTATTTTACCTTTATCTGTTTTGTTTTATTTTTAAGTCTGTGTGAATCATCAGCTTAAATAAATTCCTTGAGAGGAGCAATGAAAAAAAAAAAACTTAATTTCAACGAATGGCAGTTTGATTAGGTGATTAGTCGAAAGCTTATGTTCCTTTAATAAGCAACTTTTTTTTTCTATAAATAAGATCCTGATTGATTGAAACTTATTTTCCTTTAAGAAACCAAGCTGGATAGGCCACTACTCTGGATGTGAGCTATGCAGCTTCCATTTTCAGCTCCCTAAGCCCTCACTTGTCAATGTGTTGAGGAATCAGTGCTACTAGCTATTCTGTTGTCAACGGACACACTGCAGTACATCACCTCAATCAGTCATCCAAGCCCTCGTAGGCAGCCACCACTACTAGCAACCCGACCCCCATCCCCGGCACAGCAGCGAGAAAGTGCTTACCTAGGAGAAAAAGACAGAGAGGACATTAAATCAGTGAGCATAATATTCTAGTGAGCGCTAGACTCGCTTTCACAGATTAGCCAATCTCTCCTCTGCACAATGCACTGCCACGGAGTTTTAACCCTCTCTAGCTCCAATTGAAATGGAGAGAGTGGAGATTATTCCATATATTCTGCTGCTCAGCATTTTTATAATGTTTCTAAAAGCAGGCAGCAATGAGGGGTCCATACATGTGTGTTTTTACAGCAACAGCTACACTTCTCCAAAGAATTCATGGCAAAGACTAATTTTAAAATGTGTCTCTTCTGTCTTGTGTGCCTGCAAATTCACACACTTAAAAGCAAAAAAAAAAAAGAGAGAAGAAAATGAAACACACAGGTTGTGAAGATTTTGTGTCCCAGAAAAGGGGGAGGGATTGAGCCCCGTATTCAGCCCACAGCCCTGTGTGAAGTGTTTTTCCACTCGGCTTGATCAAAAGACAAGGATGTCTTCCAACGCCGGATGTTACATCACACAGCTTGATTCTCCACACTCTCTTATCCATTTCTCTGCTTATTTGTATCCATTTAAGTCCTGGGACGTCACAACCCCTCCACCATGCCAAGCAGGCACGCACAAAAGGCTAATGAACAATCAGAGGGGGGAAGCTGCACAAGTGCCGAGAGAAAACACATGGAGATGCATGTCGTGTATGAAGGATTTCAGTGAGTGGGATCTTGATCAAACAAGTACCTGCTGTTGACTTACTGCAGCAAAAGTGGTTATTATACTTCAGAGCTGACGCTACTGTGTGTGTGAGACACAATAAGTGCACTTATATACTATAAATTATGCAAAACAATGACATAAGTAAGAAAACTTCCTTTTACCTCCTTTTTATTTAGAATTTATAAGCACTATATAGATATACAATCCTAAAATTATTAGATATTGTAATGTAGCTGTTAGGACAAGTTATAAAAATGGGCATTTTATACCTATTAGAGCATGCTATACTGAAATAAATATGTATAATAGAGACAGCGAAAGTGTCTCCTTATCCCAAATATTAGGTCAGTGATCACCAACTCTGTTCCTCGAGATCTACCATCCTGCAGGTTTTAGTGTTTCCCTGCTGTGACACACCTAACTCCACCTAACAGGCCGGTGCAGAAGATGACAACAAGTTGTTGTAGAACCTTGTTGCTTTTCTTTACAGTACACTGTCTTGTATTAAATAAATGGTGTTTCATTAATGATATCTGTTATTGATATGATGATGATAAGGTTACATGGATGGATATTTGTTTCTGTTTCTTATTTTTTCATTTTGTCCCTTATTTTCTGTCTTCTTGTTGTCCTGTTATTTGTGGTTAAGAAGAAAAAGCACACTTCTACAACACATTCAGATGTACACAACAGATATCACTTCTTTGTTCATTTCTCTACCTGCTCTGTTTGCTGTTTCACTCCATTCTTACTCTCCCCATGCTCTACTCTGTTACGTGTCATTCCTCCAAAACATGAAAAAATGTTTGTTTTTTTAAGGATTTTCGCCCAAAAACCACTCATCTACTGATACCACAATTTGGCCTTTAAGTGAAATCAGCCTGACCACGTATCTTTGTTTCCTGAATTGTTGTCGATTTGTTTGGGAAAAAAGGCAGCAGATTTATTGACAAGTTATTTGATAGTAATTGGTAGGTGCATTATACATCAGGCTATAGGGTAATTTCTTGTTAACTAGCAGATATGCAAATTAGCGTTAAAGTAGCGTATCAAATATAATTTATTTTTATATATTTATTTTAATCACTTAATTTTGGGGTCTTTTTATAGTAGTTGTTCTTAAATGTGCTGCACAAATAAAGTGAATTTCATTGAATTGGAAAAAATTATTTCAAATGTGTATAAAAAAACAAAAACAAAGGTACAATATAAAAAAAACTGACATTTTCATAAAGGAGTGGGCAGAAGTGAAAGTAAAAATGGGATCTCTTTACTTTGATCTTATAGGAAACATTGTTCCTTTTAGTTGAGACTAACACAATTTCCTGAGATCTTAATTAAATGTTTGCGACATGCTTCGGTCAAAATAACACAGAGACACAGCAGCAACTACTTTTTTATACATTAATTTACACCTTTATTCAAGCAGATCAGTTTGGCGTGTTGTGTGACCGATGACCAGACTCTGTCTCTTCTTTGCCCCAGGGATTTTCAAAAAAAATGTTATTCATACGTACAAGTACATATCTGCAAATCTACTCTCAAATACTTTTATGTTGCTTGTCCGCAGTTGAAATGGACAGGTGTTAGGATACCGATCCCTCTTTTAGACACAACCTTATGATGTGGCAGTGTTGTTAAAACACACCGTTCCACATAATGAAACAGCTGTTTCATTCTGCCATTTAAGCACACCACGAAGAACAGTTTGATAAACTCTGGACTTCACTGTTGCTCATTAAGAACATTAAACAAAGTCATTGTGGAACATTGTCAGTTCATTAATTTTTTCAGTTAGGAGAACTATTAAGCTAATTATGAGATTTGATTTCAATAGCAAATCAAAAAGTAAGGGCAAAAGAGTTTCAGCTTCCCACTTCTGAGGTTCAGCGTGTAGCATAATCTGAAGCTAGAGCAAGGCAGAGTCGATGAGAAAAGACATAAGATAACTTTATAAAGTGGTGTTATTTTCCCTGCACATCCTAGCAGCTGACTAAAGACACTTTTCCAAATTGAAGGAGCATAGAAATTCTGTTTGTGTTTTTGTTGCCAGTATTGATTTTAGACACCCAAATATATGTATGTCCTTAAGCACAGAAAGATTTATATTCCATATTATGTTCCCTTTAATCAAACAAGTGAATTGTAATTTCAACAGCTTAGACTTATCTTAGTCTATCTTGTTCATTTAAATTACTGTGAATTAAATGATTGTTTTAGTGTTGCAAACAGAAAAAACTGCATTAGGTTACACACTCTGTGTGGGGAATGAGTATACCATTACTTCTAACTGTAAGTGACAACAAAGTTAACCTGATACCATATTGTCTGATCTGGGTTCCTCATAAAAAAGGCAAAGACCTTTATTTTTCGATTGGACTGAAACCCCCAGGTGTTTCATTGATGTGTTTTTTTTTTATCCCTTAATTGGCCAAGCTGTGACAGCCGAAAGAGCGGCTCAAGGATCGACTCATACAGACAGACTTGCCAACACAAAGCCTGGGAGCTACGAGGCCAAAAGCCAAACAAAGCACAACACCTGGACTGTTATTAATAATCAGTCAAATTGCAGCAAGGGTTAATGGTTAGGAAGTCAAACTTGTCCACCTGAGTCTGCAGGTGGACAAATTCAGTAGAATTAGCATCAATTTCCAGTGAGCTCCAGTCTTCATAGATAAACAGCTTTCACAATATATTTCCCCTTAAGCAAAAAATATACATCCAATGATTTCTGCAAGAAAAACTTAGACCCAGCAAGTAAAGAGTTAAGTCCAGCTCATTCAATTTTTGTTCTAGTACTTTATGTGCTTTACAGAGCAGCTCTTGATACAAGAAATAAAAAGGACACACTTCAAATTTCCAGCCTTGAGAATTGTTGACTACAACAATTATTCCCAGCTTCACGAACATGCAGGAGGGAGCTGAACTTTTGAGGAAGGACACAACTTGAACTTGAAGTTACACAAATGCTTACTGAGAGGTATTTCAGCTAGTGCATATTACAGAGCTCTACATAAACACTGAGGATAGGTCATGTAAATGGTGAGGAGCACAAGATTAGTTTCAGAAGAAAGGGAGCTGAAATATAAATATGCACATTTTACATAAAAAACATACCAACTTCTTAATTAAATCTAAAAGCTTGAGTTTGAAGATAAGTGGCCTTTGCACTGAGCTAAAGCTGTAAACATAGTAAAGGTAGTAGAAATTGTAATTAGACGTATCTCATTGCAGTGGAAGTAAATAATATAAAATGACCAGCCAACAACCTCACATCCTCAAAAATGAATGTAGCTGCTTTTGGCAGGCTCCACATCGGAGTCATATGTCAAACTCTGTGGCAGCCACAAGCATTCATATAGCCTGGTGATGAAAATTAAAAAAAATATATCTATGGGTGAATATTTCTGTAATTTATCTACTCAAACCTCAAAGTCAATGCTTTAATATGTGCTGAAACCTTTTCTATTGAAAAGAGTTAATCAATGAACATGTTCATTGTTCTCAGGCTTTCTTTCAGATGCATCCGTTGCCAACACCCACAATGGCGAAACACTTTAAAGCGGTTGTCCACAAAGCAGTGGGTAAGTCATGGTGGCTGTGTTCATCTTCAATCAGCAGTCTTCACTGTGCTTTATTTTACCCATTTCGAGGCGGATGGCTGCCCTCCCTGAGCCGGGTTCTGCTGGAGGTTTTTCCTTCTGGTTAAAAGGGAGTTTATCCTTTCCACTGTCGCCTCAAGCAATTGTCAGGATGGGGATTGGATCGAATTCGATTCAATGCAATCTGTTGGTTTCCTTAGCTAGGCTATTTGTTATGAATTGGCTTGTATGAATACTGACTGATGACAACAGATTGGCTCAAACTGATAGTTAGTAGTTCGGTTAAAAAGACAGAATTCAGATACATTTTCCTATAACTTCCACAGATTAATGTGAAAACTGCTCTTGTTCAAGGATGATCATTTGTATCCTAAGATAATTTATGCAAAGCACAAAATGACTATTCAATTAAGGAGCAAAGGTTTGCCAGACAAGACCATCGGTTATCAATAAATCAGCTAATTAATTAACTAACCTTAACCTAAAATAATTACTTAATCCCTGTAGGGGACACCTCTAGCTGTACCGTGATCATGCTGTGCTCAAAGTTACATATTTACTATTTAATCAATATAATAGGCCGACATGTGAAAGAAAGCAGCAGCCAATCTGCAGTGTGAGTGATAATATTCTGCTGAGGAGCAGCATGCAACTAAAGTGAAAAGGATGGAAAAGGAAGGTGCTTGTTTGGATGTTTCCTCAGGCAGTGTTATGCAAAACAAGCCTCTGAATCCTGTCAATACTGCCCCCCGTTTTGAACTGAAAACTTTGAGATGCCCAGGGTTGTCAATTCACCGCACGCACTTACAATTTGCACCTTTGTCAAAAACAAATATACAAAGAGAAAACAGCAATCTGAAGCTGCATAATTTCAGAGAGGGACAAGGACGGCTGCTGAGCGTCATGGGCAAGGTGGCACTCGTGGGCATTGTGCAGCATTTTAAACCACCGAAGCAGCTTCATTATTTCTGAAGGTTTCCATCCAAGAGCCACAGCTCCCTGAGGATCACATCAGTGTCAAGTCATCATCTGTGACAGCAAAACTGCTGCTGCTGAAGACAGCAAAATAAACCTTCAGTAAACACACTGCAGAGACTAGACACCCTGTGGTTTTAGTTAAAAAATGTAACATCTTCTGACAATGATGCTCAACCACATCAATTATCAATTACAATTAATGGTGGAGGAGAAATTGAATTAAAACAGAGTCACGGGTGACCACAGGATACGATGAGATATTGTTCTTGGCAACAGCATTCTATTCATTCATCATTGACGTAAAGGTAATAGGACTTCAGAGCTGTACTAATGACCAATGACAGTCTCTCTGTAAAATAGATGAAAGGTGTGCCATTATGGGGTGGACTCATGAGAGGAGAGGCCATGCGGCTAATGACTCATTAGAGACATCTATAGCTAGACAGGCTGGAAGCCAAAAGGCCAGGAGTTCTTTTTAAAGACTCAATACCCCAGCTGACACTAATTGTAGCAGTCAGGATAGCATGGATTTTCATTGCAGATAATAGCAGTCTGCTCCCTTGACACATCTTGGCCTGTTACCCACAACTGGCAATGCCCAGGTTTGCTAGGACTGCTAACTTGTGCACAACATTACCGCCATAAAACAGCAAGCGCACAGTGTGGTAATGACGGCTTTAAATCTGATAAGATGCGAGCCATCCAAGAGTGAGACGCAGCGTTGAGGCTGGCCTAAAAGGAAACGTCAGAGAGAGTAATTTTCAATATTCGTGTTGCATCATTCAGCTCCTCCAAGCACCTGCAGTGTTGAGCAGACACATCTCTCATTTGGACAGAGGCAATGCGGGGTGTTTTATGGTCTAGTCATACTCCCTGTCACTGTGCTAATGTGATTCAGTTCCAAAACAGTCAAAGGAAATGAGAAAAGCTACTCTTTCCCACCCTTGCAGCCCTCAGACATGATACACATAGAGCTTTACACTGCTAGCAGAAGAGGAAAGATTATAAAAGCCTTTGATGATGCATTGACATATGGGGAGGAGAGACACTAACCCCTGACTGCAGTAGCAATGTGATATTCTTGATGCTAGATTTCAATGTTAGAGTTGAAAGTGTAGAGGAACACTTTCAGTCATTTTACATGTCAAACTGAAGGCTGGCAGTGACTATCCCTGAAGAACAAGAGCCAGAGTTCTAGATGATAGACTGTTGAACAAGCAGGTGGTCAAAATAGTAATAAAAAAAGAAAGAAAAGAAATTCAGATGAAAGCCTGAGGTTTTTTTTTTTAAGGTTTACAAAAAAATGTTTTAAAGAAAGCATGAGGATATCAATTGGCTACAGTACCCTACAGTGTTCACTAGCTATTCATTAGATAATTTCCCAAATACAGGGAAATTGCCCCAACTGGGAATAGACATTCACATCCAAAGGAAGTGTGTGTAAGCCTTTTCGGCTCTCTGACTGTGCAGAATGTATGTTTTGACTACTCATTTCTAACAGTTTCCATTAACCTCCACAGCAGAGAGCCAGGCCTGTAGGCTGTTTGAAATAAGCTTCAGTAAAGGACAAATGATGATGTTTAATTCCTGTTTTGTAAGTGCACTTTTTCATTGTTCAGAAAAATACTTCCATGTTGCCGTTTTAATTCATTATTTCCTTTTATTTGAAACACAAAACTTCAATGTAATATTTGTAACATTAATAATTTCCATTTCCACAAAGTTGCTTTCTCTTATGCTCTAGGTATCCTATTTCTTAAAGCTGCAACTTTAAATTTTTTTTTCCAAAATTACTTTAAAAAATACAAGTATTTTGGTTGCAACTCTATATTATTCTTTTCTCCATATTCATGAATCTATATTTTGGTTTTGGACTATCAAAAGATATTTTGCAAGAACTCCTTGGAATTTATTTAAACCAATAGCCTAATTATTTTTTTAAATAAATAATTGTACGATACGTGATGATTAAGTTAAATACTCTCTTGTTTAATTTTACTATAATACTAACCTGTTATTTCAAAATATTTAAATATTTACCAATTTTCCAATCATTATAATAAAGATAACTCTTTTTCCACAATTTAAATTAAATATTAAATTAAATTTTAGGGCTGAACACTTAAAAAAAAGAAAGAAAAAAAACCCTTCATATTCAATCCTGCCTATTGTTTTAAAGTCCTCTTACTTTTTGCAAATTGATAGAGTTATCTCTCTGTCCCTGTTATATGCATGGCTAATTTCATCCATGGATCTTTTCCTAAACTTACCCAAAAATACCTAAACATCCCAAACCGCCTATGAAAACATTAGCAAACTACAGTTTGTAATTGTGAAATAAAACCAACTCTTGATCTGGTCATAATACCACAAACATACTGCTACCAAATGGGTCACAAACCCAAATCTCCCAGTTAAAGGAGACTTATCTTTCACCCTATTTTAGATGCAGGCTTAGTAGGCACAGGAGACTACATCTGCAATTTATTATCATCAGCTAAGAGAAGAAAATGGTCAAGTGAGAAAAATACATGAAAGTAGAAAAGATCTGAGATGTGCATCTATCTATCATTTTAGTGCCCTTATTGTTAAATATATTTGTGTGTGTGTATGTGCCATTTCCTTGCATTTAAGCTGTAGGTTTAGGTTCTTACATTGTTAAAAAAAAATACTCACCAAATGATCAAAACACAGAAAATGACCAAACCTCTTCATGTTACAAGACATGCAAATGGCTTTTTCACTCTAAAACAGGCAAAACAAATAGCATGTTCTTAGTAAAATATCTAATGATAGCAGCATTGTTGTATCTATCTGTCAACTTTATAAAGCAGGTTTATTCTGAAATATAAAGTATCAGTCTATAGTCTCAGCAAGCACAAATTAAGGAGTGACGGCTGTGATTTAGTTGCAAGGGAGAAATTCCATTGTTGTTCTGATGAAAATAGTGCTTTGTGAATTATACTGAATTTACCCAGTAAACAAACTCTATCCTTATGTTCTTATTTAATAAAAAAGAAAAACTTAATTTGACTGTCGGATTTTGCTTGAGTGTGAGTTTAAAGTACACTCTATAAGCAGATTCAAAGACTTGAGTTCTTGCTTAAAAGGTAAAACTCCACAGCAATAAAATTTTACAGCTCCACACATGCCCGATCTAGCTGTCTGCCATAAAAATTTCAGTCGTTCCTTGGCCTCTGCATTGAAAACGTTTAGTTTCAGTTTTATAACATAAAGCAAAAGGCTGGTTTTCTTTATATAGCTTAAAGATTATTTATTCACACGCGAGTGTTGCATCCGATTTCTCTTTCAGAAATTTAGACAATTTAGCAGATATGAAGATCTAAAATGTTGATTTGCTGTATCCTAAGACACTACCATATGATGCCAACTGTTATCCAGCAGATATTCTTGACTGCATTTGAGAAGGAGTTTAAAATATAAAGTATACATAATTAGGTGGGCAACAAAAAACCATTAGGCATCTTGCATCAAACTAGTAATTCATTCATTCAAAGTGAGCACATCTACATTCACAATGATTAAATATTAAATCATCAAAAGCTTTGTGTTTAAAAAATTGGATGCGCTTGGTTTTTGTGGAGTTTTTGTTGTTTATTTTAAAGGTCTTCTACCCACAACTTAGAACCATCTCAGTACACCATCTCAGTTAGAGGAGACAAATCCATAACTACTGGCTTTAAAAGGCCACAGGGCCAACAAACCTTTTAAAAGACCAAAAGAGGTGTAAGCTGAGAAACAAAGGTCAATCTAATATGGACTTCTTTAACGATTGTTTCGCTCTTTGACTAATTCCCAGAGGCAAAAGAAAAAAGGAGAGGGAGGAGGGGGAGGGAATGAGGAAAGATCCACTTAGCTACTTCGTTTTCTCTTCTTTTTGCCTGTTGAGGACATGCCACAGATACCATTGGAAATTCAGTCTAGGTGAGATTTGCTCCCACCTCTAAAGTGCCCTTCAAGTAACCTTAAAATGACTCCTAAAGCTAACGTTCAGTTTTCTTAAATATTTCAAGATATGTCAATGTAATGATGAGGGGGGCAAAGCAAGACCTGTCTCATGCCTGCTATTACGAGGCTAATCTAACCTCCCTATGAGAATTTCTAGATTTAATTTAGGCATTTGGGGATGATGCTTGGCGGTGACAAGGGCTATCCATCTTCTCTTAACAGTCCTAATCTTTATAGAGGCTCCAGACTTCAGGTAGTGCATGTGATGGATAGCACCTCTGGCTGAGGACAGTCCATTAGCAGGAAGCGAAAACCACAAAGCCAAAGCCAAGTTACACTGTCTTAAGTGCAATTCAGAGACATGGCAGCTCTGTATAGCTACTGCATTATGGAGAAAAAAAAAAACAATGTTTTGGAACAAACATCCGCCCCATTTAACCATCCAGTATCCCTCATAGGTTCAAATTATTCCACTCTAACCTGACATAGAGTTTAACTACAACTGTCACAGAGATCAACAAGGTTTAAAGAAAAGTGACAGAACTCAGTGGGAGTATTGTTCTGATGCAGAATCAGAGGCAACCAGTGGCTGTTAGAGTGCATCCTCTTCATTTTAATATTTCAATGCAAAAAAGAAGAAAAAAGAAAAGAAAAAAAATGTAGAGGCATTCAAACATTTAGCCCCAAAATAGCAAAACAAAATCTTTCAGCTGTGACTGACAGAACTTTTGATACTTTGAATGGACTGACAGTGTCTGACAGCCCAGACACTGTTTGATATCAGTTGACGTTAAAGTGTTTCATGAAGACAGACTGAAACCGGGTCTATATTTTGGATTTCAGAAGTATGTGTAGGCGCAAAAACAAACTTGAAAGTTAAAGATATGTGCAATTTTTTTTGCTAGTTTTAAATCCCAAATGCAAAAGATCATTGGAAAACTTTTAATTGATCACTGATGCTAATTTGTGTTTAATATTTGTGACCTTGAAGGGTAGTGCCATCATCGGGATGATGTTACAAGAAGAGTAAATAAACAGAAAAGCAAACTTTGCTCGTTAATCAGTTCAAGTCAAGGCGATGTGTTCTACTCCCCCCATGATGTCCAATTAAGAACCGTGTTTATCACTGGAGCTCTGCAGTGGAGCTTTTTACAGGTACCTACTGCTGCTGCCACCGCTTTTATCTGCACAGACAGCAGGACACCAGTTCAAAACAAAAACATGGATTATGGATAAAGTAAGGGAGGGAAAGAATGTCTCATGCTTATTTGCAGAAACTTGTTTGTTAAATCATTTTGAGCAAACACAAAAACACTGTTTATCACACATTCATTTTGCATTATAGCAAGCCTCAGTGCATTTCCACTGAGTAAATAACGGGAAGATAAAATGCAGTAATCCATCACAAATCATCTCAGGCCTCCCGTCATCTCTCACTGCATGGTAGCCTGCCTCGGCTTTAATTAAGTTATTCTGGAACTGCTGACATCAAAATAAATAAAGAAATAGAGGGAAAAGAGAGAAGACGGTGAAGTGTGGGGAGTTTCTATGAAGACCTGAAGCATCTGGCTTAAACCCAATAATTTGTTCTCTGCTGTCTTCATCTTTTTCAGCATTTTCTCTCAAGGTTTTAACTTGCAAAACTCTTTGCTCATGCATGCAACCCCAGATGTCTCACACCTTCTAATTACAATGATTCTTAAAACATCGCAGCACTGCATCACATGTAGATTAAATTAATTATATCAAAATTATTAAACTTCTCAATTAAGTGCTACCAGTGACACAAAGTGCTTTACATAATAAAAACTATTACTGTATATTAAAATAAAACAATCCTTCACACCAAAGTATGTAGCGTAGCAATTCAAAAACACACACCTCAAAATAATCTCCTTCACACACAATAACACACGCATGCACACACACACAAAACATTTACGCACCCCAACCCCTCTTTCTCCCCTCCTATCCTACACAAATGTGAACTACAATCCCTAGTTTCTGTCTCTTAACTGAATGTAGATGTGAAAATATCAATAGAAATAAACATCTGGCTTGACGCTGCAGTGAGGAAACAGTATCTTGGGGATCCATCCACACCAGGGGGCCAGCCCACCCATGGTCACACAAGGCGCCACCACAGGAGCAGCCCAGATCCGGGCAGGACGGGTCCCACACCACAGCCATTGGGCTGCTGTGCTTGGCCCCAGCCACCCAGATATGGGAGATCACCATGGCAACAAATCCTGCAGGCAGAGCCCCCACCGTGGCGAATAACCCCCCTCCGAGGAAAACACTGGAGAAAAAAGTGTTAAAGAAAATATAAAATAAACCTAAAAACAATAAGAACAGAAGATAAGAGCAACAAGAACAAGAATATACATAAAGGACTTTATAAGAATTATGTAATAAAATCAAATAAAATCTTAAAATAAACAAATGATAAACAACAATTAAGCTAAGCTGAAAAGGTAGGTCTTGAGCCTCTTTAAAAACATCAATAGTCTTTGGAGCCCTGAGGCTCTCTGGCAGGCTGTTCCACAGATGAGGACCGCACGGAATTAGGCCTTGCTGTAGGTTTTAGTTCACATTTTAGTAATAACCAAAATGCCGGTACCAGAGGACCTAAGGGTATGCGAGGAAGGGTTCATATTTTAAGAGCAGGTCTGATAAATAAGAAGGCCCAAGAACATTAAGATATTTATAAACAACTAAAAGAAGCTTAAAATCAATCCTGAAACGCCAATGCACTGATTTTAAAACTGGTGTAATGTGTTCCCGCCCTCTAGTCCTCGTCAGAACTCATGGCACTGTTTTCTGGAGTAATTGTAAGCTATAAATACCCTTTATAAGAAGACCACAGAACAGGGCATTACAATAACCTATTTTGCCAAAAACAAAAGCATGGACACCTCTGTGCTGGCAAGAGAGAGAAATGGGCAGACTCTGACAATGACATATGGTGTGGTCTCTTAACCCTCAAAGTTTGTAATTCACTTAAAAATCAGTTGGAGACTTAATATAGTTTGATGCTTTTTAACTGTCTTCATAAAGACTGATTAACGCTCGAATGTCCTCCCAAACCATTTAGCAGATCAAATTTTAATCACTAGGTCTGATTAAAATTAGGGGATGTAAACAAGGTGTTCAGGCCTAATGCAAAGAGTTATATTATGCCATCACTCTGTCACGTTTTTAAACTTTTAAAATTAGGTGACAGAAAAAGAGATATTTTGGCCCAAAGACATCGGAAAAATTCAGTTCTCAATGTTTACGTGAAAGACTTCAAGGTGTGACTTTATACTTGTTTTCATAAGTATGTGCAGAAAATATGTCCATGCATGGTTAAATTCATTCTTGTAAGCCCTGGTCACAACATTTTGAGTTCTTTAACGGTTTTATTAAATATCTACTGACACAAACCACAAATAGAAATTAATTTTTTGAAAAACCTAAGCCACATAGCTGCAGATCATATCTGCCTGTAAAAGATATAGATAACTAAAGGGACATTATTTATGCAGACGTCTTGCAAAGGGAAAAGATACAACTTTCTCATTTTTGTCTTCATCCAGACTATTGTTAGGGAGAGAAGATAAATATTCAAAGACAAAAATAAATATTTTCTCCTTTTTCTTCAGTGCCCTATATTGCTTTTTGTATGTAAAAACCACATTAAAGAGTTAATTTTTCCTACATAAGACAGTTCCCCTGAACTGTATGATAAATATTATTTTCCATACCTTTGTACTATTACATACCAACATCACATGTAACAGATTTGCATAATGGAACAGAATAGAACAGCTGTTGCTATACTCCAAGTTTTTGTGTGGACGGGTAATCGACTCATTATAAAGCACTCTGTAAACCTAAAATAGGTCAAAAAGCATTTATAAGTGAGGATAATTTGGTAGTGACATTTAAACAACAAACACCTACAGGAAATGTGGACCAAACAATCTTAACCGTTTTTTTTTTTTTCAAAGAGAAACTCTTATAATGTGAGTAACTGGACAACTGACCAGTGTAATACATCAATAAGTTGCCAGAGCACATGAGTAATACTGTACAAGGCAACATCAATCAAACTCATCAGAACCATATTATAAAGAGAAAAGAAAAACTATTTTCCAGTATTGGTGTAGTTCATAGTTGTCTATTTCAGTCTAGACTACAAGATAACAAGATAACAACTGCTGTAAAGTGTTAAAATGTGACACTCAACTACAGCATTTAGTCTCAATTTGAAACAATGAAAGAAGCTTTCTAAAGCCTGAGGCTCCTTTCAAAGCAGTGATGGAGGAGGTTGTAACAGCTCTACAGATGATTTTAGGGAGAGAGACAAGGGAAGACAGATGGATGGACTTTATATTTGAGCCAAAGGAAAGCTGAACACAATTTAAACTGCATGTTACCTGGCTGGTGTCAATTTGTAAGATAGTGATATTAAAGGTATAACATATCACCTTAAATATTCATTTAAACTTTTTAAGGGAAAAAATATATATTTAGTTTTTTTAAGTGTATTGAGTGTCAGAAATGGGTATGAAGCTGTCTTCTAAGCTGGAGTTTCATTAAACAAATGTTTAATATGAATACAAATACCAAAATGTCCTGCCTGTTTATTACAAGGTTATCTACTTAGTTTTACATTAGTTTAAATTCACCCATATCTTTGTAATATGTGCCTCAAAATGATCCATTTGAAGACATCACTAGGGCTATAGAGAATTACTGGATTAAAAGAAATACCAGTTTATTGAGGAAATGTTTTGCTGATATTTGAATTGTTAGTTGCTGCCGTAATCAATAGTCTCGATCAAAAACTCGACCCTTTCCGTCATTCAAATCCAAATGGTAGTCAGTGCACCTGTTTGGATAAGATTCAACTAAAGCTGTAAAAAATGAAAATAATAGATCTTGCTTTAAAACAGTTTCAACTCCTTTGCACGGTTACTCGAGGTACTCAACAGACAAGCTATTCTGCACATCTTGCAGATCTTGCAACAGGGCTTCTGTGGGTTTAGGCTATCTCAGCTGCTTCTGTCTCTTCATGTAATCCCACACTGACTCAGAGAAGTTGAGATCAGGGCTATGGGGGGGCAACACCATCTGTCGCAGGAGTCTTTGTACTTCTAGCGACTGAGTAATCTAGGATTGAGTTTATTATGACTGTGGTCTCATGTGTTTGGTTATTAAGTGCTGCAGATGATTCACTAACAGGAAACTAAACATATCAAAAGCCTGCAACATGTGTATAATGGTGGACAGAGCAATTAAAATACATTAATCAGACAAAGTATTCCTATACAAAGAACGGGCAAATATTTATTTAAAAATTCTCATTAGTGTCAGTACAGCAGTTATGTTTGTTTCACAGTGCTAAATTAGGTTGAATTTGAAATGTTAATGTTACTCCTTCAGTTGCTACTCAAGTATAAATTCATTTATTAATTGAGCATGGTTTTTGTGTACATTATGCCTTACTTTGCATTACTGTGGATCATTGCCTTCTTATTCTAAACTGTCAAGCAACAAATTTATGCGTGAACTAAAAGAGACTCTGGTGTTAGTAGGCTAGGCAAGGCAAGGCAAGGTTTTTTGTATAGCACATTTCATGTACAAGACCATTCAAGGTGCTTTACATAAAACATTATAAGGATGACAGCAGGGTACTTTTAAAAGAAATAACCCTGATTGAAATCTGCTGAGAGTTTCAGCAGACCTGTAGTTTTCTGGGAGTTTGTTCCACATGTGAGGAGCATAAAAACTGAACGTCACCTCTCCGTGTTAGGTCCTGACTTTGGGAACAGAAAGTAGACTTGACCCTGTGAGATCTGGTTGGTTCATAACGAACCAGAAGATCCTGAATGTATTTAGGCCATAAACCATTCAGTGCTTTGTAAACTAACAGCAGGATTTCAAAGTCAATTCTTTGACAAACAGGAAGCCAGTGTAAAGATCTGAGAACTGGAGGTATATGATCCAATTTCTTGTTCTTAGTGAAGACTATGAGTAGTAGACATTAGGTGGAAAGCGTAAAATCATTCAAAACTCATTAGTACTGACTGAAGGCACCTCAGAATAATTTACTCGTGGCACAAAGAAAACATAGAAATTTGGCGTTTGCATGAAAAAATAAGTGTAAAATTTTTCTTCACATAATAATGAGTTGGCACTTTGGCAGATTAGATTCTTTAAATAAGACAAAGCAGAACGGAGGATTTCCTCACGGGAGGAGAAACGTTGGCTCATAACTCCATCCATTGTCTCTGAGGCCTTCATTTCCTCCACTTCAACAGAGGGATAATCTGCTTCAAATGACACCATATTGTTGATAGCAGAGAGGCTTATTGTCCTCCTTTCATGTCTCTGATAAAAGACACAGAGAGCTACTGTTCCAGCCACCGGGATTGAGAAGAGAGTACCATTACACTTCCTCATCTCCATAAAGCTTCCATTCATCCATTTACCTCTCAGGACTCTGGGCTGTACCAGCCTGGAGGAAGAAGCAGTCGAGTGCAGAAAGCTGCTTCACTTTGCCCTGCTCAGTATGGCACCCAGGAAGGCTGATGTGCTGAGTAGTGACAGTCAGCAGATCTGCTTTGTTGTGCACTTTCATTTAGGCAACAAGGGACTGCTTTCGTTAAGTGCAACTCACTAGGATGAAAGAATTAGAGTTGGCAAAGGCAGGCAACGTTAGTTTTACTCCATCACTTTGAAATCTCGGCTATAACCATCTGTCTAATTCACTGCAGAAATTCAAGCTAGCAAAACCGGAGACGGATTATTCGCACTCCTCTGACAGTGAATGCAGCACTATATGATGCTTCTTTTTTTTTGCAGCATTGATGTACCGTAACAATAAGACAGACTCATGACAATTGAATATTAATATAACTTAATGATCCTTCAATGGAAATATCAGAGCAAACATTGCTGATGGGAATGCTTGACTTGCTGGAGCGTTTTAACATCACATCGGTTATGGGTGAGGAATTCAGAGGATGAGAAGAAATGCTTTTACTCTTGGACAGCCTACTTCCAGATGGATGTTTTTTTTCTCTCTTTTACACATAAAGCCCGTATGGAAAACTGTTTGAAAATAGTTCAATGTTTCACAGTTAGATGGCTCAGGATTCACAGGAGAGGCTGAAGTCTGAAACCTGACAGTCTTTCAATTCACACATCTACTGACCTGGCAGCCCACCTCAACAAAACCCTCCCCACGTACACAAACACACAGAATAATATGAGTTAACAAACAGGGCCCTTGAGAAGCATAATGGAAGGCAAAAGCTTTTGTGAGCTCTGAAGTGAGGGGGTGACTGACCCTTACTTGGCCATCTTCATTAAAGCCTCTCTCAGAGCAAAAACAGCTATAGGTCAATGCTAAAGTATAGCAAGGGTAACCAGCATTCTCCCACACATCTGATCTATAGACACGTACAAACACACACACACAGAAAACACTCACACACATAATTATTTGTTTATCAGGAAACAATGGCCGGGCATGCATGCACAGTCACAGTCTATTCTCACTTTATAAAAGTCATCTTCACAGGTGCAGGGATTGGCTAATTGCACTTTTCATACAGTCCTGAGCCGCTGAACAGAAAACTCCAAAGGCACCGCTAAAGATAAAAAAGCAATAAGAGCTCTGAATATTATGTTTTTCCACAAATATATTTGTCGGAGTCATTGGCATTCAAATTACACAGTATATTTTCTAGCTGATATACTTTAAACAAGATAATCATCAGAAGAGGGAAGTGGGGTAGAAATTTCATTGAGCAAACAATGATTATTTTATTCATAATACAGCTGAAAAGAAATAGGGAGAATATGAGATGAGATGATTCCGTGTGAGGCGAGCTTTAAGCCACAGAGGAGTCGCACAAATGCACGTGTACTGCCAGACATAGATGAAAACAGAAAACTACCTGAGATCAATGAAATGAAAGGAGAAGGCACATTTGAATATTGAGCTGGACAATATGCCAATTATTATATTTCTACCCCCAGTTTTCCATCACATGACAACATCCTCTTATGGAGTTGCTATGTTTCACACCCTTCATGTAAATTAAGAATAACACATTTTGCTGAAATCTGTCTCCGCATGAGTTCCTTAACACTTTACTTTTTCTTCTTCTTCTTTTTCTTTTTTTTTCGTGGAAAAAAAGCTGTTTTCGTTGTTACCAAAATTACTCACAGAGACACCCTGCAGCTCAGACAGTATTTGTATATATGAAGTTTGTCTCATGTCTTGTTGGGATATTTTTAAAATGAAATGCCATTTGCAGACATATGGGAAAAATATTGCCGTCATTTTTATTCCTGGTTAAAACGTTAAGCGGAAAGTCCTTTTTCAAATCAAATCAGATGCATCTCATAACTTAGAAAATGTATTTTCTAAGAATCCCCTCAATTATATCTGGAAACAGGAGAAATCTCAGCAGCAGCCAAAGTTTAAACAGCTGAGATTGGATGGGCACTAACAAGTTTTATTGTAGAATAACCGGTACCTCAGGTCAGCGTTAACAGACTGGTTTCAACTTGTATGCCCATTTAAAACATAATTGCAAGGCTAAAAAATGGCCATATTTTACGTCACTTTGTTTTGGTTTACATTGAAAGGCAACCATCTGGTTCCCTTTTTATGTTATTATTTCAAACTGTTTGTGTTTATTTATAAATAATTGACAAATATATTTATATTTGCGTCCCAGCTGTATCATCTGTGGTTTTGGTTCAAGACAAATGATAAAAACGTTGCATTCAAGCGTCCCTGTAAAATGACAGAATGACAGTGATCCATTATACACAATACCAGGACCATGAAAGGGTGCTTCAAGATTAAGTGCGATTAATGTGTACCATACAATTTCCCCCCTCCAAACTCCGTTTCTGCCAGCAGTTTACATCATATATTATACTATTATAGTATGCTCACATCATTATCCAACTGGCATTTGTATACAGTAAAAATATGCAGCAAATCCAATTGATGCCGTTCTTACAGCTAACTTTACAATGGGCCATTTTCACGCCAGTCATTTTGACTCGTCACAGCAGGCAAAGCACATGTGGAATTAATGACGGTTCATTTCCATTAGGTGTCCTAGTGAGCCATGACAGTGAACTAGCGAGCACAAAAGCAGGACCCCCCCTAAGTGAAATACAGAGGTTATGAATACGCCTGTGTTTTCCCTACTGTGACCTGTCACAATGTGTCACAATATGGTGCTTTATTTCTTGTTGCTGCAGGTTTTCTCTTGCATGCTCGTACGAAGGAGAGGACACTCCACTCTTTGTAGGGAAGTGAAGGCGAGTTTTAAGGTTCAAACACAGATTTTTGAGGTGTCAGATCTCATTTGTTTTGCTTGATATTGTGTATCCTAGCTAGCAGCACACTACCTTTCTTTATACCATGAGGCTAAACTTGATAAGAATCTGCCCTTTGTAAAAATGGATAGTTTACCAAATCTACTTTATAATGTGTCAACTAAATCTAATCTTCGGGTCAGTATGCCCCTGTATGCCATTCTTTTCTTCCTTTTTTCCCTTTAACATAATATTAAAATGTCTTTATGAAACGTAATCGCTTTCTAATGACAGCTGCACATAAAGTTTCTAAACCTTGACTTTACAAAGGTAATGTAGCCCAGAATAGTTAAACATAATTCCAAATGAGTGTTTCTTATATAAGATTTTCCAATCTGCTTAAAATTTGTACCCACCTTCAATAGTGGAAAAAAAATTTTTCCTGATGACTACCAACAGTTAACTCTAAGGTGAAAAGTATATTTTAAGTAAAATTCATGAACATGCATATTCTATCGACCACCAAAACTAAAGGTGAGGCTATTTTGATACCAAATTAACGCCTAAAGCAATTTGGAAGAATTAAACTCAAATAAAAATATCAAAAACTTCAGAGAGGATGACTTCTTAGATTTTAGAGTTTTCAGTCTCCAATAAGAGTAAGTACCACAGATTTTAGCTGCTCATCAAACCAATGATGAGCAGTGAATTTTTATGTGCCATTTATGCCCTAAGCATTTAGATCCATCAGGGGAAAAAAGTCAAATAGTAAAAGAAATGCTATAATCATTAGATGAGGGGCTGTTGAGATACACATCCTGTAAGCAGCAGGTTAGAAGTTTAATACCTGCAGTGAATTTATTTACTGTGCAGTAATGAATATTAAGTCTGATAAAAAAAAAAAGCCTGAGGAACGCTTTACTGCACATTGAAATTTGGTAATCGTTTACACATTTAAAAAGACAGACCAAGCCTCATTTGACCAAAACATCCATAAAAGCAAACCCCAAGCTGTTGGGCACTCTTCATTTTCATTCCCATGACAACCCCTGTTGTTGAACATAATGTGACAAACATCAGCAACAACATTTTACATAAAACTTGAGAACTTTTAAAGTTGGACACAAAGGTCGGAGCTCAGCTTCATTATTTTTCTTCTGTTGTTTTTTTCAACATATAAAAGATTATTATATATATATATATATGCAAAAAAGGAAAAGGTGATAATATTTTTCAAAGAAAATAATATATATCTAAATTAGAAAATTTGAGTATTAGCAGCATTTTTTTCAATGTAATATGCATTAACATCAATAAAACTACTTTAAAAAATGAATAATAATGCAATACAACTTGATCATGTTTTTAATCTGTTGTCTTTTGTCAATCTTGATTTTAGATTATCATTATCATTTATTTTTTATTTTTTATCTTCTGTTTTAATGTACTTTTCTGCCATGTAAAGCACCTTGAATTCTCCTGTACATGAAATGTGCTCTATAAATAAATTTGCCTTACCTTGCCTACAAAGAGCCAGAGTCAGTCAGTGTTGGGGTACAAAGCTGAGGTGTAAATAATTTATTTACAAAAGTGGCTTAATTATTGGCTCGACTGAGTATTGGTGTTTACTTTGACCATGTATACTGGGTTACTTTGGACAGCTTCTCCTTTAAAACTTAATTGTCACTTCTACAACAACTTTTGTTGTAATTGATATCTGTAACTCTTTCTGTTTTGTTTTTTGTTAGTGTGATGTAATGTTCAGGTAGGCATCATATAAGCTATAGCTTCAGCCTACTCCTTTTTTGGTTCATTTATTTGTGTTCAACTTTACCTTGGTGCACCTATGTTTGATACATGGACCAAAATAAACCACTATCTCTCATCTCAGTCTGCCACATGTTAATAATAGTTAAATATGTAAACTTGCCACCACAAAGAAGAACCTTAGAAATAAGTCACAGATGAAGGTCAATTCAATACAAAATAATATCACATTATTGGTGACACCAGAAATCCTTTTTCTGATGTTTGTCAGTAAATTCAGTTTAATGAGCATAATGTGCAGGAAACATGACCTATGTATGTTTGTTTTTAATTGTAGGAGCAATGTCATCCATCAGTGTATGTTTCCTCTCTGTAAGTATCTGTTCACCTCTAATTTGATCAAATTATCTCTTGTTTTACATTGTTTTATCTTTAAAAATGAACTAATCTATGTCAAGTTTGGGAAGGTGAGCCTTACTAATCAGGTCCATTTAAAAAGATCCAACCTACAAACACTGACAAGTGTATGCCTTGCATCACACTGCTAATTAGACAACACTGCTGCCAGAAACGGACCTGTTTATATGCAGAATTGGACAGCTATTTGGCCACAGTAAAACAGCTTTTGATTGTTGTTGTTGTTGTTGTTTTCAGGTTCGCTAACATTAACTCTGAATCTGATTTGATAAAAAAGGGACAAATAAACAAAATATCTATATTTTTCCACCTGCAAATTATTTTAATGCCGCTCTGCTAAATGTTGTAGATGAATTCGACATAGGGCAGCAGGGAGATGAAATGCACATCACTGATATACTCAGAGCAGAATGGGTCAGCATGCGCAAAACGAATTCCAGTGAATGAGGCAACACGTCATTAAATCCAACCTACTTCAAAAAATATCAAAGTGAAAAGAAAAAAACACTCCTCCTGGCAAAGAATCACAGACATATTGTCACCTTGCAACCGCCCAAAATAATCTCATTAAAAAAGAAAATGTAAACTTCAACACAGCAGAATCAGCTGAGATTAAACTAAGGGCCACATCAATGAGGCAGCCTCCATTTTGTGAAAGATACACACCTGGAGACAGCTCTGAATCTCAACGACTGCTGCATCAAAGCACCAAATAAAACAGACTTGTAAATCACAGCTACAGAAGTCCCTCACCAGCATCAACATTTCCTTAGAAGGCTGCTTCATTTATTTTTCAGCCATGCATATTTAACACCAGCTCTCACTTGGGGAAAACAGGCCGCTTCATAAAACTTGTTCCAGGAATTCATCAAGTCCGTCAAAGAACATGACAGCCAAATATTTCTGTGTCAGAACTTCATGAGGCAAAAAAATGAAAAAAAGGAGGCTGTAAGAAAAAAGACACATGATGATCAATGGCTCGAAGCACGATGAGCCAAAAAGTGGAAATCTTTAGGAAATCAGTCATTCTATACACTCAGCTGCTGTATAGGTTGTAAGGTTTATTTTTAAATAGAACAAACAACTTCCCTATCATATACTCTATGTCAAATGACTTCCTCTTGTGGATTGTCAACTCTCTTTTGCTGCCTGGATGTTAAAATGAAAGCTCACAAGCCAGATAACAAACAATAAAAACATTCTCTCTCACTTCTCTACATTATGCTGGAATTCTTGGAATTTAATCCCATCAAATATCAAAACTAATAAAGATCCTAATCAGAGAAGTAGCAGCAAGATGCGAACGGTAATCCGTATCCAACTTTTACGCTTTGTTTTTTAACAGCCGCTTCATCTCAGAACAAAAGAAAGGCAGCAAAACAATAACAAAAAAGAATATTTGGCAGATGAGCATGAAAGCCCAAGTTCAAAGCAATATGGACTTGCTGTAAGTTGCATCATGTGTGTGTGTGTGTGTGTGTGTGTGTGTGTGTGTGTGTGTGTGTGTGTGTGTGTGTGTGTGTGTGTGTGT
>JBBBVU010000009.1:13753782-13765966 GCA_037177055.1 Atherinosoma microstoma | reverse complement strand
ATCTATTGTGTGTGTGTGTGTGGATGGGTGGTGGGAGGACATGAGTGCGTGTGTGTGTGTGTGTCAGTGTGTGTGTGTTTACCCACACAGAAAACAAAAAACCACACATGAAAAGAAAAAATGCAAGCACAGTTTTACAGTCTTTACTGTGAAGCTATTTTGTGAGCTGTGGACCAACATACCTATTACACATTTTCACGAGAGCCTGGGTCATGCTGCCTCACATTAACCCCTTCAGTCATCTTTGAATTTCATTTATTAAAATTTCCCCACTCATTTTCAAGTACACTAACCTTTGTTACACACACAAATACACACAAATCGTTATAGAGCGCTCATTTGATGAAGATACTTAAGTTTGTAAGTTTGCTTATATCTATGTAGTGAAGAGAATAAAATATTTAATCAGTGAGCAGTATTTTGGTAATAAAATTGTTTTAAATCCCCAAATTATGACATCAAAGGAACATGAATAGCAAAAATACCAAGAAAAATTACAGATAAAACTAGCTATTTATCATCAATACTAGACTAAGCTGCCTTTTAAGGTGTTGTGGTTTCCTCCCACTGCTAGGTGATAAAAAAAACCCACGTGCGATGGCATATAACAGGTGCCATGCCATTTAAATACAAATGCTGCTTCATCCTGATTGTTGCGGAGGTATTTGAAGGGACTTCTTCCCACATTGTCCCCATCTTTCCAGTCACACAATCTCCAAAAATACAAGTGTTCAAGTACAAGCTTATCCTTGAAGCCCTCTGATGTGCTTGCACTAGTAATAATAATAATAATAATAATAATAACATAGAGAGACACATATTTTATTCGAATCAAGTTAAAACAGTTTTGAGTTGCATAACAGCCTACCTCTGTATTTTGCAAAACAGGAGGCCAATATGCAGCATTTTCAACAATGCACTTAGTGCTGCATTTCAAAACTGGGATGAGGAAGAAGGATGATGGGATAAACAAAACAAATCAGGCCTAATTGTATCTAAAATTAGATAACTGCAAGACAGGAGGATTTGTAATGGTGAGTGAGGCAGTGGATGAAAGCGCAAATCAAGTCAAGATCATTAAGAGGTGAGTAACTAAGCTCTGCCAAGCTTTACTGTTAGAGAAAAAAAAATAAATAAAAAAATAACCTCAAGGTTACAAGAAGCCAAGCTATGTGCAGCAAATGAAATACTCAAGGAAGACATAAGTCTCATTACAGCCCATAAAGGACATCCCTAATAAAATCCTCAGCCTGACATGCAAGCGCTCTCCAGTGATGGCTGATTAATTGCCGGTGCAAATGAAAGCATGAGAGAGAGCCGTGGCTCTGTGGCTGTAATTTATCCTCTCCTGTCCTGTCTTGTCCTCGCAGCCCGGGGAGATCGCCCAGAAAGACAGGAGATGGAGAGTGGGTGGCTGGTTTGGAGGTGGGAAATGGGGGGCACAGGATATCAACTTCATATTATGTGGAGGAAAACATGTTTAGGTTGCCCGTGAGATCATTTGTTTAGATTGTTTCGGTTATAACAAGCTGTATGTTTTGACATCTGGGTGTTTGAATGGAGAGAAAAATTCCCCAAGCAGGTCAGACTGATAATGATGACTGCAACATGTTCTGTGAAGAAATATGGTGGCAGCAGAGATGACCCAAAATATATTCTCAGCAGTCATACATCAAGTAAAGAGCAGGCTACTTTATGGCAGCTTTCTCTGTAATCCATCAATAATAAAACCCGTACTGATTCTCAGTCAGGATATATGTTTCATCATTTCATCATCTCCTTTTGTCAGATCCGTGTTTATGATTTATAGAGCTTTCCAATGCCAGGAGGCCGTACTTGTCAAACATATGGCTAATGAGTGAGTGATTATTTCCATAAAATGCTTTGATGCTTTGCCTTTGATCATCTCTGAATCAGACCAAAGTGGATTAATCAGTGGTGAGGATGGCTTTAAGAACAGCCAGTGATTTATTGGGCTGCTGGGGCTGAGGTCAGAAGACAGACATGGGTGTCCAAGGACAATCTGGGCCAGGATAATGCCCAGCTGAGGCCAGACACACCTGCCCTCTCACTGTAATAAGTGGCTGTGGCACATAAAGAGAGAGTGGTGAAGACAGAAGCAAAGGGGGGGGAAAAGAGAAAAAATAAGTCCTTGCAGATGCTTTTAAAGGACCTTGTGATTCTGCTGTCCTGATAGTAGTTTATCATATAAATTATAAATCTCCACCTGGATAATTTCCCACTTCAAGGATGACAAACTATTTAGAATGTGGTAACCCGCAAGTCTTTAGTGTTACTGTCGGGATTTTGATTGTTTTTTCCTCTGTTAGAAGCTGGCAACAAACCAATTTTTGTTTCTTTTTTTGTAGTACAAGAATGTGTGAATTCTCTACCACCTCAAATTGAAATAAATATCCTGTTATTTGGCTCATAAATCTGTTACACTGAATGTAAAGGCAACAAAGGTTAAGTAAAAACAGATTAATTTACAAATCATCTCCACTTATAATGATGGAAATATTTTATAGAGTCAATAAAGCACCAAATATAGTTGCATTGTATTCCATACCTCATTACTTTACACTTTCTCCTTCTCAGTGAAGATGCACATCCATTAAAAACAAGTCACTAATACACAATATTGTTTGTGTGAAAGAAGACTCTTTAATTTCTTAAACAGCAATGCATTGTTAGTTTTAGCAAATACCCTTCGACTAGAATTGGATTTGTTGGGGATTATTATTCCCTATCAGCAGATTAAATAGCATTCATGGCAGCAGGATATTATATTTGTGACAGACTCTAAATAAACAGAAAACAGATGTTCAGCATAGTTAAGTGACACATGCAACTGTTTATTATTAATATTGTCCAGCAGGATTTGTGGGATTTAATACTGGTTCTAAATGCCAGCAAAACTAAACTCATGGTCTTCTCAAATGCTTAATCAGAGCAACTACATTTTCTACCCATCATCCTTTTTCAGGGTTTCGAGATTGAATAATAAACTTAATAGAAATATCATTAGCCAGTGTTGAAAATGAATGAATATTGATTGGATTATTTTTTCTTTTAACTGTCATGTATGACTTTTTCTTTTATAAAAGTGCTAAATGAAACTCAGATTGACCACAGACTTTTTTTTCGGTAATTTCTTTTGCACTGTATGCTTTTTTTGTATGCTTTGGTTTTGTTTGGGCTTTTTTTCGTACTTTATATGCAACATTTCCAATTGCTTTTGGAAACAAAGGCTTGTTCTTTACTGTCATTTCTTATCAAAAACCAATAATTGGCCCAGAAATGATCACTCTGGTTACCAAGAAAACAAAGAAGAGGTCATTTTGGCTTTGTGTGTCTATCCCATGCTGTATTCCATTAGCAGAGGCAGACAGTGGAGGATGCTGGAAGGTTCACTGCTTTAATAATTGGACAAGTTTCAAGCTCGTTATCAGCCATGTAGCCAAGATGACATGCTGGGACCTGCCCAGTACTTCAAAACGACAACAACAAAAACAACAGCAACAGCAGATAAAAAAGACAAACCAAAAATTATTGACCACATGCAGATGATGAATTTCTTTTATCTACCCCTAACATAAAGGCTAAAATCGAATCCTGCTGCTTACACTTGGATTAGTTGCAAAACTACCTGAATCTTGAGGAGCCAGTCTCACTATATGAACAGAAGCTAAAGTAAAATGATTTGGTATCAAATACTTAAGGCTACAGATATCATGTTGGACCACAGTTAATCAAGGTAGACCTGTATTGATTTTAATGATTGATTATTTTGATATTCAGTTTCTTAATAATTCTAGAGTTTCAGCAAGTTTTATTCTTTACATTTACATACAGATTTTTCTTTATACAGAAAATATCTTCAATTTCAAGAGTATTTTTTTCCTTGCAGAACAAAGATGAATTGACATCAGCACTTAATTCTTGTTAAATTAATTTACTGATACTTTTTAAATCACAGAATACTTCAAGAATATCTGTTTAAAATGCCAGTGTTTTACGTCCACTCAGAGTATTTTGATCATTAAGCTTCTTGGTTATGTTAAATCTAGAAAGACACTTAAAGTCACATGAAAAAATCAGATCATGGCAGTTCCTCTGTGAGTCTGACAGACTTCAAATAACTTTCCAGTTTAAATGTTCTTTTCTTCAAATAATTGAAGCAGAAAACTGATGTAATTACTCAAAATGAAAGAACCGTCTCAACATACAGCAGGACGTTTTCTAATTCAGACATGTAGCACAATTTGATTCATATATTCCATTACGCTCCACAGTTATGCACTGAGACCAAACTCTAAAACAACCCCAGCAGCCACTTATAAAACCTTTTATAAGAGGCTGACAACTTCATATTTTGATTCCACTTTAAAGACAGGGACATATAACATACTTGAATTTTGGAGTGATCAAAATATCCTGATGCTTTTAAGGTCTATGATGATGATTATGTGATCGCAACAAGCCCTGGAACTCTTTCCCCATAATGCCTCCCGCCGTCATTTCCTGCCATTTCTGCACTGTCAACTATCAAAACAAAGACCACAATGCACCCTAATTTGCCTGTGATTTTTGCCTGTCAAGCAGTGCCATTACGCATACAGTTAAGCTTGTGAATCCAGTGGTTTTATGATCAGAACAACAGCTTAGCAAGACAAATTTACACAAAAAAAGGGTTTCCTTTAGCCTAACTACAACCAATATTGCATTTACTTAGACTGTGTGAATACAAAGATGGCTGAGCTTTAGTCAAATGACATTTAGACAGACAGAAGCATCTCACATCTGTCAGAGACTTCAGTCTAACAAGCTGCTTGAAGCCGAAACCATGAGACATCCGACTGACCACATCACTAAGACAAGAAGGACCAAAAAGGAGAAATCCAAGAAGAACTGGCAATTGAAGTGATGCTTGACTCAACAGCACTGGGGCGATAGAGTAATAACAGCAAACAGAAGCTTCAAACAACTGTGTGGCTGCCGAAATGAGCAAAGGATTGCTGCCAGACTCATTGTCACTGTCTGCTGGCGACGCGTATGCTGAAGCTCTAACAGGTGATATATCATGTGAACTATCATACAGCCGGCTAGAGTGATGATGATTTAAAAAGCTTGGTGAGAGGAGACAGCTTGTCTGAAAGCATTGTTTCACTGTGTCCGCAGTGTGATGTGAGTCACCTTCAAATGCAGCTTCTCTCGACTGAACGCTTGATGGCTCTCATAAATACCAATCGTAATTATGATCCAGCAGCAAACAAACCTCCACTTTTCAAGCCATTCTGACAAGAACAAAGGGGTAAAGCCGAGTAGGCCTCACTGGCATTTTACATATCTTCTCTGACTGATATGTCATAGTGACGGTTTAATACTACATAATTATGACATTGTGAATGCCTTGATGGATGAGCTTATCTTGGTCAGACTGAGATGTCTTGCTACAAAATTGTCCCAGTTGACGACATAAGAGGTGACGAATGTCTCAGAGAGGTTTACTCAACACAAAGAGCAATGGCGGGAATGAAGAATGAAACATGGAGTTGGTCTGTTGAGGCAGACAGGTGACCCCCCCCCCCCCCCAAGGGCCAATAAATGTCATTCAATATTTCATCAGCCATGGGCTTAATGTTTCATCCGTGCTATTTTCACGTACTTGTGGTGCCGATCATCAAGTCATCCAGTCAAAGAAACAACAAGTGTTTCTTTCATTCTGAGGGAGAGATGTTAACATGTTCACTGCTTTAAAGAAGTGTTTAACCAAAGCTACCATCTTCAAGCTACACTTGTGATTCCACATGTTGAACCACATGTTCTTTATTTACAGTCATTTCTTCAATTAGAATTAAGAAAAAACCTTTTTCTAACTATTCTTGTGAACTTACTTTTGTCATTTTGTCTGGATTTCTTGTAACTTCACTTTTACAGATGGACTGTCTCAACATTTGAAACATTTCTATGTTCAACAGTGAATACAATATTGGTTTATGCAGTTGTAAATTATTGCAATATTTTGATTTACATCTTTATGAAAATAAAGTACAGAATGAATAAAACTATGAAGTATAAGTCTCTGTAAGAAAGATATTAAAAATAGCTCCCAAGAGTCAAACTATTGAATTAAGGAGCAGATTTGATTAATTAAGACAATTTATTCAATATAACACAAAATTACAATCAACTTAAGAAAGCATCAGTCAGAATGCTGGATGTGAATATTTATACTAAACAAATTGCTTTGTTGACTTGAATAAATGGGTTTCTCTGCGCTAATCTGACAATGAAGACATAAAATACTTTTAAAAAGTCTTGTGGCAAACTGGTAAAGATTGGTAATTACTGAGGTGTCAGAACCTCTGAAGTTGCATTTAATCAGCTTAAATCCATTTCGATATATAAAACCCGATGCTGAAGTGTGACTGAGATTAAGGGTACAGTTTTGACCTTAAATGAAGCACAGCAAAATGCTGCTTAATTCATTTTTTACACATGCGTCCCTTTCCGCATATTCCAACCTTGAGATTGGACACAGGGATGAAAAAAAAAAAAAAAAGCTTCCCGCTCTCACACATACACAAGAGGAGAAGAGCTGAAATGTGCATGAATGTGAGCATTAGTTAATATGTTGGCCTGAACCACAACCTTGACGGCAGTCATTGTAAGATATCTACTGAAACACATCTTTGTTCTCCTCAGTATTCATCCCTGCACATTTTTTTTTTACTTCAACAAATGAGGAGTAGACTCAAATTAAATTTTTACTCTTTATGACGAGAACAGAATTCAAACCATGCTTTGATTGATTATACAACTCAAATAATAGATTTGAAAGTCATATATAGTGTATGCCATTTAAGTCATTTGACAACCCTTAAATCTGCTGACAACTGAACCAGAACAATCCACTTTGTGCAGGTCCAGCCTACTTATTCATTCACAGATCGTGAATGAGTTTTTGCTTCAATACCGCCTGAGTCACACGCATACTTCCCTGCACTGACAAACTGGAATTTACACTAGTCTTTTAATGCAAAACTTTATACTAAGTAAATCATTTAGTTTGAGTCTGTCACAAAAGTAAAGAATGACTATCTTCTCTCAGTGTGCTGCAGATACAGGTAACAAGATTTTAATAGATTAAATTAGCTGCATTAGTTTTCACTGTTTAGTACTGTTTCATTTGTGAACGTACAATAATGGATAACTAGTTGAAAATTAATGATGAGGCAAAAAATGAATAGGAGGAAAGATCGATCCAGAGTAAATTTTGAGTTATTACAATTAAGTCAAAAGTCTATTTTGCATGTTGCAATGCATGAACAAGAGGTACAGTAAATCCCAAAGGGAGCATAATTATAACATTGCTTTAATCTTAAAATCAATTTTCCCTTTTCACTTCCAAGCAACGACAGCATGTTGTTTGTCTTCTGAACACCCTGTTCAACCCACAATGACCATAGGCTAAAGGTTTAAAGGTTTGCTCTCTTAACACCCGAGGGATTTTTGAGAAACTGTTCACAAAAAGTTTTCTGTTTTCCTGCTTTTGAAAAAAAAATTTGAAACATAAAATAAGATAAAAAACATTTTTTACGACTGCCCTCATTTTATCTATTTGAGAAAAAACATTAATATTGTTACTTTAAAATGTGGATGGGGATTAAATCCCACATTGGTTGCATTAGCTTATAATGTGTTGGAAGAAGGCCCCCCACCATTTTGTCAGGAGCCCTTGTTGTTCACAAAGCTGCATATAAAATCTGCCTAACTTGTCTATTTTAAACTTCATGACAGTCTTTACTCAGATATAGAGCAAAGACTGAAAGTTGACAATGAGTCAAAGGAAATTGTAGGAAAAAAGGTAAAAAGTAAGTCCTTCATGACTCATGTCATGACTGTTTACCTCCTTCCCTCCAATCTTCTTGTCAGGATATCATTGTTTGTGTGTAAGTAAACAATGCAGAATGATGTCACTCACACCCCACACACACTGATTGTACATCTTTCAAAGATGCCACAGGTGTTAACAAAACTGCAATACCTAATGCTATGGTGGGCCGCATGTTGCTTCAACGCTCAATTTCCATAACTTCTCGGATAACATTGAAACTGATCCTATTTATTTTGCAAATACCTCTGGCATATGACACAATATTTACCATATTTTCACGCAGAAAACAAAGAAAAGAAAGAGGGTCATAAGACAGTATTTGTTTATCAAAGATTTTCTAGATTTTCTGTTCTGCAGGCTTAAACTTTGTACCGTGATGTCTGCTGCTTCACCATAGGCAAGGCTGCTTTCTGATGATTTCAAATCATTCCAGCCCCCCCTCTTCAAATGGAACATTTTTGATGGATTATTCAGTGTCAACCTTCACCGCTTTGAACACATTTGAATAAATGTAGATTTGAGATTTACTGAAAGATGAGGCCAACATGTCACAGTGATACACAACTGAATGCAAATGCTATGCACTTTGAAGCTCTAGCCTTTCCAAAAATGTCGTTTGGAATTTTACTAACTTTCATGCACCATATCCAGAATGTTATCCATGCTAATTTAATTTATACGGGTTGTTGTCACACCACATTTTGCATATTGTCATATTGCCCTGACAGCCACTAATGAAGGTAATAGGGATATTTCTGTCCTCTGACATCTATTGTATAAGCTGTCTTCATTACTAAGTTCTCATTTTGCCATCATGTCATAGTAAATTCAATAAAAAGACTTTCAAATGTGAAGGGGGTTTGTTAAATTGGCCTGAACCTACCATAGAAAAAGGCAGAGGGAATAGAATAGTCATTTCCGCACACAGTGAGAAACAATCAGCATAAACCTTCGAAGATATGACATTTGGGTACGGGAGACAAAATGAAATCATGTACAACAATCCTATTACACATGTTTGCCATTTTGACAACCCTTAAGTCTACTGATATTTGATCCAGGATAATCCACGTTCTGCAGGTCCTGCCTATTTATTCATGCACAGATCGTGATTCTCTCAGGCTAAGGAAATCAGCTCTTGTTTCAATACTGCCTTTGTCACACACAGACTTCCCTGCCCTCACTAACTACACTATCTCCCTGCCTGTTCAAGCAAAACTTTATGCTAAGTAAATCATTTACATCTCCCAAGCAGCCTATCTACATTTTCCAATAAAACCCTAAATTGATGGATGTCATCTTCGTGCTCACAGGCAATAACTCCTGCTGCTTCGAAATAACAATATGTTTTGGTTTTATGAGGTCTAGACATGCTATTCTTTTTAATGACATCCCAAGGCCAATGCTGTTTACATTTATTGATATCTGTTTTTAGACTAGAAAGGTTCTGTCCTCCTAGGAGGCTTTTCTGTACAGGGCTAAGTCAGACTTATGTGGACAAAACAAAAGTTTTCATTTGACATGTATAGACCACAGAGTGAGGCTGTAAAATATGTAATTCATTTTCTAGCCTGAGATAAATTCTGCTGAGATTTTAGACATTTCTATTAAATTGTACAATTCATAAAAGACAAACTGAGTTTGATAGCAGAAAATAACTTCTGCTTCAGTTGGATTTATTTGTCTTTTAAAACTTAATTGGACTCACAAATTACTTGAACAAACTGTGGCAGATTAACAGGAAATGCTCTAAAATTATTAGAAACCTCAAATTGAAGGCTAGAAGCATTTGTGTTTGTAATTCTTTGACAAATTGTGCAGCCTTAAAGGGCCCTAAAATAAATACACTTCCACATTATGAACCACGAGTTTCAACATGATCTGAAAATCTGAAGCGCCTTACACTATGTAAAGACCCAACATTTTCCTCACATATCAAATGCATAACTTTATTCAGCAACATGCATAATATCAAGACACATGGACACATCTTGGTACTGCAGTTTGAACTTCTTGTTTCATTTGGATCAATGGTTGCTGGCGATTGTCACTTTTTTAGAATTTTGTCCCCATACAGATTTAAGATTAGGAAAAAGTAATGGTCACGTGTAGTGCAGGCAACTCAACCTGCTGAAACAAGTTCATTTGCAAGCTGAGATCCCACATATCCTGGGCCGATGACACTTTTCTCTAACAACGTGGCTCCACACACACTCACACTTGTATACACTCCTGCATTCATAAGAAACTTTCTTTTCTAAGTTAATCTTCACATTTTCCAACTAAAATATCATTAAGGAAATAGTTACTTGCACTTGAGTAAATCTACATGCAACTAAGTCATGGGCACCAAACCGGGAATGAAACATTGTGTACTGCTGCTTAAACTGATAATCTCAGTAATGATCCTGTTTATGCCACACAAATAATGATCCTGTTTATCAGCCACTCCGCCTCAAGAAAATAAGACTCCAAAGTTTTGTGTCACGCTCTCCCATCATAGAGTTCACAGAGAAGAAATAGCTGTGCCATACAGTGCACACAGCTTCTGTCCCTCCACTTAATGAACTGACATTGCTTACAAGAGAGAGAGCCACACTGGAACTTACAAAGGCAAAAAGATCCACATATGGTTTATACACTACTTGAAAGAGAGCAAAGGTCAGTTTTTGCTCACAAAAGTTCAACCCGGAGCCACTCCATTCACATTTTGTTACAAGAAATTGTAAATTCCCAAGAACTGGTTATCATTGTGCTTTAATATCCAGACATACTAAAAGGAGGAATCAAAGAAGATAGGTGTTGAAGATTATTTGTAAAAAGCAGCTTAGAGCTAATGAGTGTTGGCATGTGTTCTGCACACGGAGGATGACAAAAAAAACCATTGACAGACTTAACAATGACCAATTAAATTTATGGATTGTCAAAACTAAATGAGGCCTGATTGCAGAAAAGAGCATGAAGAACTAAATGTGCCTCTAAGGGTGGAATGTGCTTGTTCCTTCAGGTTGTGTGAATACAGATTTCTGCTTGTAAACTAAAACACTATGCACACTGACTCCAGGTTTCACACCTGCCACAAAAATTGCTCAAAGGGTTATCTATTACATTCTTTTGAGTTATCGTGAAGATGAACGGTAGTTCAATTTAATTTTGACCATGATGTGGTGCAAAAATATATAAGATACTGAATTAGAAACCTATATGGTAGCCAAGCTGTCAAATCTTACAAATTCAATCTGGGATGGAATTTACAATCCCGACTCCAAAAAGATGGAACACTGTGGGTGTGTAAGAATTACAATTTCAATTTGTCCAGCCACAGACCAATCTGCCACTTTGCCCAAGTCCATTTTAAATTAGCTTTGGCCTAGAGAAGATAGTAGTATTTCTGGATCATGTTCACAAATTACTTCCTTTTTGCATGATTGACCTTTAACATGCATTTGTGGGAGGTTACAGCAAACTGTCTTCACGGACAAAGATTTCCGGAAGAGTTTCTGAACAATGTAGTGATTTCCATTGCAGAATCAAGTCTGTTTTTAATGCACTGCTGTCTAAAGGGCCGGAAGATCCTGGGTAACTAATATTCTTTTTCACCCATGTCCCTTGCATGTCAAGATGTTTCTTACAGCAGCAGCTGTATCTTTACAACAGAGAGACTCTGTTTCTCTAAGGTGCTCTTTTCATACTCAATCAAGTTACTGACCTTATTAGCCTTTTAGTAGCAACATGTTCCTCTAATTGTTTCCTCCTTTAGCACTTTTTACTTCTCCTTTTCTTTACTCCATCCAAAAAAATAATCTTATTTGAGATGAGCAAATAATGAAAATGAAATGCTCAAATGTCTCATTTTCAAATCTGATGTGTTTTTTATATTCTGCAATGAAAATATTATTCATTTATGGGATTTGAAAATCATTGTATTGTGTCTATATATTTTACGCAGTATTCAAAATTTTGGGGGAAAATCATACATGTTTGATGAGTTCAACACAGCATTAAATTTCAAACATGGGTCTGGAGCTGGATTGCACCCACATTATTGAATGATGGCAATGGAAAAATATCAAATCAAATCAAATTTTATGAATGAATGAATTCCTTTTCATACATTAGTAGCACACAGTGCTTTACATAATAAAATGCACATAAAAACATCTGCCAATTGAAAAGGACATAAAGTAACAATTAAAAACACACACCTACTCTTAAAGGTCCCATATTATGCACTTTATTCCCAATCTTAAACAATTCTCTGATATATCATTTAAATCTTGGCGC
>JBBBVU010000009.1:13725167-13741412 GCA_037177055.1 Atherinosoma microstoma | reverse complement strand
TATATATATATATATATATATATATACACACACACACACACACAATACAGAGAACGGCCACAGATTTTTATAGCCCGTTGATTTCACAATTTAGAGATTTGTCAAACTGTTTACATGTATGACAGGTGTCAAGCTAATGAATGTTAGTATGGATGTTATTTTGGCCAATATGTCAGCCATAAGGAACACAATTAATTCTAAATTTGGTCAGCATTATTTAGGAAAAAGAAAAAAAAGGTCAGGAATAACCTTTTTTTTTTTTTTTAAAGAATGGTCCTTTCAAGGGGTCATAATCATGAAAACTAGAGAAAAACAGAGATGACTATGCCCAAAAACATCAAAGAAACTTTGTTTCTTTATTTCTATTCTGTGATCAAAACCATAAAAAAAGAAAACATATTGTATTCTCTTTTCTGTTGCTTTGTTTCTGAAATATATAAGAGAATTAATTTTCAGATTTTTGGCTTTGTTATTTTCAAAAAAGGTATCCACTGGCTGTCAAGTGCACGCAACCATACATCTCAACCAACATTTTCTGATTTCAAGAGGGAATTCTTTTGAAACAGTACAGCAAATTTTATGTTTATGACAAGTGATAAAAATCTGCTATCAGCAAACAGCAATAAATCTTCTTTGCGGTGACCACTGTTTCCAAAAAGTAATTACATGAAGATGGCAATCTGAATTTCTTATTTCCCAAGATGAACTTGGGCCAGGTGCTTAGCATCATGACATCATCACAGACAGTCCTGTTGAGAGCAAGATAAAACACAGGAAGTATGGTGTTACAGGTCCCAAGATCAGTACCACAGCAATAAAATAATAACGCTGCAAAACAGAAGCTTTAAGCAGCAGTCACAGCATGTACCATTTAATGTCCAGGTTGGGTCTCTATTTATTTTACAAAAAAAGTACTAAACACTTATAACATTCCCTGATTCTTTATGGCTGTTTCAATCAATTGGTACACTTAAGTACAAAAAGAATTTACATTTATCCGATTATTCATCAAAATCTCACATTCTGTTGTACTCACAGTCTAATCACAAATGTCACCATAGTACACTCTATTAAGGTGAATCAAGGCATCTAAATTATAACCATAAAGTGCAAGTTACTATAATACTACCATTTTTAAAAGCAAAACAGCTTCTAATCTGAGAAGAGAAATTCACTTGTTTTAAAACACAATTATTCCTTACAGGGAAAATGTGAAACATCTTCATTTAACCTTCAGGATAACAGATCAACAACAGCTTCACTGAACCGGCTCTAGCTACTTTGGTGCCCTAGGTGATATTATGGTTAGGTGCCACCTACCCACCACCCCCTTTGTCCTCACACACACCATCCCAAACATTAATTCACAGCCAAAAGACCTTTCAGGCTTAGTCAATTACTGCTCACACAGCTCATGCTGCTGACACATTTGGCTTAAAGTGGAAATGAAAAATGCCATTTTTGGCAACGAAATTGCCCTAATATAGGCACGCAAAAAACATCTAGCCTAAATTTTTTTTTTTAAAATAGTTAAAACCACAGATATGACCAATTTCATTTCGTAATTTTACCACGCTAGCTAGACAGGCAGCTGCCATTTTGGCGTGATGTCAATGTCTACGTAACAGGGTTGGTTGGTTCTCCGGCTGTGCATTGTCTCCATAGATATTACCAGCTACACTACGCTACACCTAACAAGCCGTAATACATGTAAGAAGATAAATACAAAGGTAGACAAAGCTTAAAGGCCTATTGCACATCCAAATCCCATTGCCTATGGTTTTTGAGCCAAAACGCAGTGTGACTGGAGCAGTGGTACAGAGAGAAGATCGGGAGCCTGTGCGTGTCTCGGCGGAGCGGGTCGGCAGCGCTACCTGGTAGAGGTAAGGCTGCGACAGTGGAGTCTGTCTGCTATCAGGAGGCTAACCTGGACCATGACATGCGTGAATCGTGCATTACTAATGTTCACACATTTGGATTACTGTGCCGGGAGGTGGACGTTCTGGAGGTGGCCATGCTGTCCCTGAAGGATGTCCGAGCGGAGACACCGGAGCGTCCGGTCAGCAGCAGGTAACTGTTAGTCAAGCTAGCTTACGTCAGTAATCGACGGTGGTTTAACGTAAAATGAAATAAATAAATATTATGAGCGCTGCTGTTGGAGCTGAAAGGTGTTTAATAAGAGGCTCAAACAGGGATGGAGTCAGAGAGCTACGCTTGTAAATAGGCTACTGTCTGTTTTGGAGTAAGGGCATGGTTGATGACTTAGTGCCTGCTGACTTAACTTTACCTGTCTCTCTTCTGCTTGCCCGGCACCCTGTCATTACGGTGGACTGATGCCGCTGCTGACCCACTGTTAGTGTGTTGGCCGGTCAGTAGAACTCAGGTTATAGGCGGTGAAATTAAAAACATTCAGAGCAGATTCAGGCATTAGTGTGTCAGTCCGGCGGACCACTAGCTTGCCAGACTCAAAAGTCCTCAGCACTTTGTAATCTTCCTCCAGCAAATGCTCACGACAGATTCTGAACTCGTTTTTACACAAAGGAGTAATAGTAATTCTTCTCTTCTCCTTTGGCTCATTAGTCTCCAACCATCCCTCTGTTGTCTCTCTCACTGCAAGGTGGACAAGGGGACTGTCATCAGCGCCGCTGAACCAACCAACCCCGTGACGTCACAGTTTATAGTCTTGCAAGATGACGGCGCTCTTGTCACAAAAGATAAAACTGTGCAACGTTTCTCTTTTATATGTTTATATTTTTCACATTTGTAATATAATTATTCATAAGAATGGGACTCAATCTAGTAAATAATGTTAATTTATCTGACTGTTTCATTTACACTTTAAGTAAAAGTGAACCAAACAAGCAGTTTGAGAGCGTTGCCATGGGACCTTGTCACTGTTTTAGAAAAACTTTTGATCACACAATTAATCAATAAATATTCAACTTAAATACCATTTCCTGTTCTTGAATGCAATAGCTGCTAAGCTTTGCTAAGCTGCTACAGTGGTAATCATCAGTATGAGTATGAGTGCTTCCATTCTTTTTTTTTTTTTTTACTGTATTCCATTTCATTAGCATGAACACAAAAATACAAAAACACCAAGATAAGCTATAGTAAGCCAAAATTATTCACAATATAATTATTTTCTGTCGTTCTCAATCACAGACACTTAAGAGCACTTACACCAAGCATATAATTTGCTGAGAAATGGCACATCTACAGCATTGTGAACATTTGTCTCTCTTGTGTTTTCAGTCATTGCACCCTGTAGCCATTGTCAATAGTGTCAGCATTTCTTTATTCTTTTTTTTTCTTGGCCAATTCACCTTGTTATTGGTCAGAGTGCTCACTGTGGTTTTTCAGCTTAGCAAATAAGTGCATGGGATGGTAGGCAACAGACAACAAAAAGCTAATGGCTAACTTTAGCTGCCATACATAATTCTCCTTTGTCTTTTTTTTTTTTCTTAATTCCTCTCAGCAATGTGGCTGTGTTGAGTCAGGAAACTAAGCACCAACTGATCATCTTAAATCCAGAGATTAGTTTTGTATAATATTACTGAGACATACAAATCACATTCTGCTAAGTTAGCCTTTTTGTTTGTTTGTTTGTTTGTTTGTTTGTTTTTTAATGTTTCTGCTCTGTTGAGCCATATCTTCCTGCACTAGCATAGATTGTACAATCCTGGGTGACAGCTAAAAGTTGTCTTTGCAGTGTGTTTATGCACTATTCTGTTTGTTATGAGGCTGTCAACATGAGGAGACCCAGCAGGGGGCTTCTCATCGACTCTGGTTCTTCACTTCTGTTTAGCACATAAGAGCCTTTAGATGCAGTGTGCCACACCTTTCGTGTATTCACAGGGAGACAACTGCATACAACCGACTGACACATTTACAATTTACAACTGTCGACAATTAAGTCAAGCATCTGAATACTGTCTGTCATCTTGCAGAACTTGCGAGGATTAAGCCTAAACAGCATTAAATAGCTATCACTCACACTAAAAAAAGTAAATAGGCAAAATATTAAAATAACATGAAGTGTATGTGAGAGCATATATACAACTGTGCTGTCTTGGAATTGCAATCTGCATACTACGGCTGTATGAGTTTAGTTACCACATGTAACTAATGAAGTCAGTTGCATCAGGCTTTCATAGAGTAAATGAACCTTTATCTCCATTTAGTTACTTAGCATATCACATTTTAACACACCGTGTACCCCTGACTGTCACTTTGTTCCACATGATTGGTATTAATCTACATCTGCATGTTGCTGGTTGAAGGCCCATCTATATTTGGAGGCTTGAAGATTGAAAGGGTGGTGAAGGATTACCTTGAACTTCTGTCTTGTGTTTTTCCTTTTTTCTTTCCTTTTTGTTTAATTTAAAGCACCAACACTTCCTGGTTTGGTTTAGTAAACATTTTAATCTGTGTTTAAAACACTTTAGTGTCCAACAGTTAAAAGTGAACCTTCATGAAACATTAGGCTACAACTTGGTTTTATAATGTTAATCTGAAACTAAACAACCTCTGTTGGAGTTTTTCATTTCCAACATGATGGCAATTGGTCTTGACCAAGTTTCTGGTTGCTAAGTGCACCTAACTGTTTTAGACTTATAAATTTATGAGGTACATTTTTTTTCATGAACTTCATTTTTACTTTATTTCATTGCGGTGTTCCTAAATACCATTACTGCCAGCAGCTTAGAGACTTTATCTGCAATATGCAACTGAAATATACATGGCAAAGCATGGATGTACTGCCTGCAGGCACTAACGTTCACTACAATCATAGAACATAGGAAGATCAACAGTTTCATGATAACAGCGAAAATAAAAAAAAACAACCACCCACAGAATACAAATAGACAAACACAAATTGAGGGCAGAGCAGCACACTGCGAGCAGATTTTAGCAGTATCTGTTTCAAAGCCAAACCTCACCACAAGCAGCCAGAGAGGAACATCTTCAATCACTCACCCGGTCACATGCCAACTGGCAACCAAGAGCTCTGTAACAACTGTATGTTTCCTTTTGTTTCTCCCAGATCCTGTCCTTCAGCAGCGCCTTGAGGCTTCATGACAGCTTGTATTGATCCACTTCACCATCACTCAGTCCTGACGAATGGCTTTAAACTGGCAATAAGTGGGATCATGGAACCCTCTGAAATTCAACCATCTGATGCACTACAACAGGCCGGGCCCCAGGAGACGCCACGAGAGGAACAGTGCTAAACAGATTCTCTGTTGATATGCAGAGTCTCACAATTTCAGAACAGGAGGCTCAGCCATGCAGCTCTTTAGTTTTATCAGTTCCTATGTACACTATACGAACAAAGCTCTCCTATGACGTGTGGGACCATCTGTATATCCCTCTCCTTTTGTTAAATTCCCCCTCTTTCTACCCACTGTGTACAACAGTGTGATGTGTTATCCAGTCAAGGCAACTTCTCTCCTTTCAGTTCAAATTCACCAATTCTGGGTGAGTAAATTTAAAAAAGTGTCAGATCAGAGAATTTAAAGCTCAGGGATTTTGCCCAAACCACAAGGCCGCATCAGAGTCCCAATACCACATGATCTTCACTTTACTGAGTTTGAGGTTATTATGCATTCATGCTGCATTATTTTATTCAACTGAGAGGTTAATTAAATTAATGTGACAAGAAGACGCTAGACAATGCTGTAAATGTCATTCAACTGCTGTTCAGCACAGAGCAGAATAAATTCAGCAAGTATGAAATAAAAGCCTTGTAAGCAATGAACTGCAAAGAAAGCACTGTTTAAAAAAAAATTATTTAACATGTAAACTCATTTTGAGAGAAGGGTGCCACACAAGAGGTGGCAGAAGCAATAGTTTAAGAGAATGTTCAAATTCTGCAAAAACAAAAACCTTCAAATATATTTACTGCTTTGTTGTCGTTTCCTTTCTTTTCATGGAGACATGGAAAATGGAGACAAAATAATATCAGATTAAGATGGAATGAAGAAAATAATGTAATGAAGTGAGGGACGGGGTGTATACAATTAATGCGTTAACACGGGGATTGCAGGTCAGGTTGCGGGGAATAATATCAACGGGTCGAATCGAGTCCAGATGTGACTGGAAGATAAATGTGGTTGCTGGGTCGGGTTTGGTAACTATCCTAATGGGTTCGGGCGTGTGCGGGTTTGTAAGATTGGACCCATGCAGGACTCTGCCTTTTGGTCTTGCTGCAGGTAGGATGCCCCCCCTGTCAAAGAGACTCTAGAAAATCACCTGTAATTACTTGGATCACCATATAATGGAAATGAAAAAATATGGACAGAAAGGCACACCCTATCTTTCATCCATCATATGGGAGGACTTGATTCAGTAAAATGGGGAACAAAGTGAAAAAACAAAGAAAAAAGAAATCACCAGACAGGAATTAAAAGGACAGATGGGAGAAAGACGATAACAGGATCGGTTAAAGAAAGGACACAAGTGAATGAGAAGAGAATGATGAGGAGGTCTTTAGACAGACACAGATGCAGCCAATGAAGTGTGGAAGAGGAAAAAAAGACAAAAAAATCACCTGCAGAGAGGAAGACAGAGACAAGCCCTTACAGACAGGACTGAGGGGCGACAGCTGTAGCAACATGAAACATGAAAACAAGAAAAACAAATCTCTGGTAGCTTTGCATTATTCTCCATTTAATATCAGGTACACTAAAGATTTAGCCAAGCTGAACTTTGCTGTTCTCTTCCTTTTATCACAAGAAGAGAAGACAATTAGAGGGGAAAGATGGAGAGACAGATACAAAGAGGCAGTCCTGGAAAGCTGAGGAGCAAAAGTACACCAGGAGAGAGGAAGACAGAGACAAGATCCGTAAGAGACAGAGACAGAGACAGGAGTGGAGGAGAGAGACAGAAATGACAGAAACAGCAGGTATTTACATAAGCCAATAAGTTTCACGAGTGTCTCGTGTCTCGATATTGCTGCCGCCAGCTGAGAAATGCAAGGCAAGGCAAGTTTATTTGTATAGCACATTTCATGTACAGGACAATTCAAGGTGCTTTACATAAAACATTAGAAGCATCACAACGGGGTGCAGAAGAAGCATTAAGAAGAATTAAAAACATAAATGAAATAAGAAAATAATAAACAACAAAAGAAACCCTCAGAGAAAATAGGATATATCATTTGTTTTCATAAAGGCAGCAAATAGAACAGTTTTTAGCCCTAATTCAAAACTGCTGAGATGGTGGGATACAACACTGATGGGAATCTTGAATGATGGACAATATAATGTCCTTTAGGTTGTGGTTGGGGTGCCCTTTCAACACTCTGTGCCCAGGGGCCTCTGCATTTGCAATCCGGCCCTAGTGCCACACTTATAGCACACACACACACACACACATGGGCGTTGATGAGTTTTTGCAGACCTGTTGATGTGTGATGTAGATAGCACTCTTGTACATGCCATTAAGGTCCATATGTGAGCGAGAAAATGAAGCCACTAAGTAGTCTTCAAGTGTAAACCTGTCATCACAACTGTTGCTTGCCATTCTAACAACCCTGGGTTTTACATGTCTATCCTTCCTCTGGGAGGGATTTAAAGTGGCTGCAAGCTGACATTTTAACCGCTTTGCATGCGGAATAATGTCAAGGAAAGAAAAAAAAACGGACTTGTGCAACTCTGATGCAACCGCGGTGGCATAGCAGGGGGAAACGATCGGACTGGGGACTGCAATGGTCGGGCGCATTAAAGCTCCCTTAGTTCATGCAGTCACACGCCGTAAAAGCCTCACAGAGACATGGCAGATGTTCACTTCCAGCCTCATAACGGGAGGAGAAGTGGAGACTGCGGACCGGAGCCCTCGCATGCCTCGGAGCTGCAGTTGTACGGCCAGAGGACACTGCGAGACCAGAGCTGCAATGCGTGTTTTTCCTCTAAAGCGCACCTGAAACGCAGACTTGACAGATTGGTAGACAGCGGGATGAGTTGTGACTGTGAGGATTTATGCGGTATAACTAAAGGATACAAGCGCGTGCGAGCTATGCTCCTGTCACTGACGGGAAATCGGTGCCAGTTGGTACTGGAGAGCCACGTTTCACTTGACTCAGGTGTAAATACTGCACGATCACTTCACTCTATTCTCACCGATGATACTTTATCTCCGCCTGTGCAATTGAGCGGCACTAACATTACTTTTTATAGCAGTCTTCGGTAGACTATTGCAGTAAAACGCAGGAAGATATTCTTTCAGCGCTAAAATAACGAGACAAGCTGCCTAACAGTCTGGAGAAACAGGGTGAGTGTGTGTTTGTTTTTGTTTTTGTTTTTTTATCGGAGCAACAGAAAGTGACGCGGAGATTTTTAAGGGAAGCCTTGCGCATTTAGCGCGTAAACGCACCACAACTTCTCCCCGGTAGCTACTCCTCCGGCTTCTGCTGTGAAAAAGGGGGTCATTTGGTATGATGAACACAGTAAAGAGGCTATAAAAGCTTACCTTTTGGAAGAAACGCCGCTGAAACCACGAAAACACAGAAAGAAATAGCGAGAGATCCGCTCCCCGTGATCGCCATGTTGGACACCTGCTTGAGACTGGCGGCGCTAAATCACCTAGAGACGGCCATGGGATGAAAATGTAGACACATGAGAGGCGGAGGGAGGGCTCAGGCAGGGAGCCCACGATCATATTGGGCTGCGTGATGTTGCAATGACATCTAGTCTTGTAAAATGATACAGAAATATTATACAGTGCTGCCACAGGAGAGTTTTAAAAATGTAAAAAATAGTGATTTTCCACATTGACTGCCATCATCAGACATACTGTAATTCCCAATAGGAATATTGAAAGAATATTTCAGTGATTTCATGGGAAGTGTAAAATACCATGTAGCGCCGTGAGGTAAATTCACCACCGAGAGCCACAGACACTTTATGGGAATATTATAGTCATTTTCTTTTATGGTTTTACATTTTAGTGCATGTGTGGGAGACCAGCTTTTACTCAGCTGGTTGTGCTTTGATTTTATTGCACAGGTGAGAAGAAATAATTCTCATATAAAAAGAATTTATATCTCTATATATAAATAAACAGAAGTCATGCTAGGTGCCTGCAAGAAGATAAAAAAGCATTATTATACAGTAAAAGGATGTCATGGCTTCCACTGAAAGGTGATAAATGTATGTGTCCCAAAATATGAATTTGTTAAAGGAGCAGCAACTTTGGTGATGAAACACTTTCAAACGTGTCTTTTTATTTTATTTATTTTTTCATTTAAAGGAATAATCAGTCAAGTTTCCTGAAAGTCTGATTCTCATGGCTTGTTGTTCAATGCCTACTCAAAGAGCTCCCCCTTTTCTTTAGAAAGAGTATTGCATCTTTTAATCATAGCTGGGGTGACATGCTCCCTCAAAATGGGAAAAATGTCACACCGGAGTGTTACACTAAAAAAGGCATTCTGAATGAAATATTGCAGGTTGTTATTAAGCACAACCAGCTGAACTCTTTCTTGCTCTTTCTCTCTGTACTTTATTATACTTATAATGTCTCAACTTATTCTCACCTCAGGTACAGGAGGACTATCTTATGAGAATCACAGAGCTACAGAGAGCTGTGCATGACAACGTTGAATCTCATTTCCCTCTTTCATTGTGTCAAAACAGCACAAAGGCTGCTAATTGCACAATCTATTCTCTGAGGCTGCGTGTCAGTCCTCATTCCATGGATGAGTAGATAGCATTTAGAACTTCGCTCTAATGCTGCAGCCGTCCCTATCGCTACAGATTGAATTCCACACATCAAATTTATTTCAGATGTTATTATCTGTGGCAGCTTGCCAGTTCTGCCTGCCACTCACACAATGTCTCCACAAGGTGTTTTCTCCTCACAGCAGTGGCCAAGCTGCTGTATTTTCCGACAGCATTGCACTGGTGGGCATCAGTCTACAAAGTGCACCTGGTGGAAAAATGCTCACTAAGTTTTTCTGTTCATATGAGGAACTTTTTTTTCTTTTTTTAGATTGGTAATAATTTGATTTGGTATGCTTGATAGTTCACTTCACTTCTTGTGCACAACAACCCGCCCCCCTTAACTTTTGTTTCCACTCCCCATTTCTCTATCTCTTTCACTCTTTTACCATCAAGGTGATTCACTCCACTACTGGTTGGCATTTCCCCTGGCTTAAAAGAATAGATGGGGTTCCCAGGTCTCAGTGAGAAAAAGGATCCCAACATTTCTGTCTCCCCGAGCCGGATTAATAATGGATGGGAATGGTTCAGATGACTGAACTGCTTCATCTGGATCCTCTGTACTAATGGCCATCCATAGATTCTCTGTGCGTGTGATTAAGTGTGCGTGATGTGTTATGGGAGGGGGGCGCAGCTTTCATACAGTTAAGTAGCTTATATTGGAGAGCCCATATACGAGCTCATGCACCGAATACTGGTGGTGATATTTAATAAGGCAGCCATCAGCATTTTCGTTTTAAATTAGTGTAGAAAGTGGTAATAAAAGATTTTCGCCCAGGCTTGTTTCTCAGTTAATGTTTGATTAGAAATGCGATGTTTTTAAATTAAGATTTCTTTTCCCTTCGGTATGAAATCAATCAAATTAACGGAAATTGAATTATTTGAGATGGTAATCTATTTAGGCAAACCATTCACCATGAAAATGTTTTCCTCCTGTTGTGAAAGGAAGAATAATTGAATCAGACCCTTGTAAGTGACCCCCAATGGGTGATCCAGAACAAGGCTTTTTGTAATGTAATGTAGAGTTTGTCATGCTTGGACCACAAAAGTGAACATATAGGGCTATGTAAAATTTTATTTTCCTCACATACATGGAATCACATGTGTATGGTGCATGAAACATACCAGGACAGAACTTATTAGAGTTTAATTGTGTGTGAAGAAATCTGTGTTAGTGTTCAGTTATTCACTCAAAGCCATATTTGGGCAGCAGCTTACACAAAAGAGTATTTCTGTGTTGAATTTCTTGCATCTTTTTGGGGGGTTTTTTTGCCCTCCCCATAGGAAATTATTATAGAAAATGATACTCCAAATATATCTCCAGGACATCAGTTCTTCTTTCCTCTGAGGGACGAAACATACAGTACATGCTCAACTGCCTTCCTCTCTTGAATTTGTCACACTTGCATCCATGTGGGAACCGCTTGTAAATTACATTTCTGTATAATTTCAGCAAGGAAACACTCTTACAACTGTCTTTGTTTCAGCTAAATGTCACAGATCATTGTGTTCTGGTGCAGTTATGTTCATGATTAGCCGCTAGAATTTAGACTGCTTGTTTGTCACAGAAGAAAACAAATACACACTCTATTATGTGTGTCATTTTAGGCTGTGTGTTTCCAATCAAAGTAATTAATTGCTTGCAGTAATGATCTCCATCATTCTCTGCCAACAGAAAACAGGCAAATACTAAATTGTTACACTCATGTTGCACTTTTTATCAGCCAGTGCATGCACAGGCAATTTTGCATCCACAGACATACAGCAGGTGATTGTAATAAATCATGAGTCACATGGTACCGTGCAGAGGTTTAATGGTAATAAATTTGTCTGGGTATAGTGTATGTCAAGTTGGCTGGATAGGCCTTTCTTGTCTCTATATGCGGAGAAGAGAAATATTGTTTCAGTCCTCTCATTTGTATCAGTCTGAACTCTGAGGGACTGCAGGGCCTTGCTCTCTACATTTCTTTTAGCCACTTCTATCCTTTTTTTGGAGCTTGAAATGATATATTAACTCAAGTGGTCCAATGAATCTATTGTTTAAAACTCAGGGCATCTTCTATTCAAATACAAGTTGATAATATATTGCTTTTACAATATTTTGTTCTGGTGTTTGGGTCCATTTGGTTCAGTTTGTCTGCATATTTGCACTGAGAAAGAACTAGATCAGTTTCAGTAAACTGCTTCCACTGATCATTCATTTCATGTTTTACTTTTAGAAAGCTATTTAAACTCTTTAATTAACAAAGAGTTGCAAATTATTTGCTCATTCGTGCTCCAACACTCATCTGCAGTGGCACAACTGTCTCAATATGGCAAATGTTTTTAAGATCAATTTGTGATTTCTATTTTCATTTCAGTTATTAATCCTTTCCATGTCATTCCTGGAAGCTGCAAAACAATCCTTGGTTGAAAGGTTGTCAAAAAAGAAAGCTTATGTTGTACAGAGATGTTCAAAGGCATTTCACTATAGTGGTTGCAGATTTGAAATTGATTATTGATTTCAAGCTTAGAGCATCCCAGTACAATTATTTTACTGTGATGATGAGTAGAACACATTCTCACAATCACAGACAGATAGATAGATAGTTTGATACATATACGTTATTGATCTTGCAAGGAAAATTATGTTGCGTTAAAGAACTTAAGAAAAAAGAGCAGATTTCATGTTGCTGTAGTCGGTGATGTATTGGTGGCTTAGTGGAATTATTAGCACAGCTGGAATGCTTGGCTGAAAATACCCTCGTACAGTAGACTGAACAGCATAATGCACATCCAGGATCATTAGCATCAAACTGTCCATGTCTTTTTCTGCTGGGAGCCAAATGACTATGGCTACCTGCTGTTAATGAGGAATACCATGCCTATAATTTTCCACATTAAAGTCAAAGTCAAACTGATGATATAATACCAGTAATAACCTTATATTCATACCGATGTATAGAGGCCGCATAAAACTTAGGCCATCAATGCTTTCCGTAAACTCAAGAATTCATGTTTTAAAATGTCAGACTGCTTCGTATCTAAAAGCAAAAGACAAAGATTTGACCAGATTCAGTCGAATGAGTGAAAAGGACATGACTGCACTTACTCTATATCTTAAAGTAAGCTTGCATCGACAAAAAAATCTGATAAATGTTTTCATACAAATGCCTGTTTGTGACCTACATTTTGGTGTAAGTCTGTCAGGAAATTATGCCCTGAAGCAAAACCAAAAGTTCATTATGTGTTGTTTAATACTATTCAGATCAGAATAAACCCGTATTTTCCCCAAATCTGTGATACAGTTCCAATGATTACCTTCCAAAAACGCACCAAAGACCAACTGAGCAGAAATCAGACAGACCTCAGAAAATCCAATAAAATGCTTTCACCTTCACAGAGCATGTAGCAATCATCTGTAATCCTGTTGGATACACAAATTAGTGTTTTGAGACTGTGCCTTTGCACATCAAAATAATTTAATTTGGAGAATAATTTTTCAATTACTGAAATCAAAGAGACAATAATATAGCTTAGAAACAGAATTGTTTGAAACTGGAAATTGCAGGAGTCCCCCAACCCCCCACCCCCACCCCACCCTACCCACCCACTCTATTTTTCTATACATATATCTAGTTAGAAACACCTAAAGCAGACTCCCACCTCTTGATGATGGAGCATAAACTAAATTCAGTTGAAATAATGTCCCTTTATTCAAGAGAGAGAGCATTTTAGAGTTGATTTTCTATACAGCAACAATAGGCTTTCAGCTGTAGAGATCCTATCTGCTGCTTTATCTGCTCCACTTGTATTTTCTATAGATTTCATTGACTGCTGTTGAAGCAATGACCATTTGACCTCAGATTACAATGGAGATTTAATTGAACTCTTAGATTCAGAGAGCTCTTCAGAGAGTTCACTGCCTCTATTACCAACAAAGGTGAAGCAGCAGTTGCACTCAGTCCGACAGGCTATCACCCCTGTTTCTTCTTTTAAGTTAAAAACTCTTCATGTTTTTATTATAATTTTTTTTAAGAGTAAGCCTCATGGAAACATGTGTGTGAGCTTTAATTAGATGGTTTAATTAGATAGTTAGTGGCCTGTAAACTGTTGAGTGGGCTTTATAGTGTCCTAATTTGTATGTTAATTTTTATTGTTATGATAATACTACACTACAATGTCTTGTGTTGTCTGTTATGCTAAGCAGTTCCTCAGGGAGACACAATTCCACATTCAGTTTTTTTGATACTTATAATTGATATTTGTCCAAATTTGCTCAAATGTTTAATTTAATTTCTTCTTCTTTTCTTTTTTTCATTGAACTCATCACTATTATGTGATTATTTTCAATGGCCCTCCAAGATGCAGCACAGTTATTTGTTATTATGATGCTCCATAAGTGCAATTAAAGTCATGTATATCATATAGTATATAATAAGAAAAGAAGGTACATACTCTTCGGTTCTAATGTTATAAAACATAATTAGAAAAATATCTGCTCCTTACAGGTCTTAAAATTAGGTTGATAGAACTTAAACACATGCCACATTACACCATGTCATTATTTATTAAACAAGCCAAAATGCAGATGCAGTGTGTGAAAAATCAAATACAACTCATGATTTAATAGGCTGTAGAACCTCATTTAGCAGCATTAACTTGATGTTGCCAGTCTCTCATACCATCATGGAGGAATTTTGACCCACACGTCTTTCAGGTATTCATTTATTAACAACTCTCTTGAGATACAACCCAGCCTTTCAGTCAGGTTGAGATCTGGAATTCAACTAAGCCAGTGCAAAACATTGATTCTTTTCTCTTTTTTCACTGTTTTGTAGTATTTGCAGGTGTGCTTGTGATCATTGTCCCATTGCATAACGCAGTTTCAGCCGTTGGCCGGAAGGCCACCCACTTGACCCTACTTTGGTATCCAGAAGAGTTCACGGTCGACTCGGTGACTGCAAGTTGTACAGATCCTGTGGCTTCAAAACAAGCCCAAAACATTATCCTTCCATCATCCTCTTTGACAGTTGACAGAGTGCAATATGGTTTAGTTAATTCTATCATGGCTGATGTCTTTCCTCCTTGGGATTGTGCTAACACACACCTGAATGCTCCAAATCAACAGCTGTGCTATTGCCAAAAGTTCTTCTTACTGTAATACCTGAGCTTACACTTGTTGATGATAAATTCATAGACAACATTTGATTAGCAGCGCCTGGCTGTTTATTATCCTCTTAACTTTGATGAAAGCCTTTTAGATTTTGCTATTATGTCTTGATAACAAAAACATGACTACAAAAACACCAAAAAAAAGCTTTTCGATATTTCTTTTATCATTGTGAGCTTAAAAACCTTAACAAAGCTGCAGCCTAACACTTAATTTTTATTGCAATTCTACAACAAACAACATGTTTCCTTCAATTTTCTTAACAGTTCTTGTCTTTTTATGTCATTGTTAAGCTAACAAAGAAACAACACCAAACAATGCAATTTCAGTCATTTATCCCGTAAGGCGACTGTTATCCACTTCTGAAATCGGTTCACTGCAGAAGACACAGATCGTCAAGCAACAGTCTTAGCATCACAGATTACTTTTCTTCCCCTGTGGTTAAAAAGTTCCATTATTTAATGAATAAATGGGAGCTGCAGTAGAAGAGTCTTTATGAAAACAGACAGGATTTCATCAGGTGTGAAAATCAGTGTTTCAGCCAAGCTTAATTGGGTCTCATATTTTTATTTCTCTCTCTGTCTTTCTCTCTCTCTCTCTCTCTCTCTCTCTCTCTCTCTCTCTCTCTCTCTCTCTCACTCTATCTGCGTATAAAGAGTTCATTAGGCAAGTCTCACAGTCAAATGAAATTTCTTGGATTCTTGCAGTTTCAAATTTACCAAAACTAATCACTATATAAAATCTCTGTCTGTTCATGTCTTTTTCTCTCGAGCTGCAGTAATGACATCGACTTAAAAACATTACTCCTTCATGCCTACAAACATTATATGAGTTGCATTTGCAGGCAGTATATTAATTGGATTTCCCCTTAAACTTTCACTGAGATATTACATGGGCTTTGATTGCCTTTAAATAAGTTTACATGAGGCAAGGCAAGTTTATTTATATAGCACATTTCATGTACAGGACAATTCAAGATGCTTTACATATAAACATTAGAAACATTACAGCGGGGTGCAGAACGCATTAAGAAGAATTAAAAACAAAAGCATAATCACAAAATAAAAAAACAAAAATGAATAAAGAAAGAAAGAAACCCTCAGAGAAAATATCACTTGTTATCATAAAAGGCTGAAAACAGGGACGCTGAGTAGGTTTTTTTCTAGTATTTTCCAGGTCTAGATAAGTATGGAAAAAAGAAAATAGAAATATGGAAATGTTTTGTGTGTGCATACTGTTTTCCTATTCTGTTCACTATAAGACTGAAAAAGATTATAAAGATGAAATAAGTAGGGATTTCTTGATAGATAGATAGATAGATAGATAGATAGATAGATAGATAGATAGATAGATAGATAGATAGATAGATAGATA
>JBBBVU010000009.1:13685228-13720093 GCA_037177055.1 Atherinosoma microstoma | reverse complement strand
GGAAGTCTGGGCTGCCCTGCTCAGGCTGCTGCCCCCGCGACCCGACCCCGGATAAGCGGAAGAGGACGGTACGGTATGCTGCTATGAAATAACTGATTTTACATTACCTTAATCTACATTCACACATAGTCCATCTACTTAATTTATGGAAACAAAATCCTGCTTGAAAAGATGTAAACTGTGATGTATTCAGATCAGTTTTTCGGTTTGATGATGAGTTTTGAACCTTTAGCACATAGAGACACATTTAATTCATGATGGTTTTACTGCAAAAAAGGTGTTTTTTTGTTGTTTTTTGTTGTTGTTTTTTTCCAGTTTATTATTCACAACGGTGAAGATCAGCTGCACAGTTGTAAAACTAGATGCTGAAAGCATTAAAGAAAAAAGAAAAAGAAAACCTGAGCTAGTGCAATCATGACTCAGCCAGTACCAACCAAGTCTCAACCAAGATTAAATCAGGCACAGCTGTGTTAATAAAGGTTGTAAGTGGGTCTGAGGATGAGTTGAGTTTGAAGAGCTTTTGAATGTCACAACACTGAAATCTTTAATAAAAAAAAGCACTATATACAGGATTACATTGGTTATATTCTAGTTATCTGCGGTCACATGGATACCAAATGACCATGAATCCTGCTTGGATCACTGATGGGAAAATATGCTGGGGTTTAAAATGAGCAATACAACTGGGGCCACTTTGGGTTTTGGAAAATAAATGGGTAAGGATGTGGAGCCCACCTACAGCAAACCCTCACTGGCAATTAACACTGAGTCACTATAAAACCCCATGGACAATCCCATATGGAGCATATTTTTCAGTCCATTTATTCCCTGTAGGCTCCAGACACAGATGTTTTCTTGGATAACTTAAACCTCCGTCCTGTTGCGGGCACAAAAGAAAAGCCAACAACTCACCAGAGTCATTAGGATGCATCTTTGGGGGCTTGTGAATGTCAGTCCAAAATGTAATAGCAATCCATCCAATAGTGGCTCCTGAACAAAACAAGAAAACAATTTATCCCTATAAGCATTCAAAACACATTAAACAAGTCCTTAACAGATCAAATTAAACTGTTTTTTTTTTTGTTTTTTTTGTCTAATGTAAGAAAATGGAATTGAATTAAATATGCTCTTTTCTCTTGAGTGGAACTTAATCAAACCAATCACTGTAACTCACACACTATCAATGAATGTTCAACTGGGGACATATCCTGCTTTATATTCCCTCTGTCTCTAATAACAGGTCACCGTTAGGGGCATGGATGAGTAGTACATCCTTTACTTGAAGATTGCTGCAGAGCATGCCTTTCAAATCCTGCTTTTTTCTTTTTTTTCTGCTGTATGGAACTATCAATAAACAGCAACTGAGAGACTCAAGCTGAATTGGTTTGATGTAGCTACAGTACACAGCGGATGCAGAAGTTCAGTCTACATTTGGTAAAAATGTCAGTCTCAAATGCCACGTAGTTATTCTGAAATGGTTTATATTCCTCCAAAGGCCCCCTCAAAAAGCTCTCAAGCGCTCAAAAGTTTTTGCTCACCTATTCACTGTACTCTGTACTTTGTACTGTGGCTGTTTGTCTTTTTCTTCTGGAATTTGTTTGCTTTTACAGATCATTTCCAGTCCTTTCATTGAAACAGTCCAAAAACAGGAAAAGGCTTTTATGGTTTAGTCATTTAGACTTGATCATTTCCTAAAATCTGTACTGCCCTGTGACATGTAAATATGATGATACTGCCAGGAACTGGACAGCTTAGTATAAAGACTAGTTAATACAAACAGCAGCCACCCTTGGCCCCTGTTTCAGGTCTTTATATTTGCTGTGGCTAACTCACTGCTGGCTCATATTTACCCTCCAGACATGGCAGTGATATAGATCTTCTCATCTAAGTCTTGGCAGGAAAGCAAATAAGTATATTTCCAAAAACATCAAACTATTCCTTTGAGGCGTCGCAAGCTAAATAGGTCGGGAACCTCTGTGTCGTTTAGATGCTGTACCCTGATCAGAATCTGGCTCTGAGAAATTCTGATATACTCTGGAAAGCGGGCTGATGGGTGCATAAATCCTGCAAAAATCCCACCTACTACTGCACAGACCTGTGCTCAGGGTAGTCCTGTCTGTTCCATGTAACACAACAACAAAGCGTGACTCAAGTCCATCTAAAGTATACTATAAGTATTAAAATGCTGTTTTATAAAGAATATTTCAGAAACGTCTGAGTAATTACATTCATATAACCAATAATAAATTCAGATATTAAGGTTATTTCATGATGAGGCCTTACTGTGCCACACGTCTACTCAAAAAGGGATAATATTCAATGTCTCACAATCAAAAGAGTGACTTTGCCTGCCCATTCATCCATTACAAAGGTTCTTACAACAGCCTGCATGTATTAACATTCAATCTGAATGCATGAATACCAGTTAATATATGATATCTTTATTAAAACACGTCAAGGTCTACAATCCAGCACCTGCCTATTGAACAGTCACATGCTGTTCATTAAGCCTCCCTTTTTTCTGTCAGTCATATCTCACCCTGGCTGTAGCTCAGCTGGGGACAGAACTGATAAGAGCACCATCGTGGGTCTTTTCAATTAGTTTCTGAGATGAAAAAAATGTAATCCCTCATCCTTCATGCCAGGATGCTTTCCCAGATTACAACACAATCTGTATTAGTCATGAAATTTATGAACAAGAGGTCTGTGCTTGTGCAGCACTGCCAGTCATGTTGCCTTCCTCTGGGAACTGATATGCACAATAACAAAAACTATTTGATATTAAAGAGTGTGTTTATGTTCTACTTGTTGGGTCTTTTAGACAATAAATTCTACAAAAAAACAAAACAAAAAAAAAGACCCAAACCACTTCAAATCCTGAGGCTGCTGACTCAGCATTTACAAAAAATATGGATGCTCCATTGTTAGTTTAATAGCTAATTAATTCACTCCATGTGGCAAGTTAAAGGGGAAGTGAATATTACAGAAAAGGAGGCAGCCACATACCATATGAAGATCTGAAATTCTGTTATTTTTCTGTTGTCATTTTAGAAATTTATCAATCAAATGGGCAAATTGACAAGACTATGGTATGTTTAGATTGAGAAAAGACTGATTCATTTCCTAAAAATAAACACAGATAAAAAGCAGACGTTGTGATGGTGCTCATGTTGATGTTTTTTCCATCCATTTGAATGTCGTGTGTTCACCAAAACAGCCACTGATTATCCGTTTATTTAGCAAACTGAAACATACTAAAGCTGGAGTTTCTAAACTAGGGCAGATGTGAAGCTTGGCTAATTCATCAGGTGACAGCTCGGAGTAGGCGTTGCTAGTTGGTCTGTTGTTTTGGCCCACTTATTAACACCATTTGCAGCTGGAGCAGCAGCAAAGACACTGAAAGGCTGTTGATGGTATTTAGAAAAAGGATGTTGCAGTTTTTAATCCTAATATCATTATTTCTGAGCATTCAAAAAGGATATGTGTATATATATATATTTTTTTTTTTAGAATTACTGATCATGTTGTTTTGTTTTACAGTGTCATTTCAGGAAAGTGTGCTATGTCCATATGTGTGCTGAGATATGATCCCATTTCCTGTTCATAGTTTTGCCACTGATTTAGATTTTTGATGACTAAAAGGTTTGAACATTTAGAATTTAAAAGGGGGTAGGGGGGAGGGGGTAAACATTGGATAACCGTATTTCTGTTGCTTATTTGATTCACTGGAATGATTTTGTAAAGCTTTGCAGTTTAAACCTGGCATATAGTATTTTCCAAAACCTAACCAAGTAGTCTAATGCATAAACCTGACCAAACAGTTTCAGTGGTCTAAACTGTGTTTGTTTATGGACAATAGACACAAAGGAATAAAAGTGTATTTCTTTAATTTCTTTGAGAAAAAAAATCATATTCTTTATTTTAAGATGGACTAAGTCACCCTTTGAAAGCCCAAAGTCTCCTTTATACAGCTTCACTTACAAGAAGTATGTCTCCTTCATGGTAATGAGGAGTTTTAACTAATTCCACAAGGTGCCACATTTTTTTCTTAAACAAGGATCTAAGACACATACCCTCGCTTGCATTGAACAAAGAAAACATTGCATCATGAATTTCAATCCCAGTGACAGGTATCACAATGTATGATGCCACAATGAGATGACACACTGAAATTAAGTGTTGTTGTCAGTCCCTGTAAGACACCTCAAGATACAGTAAATCCTTTTGTTCTACTTTTTTTGAAGCAATAAACATGACAGTTGCCCTCTAACAACTTTCCCCAGCTTCACACAGAGCACAAAGATTGCAGTAATGAATGATAAGAGCTTTAAGTGAATCTGAAAATAAAGCTTTGAATTTTTGTCAATGTACCACACAAGAGTTTGCAGCTGTTATCTTTTGTGTATGGCTTAATAAAAAAAGTTGCAAGAGAGACAGGCCTTTTCTTATATTTTTAAATATGCAGCCTGTGGCACACTCCCTCTCCAGCTTGATAAATAATCTTTGAAGAATCGAAAATCTTTGGGAAATATTTTTGAAGATGATAGCAGTTGTCAAAGAACTTGATGGTTTTTCACTCTTATGAAATATAAACTGGGTCGAACAATGGCAGATATCCATTTAAATGGAAAGCGCTATGCATTAAGAAGTCACAACAAAGAGTAACGGCACGATTCGGACCTAACTTATTTTAGTAATAGATGTCAATGAACTTGTGTCTAAACTGGTTGTATAACATTGACAAAGTTATCTTTCAAAAAAAGAAAACCACATGAGTCATGTGCTTATCAAAAGCACACAACAGCTAAATTTAGGCTCGTCATTTGGTTATTTTCACTTGACATATTTCATCTCACTCTTAGTTTTATCAGCCATGATTCAAGTGTAACTATCTGACAGAAAACACTGAATGTGGTCGTTCTGTCTTTTTCTCTTTTGATGAATTGATTGAAGAGAAGCAACCAGAACACTGACAGAATTCAGATATCAGGATAACTACTTCGCAACATATACTGTATTTTAGCTAAGCTAAACAGGTTCTGCATTGAGTGTCCATTACAGGGGTCATTTGATGTTTGTTTTTTTATTCAAAAGTCATTTTAATAGCTCAATGAAAGCCACCACTTTAAGGATTGCAAGCAGAATGAATTGAGATGTGAATATTCTGACTTTTTTAATTGCAGAAATGCTGTAAAAAAAAAAAAATAAATAAATAAAAAACACTTCCTGCATTGAAAGTTAATGGGCCAGGTGGATACATTCAGACAGCCAAGCCATCAGGAGGTGTAATTAATTAGCACAGAGCATTTGCATTCCCGCTCCTCCTCTGTCAAAAATGGGTAAACCATGACATGAGGGCATTTTGCACTGTGAAAAAGCTACAAAGACAGACATTGCAGAATATAAATAAAGCAGGGGGCTGGTATCGTTATGCACTGTTTGACTTGACTGATGCTCCTTTATTGATTCTCTTCTCATCGCAAGACGATATAACAAGAAGTCTAATTCTTTGTGGTATGTCCGAGACATGCCCAAGCTCTTAGGCCTTCTTTCTCTCATAATTTGGAAATGCAGTTTAAGGTTTGTGATCTGGCACAGTATGTGCTGGATAACGTGTTCAAAAGTGAGCTTTACTGTTGAGGTGCCGGTAGATGGATTTTGTCACCTTTGGACAAAGCCAGACTTCCTGTTTTTCCTCTGTTTCCAGTCTTAATGTTAAGCCAAGCAGCTGCTGCTGTAGCTTCGTATTTGGCATGCAGACATGAGAAAGGTATCAAGCTTCTTATCTAACTCTCAGCAAGAAAGCAAATGATCACATTTCCTAAAACTTTTCCTTTGCTAGAAATGACATGCAATGAGAAAATTGCCAAGAATGTGTTTGTTTTATTACATTTTTTTGTTGAATATTCAAGCCAATCGGCACGTATATAAATGACAAGATCAATACTACAATCCATATCTTTTAAGAATATTTGGTGAAAAAAAAATGTATTTATTTTTTTAATACTTTGGGTCAAACTTGTTTACTTAAAGCCACACTATAGGCAGATTTCCATACTTTGGCACCTTGTAATGTAACTTAATTCAGCATTCATCTTGCTTTCTGTCTCTTCTCAGAGTTCTCTCCTGCAAGTAAAAGTCAGTCTGATGTTGACTCTTGCCTTATCTTTTGTTCTGTTACTTTCCCTATATATTTCCCTTGCTTCCCTTCCATAATGTCCTGGTGGGTTCTTTTTCTGAAACAGTCAATGGTATGCATCCAAAATGACAAATGTTTGGAATCCAGCTGCTGGCATGTGGCATAGTGCAATATAGCAAACTCAGCTGTCAAATGATGCCCTGAGCTTGGAAAAACGTTGTGAAGTGTGGTTTGGTAGCCTTGGGACGCTGCAGGACAATGATGGCTCCAGAAATGTACATAATAAATGTCAGTGTGCCTTCGAAATAAATCAGAAGCACAGAGTTTTAATATTGGAAACTTAGTTCTGCTTTAAGTCATATACATGGTTATATCTACCAAAACCTCCAGTTTCTACAATATATTTAAAATGTGTTTGTGTCATTTATAAACTGAATTCCTGAAATAAAATGCATTCTGTTTCGAAATCAGGGGGAAACTTTTTTAAAGGAAAATTGATTTCCCCCTCCATAAAAGCCTTTAACTATGGGAAATATCACTTACTCTGATTGATAACACCCCACCAACACATTCATTTCTGGAAGCCTTATGATGCAGAGAGAAAGTCAACTCAATAAATAATTAACATGGGGAAATTGCATTGTGATATCAGTTGCAAAATTTCTACTCTGTTCATACAGTTCCCCCCTTAATACTTGAAACATTTTCTTCTTTCCACAGTTTGAATCAAAGCAGTTAAGGATATGTGTGTTGCTTATTTAATGTAATTATTCAAGGATATCTAAACCTTCCAAATATGTTCTTTTTTCTTTAAAAATTGTGAGTTAATTGTTTTTATTCTCATCCCCAATTTCCATAGTAAAGCATCATGAAGCAGAACTGACTGTACTCAGTGGCATCTACTTTTTAAACCTTAAAGTGCTGAACAAAATCTAAACACAATGGGAGGATAATTTATATTTTAAAATAGCCAAGAAGGTTTGGATTGTTTTGAGTTCTCTCCTTTTCTATCTCTGCTTTACATGGGCGGATCCAAAGTGAGAATCCTCAATATCAAAACCTAATTAAGATCAGGCTCTCAAGGACAGACGACATAAATGTTAATCCTATTTGATAGATGTTGTAAGTCTCTTCTACCTTTATTTTGAAACATTTTTGGGTTAAAGGTAGTTGAATGATTTTCAAAATATCTCAGCTGCTGTCATATCTCAACCAAATAGCAAATATTTTATTTCAAATATGTTTTTTAAAAACTTAATTCTTGTTATTTTGCAGTGTGCTTACTGTTTAGTGAAGGAATTTAGGAACACAAGGTCTGGAAGTCTTTTAAGTACAACCTTAAATTGGGATATTGAATACAACAGAAGGAAATTTAGACTCAGGGTGAAGGAGCAAAGTTGTTCAGGTTACTTTTGATGAAAAGCAAAGGTAGGGTGGGGTCAAAGGAAATGAAATACAGGCAGAATGTCTTTGTTCTTTTTTTTTAATTTTCAAAATCAATAAAAGAAAAGAGAAAAAAATTATTCCCTTCCTTTAAAAGTCTATCTTATTCTGTTTGAAGCTCATGTTATGCTTGAAAATGTGAGTTATTATGCCAGACATCCTGCTCTGCCCTCAGCTCATCTTCGACTTGGACTTGTCGGCATGAAGAAATTAACTTTTTATATGTCAAGAAAAATAAACATATTACCAAATTCTGAATATGTTTACTTTAAATGCTTCTCAGTGATAGAAAACAAAGAAACCAACAAATATTTTGCATTCATGTGATAATGACAGTGTGCTTACAAATTTTGCACTAGGGGGTGTTCAGCTCCGGTCCTTGAAGGCCGAAACCTGCAGGTTTTCAACGTGTCCCTGTTCCAACACACCTGACTCAAATTAATTAGTTGTTGTGCAGAACTTCATAGGCTGTTGGATCCATTTAATTTGAGTCGGGTGTGTTGAAGCAGGGAAGCATTGCAAACCTGCAGGACAGCGGCTCACAAGGACCAACTTTGGACACCCCTGCAAGGAAGAAACACATTGCATCCATTGTGAACAGATGGATGCCATTTTTCTTTGTATTTTTACAAAGTCACTTTTTAAAAATGGGATTTATACTCAAGTCACAATACCTTATTGAAAAATAAAAACATGAATTCCCTTATTCTGAAATAAGATATCAGCTATAATTTAGCATAAGATAAAGCAATTTATTGCTTTCTTTCAGAGTCAGACGATCAATACTGTTTCTCATATAGTCCATTAAATGCTCACTTGATTAGTTTAGCTTATCCTATTTCTTGGCTTCTTGTAGTCATATCTTGGATTCTACTCTGGTTGCTTGGCAACTGCTCAAACCAAGTAGTGACCCCTTATATAAACAGCAAAGTGCTATTCTACACTTCAGCTTTAAACTGAATGACTGTGAACAAGTTCATCTGTGAACTTTAGTTGTGCTTGTACGGAGGCTGGAATAACTGCACAAAATCCAGCAACTACCCACAGACACTCAGCCCTTCACTGACCCCAAAAGTCTAAGGTTTACCGGAAATTGTGTCAATTTGAGATGGGGTCACCACAAGTGCCGACTTCCCTAACCTGGTAGAGAAGATTTTAGTCAAAATGTACTATGCTCTCTGCTGGAATCAGGTTAAAAAGCAATATGAACTTTGTTTTTCATTCACATCCATATTCATTACCAGAATGCTGGTTTTTATTGATTTTTGCTTGAGTCATTTTGTTTTTATTTGAGGCTGTCGTTGGACTAACTTATATGGTCTGTGAGTTGCCTCTTGCCAATGTGTCATATTTTGCTCGTGTGTAGAAGTATAATTAATAGTAAACACAAAGTCATGTTACTCCTCAATATTTAAAAGGTGGTTTGGCACCAGACACGGAAAGGGATCACCTCACACCCTGTTACCTGAAACCTGCACTAAAAAACATCCAAAAATCAGATCACTGTTGTTAATTTAGCTTTTCTGATCGATTATTATGCTTTCAGCCAGAACTTCGAAATAATAAGTCAAGCTGAAGAGAAATGTTAGCAATCATTCACAAACAGTCACAAAATCTGTTATAGAGGTCAATACAATCCCATTTTTCTCCAGAGTTCTGATATAATCAAAGTTTTTCAAACTAAACAAAAAGCAACTTCAAATATTGATCACTTCTTTGCCGTTCAGACTGTATCTATTGTATATTGTATGTATGTAATTTATTTAAAGGTTTATTTCCTAAAGTGTGCTGGTGCATTGGTGACAGATCAGTAAAGTTCACTTGGGGGCGTGTATGGTTTGTCAGGTTTGTTCTTTTATGGAGAGAAGGGACATTGTGAGTGAAAGGTTTTAATGGTATAAGAAAAGTGGCATGAGATGTAAGGAGGTATATGACAACCTGAGGAATTGGAAGAGAAGAAGCCTGGAGAGTTAAATGTAGGAGACTTTCTTTGACCATTGTTGATCCAACCAAGCTGCAGAGATCCAGTACTGCATCCAAACAGATCAAATTTTAATCTGAATCTCAAGGGATCAGCTTTATTCCTACACAGTGGAATGGACAGGAAAGTCCTTTTAACATTCCCAAAATAGCCTCAATTCTTAAATATTTTCATTTACAGGGCACAATGTTTTAGGAATGAATGTTCAAAACTGGATTAGACTTTTAGCTTATCATCTTTTCTTTTGTTCACAGGAAGCTTTGGTCTCCATTCCAAAAGTTTGTTTATTTTAACTCTATGGAGCTCGACTGAGTTTTGGGGGGGAAAGGTGTTAAATATGCTTTCCCACCTCAATGGGATTCAAGAATGTAAAGGGCTGCTCTGTGCATTCTCTCTGTTTACTCTTTTCAATAATTCAGAGTTCAAACAGCAAGATAAATCAAACATTTACATACAGCAGGACTTTGAAGCATTTTATGCTGCAAGCAGCTAATGAGTTGCTTTCTTTAAAGATTAACCGTCTAATCCTAGTCTTATTAAATTCTATTTTTTTTACTTACTGTCTGACAAGACCTTGACTCTTCTGTTGACTAAACTCACTGCGCCCGAGTTCAACTGAGAGTCAAAATGAAAGTACTATTTCCTTTCTGTATCAGCTGGAGTCGGCCTGTGTTAACACACAACTTGTTTAGGGCATCAACCTAAAGGTACCTCACAGACACTATAGTAAGGGCTGGAGTCAACCATCCGTGGAGGAGTTAACTTCCAGCTTGGCTTGGAGGGTAAAAGCCCTGCTGGTCTGGAACTGCTTGTCAAGGCCAAAACACCGCTCACATAAACACTGCACATTGAAAAAGATGTTAGAGTCAGGCTAAGTGAACAAAACACACCGAGCTCAACTCTATTTGTGAGTTCCTAGAAAGCGCCTGATAACTCTAACCTCAAAGTTAAAGACATGCATTAAGAATTATACAATGTAATGGCCCTTATATGCAGGGTTCACACACAATCAAGACTGGTTTTAAATCAACTCAGATGTTTATAATTATTGCTTGTGCAGAAAGTGTTACCATGCTTTCTCAGGTTCTTCATTCAGACAATGACTATTTTCACCAGTCGTGCTTTTTTTGGATCTCACTTTGATCTTCTTTGGCGTCTCAGTATTGCAGAGAGCATCTTGAAAATGGTTTGTTGACTGAAAGCCATGTTCTGCTTATAGCGTGGGGTTTAAAATGGGGTTTGAGTGTATTAGAGGCTTGTCATATGTCTTGAGTAAAATCCAAAGTGACAGGCTTTTTGAGAGACCGAAGATCTGATGCAAACTGTCACTGGGGCTGGTGTATGCAAAACTCAGTTTACAAGATGTTTGGATTTGTCTGCAATGAAAATCTTCAAGTCACTCTGTTACTACAGGCATCACTACTCTTTATGAATAATGACAAACACATTTGGATGGGTGGATTTGTTTTGGTTTTGATGGATTTGTAACACTTGTCAGGTGTTTGCCACCAGCTCAGATCTAGCATCTGTGTTGAACTTGTTTAATGCCATCAACAGATTGTTGCTTGATATATGTTAAGGATCTATTGCAACTGGTATTGTGGTGATACAAGGATGCATTTTGAAAATGATAACAATGAAAGATGTTGAAATATTCTGATCAATTTGATAAAATAAAATAAAAAGACTTGCTCATGAAAAGTGAATATCCAGTCTGAAAGCAGAACAACTAAAAAATTAAAAGCAGTTTTTATGTAGTATAGTTTAGAGTACCCATGCATGATGTACACACCCTCCCATACTACAGCTGCCAGTTTAGATTGGATCAAATGTGCATGTGCACATTGATGCACCACAGATGCAAAGTGATTTGTAAGGCAAAGAAAAAAAATGAGATTTGCTGCATGATAGAGGTGTTTTATCTCCCTTTTTTCCAATAACCTAGGGGGAAATATCTTGTTTGAAAACTACACAGAGAATATGAAAATACATCAAACACCAAGTTCAGTGCATATTTCTGCAGTTGTTTTAGTGGTATACCTCCCATCCTGCTGGAAGGTTTGGATTCAGAGTCAAACATTTTTATGTCGCACAGCTGGCACAGGGTAAAAACTTTTATCTGCCATTTTCCAAATTACACCTCTATTACAGCACAAAAGTGATCAACATTAGTTATAATTCTTTCGTAATTACCTTTCTATGTCGTCCATGCTTGAATTATTCAATGAGAAAGAGGATGTGTAAAAATAGAGATATGCTGCCCCCACATGTCAGAAAGGCCTTAGTACATGGAAAGAATGAGTTGACTTCTTATGCATGGATCAATTTGATGCTGTAATAGTTCTGTATCCCAAGGTGGCAGCAGATATCAAAATATGTTCACAACAGACTGTTCTAGTCTCGTTTGACTCAGTTTTGTTCTCTCTTCCATTGCTATCATTTGTCAACTTTTATGACTAGAATTTCTGAAAGCTGAGAGTATTTACCCCTTCAGTTTTACTCGCATTCGTCTACGGGAACATTGTAGATTTGCATAGGTTATATAATCTAATGCAGTCCTACTTTGTGGACATGGCAGTTTGGGGTATTTTTTTCTATTTTTATTATTATTTAATCTATTTTATTCTGCAATTATGATTCAGTTACAGAATTATGTTTGGGGAAACTATGCACTTCCACTCCAGTAGACAATTCTCAATTTATTTAGCAAGAATAATTCTTAACAGTGTTATAATCTGGAATTTCACTTTTTACTTTTGTTCTTTGTGGGACTGATTGACGTCTGTTAATCTGAGGTCACTCACAGAGCATATTTCTCGCAGTTTTGGTTAGGGGTGAAGCATTGTCAATCATCTGACTGGGAAACACTGGACTGCAAGCATTCTTTGTTCTTGCTGATGATGAAAGTTGGCTTAAGCATTTCAAGTGACATCTGGCAGAGACACCTAATGTCTACATGACGACAGGCCTGCAGATTGAATGCATTGTGTAAATCATCTTAGAAGAATGAAATCTTTATGACGGGGAAGCTGTGCAGCATTCACACTGCATCCTCTCTTCTTCTTGTTACATAATGAATATGCATATGGTTGAGACTCTGTCTGTGTGTCTCTGTGTGTACCGATGTGTGTGGTTATAAGTGAGCTTAGTCAGACTCCTCCAGATCTCTGCCTTTGCAGATTAATATCAGCAGTCCACAAAGGAGCCTTGTGTGCCTCGCAGGACAGACTCTCAGGACAATGAGAGCACTGTGTGACAACACTATCTCCCACTGAAGCTAACCGATACGTAAATCTTCGGTCTGAGATTTTAGGAAGCACGGCCTTTCTGCACTAAAGGTGGTAATTGAATAATTAAGCTTTCCAGGTTTTTTTTTTTAAAAACAACAACTTTTCAGTCATTTAGCTGCGTGGCAGAATGTTGCATTAAAAGTTCTAACAAGTTCTATTGTCTACCAGTGTAGCATTTTATATGCAAGTTCTTGAAAACAAAATGGATTTTTCATATTTAATTCCAGCTGGTAACAACCGATTTTAGTTTTCCATTTATCAAAGCAAACACACAAGAGTACTTTAACTGCATGTCCTTCACTGGTAAAAACTAATGAGCCGCTTCTAAGCGAAAGTACCAACCCTTAAAACTCCAAAACAGCCTTCAGTTGTTTGAGTCATTGCAACCACAGTGATAGATATAGTAATCAAACCCTGTCAGACATCATGCTTATTCTGTACTTTCAAAAAATCCTGATTGTTTATGATGTCTGTGAAATTGAAAAATTAGAGTTCGGAACATGAATTCTATTCAATTAAGTGTGGAAACATACTGTGTGGAGCTTTTCCATGATGTCAATATTGCTTTCATTTTGACTACATGCTGATAAGAACAGAGTACATATGCAGGGTGGTGGTAGAGGATGTGAGAGATGGCAAAAAACAACAGATATAAACCCAAAAGAGCCACACATATAAGAAAGTCAAACAGTAAAGCAAGATCTTAAAGTGGATGCAGAATATCTGTATACAGCCTGTGTAATACATTGCTACAAGAGAGAATTTAATAATTACAAATGTGTGTTTCGATTTTCTTTGAGGTTTGAATTGTTGGCTGGGTGCAGACTTTTGAATCTAGCCTCTCCAGCGAGTTGTCAGAAACTAAAAACAGGATGTAACAACTTGGTTATTCTGTCAGATGTGAGGTCGACAGTATTTTACAGTGCTTGCTTTTGCTTGTATACTTTCACTTGATGCTGAAAACAGACTAGAAAGCTTGTTGTGATGTACAACAGCATTCAGGCAGACAAAACTGACACCCTCGTGGTTTACAGTATGCTGTAAGTGTAAAAAAAAAAGAAAAGAAAAGAAAAGAAAAAAGAGAAAAATAATAAATTTTTATATTAAGAATACTTCACAGATTAACTCCTGGGGGGGAAACCTTTTTTAACCAGTGCAGCTCACACAATCCCAACTTTTCTTTTGATTTTGGTGGCTTTGGCCAAATGGTAACAGTAAGTTTTGAAGCTCTGGAGCATGAATTAAATGTTTGGGGTGATTTGCTACCTTCTGCATAAAATAGAGGTGCAATATAACATTAAACAGTTTGGAGAATATTCAGTCTGCTTTATACCAAAAACAGAAAAACATGAAACGTTTGCTCAAAGATAGACATACAGTATGCTGTAGATCAACGAATTAACGTGCAGTTGGAGCTGAATTTTACCCAGCCTGCAAATATAGCGTGTTTGTTCGATTTTCTTCAGTCTGAACCAAACTGATTATGTAATTCACACTGTAAGTCTCTTATCAAAGTTGGGTTCAAAGCAGTGCAATCAAGCAATTGTAGCTTTGCTTTTTCTTTCATTAGTTGCTCTATTAACCACTGAACGTAGCATATGTGTATTCCTTCGCATGCAGTCGACCTCTGCCTCCGTCATGACCCAGAAACCAGGGCTCACATCACTACTGTATGTTCCCTGCTGCTGCAATAGAGGAGGAGGTAACAAAGGCTATTTTAAACCTCCTACAGTGGAGGATGATCATGTAAACCTCTCCTGGATATACAGAAAAACAGAAAGATGAGTAGATGGATGGACAGATGCACGTGTGTGTGAGCATGTAGGCGTGAGCTCCAGAGAGTACGCATGTGTGGTCATGCTCTAATGGCTGAACGAGTATAGGAGGAGGCAAGGAGAGAGGGATACTGTGAAATAGAAGGATAGTGGGGGAAAAAAAGGCAACATACACGTTACATTCACACATCCTGGTGTGCCATTAAAGAAATGAAGAATAGCTTTTAACATGTATATTTCCTTAATATTTTTACCACTACTACAATATTATTACCAATGTGTGGGTTAGAACATGACAGATTAAGCCTAAACAGATGCTGGCAAGATATTCACAGGAATATTTGCTAATTTGAGTAGATGAAAGAGCAAATGGACAGCATCTCCAGTTAAACAGAATTGGAGTTGATAACTCAAAGGAAGTGCAATGGCACTTTTTTTTCTTCAAAATAATTTTTTCATGAGGATGATTAGGGCATTCAGCAGTCCATGCTATGCTACCACACAGGAGTTAAAAATTACATGAATTTGATTACCACAATGTTAAAAGCATGACACTGTTGGGCCGATTTCTCAAACGATAAGAGTTTGTCGTTTTTTTGCAGACTAATTGAAAAAGAGGTCTCCAGTTATGCTTTTTAACCAGAATTTGGCTGACGAGACCTTTGAGATCCCATAACTGTGAATAATTTCTCAAGCTGTAGATTCACACATTCATTCAAATTTCATCATATGAAAGAAGATGCTTGAAATTTTCAGAGGAACTGGTATTACTTACACTGAAGGAAAACCATAGAACAAGAACAAACAACATCAGCCTTTCAACTTCAGTGCACACTGAATAAAACTGCTGTATATTAGGGCACATTTATGAATGAGTCATCAGCTGAGTCATGCTTTTCATGTCTGAAACAGTGGCACTAACGTCACTAATGTCATTTTCCCCTTCTTTTTAAAAAGTTACTTCTTAGCAGATGGCTGGTTATAAAAGGAAAGTGGTCTGTGTGCATCTTTGAGGCTTGGGACTTGCTGTGCCGGTATGTCTGGATAGAACTGCTGTAAAAGGATGGGCTGAGGCAAGTAAGAAAGAGTTTGACCACAATTCATTTCAGCCAGCCCACAGATTGATTTGGCCTTATCAGATTTTGGCCCACTATATATATATATATTTTTTTTTTTTTGCAGGCCAGTAATACAAAAAAGGTAAACTGCCCTCTCAGGTGCTTACATTATGATGGGCATGTTTTGAAAAAAAAAAGTAAAAATAAAACAACAAACAAAAATGTTCTTTCACTGTATTTACAGCTTAAGTAGTGTGCTGCATGAAGCCCTCTGTGGCCGCTGATGGGGTGAGAGGGGTCAGGAAAGTATTTGACTGCAGTGCTATATAACAAAATGAAGAGAAAATGACAGTGGTTTAGCTGAGTGTATTCCAAATATGTGTGAAACTTTGCACATAGTATTTGCAGCATCTATGGACACAGTTTTGCTTTCTTATGCAACAAAAGAGAGCATAAGAATATAAAAATGATAAATGTGTCTTAAATGACAAACTAACATTTTTTAAATGACTAATTTAATTCCATTATCTGTTATCTTTACGTATGTGGTGTACATGAGATACATGTAAATGTTAATTTATTGTACTAATAGTTAATGAAAACTCAAAATATGAACTTTGCTTTCTTATTTTGGTAACAATGTTTTTGCAATGGATTAATGGCAAAAGTCCATAACTTCCTCTCCATCTTATTTTGTCTGTATGACTGTGTACATAACAAAAACTTAGCTTTGAAAATACAATTAAAACAACACAATCGTACGGGATGTATTTTCCCTAAAAGAAACAGAATGATCGGCCAAACATAATAGAGGAAATTTTGCCTTAAGATTTAATCAAATATCATATTCTTCAAATGGGTCACCACACTAAATATAAGAACAGTTGTCTTATCATAATGAATTTATTTATAAATACATTAAGTTTTGTACTTGTCAGCTGTATAATTTGGATAATTTTAGTACCAGTCATCAATTGGTTACTAAATTAATTTGAGACTTAGTAGCCGTTTTCCCTTTACATAAAAATATCTTGGGAAGGCAAAGTATCATGTCAGAGAAAACACAAGCATAAGTTACCTGGATTAAAGATACTTCCTCTCACTTAATTTTTAGCTTGTGCAGCAAAGATGTGATTTCTCATTTCCACTGTGTTGGACTCTTTAAGTATTGTCAGATGTAAATAATGGCTGTAATTTTGATGACTGCTTGTTAATGCGCAGGGCTGCACTTTTTCTGTAGGGTATGTATCAGTTTCAGCAGTATAAAATTACAGATTAGTGTATGTGGAAGGATGTTTTCAAAACACCGGACAGGATTTCCATTCATGCTTTCATTGTTTGCTCTGCAATTTGCTGACAAACCATGTATAAATGATTTGAAACACGGTTGGCTTCATTGAGCTACAGCTCTTGACCAGTCTCATTTTAAAGCCACAAGGGTCCAGTGGTCCTTATTTCATCAGTGTTCTGCCTTTGTCGTCAGCTCCTTTGATTCCCTCCTCCAATTTCCCTCCGTAGTCCTCCACACAATCTTAAATCTCCTGTTAATCTTGTTTACTTTGCTCTAAAATGTTTCTGCTCTGGTTTATGTTTGCAAGATGAACATTTATGAGATGCACATCTGAGCTATTTGAGAAAAAAACAAAACAAAACAACAACAACTGGAATCATCATTCGTGGATCCAAAATGTCATTCTGTCATGTGCAAACAGAAACAGAAACTTTACTTTAAGAAAAACTCATGGAAAAATGTCTTCAAAAGAATAGATGTATATGAAATATCCTAGACAAATTATAGCAAGTGTTTCAAGGATTTACATAATGACCTAATGTCTCAATGATTTGAGGGTGGGACTACTCAACACAGAATGATTATTTGATCAACTTGACATAAGCCACTTATTATGCAGGAAAGAGCATACATTTGCACAGTAATTTGCACAAATCTACCAAAGCATTTGCAACTCATCTTAAAGGGACTGATTCTAAGTGGGTGAAAGATGTTTAAATTGAAAAGCTGTTATAAGCACTATAATTTTTATATCACAAATTAGCAGTTTTCCTTTGGTAAATTGTCAAAAAGAGTTTAGCATTAGAAGTAGCTCCACCAGGCTAATGGTTAAAAGTAATTTTCTAATGCATTGTATATCAGATGGAAATATAAGATGCTCATGGTTTGCAAGATGTTAAAACATTATTTTTGACAATTTATTTCACGTTGGACATATTAGGCTTTGTGCTAACAATTGTTTTAAATTCATAACAGTTTTGTGGATATTACTAAATGGTGGTATCACAATAACAGAACATCTTTTGCATTTTTGCTCAGTAAATTCATTTTGACAGTTATTTAAATTCAAAACATTAAGGAAACTCCCAATTACTTATAAGCAATCCATTTATTGTTCGATTTTACTGGAAAAACGTAATATTCGTCAATGTCTTTTTAAGTGGTACAAAAATGAATATATAAAAGATGCACTGTTATAAAAACCATCACTTACAATAGCTCATAACAGGTGTGGAGTGGAGCCCCGGGAATTTACTGCTAACAAACAAAATATATGAGCAATTATGGTTTAAAAAATCTTCTGTATCTCACATCTCTCATTTTTTCTTCTTAAGAATTCTGCAACAGTCAAACACATAATTACCACTGTCTTCGCTGGGGTTTCCCTCTGACAGCGCTTGTCTTTGTACCTTTCGCACTATTTAGCAGAAGATCCCACATTCCGCCTGCGCGGAGTAATCCATGTGTGTGAGCAGGCTCTGCTTGTCAGTCAGACTTTGAACTGGGCACTGGCGCTCATCACTGCTTATCTCTGACCGCTACTTGTCATCAAAGAAGCTGCCACTGACACTCATCACCGACGAGCTCAGATATACAGATTAGGATGAACAGCTGCTGAGAGAGGCAGGAAACCTGGGAGCAGTACTGTTGGCACCGAGAGGAGATTAAACGTTAGCTACGCCGCTTAACGTTCACGTTACTCGGGAGTTACGATGGTCCAGTCTAGGGATATCTTTTTAGCCTTGCTTCTTGTGGGCTGTACAGGTAAGATTTGACACCCTTTGTTAAAACTGTATGATTTTAAGCTGAATACGGTTGTGTTTTTGTTCTGCTCAGACTATCCCATCTATTCCCAGCCTTTTAATTGTGGTTAGGACCGCAGGCACTCACTTGCCTCCTCCGCCCGCAGGCGCTCTTTATTTAGCAGGTGCGACAGTGACGCTACTGCGCTTGCTGCTAATTAGCTTAGTGGCGACCTGTTTGTCAAGTAAAGACAGCTTGCTTGCTGATGTGTTACGGTGCTATTTCTATGGGCATACACTCTCGGTGGGCTACAAACGATGTTCTTTGCGTGACAAGCCTGTGCGCTGACTAGGCATTATTCCACATTAAATAAAATATGATGCAGAGGAGCAGGCTTTAAAATTGTATAAGTAGGGATGTGGACAATAAGTGTACAAGGATGTGGCCCGGGGATTACGTGCCTTTGTATTTGTAATCGTGTCGATGTGGGCCGTTGGTCTTTGCTTGGATGGGACGTGCTTGTTGTTGATGGGGAGTGATGCTGGACTCCCTGTATGTGTAGACACTGAAAAATGCACACTAAGCCTTCTGTTTGTCTCACTATCTCCGAGTTAAAGGTGTATTCTGCAGAACAAAATTAAACACATTTTGGCGTGCACCTGTCCATGTGTGCAGTGCGATGATGGAAGGGAGGAGATGGTGTTTACAATGGGCATAGGCAACACCGAGGGTCTGTCATTGACACTAGTTTTTGGTCTCTCTGGCATACTCATGCACTACAAGCACAACTTCTACTGAATCATCTGTTATGTAATGCGAAGCAACGATACAGGCTTTGACATTTAGATCCACTAAGTTGTTAAATACGTCGTTACGTAAGTTTAATTAGGGGAGTTTTGTGTGAAATTACATTTTGATATCATTTGCACGCCTATCTTTGATTAACGTCAGTAATTTGACGAGTGAGGTGCTTACGTTTAAAGTAGTGCTCTTAGCTAGACGAAGCTTAGGATTTTCCGTGGGATAGCCTTTTAATCCTTCATGTACAATCCGATGTGCAGGGGTGTTCCTCGGGCAAGAGAGGAAAACGCAGTGGGAGTGGAGTCTCACTGCATTGTGATGTAAATACATTTATCCTCTGAAAATATCAAGCCATAATTCAATATTGCAATGTTTCTTATAGCATAATTAAAGGCACTTCTATTTTAAATGGTTCTGGCACCTATGCAGCTCATTTACAATGCACTTTAACACACCCTTGTAATGCTACTTGTGAATGGCTTGAAAAAACTATAAATTTAATGGAGGCGTTTGATGAAATGTGGATAACAAATTGCAAAGCTTGAGCTTATAAAAATTCATTATTCTGTTTGAAAGGACATCTTTTCTGTGTCGTTGATGGTGTTGTTAGACTATCTGAAGCTATGACAAGTCTGCACTGGAGTTATAGCTCTGGAGCATCATGTCAGAATTTTAATTTCTGATGATTTCAGAAACTCTGACCCACCTGTCCTTGTCAAAGTGTCAAACTTGTGATTGAATGTCAGGAAAAAAAATAGAGATTTTGCAGTCGAAATTGTGGTTTTATAAGGGAATATTATGTAATAGTAGCACAATATGTTGGTCATTACATACAATTGGTCTCTTTACTCTGTTGGATGATGTTTTGGGTTTTTAGCAAACCAATCATTTCAACATTACCCACAGAGGGATGGATAATTAACATGGCTAGAATAAACTAGAGAGCAGTCAACCTTGACCTGAAGCTTTTTGTGTCTGCTACCTGTAAATCACGTCCGATCACTATGAAATATTTGATCCGATTCAGGATCCAGTGATTGATATTGGACAATATCACATACTGATTTAACACAGTCATTTCCACTCATATCAAATCACAAAAAGCAACAAAAATTGAAAAAAAAGAATTTATTCCATTTATACGTTGAAATGAAAAACGCCCTGTTCTTTTGAACAAAAATAGACTGCCACATTCTGTATATTGAGCTTTAAAATGTTCACATAATGCAAAAGAAAACTGACAAATAAAATTTCTATTTGTATACAGCAGGATATAGTGTAAGCTTTACTCCTGTTTAGCTTAGCCTTACTCAAACAAATTGTTTGTAGAACTTTTCATAAGTTCGTCTTATAAATGATCATAGTTTCGATGTTAGAGATTTTAAATTGGGATCAGTGCCAAATATTTTTTATCAAATTAAGTTTAGTGATTTTTTTTTTTGGTTTGTTTTTGTTTTTTGTTTTTTTCAATATGCAAATGCCACAATTAACCATTTTAAATTGTACTTTTGAACGTTGAGTAGCTCAATGTAAATTTAAAAAAAGCAAATCTTGATATTTATTTATTGGTGATTGTTGAGCAGACTAGCAGCATTTATTGCTTTGAAATTCAGGAGGGATTAACCTTTTTTCTGTTCTCTGTCCTGTAATTGATAGTCTTTCAACTGATAACTGCTATATAGAAAAATGTTTGAAAAAATGAAACATTGCCTTAGAAAATGAAGCAAAAGTAGGCAAGATAAGACGTGAGTTCTGAATGTCCTCAACCTGTGGAATAGATGAAAAGATTTCAGCTCTGCATCTCACCATATGGTTCTTTTGAACAGGAAAATACAGCTTTGCGGTTTACAGTAGGGTTGTTTTACTTAGTCTGGGTTACATCATCAGTCATGTGGAAATCATGACGTAGCTTCATGATGCTCCGTTTACAAAGCAAGATGAAAGGATGACTGGCTGCAGGCTGCCTTAGAAAAGCTCCAGCCTTCCTTACGCCTGACTTAGCTTTAAAAGGACTGAAATCAACGCTGTGAAAAGTAATGGCTGCAAGTCCAGCAGCTCCAACTTGACAAAGCGATTATTTCAGAGGACTCTGCCTGTAATGTATTGGCAACAGTGTTTCCTGTACTGATATTTAAACCTTGATTTTATTTAAGTCCCATGATTACAGCAGCCACTTTTACAATACTAGATAATTTAAATGAATGGGGAGTTTTTAAACCCTAATGAGCCCCATATTTCAGCTCAGTGTGATTGTGTCTTTAATGGCAACCACAATTTAATGACTTAATTTTACAGATGCAACATGTCTATTTTGATTACAGATACACCTTCATTCGTATTTTTGGGGGGCAATTTAGTATTTGAAAATGTGTGTTTTTTCAAAAATTGCAACAGATGTTACTGTAATGCAGACTTTGCTAAACCAAGCTGGCCTCTGACTTATACTGTCAAGCATTTCTTTGCAAATATGTACTGAAACCTTACGCTTGCATGAAAGCCATTAATGAAACCAAAGCGGTTAAAAACTTTCTACCTCTAATATGTGTTGTTTTTATCAAATTTGTTTATAAAATAACTTAACCTGTCAGCTTCAGAGTATCGACTGACCATCTGCTGCTAAGCTTCAGAGGATGTTTACTGAACCAGAATGTAGTTGATAATAGAGACAGACAGCAATTGCATTTGGAGGTAATTTCAGGTAAACTGCTGTCAGCCATTTTTATTCCAGATATCAAAGCATTTAAACTATTAGTAATTTCAAAATATTTGTTATTGTGAAATTGCTGATTCAATACCATCTTCCTATGGTTTAGAGTACCTCAGATAGGCTCTTGTTTCTTTCACATCATTTTGAACAACCACTCAAATTCTAAGATTTAATTCAGAATTGGGGAGAAGAAGATAGAGGGAGGCTGAGGTTTTGTTGTAGCCATGACTTGACTCTTTGGTGATGGGTAGTGGAACAGACAGATCCAGGTCTGAGAGGGTTCAGAGGAGATTCATTGCCTAAGGATGCTAAATAGATGACATTACATGTGCACGTGACCCTGTGTGCTACAGCAAGAGGAACATAAACATCCTCTGCTAAAGGTTTGCTGACAGAGGAGAGACTCAGGCTGTGGGATTAGCAGTTGTTTTTTAGTGATTAGCTGCTACAGTGCTAGCATGCTTATGCCGTTCCTATGAGGTTTGACTTATCATATTGGGGATTAATATTAATGAGGTTTCATTTAACTGTATAAAGTAGGTTAAACACGACTGAACAGAAGCCAGGGAGACAACCTTGGCTTGCATGTTGTTCCTACTGTATGTAACTACTGAAACCTTGTTTAAGACTTTATTTTGAGCTCTTCTTGCTCCTTGCTAAATGAAGAATCTGTTAAGATGTGGTCACTATTGAGAAATTAGAGTAATATGCATTTGCTATTCATCAATTTGAGAAAAAAGAAAAAGAAAACAAAGAGATCAGCAGTGTGAGTACAGGATCCATTTGAAAATGTTAACTCTAGACTGACTAACATTTAGGCATCTTATAGCTTGTCTCTACTTGGAGGCTTTTTCTTTGTTGGGCTAGGGGAGTAATGGAGTGTTGCAGACTTTCAAAGCTTCCGACTCTTTGTCTTCTCAACTGCTAATTCCATCTGCCTGTCGAAAAGCAGAGCTCGAACATCATTCAGTTGGTGTTTGAAGACTTTGAAGCTGATTTCCATTGTTTTACTCACCCTGTTTTTCAATTTAGAGATATTTTATTGTCAAGTATGTCAAAAGTACTCAAGTAATGCTATAAATTGGAGATGTCCTAGTAATCTTTCTTTAGCTATGCAAGCAAATCAGATCTATTTCTCAAATATGATCTTTAAAATAGATAGTTCAGATTTTTAATTACATTTATGCATCAGTTTTGGACCAATGCAGAGTCCATGATAAATGTCTTATGCCATAGCCTGACATGCACATGACCAGAAATGCAACTATGATACAACAGCGCAGACCATTACATCTGTGATTGGTCCACTTGGATCATGGACCACGAATAATGTAAATCTGTAATTGTATCAGGTTTGCTCATAATACTTGCATAACTACAGGTATTCTGCCTACAGCTATTTCCACATTTTCATAGCTCTGCCAGTCTTTGCAGAGTTCTACACTTGTAGTGTCTCCCCTTTTTTGTGTGTTGCAGTAGTTTCAATAAAAGCGAATAGTGTTAAAGATTTATTAGCTTCCCATATAATTAAAGAACCCGAGTTCCATCCATTCTCTTTTGTTTTCAGTTGCCATTGTTTGAATCAGTGTAGAAACCCCACCAAATGTAAATTTGATGTTTAAGCATAAATTAAGCATTTTCTGACCTGATCTCACTAACCTGTCAGTGTGACTTGCTGTGTTAACCATGTTGGCATCTGCAGCATATATCAACTATACTGCGGGTGTGGCTATACTGTTTAAGTTCTTTCACATAGTGAATCGATAGAAGACTTTTGGAAAAGTGTCTGAGGTCAGGGTGTTTTTCTTTGTGAAAAATTGAGAGTCATGTTTTTCTTTTGTCATTCAAACTTTCTAAAATCTAGCTGGATATATTGTGGATGTGACAGAAACAGATCTTTTCTGGCACCTTGAACATAGCCACTGATAAAATTGACAATGGTGAAAACAGCCTCGATCATTTCAGTGTGGCTGTTTTCTTTCCTAATCCTGTTTACCAGTTCTCTATGTAAACGCTTGATGTGCTCACTAAATGTATTTGCTTTTCTCTCAAACCTATTCACTTTCAAATAAAGACTGATTTTCCCCCATTTGCTCAAGCCAGTCTGAACTGAGAGCATCTCTTGGTTCCCTTCGGTTTCTCTCTGTCCTATTTGGTAATGAGAGAATCGGGGGAATAGATAGGTCTCCTGTGACCTAAACTAAGTCATGACAGCCTTTTCTGTTGCTCATGTGGACCCTGAAAGAGGAAATTAGCCTACAATCATGTCACCGTCTATGATTGAAAGAACTGTGTTCCACTTTTACAAGAGATATGGTTGAGTCCTCTCAACTCAAGCTTGCAGAGTCTTTTTAAGCTTACAGTATGTCTGATTTAAAAAAATGAGTGTTTCATCTTAGTATCATAAAGCAGTGTGCTGTTGGCTAGGATTAAGCTTTCAATTCTTTTGTATAGTGTGAAGGGAAGCAGCATGTGTCCCCTCATGCATGCGTGCACATCATAGTGCATTCATTACTGAAACACTATAGGATGCATCACCATGCACAGAGCAGAGGAAATTTAGATGGCTGTGCCTCAGGCTTTCTTTAATGCTGTCATCGTATTGTAGTACACTCTTTAACATTATACTTATCTACTGACTTGGTTATTGCCTGACAACTTGGAGATACTCCTGTTTCACACTGTGATGACATGTAATAGATTATGTTATATTAAATTAATTCTTAACTTTTGGGGATAGTTTCTCTAAAGCCTTTTTTTAATTTAAGCTCTCTATGTAAACAGTTTTAAAAATCAAAAGTTCTGCCATCTTTGGGTAGAATGTACTAATTTTCCCCCCAAACCTATCAAACTCCTAGCTTACCTAGCTTCTGCTAGCAACTTTTGCAAGGCAGCAATAAAAGCATCTTGGGAATTTTATAGGAATTTGAGAAACGTTTCTGTGCTGAAGACTGGAATTTTTGCTGGCATTTACAGCCACATTAAATGTATTTTAAGTCACAACTTGTTCCCTGCAAAGACATCGTAAACCCACTGAAAGATTGATTTACTGGATGGCAGGTACACTTATTTAGCTGTCAGCAGAGCTAATCTGCAAATAAAAAATGGACAAGGTGGATACAATTAGGAATATTGCGATTATTTAATTTCACAATTAATTGTAGTATTAAACGCCACGATTAATTAATCGTAAATAATTCTCAATATCCTCACTTTACATAAAAGATCATGTCTGAACCATAAGGGCAGATAAGCTCAACTTGTGCACAACGGGACAGAAATAAAGTTATTTGATACATCACCAGTCAAAGGTGTGGACACACTTTAGAATTAACACCATTAGAATGAACATTTAACTAGTAGTGTATATCAAATGGGTCATCCTGTGGCCATCCTCTAAATGCAAGGCTTGGAAATCTGGCATCAGGCAAAACGAGCAAAATCTTCATGAACAAGGAGGATAAAGTGGTTTTTGGACAGCCCCAATCAGTGTTGGGAAATTAATGAACAAATAATAATTGTGATAATCATGATAATTCATGATTATTATAATAATCATGATAATTCATGATTATTTCTCTGACAATAGTCGTACCAAAAAAATCTGTAATCGTGACATCCCTAGATACAATGTGAACAGCACATTTTTGCGAGTGCTAGATGTGTTTTTATTTTACTCTCCAACATGTTCCGTATCCTTGATGCTTATTCTACTCTGTTCATTGTGCTCCTTATCTAAAAGATATAAAATTGCAACACTCCTTTTGTGAAGTTGTCCTTTTTATTACATTTTTTTTTAGAAAGGAAAGAAATTCTGAAACTTTAATACCAGAGAAAAGTTGAAGTATAGTGAGAACCAGGTGTTCATCTTCCCCCAATACAGTACAGATAAAAATGAAAAAAATTATTTTTAGCTGAAACTGGGATAAAATTAAATTCTGAACAAGTTCCACTCCTCACACATGTGCAAGTTGTGGAGTTCTTCACTTTTAAAATGTATAAAAAAGAAGTTATTCAAGATGTTTTCAGATATTACCTCACTTGATACGCCATGTGAAAAACAAACTGAACCCCCTAAATCTACACTTTTTCCAGTATGAAAGGTGCTCCAGATGGCTCTTAACCCACTTACCATTATTTGGAGTGGTAGCTGAAGAAGCAATTCATACTAAATATAACTGAAACTGTATTCTTATTTGATCTCGAGATTGTTAGATGATCAATTCTAAAGTAAATGGATGAAATGGCCCCCACTCATATCAATTGGTCTTCAGGTTTTGCTGTTAAGTCAAGTAAGTCTTAAGAATTGTTTAACAATGCCTGGCAGCCATTTAACACTCATGTCAAGCATTGACTTGCCATATCATTTTAATTCATAAGAAGGCACTGTGATGATGAAAGATGTGAAGTGTTGGATTAGTCATGTTTTTCCCCCTCAGCTTTTCCTATTTATTTCAGTATTGATTGACACTTCGCACTGAAACAATAATATGAAAAGAAAAAAAACCTAAGTAGTGCACTGTTTAACAAAAAAAAAAAAGGTTATTTCAGAATATCTAATTGGATCACTGTAATAAGGTGCAATCTCCTGGGGAGAATCAGCAGCTATAGCTGTATCTGATCCATTTAACATGAAGGATTCACTTTGAAATGATGATGGTGATTGCTGCATACGGCCTTTTCACTGGCAGCAGTCAGAAGTATTTTAACACACTGAAGTATATTTTATTCAATTTATCCATCTTTCTCGCGAAAAGCTCTGACTGATGTTATGCATACACATGAAAAGAAGGTCATTTTCAGTATTTTTAGTATGACCCTCACAATTTGCAAAATATTAGCTACTTCTGTTCAATTGCTCTGTATTCATGAACGTGTCCACTCGTGATAAGATGATCATTTCAAAAAAATCCCTCTTTTAAAGATTTATTAGCTCACAGCTACAGGGAAGAGTAAAGTGTTTGATTATTATCAAGTTGATCATATTTTATAGCTGCAGTATAAGGCTTTGAAGAGCATTAGAAGGTTGAGAAGAAAAACGAGAAAGTGCTGTTACTGGAGACATAAATTAGATTAAATTAATAATCTAAAATAATGGCACAGACATGTCCAAGGGTGAGGGGTGGGGAGGCTACATGGGAACATGAAACAACCTTGTAGCTCTTGCAGCACAGTACATGGACACAATTAACCATTTTGTGTCATCACTTAATCTAAAATCTAGATGCCATGTGGTCATACAGTGGTTAGCAATGGTTTTTTTTCTTAAAATGGCAAAGTTAGTGTTAAAGATTCTCCCCCTCAAGTTTGAACTTTATACCAGGCTGATCATTTTGACTCTTTAGTGTGAGATCTTAGCCATCACCATGACCTTTGTTATCTGGACCACACATGCCTTTGGCAATTGATTCCAATGAATAATGAATAAGTAATTTAAGAAATAACACAATCTCTCTGACATTTCCCTTATCACTGCTTCTTCTCTTCTGACACAAGATTCTCTTTCCCCTTTTTCACCCATTTTTACAGTTACTTCCCTCCACGGAGAAATTTAAAATGACTGGTTATTTATTCATCTATACAGTATTACGCACAGTAAAAACAACTATTTTTTTCCCTTTTTATAGGGTGGTTTTTCCAGGACCCACAGACACTTGCTCAATTTACTGCAGAGCCCATCCCTTTACACACACAGACACCATAACTAATCAGATGTAGCCACTGAAGTTTGGGTGTGGAAGCAATTTTCAGAGGCTATAAAGAACCAATTTAGGTTGTTTTTATTTAGAGCTGTGGTTTCCTAACATTAACTGGCAATATCATCAAGAGCTAAACAGAGCACTTAGTGGAATTCATGAATCCAGCACACCCACCCATTGGACACGAGGCGTAGTTGGAAAATTCAAGAGTCCATTTCTGAGGCAGTGGTTTCTGGAGTGCTACAGTTAACTCCTCGGTGGCAGGGTGCAGCTGGTTGATGAAATTTGTTCTGAAATGCTGTAGGGTGTTTGGATATTGCTGGGCTTGATAACAAAAAAGCTGAAAAAAAAATCCCCATCTCCATTTCTGTATTGTTCTGAAACGCTGAGAGCTTTGGATATTGTCGCGCGTGATAACAGCTGCCTTTTGATTATAGATGAAATTGTCACCTAATTAGTAGTGCTGATATTGTTGTCCCCTTTTCATAATTGTTATCACAAAACACAAATATTCCTTTGCATCAATCAAAGATTATTTTATGAGACTGCCAAATAAAAAATGAATGCAGATACATTTGTAGTCCACCATTTATTTTGCTGATAAATTAGATTTTTCCTATTTCTTTTTACTGCAAATGCAGTAGAAAATAGACCTATTTGAGCAAATGAAGACACTGCAGAAATTGTGTTGGTTAAATGTTAGTTTAACATCTGCAATTTGGTGTCTCATATTCTATGAAACTGTTGTATTTTGTCAGAGCAAAATGAATAAATGATGACAGGATATCTGCATTATAAATTGCACAGTGGTCACCATGATCTAAAAATAATCTCTATAAACATCTACCTCTTGAAAACCCTTGTTGGTCAACCATTACCAAGTAATTTAACCTACAGTAAGTATTTCTTGAAAGTCTAATGTGGATTCCTGGAAATTAATTGCGGGCTACTGTTGAACCGCAAATTCAGTTCTGTATGGAAAAGTGGGCAAGCTATTAATCTGTGGACAGTGTCCATGCACAGTGAATGTTTGTTAAATTTTTTACTTTACTTATAAACTTCTGCAATTTACCGACAGCTGTCAAAATGATTGGTACCCAAATTTTCAGTAAGCTTTAATGTCAGTTTAAACCACAGTCACCATAGATTGTTTGGTGCAGATAGCACAGCAGGCCTTTTGTGTGTTTCAGCAGCTGTTTTGCATTGTGGAGATATGATCCAACCTCATGTTACTCCAGGCCACTGAGCTCATTTCATTGCAATCTTCACAATTGTCAACATCGGTGAAGAAAAATATGTTGTTTCCATTGTAATATAATTATGACACAAATATTATTGCTTATCATTTATTATCTTTATTTAGGACAGTTTGTGGTTTCCCAGTCAGTCTGTTTTGAGCTCATCATCTGTTACAGTTCTTATCTTCCTTTGGGTCTTGCTTAGTGACAATAAAACCTGTTTTCACTCATCACAAATGTATTTCCCCTGTGGCTGCAAAAAAGAAAAAAAGAAATTACATTGGCCTTCAGAATTCCTTCAGGGTTAAATTGGGGAATAAAACACTGCCGACTCTGAAAGACATAATCCAAACATTTAGGTTACATACAACCTATTATACAACACTCTCTGTAGGAGATACTTAAAATGTTGATGTCTCTAGTCGTATTATCTGACACTCTCACCTTTTATTTAACTTTAAATTTAGCATTATATATCTGCGTCCAAGTATTAATCTCCACTAAAATAATTCCACATGGCTAGTAGAGCTACGAATCTTTTCCAGCCACAAAATTTGATTATGATACACCTGTTAAGAATTTTATGCATCTAAAATGCATGGAGATTTGGAGAGGGGAGGGGGTTTAATCAAATCTTAGATGTGTTGAGATGTGGATGGAGAAGATTACGAGCTTATTACACATGACAGGAGGATGCTGATTTATAATTTTATTACTTTTTTGTAAGTAATTCTAAATATACTGACGTTTGCATGATGTTACAGGTGTAATTTTCTCCTTTCTTTTTAGCCCCTTTGGTTGATTTCAGTGCTGAGAAATTTATTGGCAAAGGTTGCCTTCCAGTTAACTGACAGCAGCTCTTTCTTTATTTGTTTTATTAATCAAAGATATTACAAATAAATTAATTGTGGATTTAATAAATACTTATAAAATAAAAAAGGATTTGATTATCACTGATAATTGTTCTAAATACCATAGCTTTCTGAGTGAAAGTGAATTGTGATATGCCTAGACATTCCCTCCCCCAGCTTAGTGTACTGAGATATATCCTTAAATTACTATATATAGATAGATAAATAGATAGATAAATACTTTATTTATTTACTAAATATATCCACACATAAGTACTTTTTCATTAATAAATGTAGCAGTCAGAATAATCTGAACTGTTTATTTAATGTATTTAAAACTCGGACAACTGTCTTCTATAAAAAACAAAACATAATCCTCTGTCTCAGTGTGTGAGTGACTCACCTCAGTACTGTGCATTGACATAAAAATAAATCCAAAATCCCTTTTGCAATGCATAATAATGTTTTCACTTAGCAGCTTTAAGACATGGCACCTTCCTAACAGTCACATAAACACGGCTTAGAGCACAGCAAACCACAGGACATCAACACTTAAAAAATTCCCCCTGGACTCTTCAAATTCAAGTTTATTTATATAGCGCTTTTTCAAGCAAAATTGCAATCAAAGTTCTTAACATCACATGTGATGACTATTTTACTTGCCCCATTCATTTAGTTCTTTACCTGGGATTTAGTTTATTAATCCTCAAAGGGAAATGATCATTTCAAGGATCGTCATGTGTATCTTTATTGCTCTCAAAACACCCACAATCCACTGCACACATCTGACATACCGCAGACAGAAATTGCATCAAAGTGTTGTATATATCAGGTTTATACCATGGTCAGTGAGAAATCTAATGCCAACTGGCGTGCATCATTTTCGTATATATGGACACGTTGTTCGGCAAGTTAAATCACAGCTATATAACTCCGCTAAGGGTGTCACCATAGCAACCCGTTCATCAACTGGTTCAGATCAGCTGGCTTTTGACAGGTTAATGAGAGAATCGTGTCATCTTTTTCTTGCTTTTAGTAAGTATATGTAACTGAAATTGTGCCAGATTTTCCACCTTCAGAACACTTTTTCTTTGTTTCTAATCATTTGCTGCTGATTTTGGCCTTTTTCTGACACATCACCCAACATATCACAGTAATGTTATTACGGCATTTCATTTACTTTAAATCAAGAGAGTGCATAACATTACAAATTCTTTGGAGTTTTAACTGAGTTAAGCATCATGCAACAAAGTAAATGCAACTTTATTGTGCTACTAAGGCTGGGAAATCATCATTAATGATATTTCACTAAGATTTCATGTAGGCTGCAAGCTTTTGATTATTTTCTGTCTCAGTGTGACTGCAGTCTTTCATATCTGGAACTTGATGAATTGTAATATTGCGAAATTTACACATCACTAATGGCTGCTTATCACATCATTAGAATACTATATCATTATTCTGAGGCTGTTTCTCAGTTGTTATACAACCTGTAGTTACACGCATGCTTATAGCGGAACAGATACTCTTTTAATGTGTATGTCTTCAATATAAAGCACATCTAATCCACCATTAGCCTCTCTGCAGTAAGTTACAGCAATGGAACAATCCTCCATTTCTCAGCCTCAGCTCTCCTGTTGCTTGCTCTGTTTAGGTTCAGGCACTTAACATTATTTTAACAACTTGTGTTCAGCTGCAGCTTGATGGACCACTGACTGTGTCATATTTTCAGAGTGCTTACAGGCTACTTTTATAATGCATGGTGATGACATTCAGCCATCAATAATGGACAATGGCTTCGTCAGTCAGCCCAGCTCTACTTTGAACAGACTATATACTGTTAAAAACTCCTGCGGAAACGTGCAAAAGTGCCATTTGCTTGGAAATTTGGTGTTTTTAGAACGTATTTGGAGGAGAAGTGGAAAATCTCTTAAAAATAAATGCATATAACTACATAAATTATGGGGGTGTGAATTCTTGGCAGTCTCGCAGGATTCATATTTGTTGTGTCATGGCTTGGTTCAGAATTTATTTGATTCACAGCTATTCTTCCTTCTGTAAGAAGACAGCCTTCGAGGCATTATAGTTTGGTTCTTATTACAGTGAAATGTGCAAACCACTGAGTCTTGAATTGTACTGACCCACAGAGCCAGTCAGATAATCTGTGTGTGCAATCTTAATTAATGTGACCAAAAGAAGTTCTTTTTTCCAGCAAAATTATGACCATAATCGTTTATCAGCTCATAACTGTAATATTTAAGATCCAATTATGCGGTGAACCCAAACAGAAAGAAAGATATTGATTGTGGTGTCTAACTGTAGATCTTGAACCGCATGCCTTGCTCATTGGAACATTACACAAGTTAAGACACTGGACTTAAAGATGGTTGTGTATGTATGGTACTCAGTAGGGTTGGGTTACACAAATCGATGAAACCATTTGAATCGATTCAAATCAGATTTAATTGATCAATTCATAAAACTCAGAGATCGATGGGTTTTTTGGTCCTTTTTATACGTTTCTACTTCCGGTGACAACTACTGTCACCTACTCTCTTGTGACTTAATGATGCTTGGCAAAATCTTAGCATACACAATTGAAAGGTTGCGTGTGTCGCTTTTGTCCAAAATCAGCTTCCCTACCGGGATAATGCCAAATTCTTATTTTCTTATTCACCATTGAATTACATTCACTTGTAACCTATTTAGCAGCTTATTACCTCTCACATTAGCAGCTAATACTAAGACTGTGGGCTCTGCCTTGTTCAACAAACAGGGAATGTTTCAGGGCAGAGTTCCGCCCTGATGCCACACCATAAAGCACTTTGAATTGTCTTGAACCTGAAAATGTGCTATACAAATAAATTTGCCTTGCCTTGCCTTGCCTTGCCATTGACTGTAGAATATTAATGGACAGCCCTTCCGTCACATGACCCGTAGCTTTCTGAAGAGCTGAATTGAAGGTCATTGGGCGGTTCCCACTGTCGCTATCTTGGTAGCGTCACGTGTCTTGTCACTTCCGGAAAGCCCAGTCGGGTCTGCTGGACGTAGCTATGTTTCTCCTGGATCAGTTGGTCACTGCATTCAGGTTACGCAGTGACACAGATGACATTCAGGAGATTGCTGAAAATAGGCTAATGGATCCCTGCGGAGGGCAGCTGAGATGGGAGAACAAGCTGGAGCAGACTTTACTCCAGGGATCAGCAACTCCAGTCCTCAAGGACTGGTGCAGTTATTGGATGTTTTCCTGCTGCAACACATCCAAATTAATGAGTCATTAACAGACTTCTGCACAACTACACAACAAGCTATTAGAGAACGATTTTATTTGCATCAGGTGTGCTCCAGTAGGGAAACATCTGAAACCTGCAGGACAGCAGCCCTCGAGGACTGGAGTTGCTGATCCCTGCCAGTCATCCGGTTTTCCCATTATCAATACAAGATCTTGTTGAAAAATGAATGCAATGCTGATCCAAATGATGTTAAAGTAAATGTGTGCTACACTCAGAACTCGGGGGTTTGGAAAATCCTGTCTCACAGATTCCAATAAAGTATCTTTCAATTTAATATTAATATACTTGAGCATGGGGCCCAAAATAAAACTCAAGGGTTCCTCTAAAACAAAAAAATAACAACATCTTTCAATGTGTATCAATATTATCTCTATGAGCCTATCCCGTGTTTTTCCCACCAATCTCTCTACACACAGAAAGCCACTTGGGTAGAAAGTATCAGATTTGGCAGCAATAATAAAGCTAGCTCAAAAGCTAATGATTTAGCTGGATTTACATGGGAATTGTCTATTCTTCTGGGTTAGGCTATGATATAAAATGTTTTTAAGGAGACTAACATGTTATCTAGCCATGCAGTCAGCATGCATCTAACACTCTTACCACACTTACACACAACTCCAGGTACACCTGACCTGCACACTCACCCTGTGATTTATAAGACCAAACACAGTTCATACTGCAGGCAGGGTATCGCGGTATGACGGTATGACGGTATCACGGTATGATGAAAAATGTAATGGTATTCATACCTTGACATTTTCATACCACGGTATACCTTGAAACCGTATATCGACACATCCCTAGTTACGTAAATATCTGTCAATCAATCGATATCATGTCAAATCAGGCTGTTGTGAATCTAATTGATTCAGGAAATTAGTGGTGATACCCAGCCCTAGTGCTCAGACATAAAATACCTACACTTGATAAAGTTTCCAAGACAAGGAGAAATAGTGGGTAGGAAAAAAAAAAAAAATATGTCTTCTAATTTAATATTAATTTTTCTGTCTTTAAATACTTTCCTTCTCTTACTCTGATGTCTCTGACACCATAAAACATAGTGTTACTTTTTCAAGTATCTGTCAGTGAAATAGCTTTACTAGTTCTGCACACAATGCAAACTGATTTTCTTTGATAAGTTATTTCTCATGATCTTTGTCCTTTGCTGATTACTTTGACGTCATACATACTTATAATGTCATGGCCTGTCATGTGTGCATCTATGCGCATTCAATCTCTTCAGTATCAAAACTCCTGTTTGGATCCAGGGGTGCTTGACTGAAGAGTCCTCGACTGTTTTTAGGATGCCAAATAATCAGATCTCGCCAAAGGACTGTTCCAGTATCAAAGATTCTTCGAAGGACTTAGTCCTTTGTTCCACGAAATTTCAAGGATGCTTCTGTGTATTCTCAGTGTTCTCAAAACGCCCACAATCCACTGCACATGCCTGATATGTTACAGAGCAAAGACCGATCACACTGTTGTGTGTGTGTGTGTGTGTGTGTGTGTGTGTGTGTGTGTGTGTGTGTGTGTGTGTGTGTGTGTGTGTGTGTGTG
>JBBBVU010000009.1:13670377-13683184 GCA_037177055.1 Atherinosoma microstoma | reverse complement strand
ATGTGTGTCTGGAAAATAAATATTTGATTGCATGAAGAACCCATGAAGCGGAGAGGCGAGTCAATGTATGTCACTTTAAAGACACTTCGACATAATAGCGTTGGAGATGTTCAAGAAAATGTGCAGACAGCTTTGTCCAGACTCTCACATAGTGTGAAATATGATTAAGAGATTACAGCAGAGCATCTGTGGAGAGCGCATAGGAGGCAGAACATGATGCAAAAAGTTTAATATAGAAATAAGTGTGTTTTCATGTTAGTATCAGCACAACAAGCAATCAAATACAATATCAAGATGTGACTGGAAAGTGACATTGTCAGCAGAAAAGAATCTGAAGCATCAACACTCTCCAGCATGCATGCTCACTTTTTCACAGTAAATGCTTCAGATAACATGCTGCTATGGTTGGTCACTGTCTCACACACTAAGCTTCTGAACATTTTATTAAGGGACTCGGTTGAAAATCTCCTTAACAAGTCCAGAACGAATGCAGTAGACATTTGTTTTCTCACATGAGTAACAGCAGTTAAAAAGAAATGAAGCGGTTGTCCAGGTGATCGCACAGGAGTCTGTAGCCCTACTAATGGCCTCACCTGTGAATTTGTCTCTGCAGCAACAGGGATTGAGCAGATGGACCAGTGTCTTTTCCATGCATATGTTAGTCTCCTTTACCTCATCACTACCCAGAGTTTGTCTCTGCTGCTTCTTTCCTTTATCATTAGACGGTAGGGCAAGAAAGAGCTACAATTTTGCGGAGAACCTCCAACTTTAATCTGCACACTGCTCTTATCAACACCGCTGATGCCGACAGAGTGGCATTTGAAATGGCCTTACTCTTGAGGAGAGGAGAAATGTGATGGCCCACGTGTTTGGTGCTTCAAAGCCTTTTGTAATTGATTTCAAAGTTTGAGCATATTTTGTATGAGATTTATATTAATGTGAGGTCATTTTTCTTTTTAAATTAGCCTAATTTGTCTATTAATGCATAATAACCAATGCAAAATGCAGTATATATCATAGTGAAAGAAAAATATAGTTCAAGCACTTTTTTAATAAGTGTTTTGTATAATACCACATGTCTCACAGCTTGAATTTGTTGCAGTCTTTCTCCTACTAGAGAAATGTTAGGGATAGAAATGTCCTGTGAACATCAAATTTTTTTTTGCTTTGTTTAGCACATTTGCATTTTAGATAAATGAAGCAGTTACTGTGAAGGGTGACCCATAAAATAATCTGCGACAGTGCTATATGCATGCTGTTAGCAAACAGTAATCATCTACTTTACTCTTAGTATTATACTGGTGAATTGTGTATCTACTCCCACTGGAGGTTCCTTCACAACAGCCTTCATAAGTGGAGAGAGGGGAAATGCCTGTGAAGGACTGTTCTCTGCTTTATGGCAGCACATGGCTGCTTTCTCTGCCTGAGTGGCTACAGGAACACGCAGTTTAAACACATTTTGACTGAACAGGGTCAGGATGCTGTTTTGCCAGAGGATGTAAGCCATCAGGCTGGAGCCTTAAGGATGTTTGGCATCAGCTGTTGTGGTATTCAGAGCATTGGTTGGTCTAACTGCACCATATTGAAAAACATGTCCACATATTTTGAAAAGAATATCCAAAGGATATTGGTGTCATTGTTTTAATTTACTGCATGCCTCTGTCTATATATACACACAAGATGGCCACTGCATACAGTCATGTATTCTCTGGGGCTTGTTACATAATATCATGTAAAACGTAGATTACTGCATTGGTATTAATTCGTACTCCCAAATAATTAGGAGGTCATTAATTTAACATAAGATATCTGCTATAATGTTTGTAAAAATGTTTTTTATTGTCTGTCAAACTTTGGTATCTTTGCTACAGTATCTGTTCAAATCTTGACAATTAATGTGTTATGTTAAATATGTAACCCTGTTTTCAAGCAAATTTCCTCATGGAACTTTTAGAAAATAAGCTCAGAGGGTTGTAGTGTTGAAATCATTTTGCAGACATGAGACATTGTGGTTCAAAAATAGTTGTAAAGCTGCAATGGTGCCTTAGGTTCTGGATATTTATTTAATGATGGAGTGACGTGCTTCTCCACAATTCAAGCATTGTGTTGGCTGAAGCAACTATGGCAAGGTTGATAGTGACATTTTGTTTGAATAACTTTCAGAGTACATTTGCTGCAAGTGGACAACGCAAAGAGTTAAAATAGCTGTGTTTACTTGCACGGGATAATTGAGCTAAGGTCCTCTCAAGTTAATCCGTTTACATGCCCACTTGATAGGATGGGAGTGTATGGCTCTGTGCTGGCATCAGTACAGACAGTTTACTATACTGCTACTATACTATACTATACTATACTATACTATACTATACTATACTATACTATACTGTTGGAAGTAGAATGTATAGTGTTTGAAATAGAGTTGACCATTTTTCTGAAATGTCTTTTTTGAAATATAATGTCATGTTACTTGCAAACATTTCTCGATGAAAAAGTCACATCTTCTGTCTGTATTTATTGAATGTTTTGATATAGTCCCTAATCCACTCTCTCTTTCCATAAACTCTCTCTGTAATGTAACATCTGCTTGATATCTGATGTATGGAACATGAAAACCTCAGTCAATACTGTACATCCCCAATGGAAATACTGTAACTTGTGTGTCTCAAAAAGCAAAAACAAACTAACAAACCCCCGTCCTCCCCCTATTAAATCTGCTTTTTGAGATAACTTGTAAATTTGACTTATGAATCTTGAAGGCTTTTACCCCTGACTAATTTATTCCTATCGTACAGCTCACAGGAATTGGAACAAAACACTGAGCAAACAGCAGCCTAATGTGAAGTGTGTGCTGTTTTGGCACTGGCCCCGACTGAATTGATTTAATTTTAAGGGAGATCGATATTTGGCAATCAGCTGTCTTAAATAGTTTTTAGAACTGAAAAGTCAAACAGAAGACCTACCAAAAGCTATGAAAATGGACTCATGGTAAATTTGATAGATTTTGTGCAGATATATATAATGTTTTCCTCAAAGCCATCTATATCCTCTGATAATGAAGTTTGCCCGGGCTGCTCAGTTGCAACTGGAATAAAGCAAAAGTCCAGTTACATGTAGAATGAATAGACTGAAAAGCAGAAAAAAAAGTCTCTATTCAAATTCATCACAAACTGGTTTCTAAGTGCCTAGATTAATTTCAGTGTAAGTCTATCCTCTCTGTTGGTCTCTCTAGAGATTCTAGCCCTAAGAAACAGAGCTGTCAACTCTCTGGAGGCAAGCCCTGTCCCAGTGTCTATTTTTACAGTCCAGTTTCTGATTGGCCAATAAGGTGTGTGTGTGGAAGCTCATGTTGTGTCATAAGGTGCCTCTGTGCCATCTGTCGGCCTTAGTAGAGCTGTTGTGAAGACTGACCACGCCTTGCCAATCTGTCTCAAACAATACAAAACACAACCTTGGGTTTTCCTTGCTTTTTTTAAAGCCAGCTGCTGGTGGAGGTTTGGGGGAATGCTGATAACAAAATGAAAATAAATAAAATAATTTTCATTTGAAAAAGATGCATGTTGTTGCTCTTTCAAGTAGATAGCAGTATGTGGGGTACATCAAGTGTTAAAAACTTGATATTTTTTTTATTTTTTTAATGCATTGGATATTTAAAGGAATAATATACCTAACATAACACGATAACAGTAAACACGAGCAGATTAGCTTGACAGGTGTAGTAACAGGTGGTTCATGAGTCATTGCTTGTCTAGTCTGAGTGGACTGTGTGTTTACTGTCTCACTATATGTGCTGAATATTTTGATTATATTTGTGTTACACTCTTGACTAACATAAAGAAAACAGGAATTTCAGAATATTGGCTGATCATTACTGCCTAAAGCTAAACACCAGTTCTGTAGATCTCAAGAAATGGGACAATTTTGTTCATAAATGTAGAATAAGAAAAATGTCAGTGGTGTCATGTCTTCTAGTTTGTCAAGAGTACTTCTAATTAGTCTGTGACTGGAAATATTTTTGGAGAGTGTGGCACTACTGCTTAAGAATACAAATGTCCTGCTGTTATGGCTTAGCACAATTAGATGTGGCATAGATTAATGAGAATGTCACGGACGGCCTTGAATAACAAAAACATGGTACTGGAGGACCAAGCGTGTCCTTGTCAAAAAGCCTAGAAAGTAATTTCCCACCATCATATTGGTCTAAATATCTGAGGAGAATTATGAGCATGACCCTCTGCACAAATAGTGTAAATGATTCTCTGAGGTAGCGACAGGGAAATTTATAGTTCATATCAAATTCCCATAGTCTGTCAAACTCTTCTAAAGTTGCATTCAAATAATATTGTTTTTCCTTTTAAACAGTTTTACGGAAAGAAAAAGCAAAAGCAGGTTTCAGATTTTCTTTTTTCTTTTTTTAATAGTCTGGTCTTTTAAAAAAAAAAAGAGGACTAAAACATCCTATCTAGTTAAGGATGGCATTGTTTCATAGCAAAAGGGTTTTTGGTTTGAACCTTGGCTCAAGCCTGTAGTTTGCTTGCTTTCCAATTTTTTTCTTGCAGTCCAAAGTTTTTAAATGAATAAATGACTTTTAATTGGCCCTAGGAATGAGTCTGAAAGTGCATGGTTCTTTATATCTGTGCGATAATCCTGTGATGAACTAGCAGGCAGTCTACTGTGTATCAATATGTATGGCTGAGTAGAGACTGTTATGGCCCCTTGTCACTTCCTTCTTTTTTCTTTTTTTTTAACTTGTGCTGTCCAGCATCATAGCAAGCAGAATGGTGGTCTGGCTGCTGTGTTGTGCTGAACAAATGTGCTTTATGGATATAAGGCCCCTCTTGATCATTATTATTCTTTGTCTTTAACTTAGTCTATTGCTAAATTTACATATTAATGCTGGACTTGACAAGAGGGGTGGAGACAAAAGAAAGCAGAGAGTAAACGGAAGAGAAAAAGATCGCAAAGAGAAGAAAAAAAGAGAAAAGGATACACCAGATAGAAAGCAACAGCATCAGTTGTTGAAACTAAACAGGAAAAAAAAACAGACAACCAGCTGCTTCACCTGTAAGGTGCCCTGTCACCTCTAAACAGGATGAATTCGGATAATTAGCAATCTTCTGTCTTAACATCTCATCTTTACATGTATATCATCATGTAAAGAAAATAATCCATAGGATTGTTAGGCAGATTGTGTCATACCACAGATCAGAGGAGAGATTCAAGAAGGGTGGAAGAAGTTTAACAGCACCAACGGATGGTATAGGTCTGGCTGCCAAGCCATGATCTACTTAAAGAGAAATTGCACTTTTTGGCCACCGTTCCCTTCCATGTAGATAACCTAGTACTAAGCATCACTTCATTAGGATCATTCTTCCAATTAAACATGGTAATGTCAGCTTCTCCATCCAGGTGTCATGCATGAACTGGTGTTGGAGATGAGAAGAACCAAGGACATTTCTGAGGGGAAGGCATTCTTGTCACCACTTTGTTCAGCCACTGAAAGAGGAAGTAACATTAGAACAGCATGACATGGTTAAGGAAAAGTAGTCGATTATTTAGGGGGGGAAACATCGACATGTATGAATGCAAAAACAAAACTGTAACTGAAGTTGGGGCCTGTGGGTGTTCACAAAACAATGAAATTAGCTAAACAAAACCAGCACAGTGAACATAGGTGTTTATAATCTAAAAACAAAAAGATAAATAAAAGGCTGTGCTACCTACCCAAAGATTTGTACCAAAGTAGCCACCCCAGGTCTCACAACAAAACTAAACTTAAGTGTGAGTGTGCTAAAGTAAAACTACACAATATATACAAGATTTTCAACAAAATACTTAATATTTACACTCCTACTGGAGAATATTGTACTTGAGTTTGATTGATAAGTAGAATCATTTTAAACCAATTCATTCTGGAGAGAAAAGCTATTTATAAATGAAAATAATAAAAGTTGATATAGTCCACTAAAACTTTTTTTTCTCCTCAGATTCTGAAAAACTTAATTTGAAAGTTTTAAACCTTCTGCTTAAAAATGAATGACTTTGGCCTAATTTTACTCAGCATTATGAAATAAAAATCATTGGCATTTAATATTGTTAACAACGATGCAATGTGCATATCGCAAACAGCTTTGAAGTATTGGCTTGCATTTGTTGCAACAAGTCTGGGTTTGATTTTTCTGAAAAATAATATATGGAAACATTGAGAGGACCTGAAAGCATTTGTTTGTTCTTTATTAGTATGTTAAACTAATTAAAAATCCTGACAAGATTTTTGAGGTCAATTAGTCCTTATAGGGAATATCAATTTTAGGAATGTCAATATTTCCTTTAGGGAATATTGTAAGCACTGCGATTAATGCTCCTATGTTTGCAACACTTTGTGATTAGTATTCTCCTTTTGTTTATCTGACCAAGGCACAGACTTCAGAACAGAAGTTGGTTCAAGGTAACGCCGTGTGGTTGAACTTTTATCCTGGCTGCATTAAGATGGATCACATTCATAGGGCAGATTTTTCAATGGGAACTTGCACGTAAGAAGGGATAGAACAGATAATATTTTTTATGATGCATACATGATCCTTGTATTGTGATCAGTCTTCTTTTCTGATATGAGGCCAATTTTTATGGTACAGATCCACTGCATCTATACATCAAGAAAAAGAAATGATAGGGAGAGGAGACTTTTAGATTCGATATGAGGAAGAAACAATGTTTCATGAAAGAGCAAAGCCTGTGTCTCTGTCTGCGAGACTAATAAGGGGATGACTTTCAACTAGCCACTCTCACATAAACAGTGTTGCTGTTTGTTTTAAAATTCAGTTTGATCTTTTGAAATGAAATTTATTAAAATGTTATGGTCAATACACAGCTTAGCCCGTGCTCCTACATGACTTGAAATCCATTAGAAAACGATGCTTTGCAAAGGATTACATTTTTCTGAAGTACTTTTTATATAGCCGTATAGCTCATTTTTAAGATGGTGATGTTGCAAAATATTGTGTAATTAGATGAGCAAATGGAGTCACTTGGTCCTGCAGCTTTTTGTCCATTTTGTATTTTACTTTGTGTCTTAGATATAAACCCTGTCTTTAAGATATTTTTTTAAAAGCAGTATTGGTGGAAAATAATCAGAAAAGTGCTTGAAGCATTGCCACTTTTTTTCCTATTCGGTGGCTTTTGTTTTGGGGACAGTGTATGGTGATCTGCAAAAGCAAAATCTAAGAACAGGAAAAGACCAGCTGAGGCATCATCTTCATGGCCACGTGGTGGGTGACCCTTGTTTGTTTACTGCCATTTAATACTTGGCAGGTGTTTCTGACTCTGTTAGTATGGGAGGCAGGATGTTGGTTTGTGATTGATTGCTGGTGGTGGGTGATATCCAAATGCTCAGCTGCAGCCAACTGTTTCCATGCCAGCCAGTGAAGGAAAAGAGAGGGCCATGGTTAACATTGTTTAATACTTATCTGGTCATGGGCTAGGTTCAGGCTCCTGGTGACTGGTTTCTCTTTCTTCTCTTTGCCCGTTCCCATGATTGTCAGTCTCAGCTCTGTAACCTTGATGGAGAAACTCATGCCAGTTTTTATTTTCATTCGTGCTTTAATCCAATTACTGTGTAGCCTGTCCTTATCTCTGAGGGTTTTCATCGTCTTCCTATATTCATAGATAAATCCAGAAATAGCTGCACAGTGTGTCACCCTACACAACATAATGACTACTCAAGTGCTGCTCTGCCTCTCTGCCCTGCCCCTTATTCTGTCTGGCTGTATCCGAAATGGTGCATTCCCTCCTATTGATCCTCTTCCTGTTGGAGTCACAGGCAGGCTTATCCGGCTCGTCCCAGCTTGTGTGCCTTATGAATGGACACACAGAGAGAGCTGTGTGCATGTGCCAGGCTTTGGGGTTCTGTATAGTCGAAGGCATCTTGTGGCTGAGTGGTTATTTTGGCTCCCTCCCTTCTGCCCTCCCAGTCCTCCTCTTTTTCCCCCCTTCATTGATGTTACAGTAATCATTGTAGATGCATGAAAATTTGCCCAGCTGGCAGAGCCTCAGTGTGTCACTTCGTACTTAGCCTTAATGGCTTTCTCACAAGTGAACGGGGAGGTTGCAGGTTTCACGGGAGCGTCGTGACTAGCACTAACAGGGAAGTCACAGGAGAACCCCTGTGATGATTAATCTGGAAGAGTGAGCGTTGTCTGTGGCAATTCATTTCGTTTACAGAGATGTTAAGATTTCAGTCATTCCTCCCAAAACCCAAGCTGAAAAAATACAAAAAAAACCCCCAAAATTCTTTGCAGACGCCACAGAATTCAGCCTCCAAGAATCTTTCCATCTCAATGATTAAGCATATCTTTTTTAGACATAGTGACAGATTGCTCTCTCTGTCTTTGCACAGGTTGTACAGCTCTGCTGGAGCCCTAATCTGGATAAAAAGCAAACTAGAAATGAAATGAAATGAAATGAAATATACTTTATTATTTTTATTATTATACTTTATTATTTTTAGCAGAAATTTAGGCATGATTGGTATTTCAATCCATCAGATGTCTTAAAAACCCAAACAAGTTTATCACTGGATTTCTGTGGTTTTGATAATTTGTTTAGCTACAATTAATCTCGTTCCTGTTTTTATTTTCCTTCCATAAACTTTTTCTTCCTCATATTTTAAATGTTGTGGCAGCACAAGATCTATATTTTCTCCTGGCCTTGTTTTCAGCCATCTAAATACTGACTCATTACAGGAGTACGCAGCATTGCATGATGGGTCACAGACACACAGCTCTCCACCTCCCTGGGCTTTTGTTGTGCGGTGCACAGCTGAGGCAGATGCTGAGGGGCACTCAAACTAAATTGCCTGAATGAGGGCAAATTCTGTTGGGCACTGAAGTGGAGTGCACTGTAGCTCATTGAGTCTCAGTTTATCTTCAGCATCGAGAGGAAGAGTAATGTAGCTCACACAGGCATATACCATTAGAGACATCTTTTTAACACATATTTTGGCTGCAGTCTGAGTCATCTACAAATCTCATAGCTCCATTAGCACAACTTAATGTGTTTTTTTTGTATCTTGACATGTTTGGTCCTCTTAAAATAGAAACATTTACATTTTTTTCTTTATTTTTTTGTCATTTTATCCTTATCTACGATAGGTTGCACCAAGCTAATATGCTTAGTAAATTAAGCATCTTTTGGTTTATGACAAAAATGATGAAGGTAATATGGGATCAAATGTGACATATTTTCTGATACATATATATTGCTCATTCAAACAGCTTTTTCAACAACAAATACAAGTCTGAATCATGTCAATTGAGGCAGCTCAGTTTCTGGTGCCTCAGCCTCTTATTCTGTGTTCTGCCTTATTATATAACTCAGGAATATGACCGTTACATCAGTATTATAAGTGATATTTTACACCCTCGTTTTTACCTTGTAACAGTTAACCAAAATCAATCCTGTTATCTGCTGAGTTTGATAAGGAATATTTTCATTTTCACATGCATTTAATCAGTAATAACTTATTAAATGGATTTAAGAACATATTAATTGCACTGTAAGCTTATTTAAGTAGTGAAGATGCCCTGAGCAGATGATTTAGGATTAAGATTTGAATTTGACAAAGCTAATTTAGACCAAAAGCTTTGAAATTGATATAATTTGGATCCAGTCACTGTCCCTGTACTCGTACTTCCTTTTGGGTTGGTACAAAACTTTTTCTTTTAAAACCAATGCACAGAGATTAACTGTAAGCTGCTGGCCATCTGTTATGGTCTTTCAGTAAAAAAAAAAAGGAAAAGAAAAGAGTAATGTACAAATCAAAATACACCCAGTTCCAAAATAAGGCAGATATTGACGTGTGAGTCTGAGGATATAATAATGGAAGCACAAACTTCAAAAGGAAATAATAAACATACGTACTAGTAATGATTTATATTGCAAAGAGAGTTTTAATTGAAATGCTTTGTCTATATGTGTGGTTAACTCAAGCAGTAGAGGGACTGTTGTGCCATCAATAGCCCAACATCTAAAGTCCACGGTTTTGATCAGTTGAAATCATCCGTGCTGTTTTGACAGCCTCTTCAGTGTAAACAGTCACGTCTCTGAGGCTGTGCTGCTGCATCCAATCAGACAGTCATATGAGAGAGGGAGAGAGCAGGAGGAAGCAAGTAGTAATGTCAAAATAAGGGGAGAGGCGAGCAGCAAAAGACGTTTCCATAGCAACTGGTAGAAATGAGTATAACTGTGGCTGAGAGGCATGAGCAGCAAGCAAATGCATACTTCTTCCTTAAAACTAGAAAGTCCTGAACACAGGCGCTTTAGATATGCTTCCTCACTTCAGGTCTGGGAGCTCAATGCTGGCTCTGTTCTAAACTCACTGCTTTGTAGTAATTACATTTTCTTTACACGTGTTTGACTAAGAAAGAAAAGTGCAAAGGTCTTGTTAACCAAAATGCTGAGCTTATGTGCCTGTTTCTACTTTAGCCGTGACTAGGGTTGGGCAGTATGGCCAAAAACATTATCATGAAATATTTTTTCATTGTGTTTGATCTCGATTTCTATAGATATTTTATTTAATACTGCAGCATCTGTATTGAAAAAAAACAAAAAAAAAACAGAGATTAGTTCAACATTTTATTAACATACAAGTAAAAAAGCTAATGAAATTAGATGAATGTAGAAAAATATTGAAACAAATTTTTACTCAGTACAATGGTTGTAGAAAAATATTTGATAACAGTAAACTAGTTTCTGATTGTATCAGCTGCATACAGCAGTAGCAGAATGTCTTTGACAGTAACCTTATTTTTGACCATGCTAATATGCGCATGCACGTGACGTGAAGTCATGGCACACACCCAAAAAAAAAAAAAAACTTCCCCTGAAAGCCAAAGGTGTAATTCAAATCCAGGGAAAACTGTTTGAATGCTGCTCGTACGGTGCAACGGCTGCAAAAGATGACACGATTGACTGCTGTTTGGGTCGTGTGGCTACACCGCTAGCAGGGACTAATAACCGCTAGCTCTAATTTGTGTCAAACTGGTAGGCTGTGCAGACTGTGCTCGCATTTTCATGTTTTCTGTATTATCACTTGGGTTCTATTACTTCAAACAATTAAATGAGTGATCTGAATTATTTAAAGTTAATAAAGTAACCCACCCCGTGACCCGATTTCTGACAAGACGGACGGACGGATGGACAGACAGTTAAATAGTAGCCTACCTACAGAAAAATTGAAGCATGTATAGCTACTAGAAACTTAGGAAAACCTTGCTAACATAACAACAACGCCCAAACAATAATTGAAGCAACATGTATGCTGTGGTTTTTTTGGTTCATGTGCTGAAATCCAGCATGGTAAAGGCGATCAAACGCTACTGAAGAAGTGCATGCTCCCGCGTTATACAGAATTCAACTTCTCCGGCAACTTATGAAAGGAGATGGACCAGGAAAAGATCAACTCTGATTGGCTGTTGTCACGCACATTTCCGTCATGTTTGATCGAGTAAATAGGCTCACAGCTCATCACTGTGATCAACCAGAAATTTATTGGAATCATTATGTGCGATCATATGATCGCCCAACCCTAGCTTCGACCCCTTTTTAAATAAGTTACATATATGCTGTTTGTTTCATTGTAGATACACAATAACTTGCTACTGTACTTGCTGTAATTTGTGTCATACTCAATTAGCAAATCTGTTGTAAGTTTTTTATTTATGGTAACAAATCAACAGCATAAACTATGCCAAATTGGTGGGTTAGGCAGCTTTTCCCAGTTGGTTGGCATGGGATCAATCATCAATAACTTGTGATATATAGTGAGTGAATCTCCTGCAGTACACTAGAGACACACAAGCACTGTGGCAGAGACACATGCTAAAATAATTTGCTGTGTTTGTTCAGACAAGACTCTTTGATAGATTAGCTTTGCACATCTTCATGTTGCTTTGTAAGTGTGTGTGTGTTGTTTCTGTATATTTGTGAGGATTTTAAAATGTTTACACATCAGCCGGTTTGGGACTTCCTGTTTGGAATATAGGGAATCAAACCAAAGTCCCCAGTGTTTCAGGCCACTTCTTGAACAGTGACCTGAATAATTTCTGTGCATCCCTATATGTTTGTATAACTGAAGGTCAAGTTGGACAAATTGCAGGGGCTTTTTTAATGCGTCTCTCAGAGCTATGTTAGGTTAGTCTGTGCTTTCAAAAGAGATTACAGCAATACATTAGACATCAACAATAGCTACGTTTAAATGGAGCACTTTTGATCCAATCGAATGTCCAATCAGAATAAAAATGCGTGATGTAAACATGTCAGCTGATCCAATCGGCCTTGATCGGGAAGCATTTTCAATCCGATTGAGAGGGGTGGTTTAAACTTATTCGCGATTGGATCAGCAGGAAAGAAATAACCATATAAACACTCCAATCATTTCTGTGGCAAAAGTTGTTCCTGCGCATGCTTGAACCTGTGTGGTGGTTAGATGACGTTTCAGGGAAGACTTGAAAAATGGCGGAAGCAAAAGAGAATGGACTGTGGCTGATACAACGTTTTTGATGGAAACTGAAAGAGTAGTAGGAAGTAGTGAGCACTTCTACGGTCCAAAAGTTCAAAATATTCTGTGCTCGTTATGGATTGTCCATAACGAGCACAGAAGTCAAACAACAGAACACCAGTCGGGTTAAGATCAGGGGGGCCGTTCCCAATCACGCCCCTCCAGGTCTCACTGTCGTCACCCACGTGGGCATTGAAGTCTCCCAGCAGGACGAGGGAGTCCCCGGGGGGAGTGCTCTCCAACACTCCCTCCAA
>JBBBVU010000009.1:13635931-13664221 GCA_037177055.1 Atherinosoma microstoma | reverse complement strand
ATAAACTGAGAAATGTTTCAAATACACAAATATCCAGGCCGGATACCAATTCTGATTATTAGTAATCATGGAGGCCAATAACTGATATTCAAAACCAATATTAATTTGAAGTAAAAATTTAACTCGACTAAAATCTTGAACTTTTGAATTGGAACAACTCCAACATTTAATTGAGTTTAAATGCTGTTTATTTTTACCTGTCATTCAACAACAATTGCAGCATTATAAGTTAAACTGAACATTTAAATTAATAAACAGCTTCATGTACTTTTATCAGGAAAATAAATATTTAAAAAAAATAAAGCCAATTTGGGTAACACTGGCAGTATTAATTAATAATACACAACATCAATTAATTCTGTCCTGCTAAACAGGTAAATAAATACAGTCTAGTCTGCTGAATGATGTCCGGGAGCTCTCCCCATGTTTCAGCTGATGTAAACATCCCTCACACATAAACAATTAGCTTAGATTGGGAACATACACTAACACACACCACTCTTATTACAACAGTCTAATTGTTTTGTAGAAGGAGCAGTCTCGTAGTGATACAGCCAGAAGAGCAGCGGGACCTAAAGAAGCTAACCGCTAATTGCTAAACGCTCCTTTCACGAAGCTTCTATAGTATATCGGGGCTTTCAGTATTCTTATTACTTGCCATGGCTTGTAGAGAATTGTTTTATTTATTTAAACACCAGCTGATTCCAACTTCCACTGCTGATTGGCTGTTATGCACAGTGTAACCTGCCTGTGGGAGGGACAATGCTCAAGGCACAGAGGGCAAGGCAGAGGAAATACAGTCTGCTGCATCAGAGCCAAAATAAACCCGTTTAGAGTGGATCCTTCACGTCGGCCGTCCGAAACATTAAAAATGCTGATGCCCAGTAGCCGGCTGGACTTAATTGTGTTGTCGGCTATATGGCTGGTAGCCGGCACTTGTGGAAAGCGCTGATTACAGAGTATACTGGGAATCCTCAGCCAGTTGGTTTGCTTAACTTGACTGCACTATGTTAAAAGGAATAATTGTCTAGCAGAACTTGTTGGGGTCAAGTGTTGTAAATGCACATCAGAAAGTATGTTTAGCACAAGTAGATATTTCTGCTCTACATAACAGCTGCTTCACCTCCGTACTTCAGTCCTTGACTGGCCATCCTAATTATATTCAACTTCTCATAATAATGCTTTTATCACATGAACCCTTATACATTTGTGAGGGAATGTCACTTTTGAAACATTTGAAACAGTGCAGGGGGTGGTGGTGGTGGTGGGGGGGAATCTACATGCATTTGTCCCAAAAATCCTCTTTCCTAGTTGATGACCTCATGTGCCCCGACCTCTAGCATGAGTCATTCATAATGAGAAGTACATTTTGGCCCTGTTTAGTCCCACTGGAATCCTGAATGTCCCCATGGGAGGTTCAGCTGCAAAAAAAGGTGGTGATTTGTTCTAATTAAGCACAGCGGTGTTTTAAGCCATACTTCTGTCTGAATAAATAATAGAAATCTGTCTCTTTTTAAATGCAATTTCTAAAGGGCAGTCTCACACTGAGACATATATGATCTTGGCAGACAGCAGGATTTTTGTGAAGTATGTGCTTCTCTCTTCAGAACCTGATGCAACGTAAGACTATTATTGTTTCTTTAACTGGCTAATAAAACACTTAATGAAATGCTGAGATCGCTAATTAAAAAATAAGAATGCTTCGTACCTCCTGCTTGGTCTATTTTACTTTACATGGAAACACATTTCATTTGGTGAAGCATTTCTAAAATATATTTTTACACTGTTTTGTTCTGCTGGTTCCTCCAGCAAATTGGATGAACTAATAAACTGCGGTACTGACTTTTATATATGGTGAAAGGACGTGTCCCTTCATTTCCTTTGGTTTCCACAGATTTCTTGCTTCTGCTGTCTTCACAGTCTCACTGAAAATATCATTGTGTGTTTAAGATGCAAATGTTGCCACTTGGACTGTCGCAGTGAGGGAATTCACCCGGTGGTGATTTTGGTTTGCTCAAGAACATGGTGTCCAAGATTATGCTATTAGTGAGATTTTATTTTCAGTCCCCAATCAGCCATAGGGGCATGTTGCTAATAAAGCTCCTGGTCAAAGCTTTGCTGCATGTCTAATGCCGAGGCTTTATGCAGTTGTTTTTATTTAGCATTTATTTAGCATTCATTGCATGCACATTGAATCGTGAAAAAGAAAAAAATTGCATTCATAGTGGTTGTGGTTGGCCCATCATAACTGTGATGTTACAGATTTGTAGCTGTTGCACCTGTAAAAGGCTGTTAGATACTTCAATTAAGTAGGAAAAAAAAGTGTTACCTTCAAAAAGTAGGTCAGGTGGCTGGTTCCAATTGCTTGAAATCAGGTTTAATAAAAGATTAATGAACAAATTAAGAAAATGTGACTAGGGATTCGGGATCGTTCATGGAGATGATTCATTTTTTACATCAGTAAAGTTCTAGGTTTGTTTTTTTCCCGGCATACAGTAACGTATGCTTTAGCAGGCAGTCTGAGACTTCTCCTGTTCTGCTTCTCATTAAACTCGGTGGACCCTCAGGTAGATTTTCTCTTCTTGAAGACATTAAATGAATATTGACAATCCAGCGGTGAACTCAGTGCTCTTTCAAAATTTATAACAAATAATTCACTAAAGCCTCTGCAGGTGACCACTGATGTCATTTCCTGTGGACAGCGCATTAAAAAAAAAAAAACCCTGCTACAACAATAATTTCCCTCTAAGAGGGATAAATAAAGTGTATTTGATTTCATTTCATTAAAATGCCAACAATGTTTTTTGTCTTGTTTGCTTTTTTCATAGTTTCACTGGAAGTGCAGATCACACCAACACAGGGTGAGATTAGCCTTGGAGAGTCCAAATTTTTCATGTGTGAAGGTAAGTTTATTATACTGTCCTAACTTAAATGTTTTTACCACTTAAGGCTGCTGTTTTAGCACAAAGTGATTTAAAAAGCCCGGAATTTGAGCATGTTTATTGGCATGACATAGGAATAAGATGGGTTGTTTCAGTTATTAGCCTCAACTTGGTTCAAGCAAAATGCAAAAAACGGTGCCGACTGTAAGTTTGGGATCATCAGCTGGAGTTGGAATTAACAATTCTGAAACTAAGATAGACTTTTCAGTAGGGCTGGGCGATATGGAAAAAGAAAATGATCACAACATGTTTATTCATATTGTTCGATCTCGATTTCTATCACAATTTCTTTTTAATACAGTAGCACCTGTATTGAAAGCTAAAGAAACTAGAGATTAGTTCAACATTTTATCAACATAAAAAGTAATAGAAATATATTTTTGACCGTGCTATCATGCATGCAAGTGACTTGTGAAGTCACAGCGCACATCAAAAAAAAAAAAAGGCTTCCCCCAAATGCCCCAGTTTAATTTGAATCCAAGGAAAAATTCAGCTTCTCTTTAAATATTGCTCATACGAGACACTGGCTGCAAAAGATGACATGATTGACTGCTGTTTTGGTCGTGTGACTGCACCACTAGCAGTGACTAAACTGCTAGCTCTACTTTACTCTACTTACTCTACTCTACTTACAGACAGTTAAATAGTAGCCTACCTACCTATGGAAAAATCGAAGCATGTAAAGCTACTAAAAACTTTGCAAAACCTCGCTGACACAACAGCAATGCCCAAACAATGATTCAAGCAACTTGAAGGCAGTTGTTTTTTTGGAAATCCAGCAAAGTAAAGGCAATCAAATGCTACTGAAGGAGTGCACGCTCCCGTGTCAGACAAAATTCTACTTTTCTGGCAACTTATAAACGGAGGTGGAGCAGGACAAGGTCAACTGTGACTGGCCGTTGTCACGCACAATTCCGCCATGTCTGATCGATTAAATAGGCTCACAGCTGATCACTGTGATTGGCCAGAAATGTATCGCCATCATCAAGCGTGTTCACGTGATCGCACAGCCCTACTTTTCAGTATGAATGTTCAGTCTTCTCTCACATACCTGCTATCACTTACATTTCTGTTTGAGGCTCTCAAACAGCAATAGAATTCAAGGGCCTTGGCTCAGAACATGAACCTAAGTTTGGACACCAGCAGGATGGTGATGGTACATGACTAATGTAAAATGAGAAATGGAGCCATTGCTTCATCACGGGAGAGAACTGCAGGTATATTATTAGGATTTTTTGTGGTGAAATGCTTAATTAAATTGAGAATCTGTGTAGCCATTTTTTAATTAAGAGCATATTTTATCTCATTTGTAAATAGTATGTGTGTAAATAAAAGTTGGAAAATAACTGTTGTGAACTATGTGCTCATTAAACATGCTAGTTAGGCATGTGCGGTTGAAAGCGTGCAATTTTGGTGAAAGATTAATGTTTTAAAGTTGTTCGGGGAAAGAAAGAACTGGAGAGACATAAAAAGATAGTTTTTATTAATGATGCAGTCATAATCAAGTGATCATGCCCTTGTAAAAAGAGTTTCTCTGACCAGTTTTAATCAAACCCTTTGCTGCAAACTGATATGTGGCTCAGTAATCTAGGTGTGAACCGGAACATAGATTTGGACAATCATGAACCCCCTCGTTACATAATATTAAAATGCACAGACCACATGCTTCAGTTCATGCAGGAACAGACAAAACTTGCAGCATTCACTCTGTTGGCAGCAGTTGGTTTCACTGATGTGAAAAGAATCCCTTATAGATTTGTCTTTTCTTATCTGCTTATCTGCTCTCTCTGTGCTCTTAGTTGTAGGTGTTGCCAAGCACATAGACTGGTTTGGTCCAAGTGGGGACAGGATAGAGCCGAACAGACCCGACATAACGGTAACCCGTAATGATGAGTCATCTTCCACCCTCACAATTTATAAAGCTGGAACTGAAAATGCTGGGACATACAAGTGTGTCGCTACCAATGGAGACCAGCAAGCAGAATCAACTGTCAAAGTGAAAATCTTCCGTGAGTATTTCCATCACCACAAGCAGCACACTTTGCAAATTATCAAGTGGTATGAACATGGAAGGGGGAAAAAAATCCTGTTTATTGAACTCATAGTATCTTATTGACTGCTCAAGGGCAACACATTACTCTTTTTCTTTTCAAGTGAGGATTTTTCATCAGTTCAATAAACGGTGGGGAGACCATTAGAGGCCTGTTTAATGATCCTGTCTGTTGTGTAGTTCTTGTGAGTAATGGACTTTATTTTCCATGAATGCCAAGCGTCAGCAAATGTCCATCACAGATGAAAACCTTTTCCACACAGAAACTTCAGGTTATTTCTGGTTCTACTTTAGCTCTTTGGTCAAGGTGGTTGCTCATGTAAGCAACAACATTTGTTGCAATATTCTAGAAATTAACACTGCAGCTAAATTTGTTTCTCAAAATTAGCTTTACAATAGAGTCAAACTTGTATTGTATGTTAAGATTTATGTGTTGAGCCAGGAAGTTGAAAGCAAATTGTGTAGTTTGGGCCCTGTCCTAGTCAAATGGTAGTCCCTTTGCTCTCCACTTTGGAAATACAAGGCCAACGTTAATCCGAGTTATGCCCCTTTCTTAATCTGACAACTTTTTTGTTGTTGTTGTTTGACAAGTAATATTGGATCTTCTCATGCTATACTCTAGATGAATTTACACCTGTAGTTCTTCACATATCCGTTTTTTAATTCCTTCAATCTAGAAATGATGAGTTTCTGCTTTTTGCCCCTTTAATAGAAGTGTATTCTGACATAACAATCACAAGAAATGAAAGTGTTTTTGATTAAACTCCTTCATTTAACTTGGATTCCTTTACAAAATAATTGAATGTTTTCCTGTTTATTCCAGAAAAAATTACCTTCACAAATGCCCCATCGCCTCAAGAGTTTACCGAAGGAGACAATGCCAACATTGTTTGTGATGTCGTTAGCTCTCCTCCACCCACTGTGCTTTGGAAATATAAAGGCACCAAAATACAAATGGAAAAAGATGGTAAGATTTTTGTGAATGTAACATTTAGATTTCAGTTTCATTAGAAATAGTGGCTGACTGCTGTTATGTGTTGGAATGAGTCTATTTGAACCATTTTAATGATCGCACAATGTTAACTAATGAGCATTAACTAAGAAATTCATATGTTTTTCTGTTGTTTATTTGTATCCAGTATTTGATGTTTATGGATTTATTTTTAATCACTATTTTTAATTAAAGTGGGAGTTCTACAGTCTTAAAAAAGGATTGAACTGTAATTCAGAGCAATATCATTTCTCTAGATGAATTTGATGTTTTTAAGAAAACAACACCTCAACAGTCAAGTGGAAATGTATGAATGAACACACAGAATCCCAAAGACCTAATATGCATTTTTGCCAGTGTTACAAACTTGAGCCTGCTCATGTGCTGCCGCTTGCCTTTCATCTCCAGGGTTAAGCCTTTTGAAAGGAAAAATTAATTTGGTCTTGGATTTGAAAATACAACTGACTGTGGTATTCTGCTTTGACACTGAGGTTGTGTTGGTATTGCTCACTGGAAAATAATAACACCTGGTCATGTGTGGGTTGTAATAGTATTTTGGATTATTACATGATCACATTTTTTCAGTTTCAGTTTAATCTCATACTGGAGCCGTTCGTGTTGCCCTGGGTCATAATTCTCTTTGCCTTGAGCTTGTTGAAGGAGTGTTAGATACACTGATATGAATTTGACAAAATGGAAATGATATCAAGGCCATGATTCAAGGGTTGGCATGAAGCAATAAAATGATCCAAAAAAAAAGAAAGAAGAAGACTTTGAATATAAGTAAAAAGAATAAAACCTACAATGACTCACTGCCAAAAACACAAGTGGCCTGGCATTCCAGACTTGAACCTGACTAGCTGTAGATTGAATTGATTAAGATAACTCTGCACTGGTAAATAACCTGCACATATATCTGCAAATACAATTTTGTATTACAGCAGAACAAGCAGGTACACTGAGGATAGCAAACATCTAGCGTGTGCTGCAACTTCGATGGGGCTTTCAGCAGCAGACTCGTACTATCATTGTAAGCCTCCACAAGCCTTTGTAAACTGTCTTTTTTGTAACAACACCACAGGTGGGCAGTGTACAAAGGGATACAAAAAGCTTGAAAAAAGATGTTTACACAGTCACTGTACACATACTAAATTTAAGAATAATTGTGCATAAATCTTACGCTGAATAAACATCATCTCGGATCACTGGTGATGTAATGGCCTAAATTGATTAATCTCTTTACACACCTTAATGGTAGGGACAGGAAAAATTCAGAAACTGCTAATTCTCTTTATTTCTGAAAACACATTACTCTTATTTGCACACTGGGCTGAGGTCCGTCTGGACTTTGCTGGGCTGTCGCAGCACCTTGATTCTTTACTTTCATAGATCTTGCTTTACATCTAATTACATGGATGAAGAGGAGCATGATGAAAACAATGTCTTATTTTACATGCCCCTTTTACCATAGAAACAACATGACCATGATGACCTAACAGCAATTTTTCAACAATTCAGAAAAGTTTTTTTGCATTGTTAGGCCCCACATTAACAAAAAAAGAATTAAACTCATCTGCTATATTAGTATGATTTTTTTATAACTTTTCCATTGTGAATAAAATATTCAGCTTCAGTTTTACACAAAACTTGTGGCTTCATCACCTTATTTAGAGTTTTCCAAGTTTCCTTCATGTTGTTTTTGTTATCTTTTAATTTTTTTTGACAAAATCCAGAACAAAACTCTTTACGTAACTGCTGTTGGAAACCAGCAGTGAACAAAAAGGAAATCACACAAAGTGTCTACATTTGTAAAGTGGTTGAGAATTACCAGTCCAACAGTCTGAGTGGAGACATTCATTCAATGATGGATCATCCGTGTAAGTGATAAGTAATACACGGTTCCATATCTGTACTGAACACCATTACTCGGATAAATAAGACCAGATTGGCCCCATTCTCTGCTCAACTACACTTAACCAGAATCAAATAAATAAGAATTCTCACAATTAATTCTTTGAATGATTTCTTGAATTATACCTTCAAAAGTCTAAGATAAATAAGTATATCCTCTAAGGTAAAAATACATTTATGATTGAAGACAACGTTCTTATCAGTAGTGAAAATATATTACTTGGACTTAATCACAGGAATTCTCTCCAGCACTTTAGATTAAGCGCTGGCCAAGGCTGTAGGCTTTATTTCACTAGCTTTATCTTTAATGACAGACTTATTATCTCTCAGTTCAAAGACTGCACCATGAACCTCTTATGGGGTGACAACCTCATCATCATTGTCTATGTTACAGAATGAAAACTTAATGTTTTTGCCACAGCAGAAATTTTTTTCTGAGCCACTTATTCCCGTCAAAATTGAAAATAATGTTGTTTTAGTATTGCTCAAAACTTTGACATCTTTCCAGAAAAAAATCTCTATAACCATTATTTCGTCACATACTTTTGAGTAAGATATCACTTTCTTTTACTAAATCTAATGGAAATTTTAAGCATTTTTGCTTCCATTATTTGAATGTCCTCCTAGTTTTAGCATATATGTTAATATTTTCATTTCAAAAAGGGAACCCCCTCCCATCTTAACAAGATTAATATTTCCAAATACACTTGGGTAACAATACTGTCATTTAAACACCTGACATATGTGTTTTATAATATTCATTACAACAATGAATATTCACAAATAACTCCTACTTAAACTGGACTCTTTGTTGGTGAATTACTTGAGGTGAGACCCTTCTTTATTGTGTTGTTATATCTGCTTGTAGCACAATGACAGCTGTGTTTACCATGTTGTTATCTTGTCAAATAAACACACCTGATTATTCATTTATCCTCTGCTTCCTTTCAGTTCGTTTTAAGGTACTAGGCAACAATCACCTTCAAATCCGCGGCATAAAGAAGACTGATGAGGGCTTGTATACTTGTGAGGGTCGCCTCATGGCCCGCGGCGAGATTGATCTGCGTGTCATCAAGGTCGTTGTGAATGGTTAGGAGCCCTCTCCTCCTCACACTGTTTCCTCTTCCTCTTTGTTCCTGAGTGCATGTTTTAGTGTGGCAGGTGTCCCACGATGCTTAAATGAGCTGTAGATCCTTAGAGGTGAGCAGCCTCAGCATCATTGTGGAAACGGTTTCCCAGAGCAACCGTGTATCAAAGATATTCCATGCTAATGAAGTCTGTTTCCTGGAACTTCTGAGCCTAGTAAATGAGTTTGCCTTCAAAATTCTTCTCTAAAATTGTCTCATATGTGTGCTACTTTTTGTTGGCAGGCATTTCTAAACTTCTGACTGTTTCATTTATTCTAATTGGTTGCAGGTCTACATGTATATATGTTTACCTGTTTTACTGATATTATCTATATACCTTTGTATATCTCAGTTCTACCGACCATCAGAATATGGCAGTCAGAAGTAAATTCCACTGCAGATGTTGACCAGCCTGCCATGCTGACATGTGCTGTTGATGGCTATCCTGAACCCATGGTGACCTGGACAAGGTAAATCTTGCTAATAAATCTCCTCTATACCACTGTAAATGTTTAATTCAACATTATCTTACATAAAAAGACTCTGTAAGTAAACGGTTAAATATAGAATAACAGTGAAGTTAGATTTAGACAACTTTTTATTTTGAACCAGGGACCTGAACTCATAAGCTTTTAACAAAAACCAGCGGTACCCCTACCATTATATTAGGGGGGCACCCCAATCCCCCAACAGCGCCCCCCTGGCCCCATTTAGAAGATCAAGTTCATTTTATTTTAAATCATTTTCTACATAGCGCCTGGTCACAACTGAAATAATTTAAGGTTACCTTTCCTCTAGAACAGGTTTATTATACAACCTAAACAGCCTGATGTTATTCATCTTATTACACAGCGTGTCATTACATCATGTCATGTCTCTATTTGCTGTGCTGTGCGCGCACAGGTAAGCACACTCCCACCAGCGGACAGAGAGCACATGCTGGAAATGATGTTGCATCAACCACTTGAAAAACAGACAAAAATATGTGTTTTGAAACCCTCCTGAGGTGAAAACACTCACTCTCCTTTGAGGAAGATCCGGAGGAGTTATCCTTCTCTGGTGTACTAAGAACTGCATGTCCATCATGGGAACCCACACAGCTGAACGATCAGAATCTCCTTGTCATTTCAGTAATATCTGAGGCACATCAAAGCTTAAAATGGACATCTCAAATATAGCTTTCATCTCTTAACACTCCTAAACTAGCTTGATGTGTACGTACTCCATGTCTCCATGCTTCTTTCCTGTCTCTCCTCAAACACAACTCAGATGTGTGCAAGAAGGTTTTCTGGATGGGTGGTGGAGTATGCTATCTGCTGTGAGTGAAAGAAGCCAAACTACGAGGAAAATGCCTTGGAGATAAAATACTGCTGTCACAATTTGTACACTGATACTCATAATATAGCCATATTACATATTGCACATTAAGCAACTTGGATACATCAAGTATATTCAATTATACTGCCCACCCCTAAAGTAGAAATATGCTTTGTCAGTAGCATTTGCCAAAATTGTATGAAGTTGGGCAGAACTGTATGAATATCTATTGCATAATTCTTGATCTTATAATAGAATAATTGCTTTTAGATTTTTTTAGAACATGGCTTTTATGTTATTTTTTTACCATTAGTAAAATATTATACACATGCAAGCAAAACATTGACGAGTAGATATCGTAGCTGAGATTATTTAAAGCCAGTTAATTTATTTTTATCATGTTTTTTAGGAAGGAAAAGGAAATAGTGACGACATGATATTCACTGCATTTAGGGCTGTTATTTTGCTTATTAGCATTTAACACAAAGTACAGTTGAGGTAATGGTAAAATCATTATAAATTAAAGGTTTTGACTCAATGATATCATTGGGTCAACAGTTAAGTCTTTCCTTAAGTTAGCACAGCATAGGGCAGTAGGAATGAGTGTAGTAGATGGCAATCCATCCATTTGTTGTCAATACATATGATTTTGAATCAAGAATTGATTTGAACAACACTGAATCAGTCAAAAATTTAAAATATTTCATTTTGAATTGAACTGTTTTGATCCAAAGACCCATGCCGTTACTGTACAGTACTGTGGTTTGGAACTATATTGCTTTTAATACTTCTTAATGCTTCTTCTGCACCCCGCTGTAATGCTTCTGTTTGGTGTAAAGCACCTCGAATTGTCTTGTACATGAAATATGCTATACAAATAAACTTGCCTTGCCTATAGTTTCACTTACCAATTCTTGTAAACAGCACGAAGTAGCTGTTGACACATAGCATCAGTAGAGGTAAAAGCTGGCAGCAACAGACTAATGAGGCAGGGCTAATCAGAAATAATGAGCTGTGTGGGTTGTATGTGTACCAACAAAATATTGGTTAATATAATTAAAATAAGCAATGATTTTTCTTCTATCTTAAGGTTTTCTACAAGTTATCAAGTGGCATGTTTCACAGTAGCGTACCTCTTGGAATAGAGACTATCGTTAAAGCACGATATTCAGTAAAGTCCATTGTATTTCTGTGATGGGGGTTGTTTTCCATCATACAGTAGGACTGCAAGATAAGATTTAATTTGACTCAAGATCAGTTACCTGTAGCCTTAATAGTAAACCATCTATTTATTTCTGTAATAGTGTAAATAAGTGAAACAGTATTACTTTATAATGTGAAGTCAAGGTTGAACAGAAACTGATTGCAATGTTGAAGAAAAATAAAAAAAAGCATAGCATAGTTGTTCCAGTTGTCAGAGATTAACATTATGCTCACACTGTGTTGGTCTGAATAGCCCTTCCACAGCTTGTGAAAATAAAGGGGAATGCGGTTTGTTTATCGCCTGCTGTATTCTGGTTGCTTATTGTAATAATGAAATGTAAACACTATCAATGAAATGTTCAACAGGCAACAGACTCGCATTGTATTAGTTTTGTGCACCAGTATTCATCAGTCAAACTGCAGGTCAAATGGCTGTACACAAGATACTCTTGGTTATTAGAGTTATTCTACTGGCTGATTTATTCATTGGAATAGGACACTTAATCACAGGGTATCAAAGGTAAACAGTGAAACCTGAAGAGCAGCATGTCAACAATAGCTGCATTATCTGTGTATCTGAATACAGCCATTGATAGGCTCCTGCTTTGTCAAACTGTTTCTATTCATCTAGTTTCCAAGACCACAGTTAACTCTGCACACAACTTAGATCCAGGGTCACAAAGTTCAGACAGCCCAAGAACGACTGTTGGCCTTGTTTTCAGATCACTATTTGTCCGTCACCACTGAAAACTTAGATAATCCACAGAAATTTTGGAAAGCTATTAAATCTCTTTCTGTGAGTAAAAACTCTCAGGCTCTACCTGCCTTTTTTTTAAGGGGATTTGTTTCCTGTATATGATAGGATGGAGGTCTTAAATTGTTTTGACTAACATTCTATATCTTCTGGCTCTTTGTTTGACTCAGTGGGAGGTGTCTCTGTGAAACCCTGCACAGATTTCCTAATGTATGCTGGTGAAGCTTTTGATTTTTCTACCTTTCTCAGTTTAGAAAGTTCAGAGATCTCTTAAGGGTTTAGATTATACAAATCCTTGTGGTCCTGAATCAATAGATCCATACGTTTGTGAAACTGGCAGCTGATTTTGTAGTAAAGCCTCTTGCAATCCTTTTTAACCTGACAATGGAAAACAATGAAATTCTCCCTTTTATTAAAAGGGGGTGACCGAGTGATTTTAACTTAGTATAGATCTACATCTAACTTATCTGTTTTGGCCAAAATTATTGAAGCTCTTCCTCTTTTACAAAGCTAGCCAGGGTGACAGAAAATTTGAACTCCACCTGGACAAAATGAAAATAAATTATACTTTTGATTGAAACTGATTGAAAACTCAAAAATGTTCAAAGACTTCCAGAAGAAATCTTACTGATTTAAGACAAAACATTTCTTTGGCTCTGAGATTTTCATTTTTCACATCCTCTCTTGTCATCAGTACATTTGTACTTCTTCTTTTGACCTTTGTCGCTTTGTCTCTAAGACATCTAGAAATTGCTGCACATTTTGTAGAGACTCAGGCATCATTATTTTCTACAAAAAAAGGTGAAAAGTGGTTTTCAAAAATGGTCTGGATCAGGCAATGTCGTGTTCAACACTTGTGTTATACATTATCAACAGGAATGGCATTGACCTCGAGGCAGGGGAGAAGTACAGTTTTAATGAAGATGGCTCAGAAATGACAATAATGGATGTTACCAAACTGGATGAAGGAGAGTACACCTGCACTGCCAAGAACAAAGCTGGGGAGACGGACCAGGAACTCAGTCTGAAAGTGTTTGGTAAGAGATTTGTTTTATATACGGTGCACTGATCAACTAATTACTATAAAAAATGTTCCAAGTGAGTGGGAAAGAGGTATATGAGCATGTATGTGGGGGGAAGAACAATAGTACGGTTCTGTATTTGTTTTCTAAGGCAGACAAGAATAAGGTGTTGTTTTGGTGTGGGTTGTGATTTGCGTTATGTAGGAATGGAGCTTAAGGATTTAGAGAACTGGACAAGTGGGACGAGCTCAGCTAAACTCTTTCGAATTTTGTTTCTTTTTAATTCCCCTTTGTTATTGCCCAGGCTGTTCCTGTATTTATTTGGTCCAATATTTTCAATTTAAATAATGACAAGTTCATATCATAAAGGCAGATAGATGTACAGAATGTTGGCTGGTGTAATTAATTTTCCTCAACAGAAGAAATGCCCACTGCTTGTTAAAAAGAAAACAAGTATCATAAATTACTCAAGACAGTTGTCAAAGCATATTGTTGAACTCATTATCTCAAAGATTTTTCTCATTTTCACAAAGATCCGGTTGCCTTACATAAATATGGAAAAAGCTGCAATCATGCTTCTTTGTAAACATCTATTTTACATAGAAAAAGTTCAAATGTGGATTTGCATTCTGTACTTAGTTTTGCTAATGTCACATTCTATTAAGTTTCTATCAATATAATGCCTGATTAGTTACACTATACACACGTAAATGTAATTATGTTTTCGTAAAATGTCCTATTGCAAGTGTTAAAACAACAAAAGCATTGTCAAGAAGACCTTAGAGTACTGTAGAGACGATGGCAGCAATACACAAACAGAAACTACCAAAGAAGAGTTTTTGAAAGTAAGAATGTGATTTCAAGAGTCTGTTTTCTATCTCAGAGCCTTTTGATAGAACTGCATTCAAATTGACAAAGAAAATAGCTTGAATACCTCTAAATGCAGAATATATCTCAAAGACAGCTGCAACGTTGAGGCAAGGTTAATTTTTTTGTGGTTATAAAGATTGTACAAGTTTTCTTTAGCAAAATGTTACATGTTCACTCTGCCAACTATGCTTCCATTTGTTAGACGCTTTGTTTAATCCATGCATTCATCCTCCATTAAATGGAGTGAAAAAGATGACAGCGGAGAGAAATAATCAGCTACATTCCTCTGAACTTCCATTTTAGTTCGCTTCGCTCTGCTCATGTCGCCATTGTGGCTCCCTGCTGTGCTTTAAGGTTAATTCCCATGTATTGTATCTTGACAGTTCCCGAAATGTGAACAAAAAGTGGAGCCCTCCTCTTCTTTGAGATAGGCTATATAAATTATTACGTTTATTAAATGTGGATCCATACAAAGCTATCAAAACTTTACAACAGTATGCACTGGAAAAGCTTTAAACTGAACTTTTTGCTGCCATAAAAATTACTCTCACCTGTCAACAACTGATCCTCATCCTCCCTTTGAACTCATCCCAAATCCATAAAATTACTCTTTGTGCTTCTGCTGCCAAACCCACCTGGGTATCATGTAATGCCAGAGCAGCTGTGTTAACTCGGAGTCTGTGCTTTACAGTTAAACCCAAGATCACATACATTGTAAACCAGACCACTTCAGAGATGGAGGAGCAGGTAACTCTGACCTGTGAGGCATCAGGAGATCCAACTCCAACCATCAGCTGGAGCTATGGTGAGCGTGTCTTCACCGAGGGAGAGCAGGTAAAATCAAAAAGGCGGTATGGATAACTGTGATAACTAAAAAGCTTAGTATTTAAGGCTTTATGTTCTGATCCTTGAGGACCGAAGTCCTGCATGCGTTTCACATCCTAGAAAAGAACTAAACCTGGTGTAAAGCAGATGCAGGCTTTGTTAGACTGAAGTATGGTTTGTGTTTACACCTGCACCCTGTATGTTTTCCACCATGAACAAAGTGGAAAAATTGGCATTTCTTGTATATTTGCTTCCCTTATTATGTGTGTTCTGTGATGCATCGGTATGTGGAATTAGGCCACGCTGAGCAGTAATCACCAGGGAGGAGCTCAAACCTGTAGGACGCAGGTGTCTCAAGGAGAAGAATTGAATACCTTTAACCTATTTCAAGAGGCTTATTGATTCAGTGCAGTTGGAAGACTTGTGCACTTTCACTGCAAAGTGCCTCCAATAAGGTTTCTATATTGCTGATTATTTACCCTAAATTAGCAGTGGCTTTGAGATGACCCAGTGGATCTCATGTAATTATCTCAGTCAAACTCAGCCAGTAGAATGGAGTACACTCAGATGCGTCCCGACTTTCCCCAATGTAAAGAAGGCCATCTCCAGAAACTCCATTCAAACGTTCCAAAATGAGCATGTAAATTAAAGCAATTAAACTTTGTCTCTTATTGTATATCTGCTTGAAAGAGCACTTGAATCATCAAGTGTTTGTTCAGCATTTTCAATCACTATTGTCATTACTCTGTTCATGCCAGTGATTGGAAAATGTCTTTTACATTTAAGTGTTATAATTCAGAGAATATTTTGCTGCCATCTTTCAAATTTATTTGTCATTAAGAGCCAACTTTTTACTTCCCATTACATCTTGAATCTCTTGTATGTTCCTTTTGTAATATCTTCTACATTATTCTATGTGCAAGCCATCAAAAACAATGAACGCCTGATCAGTATTCTTAAGCATCTGTTGCCCATGTGGCCTGGTACTTCACAGTCTTGGTACAGTTGAGAGGTAATGAAGAGGCTAGTGCTCGAGAGAAATACTGGAGCCAGTCCATTACATGCGCTACATTTTCTCCCTACAGGCACATCTAAACAGGATCTATCAGGTATGAAATCTGCGTGGCACAGAAATGCAATGGAATAGTGTGTAAAGTATGCCTTACGATATGACAACAAAACTCCCACTGAAATCAAATCATCCTTGTTTGTTAAAAATTTTCCAGCTGCTCCTTAAAAACCCCGGGGATTGATCTCATCAGGGTTCATGAAATTGATTTGACTGCTGCATGATTTCCAAATGTGGCCTGAAAACTTCACTGATCATGTGATTGAGAGTGTTTACAGCTTATCTCACAGGATCAGATGAAAATTTGGTTAATAACGTAGCGAAAAAAAGAAAAGGGAAACGCCATTTCTGTGTCGCTGTTTGCCTGATCATTTCGAGCTCTCCATCACAGCATGAGGTTGCCTGGACTCGAGCCCAGCTCAATCTGTGTCATCTCCATAATTCTGTAGATCGTCTAACATTGATGTTGGTATAAAAATCGAGGGTAAAAGGGCTCCACTTAAAATCTATTTTTGAATATCTAACCTTTTCCCTCTGCAGACAAAATGAAAATGTTGCTAAAAACATACTGACAATAGAAGTGACCAGAGGTGGAGAAAAGGTTTAATGCAATCTATTTTTTCCTTTGGGAACACTGTTCACTATTGAAATCCACTAGAACTGATATTAATTCAAGTAGACTACAGTTGATGTTCTTAATGCAAATGGGACATTTCACAACCACCTGTCAAGTCTGTTCGATATTTTAAAAAAAATAGACTTTGATTGGAGCCTCACTCTTATGTGCAAAACACACTACCATCATACAGCATGACGCACGTCACGACAAGCCTGTTTTTTCTTTGCAAGTCTACACACCCACGGTGGCTAAGCAACCTCGCACACATGGACGCACCACTGAGTAACAATCCACACCTCAGTCCTATTATCCAGTGTCAAGCTCCCATGAGAAGCATGTGTGTAGAACACATCTCCCATCTGGCGTATCCTCCACTTCCTCTGCTGTGAGGGCAAGATTGTTTTTTTTTTGGTCTTGAAGCTGTCATAATGGATAAGGAAAGACTCATTACTGGGAGAGAATAACGCTCAAAAGCTCCACATCCCACCTTCATGTCATAAAAGACATTGTCTGGGAAACTATACTCTTGATGTGAGAATTGACTCTGGAGATGTAGGGATGATCAAACACAAACAGGGTTCTTGTTATTGACTAAAAAAAAACAAGAACATACGCCGTACACTATGCATTATCCATCGGTTTTTTGCACTGTGCATTTATTTAGCTGCACCATATCACATGACACTTGTCACGTGGCACCAAGCTGTGCAGCGGTGGCAGTGTGTTTTGTGCTGTAGTGTACAGTATCCCCGGGGATCTGTGGTATCTCTTCAACGCTGTCTTAAAAGAAATGATTAGCAGCCTTAATGAAGAATCGCTTCCTCTACAGTCTTGATTCCCTGCTATAGAAACTTTTTCTGTGGCCTTCGATGAATGCACAAGGAAGTGGCTGCTAATTGTTTGGTCGTCTCATTCCGTTTGTCTGTCTGATGTTTGTCCATCCGTCACGCTCTCTGTAATCACCACAACAGCTGGATTTCATCTGAGATGAGTGTGGCAAATGTTTCGTTTGGGGGCGAACATGGTGAATTGACAGGAAGCATGTTTTCATTAACATATTGAAGTGACATTTTCATATTGGTCAGAAAAGCAGCACAGATTTGTACTGTGTTTTCAGATGTGTGATAATGATTCATAGACAGAATAATCAGCAGCTGATCTGCGTGTGTCCAGTTCCTTGGCTCTAGTTGGGCAAATCCTTTGATTTATTGAAGTTATTCAAATTTACAGAGATATTTCATGCAGAAATATGTAAACATGAAAGAATACTTTGATTTAATACCTATTTTGTATGACTGCATCAGTGTACAGTGAGACAGTAAGTTAGAAAACTGTTGATTGAGTCATCTGCTTTATACAGTGGCTTGATTAACATTTTGAAGTTATTTCATGGCGCGATGCTCTTTAAAGTGAGAAAGAAAACAAACTTTGGGTGGGTGGGTCTTCAGAAACTAATTATCAGAAGGCATGTATCCAAGTTTGTTGTTTGAGCTTACTTCAATCAGAATACAGCCTTGATGAACCCTGAAAAACATAACTGTGTAGAGGTTATCAAAGGTGCCCTGTGGAATACACAAACAAGATTTCTGTTTACAGTGAAATACCCACCAAAACACTTTGTGTCACCTTGATGTCTGACAAACATGTTGATTGCCCTTCCTTTATAAAGTTATTCGCAGAGCCTTTTTTTTTTTTATATATAAATATATATAAATGATTTACTGTGCTATCCAGCAGCAGTCTTTGTCTTTCTTTCTTTTGTTGACATGTTGCATCACACGAATACCCAAAGGAAACCGAGACAGTTTATGGTAAAGCTGATGCATTCTGGGACAGATGAGCCATTCCTTTTTTTGTTTGATGCTACAGAAATCTTTGCGTGGCTTCTTTTGACTCTCTCTTCCTTCTACTTTGATTTTGGATTTTTAAAGGTTAATATAAAGAGGAGGTAATTCACTCTGAATAACTAGATACTTGAACGCCGGCAAACAAAAGCATCGTCCCATAAGCACGAGTAAAGAGCAGCACGGTGTGAGGATTACTGCATCATACAATAGAAAACTGTGGCACTGCTCATGAAAGAGACGGGATAAAAGGAGTATGTTCAAAAAAGGTTGTAGACTTGTGGGCCTGTGTCTGCTTAGTGTTACATTTCAAATTCAAATTGGTGCTTATCTGGGGATAGTTTTGTTTTGTTTATACAGTTATCAAAGCTAAGTGTTTATACGTTTATTTTAGAACTTTTATCAACCTAACTTGTGGTGTTTGGTTCTTTCAGTTCTTTGGATGCATTTGCTCCAAGTCGTTGTAGATAAGTGTGTCTGTTTAATAACTGAAAATGTAAATGAAGTATTTATCTGCGCTTTGTACATTATCTACATAATGAATGTTTTGCTTATTTGAATACATATTAAACATTCTCCTTGATGCAGAATTTTCAAGCTGTAATTATCAGGAATTATTCTGCTCTATACAGAGGGAAGATGTAACTAAATTGGACTAATTCTCACCCTAAATGTTACTGGTTGATTTAATAATAGGGTTATATTGTTGGGGTATTTTGTATGTTTTTGTAACAATATCAAGTTGTTGGCCATGATTCCATTTTATTACTGGCTCTATGAATAATTCAAATGTATGTAAAAGACTTGAAAGTAAATTAGTGATTATTATGTTGGTAATGAGATGCTTAAAGGAAATTTTTTAATTAATGTTGAGAAGCAGTGGTGGAGGCAGGGGAAAGAGAGGTAAGCTTTCAAGCATTGCATGCCAATGCAGAAAGAGCACTGTTTTGCCCAAACACAAAGGGCTACTCATTTACAGCACGCCTGCTTGGTCAGTTGTGATGTGATGTAAGAGATGTCGTCACTGAAACGCTCATCAGTTTTCTGTGCAGCAGTGAAGCGCTTTCTAGGCCCAGCGTTTAATGACACAGGACAATGACAACACGCATAGTTAGTCTGGAGACACCCAGCAAATACAACACCATCGGGCTTCTGTTTGTTAATGTGTCTAGTGCGTCTCCGTTTTCTCTGCATTTTCCTCTTCATGCTGACATTACAGTTTATGTCTGAACAAAGAGCAAGGATTAATCTCCATGGAAGGGAATAACAATGGTCTGGAAAAAATGATAAGTCCCAAGGGTGCCGTCATATTGTTATGATGCTTGCTCAGTGAAGTTATTGTGTTAGGGTGTCTTTTGTTTTGCATGCTCGCATCTGCAGTTGCTCCTTGTCCTTTTGTCTCAAACAAACACCTGTCACAGATATGACAGCAATATTTGTCAGCTCACTTAAACTGCAGAGTCTGTGCCGAGTATGCGGACGAGGTGGTGATGTTCCACTGTGGTTGGTTGCTTGTTTTAATTGGGATACTGCTCTTTCACAGCACTGTGATGGTATGCAGCCAGCTGCTGTATGTAATGATGTACATTGGACGATGTGTTGTGCTGTGCACTGTACTGTACATGAGCTGTGCATAAAACTCTCCCAAGTATTTTACTGTCTCCTTTTTTTCCCTTTCCCATTTTGCTGGTTTCAATAGTAAAAGGATGAATAATTTTCAGTGCTATTAAGCAGTTATCTATCATAAATCCAGCTGAATTCACACACACCATATTTCCTTTATAGAATCTTATGTATAGAGATAATGACAATAATATAAGGGTGCTTTTAGATGTGAATATTGATGGTTTGATTCACTGTTTTGCCCCTACGATTATTCCAGTAGATTGCTTTCATTTACTTGACATTTTCTTGCTGTTGCACCTGATGAAATGGCTGTTTATCATTAAGCTTGTTCCGCTTCAGTATCACAATCACATCCCATCGTCATGCTTAACATTTTCTCGTCAGCATCATGAAATCCACAGAGCATGCCGTCCAAAAGAAAAGCTTCCTGTCTTGTAAAATCTTTCACTGTCGTGTGATTTAACTGAATGTAGCATGTTGTCTACATCAGTTCAACGTCTGTGTCGTCAGAGATTTTATTTGCCATGATGTAAAATAATTCTCTATTCACTTGGATCTTTATTGTGTTGGATGGTATTAGGCCAGCATGATAATCTCTTGGTATTTTTTTTTTTTTACATCTGTGATTTTACTTCTTCAGTAATAATGTGTGATATGTTCAACTCATTTTGACCTCCAACAATGAATCAAGTATGTTTTGGGTGGTTTAATCATGATAAATTGTATTATTATTTGCTGTAACTCACAAAATATCCATCTGAGAACAGAACAACATTGTGTCAATGATACTTATATAAGGGAAATTAATAGTTAAAAGCAAACATACTTAACTCCTGACAGAAAGATGTGCCATTATATTGGGTTTACAAATGAGAGATTTTAGCCCATTTAAGATTTGGAATATGATCAAAGCAAACAAAAAAAGCCTGCCAAAAAAAAAATAGACTATTTGATTTCAGATTATAGTGCAAGTATTATTAACATGGGATACCAGCAGAGTGTTGACATTTACTTATTTTAGATCTTTTGTCACTTATTGAGAAGCACAACAGTGCAAAGTGTTGCTTAATGACTTGATTGACTAGGCTACTAACTGGCGCTTCTTGCTGTAAAAGAAGCTTTTTCACAAATAAAGACAGCAGTCGCAGAGTAAAAGCATTGTGTGTCAATAATTGCTACTTTGCTTCTTCAAAAGAAGGCTGGGATATCTCTGTAGTGTAATTGAGTCACCGCTTCGTGATAAAGCAATAACCTTATCTGTAAAAAATTGCACCATCATGATGCCAATAGACTTTCCTTGTTCTGTTGTGCAGTGCAGATAAAGCCCTGTAGAAATCTCATCAAAATGTATCTGTCAAATAAAATGTCCTCTTGTCACATAAAAGGCTTTGCATGAAAGGAAATCCACCTCCAATTGTAACTGAAGGCTTTAGAAAATTAAGACATTTGGATGCATAAAAAAGAAAAAAAACAAACAAAAAAAAACACTTAATACCTGCATGAAGTTTGCAGCAGCCAAGCTCTGAGTGGATGAGGATTGCTTTCTAAGAATTGCTTTGCCTTCTGTCTGTTGTCTCTTTGTCCTCTACAGGCATCATGGACTCGTCCTGAGCAACACAAGGTATTCTAAATGCATGGCTTTTTTTCCTACACCCATCCATCATTCATGTCAGGGAAGTTTAATTCAGTTCTGGATGGATGCAGATTTAAACTTTTGATCAAATAAGGGTCAGGAAGAGAATAAAGTCTGACAATGATATAGAAGAGAAACACGCCAGTGGACATTTCTCTTTTGTATCATTCCTTCTGTTCAAACTAAACATATTTTAGTCGGCTTTAGGTTGTTATGTTTTTCCTCCAGGCCTGCAACCTTTCATACTCAGACTGAAGTCCTAGGCTGTTCCAATATAAAATTTTCTATGCACAATTATTTGTGACCAAAAGCATTGACAATCTTCTTAATATTGTGATATTATCAATTGAAAACTAGAAAAAAATGTTTTTTCTTAATATTTTATTTCCTTTTAGTAATTGAGTATTATCCCAAATAGAAGGAAAGGTTAAAAATTGTCCAAAAATCTCAACTTTTATTATTATTTTTATCTGCTGTGATTAGGTCTCCACATTATCTTAAGTATAATATCAATACAATGATTATTATGGCTATATTTCTATTCAAAGCAGTGTGTCAACTTCCTGAATGTAGTTACTTGACATTTATTATATCTTTGTCCTTCCACACATACTTTCAAATATCACACGGTCACCAGTCAAATTTTAATTATAACTCCCAAATGTAAGTCTGACTTTAGCTTATAGTTAATGTTTCTGATTTCAGTATTGTTCTGACACCTGCAGCAACGGTGGCAGAACACAGAAAATAAAAAATGCCTAAAGAAAGAGCTGCCCACAAGAGCTTTTCTCCAACCTATTCACTATCAAGTGGTCTTAACATGTGTGAAAATTGGTGAGAAATACTTTGCTGTATCCAGTATTAGTGCTGAGTGAATAAGGAGGCTTGAAGACAGAAATGATTCAGATTCAGTCGTGTTCTTGTGAAGTACGTCACAGTCGGCCCATTTCTATTTTAAGTTAAAGATCAGATATTAGGGTTGCCTTTTTTGTTTATACTTTTGTTGAATTTGACAAAAAAATATGTATTTTTAGTCCCATCTGTTACCTTAAATAGTCACGCTATTTTCAAGTTGCAAGCAGTGCTGCACATCAACAGAATTCTGTGTTTTCTCTTATCTTTCTCTAATAGTTTTGAGAATGTTTTTTGTTTTGTTTTAAAGACCTGTTTTTACAGAAATCAATATTTAATCATGTCTGCTGTCAAATTGAATTAAATCATCAGCTAAGGTACATACCCACAAGAAGTTTAGAATTAAAAAAGACCAACTACAGAGGAGAAAGAGCCTCATCAAGTACATGCTGACAGTAATTACAAGGTTTGAGAAAACTGAGGTTTTTCACATGAGTACACCTGCATTCTGAGGTAGTGAATCTGACCATTTCTGTTATGGATGAAAGGAAATGAATTATTTTCAATGTTTAGATTAGTGAACAGCTGATTTTTCTAAAAGCATCTCAGCATCAGTTTTGCAGCACCTGCAATTTCTTGTCACAAGTGCAGTGGTTGGCATTAATAGCCAAGGTACTAATAATTTTCATTTTCTGACATAATGATATGGTTTTAATGTTCACTTGCACTGTTAAGTTGATCGTAATGTGTCTCCCAGCAAGCAATGCCCATTATAAATCACACAAGAGAAGGGTTTGAGCATAAGGGAGCATACTGAGAATGTGTTCATTTAATAAGCCATGCAAAGGAAAGTACGTCTGTATGCTAGGCCATTTAATATTTGATAAGACATGAGTTTAACATGTCCTGAATGTAGTGTCAATTTTATGCTTATCCTTCATTGTGTGTCTCCAGTTTGTGCAGCAGAACAGTCTGTTGGAGATTCCTGCTGTTAGTTTGGTTTTATTTGTGGACTGCATGTCTTCCTTATTTTCTTTCCTCATCTATGTTATGGCAAGTTGTCAGAGACATGTAAAATATTACACTTGTTTGAAATAACCAAAAAATAAATAAATAAATAATGGTCCATGTGTGCCATTGTGTAGTCATATTGAAAATTTATTGTTAAAAACACATTATGTATAATGAAATGAAATGAATGAATGAAATATACTTTATTTATCCCTCTTAGAGGGAAATTATTGAATAATATATTATTGAATAATTATTGAATATAATAAATATAAGAATATAATTACATTTTTCCTGATAGGTATAAATAATAAGAGGTTAGAGATTCTAAGAAACTGTCCAAATGTTAAGCTACACTCCAGAAACGTGAAGCAAAAAGTGAAAAGGACTTGATGCTTAAACTAGCTCATTTACTTCAACTGGTTATACGCAGTGTGGCATGTTACACAGATGCAGCAGTCAGAAACAGAACCACAGGGGCCGACTGAGAATGCTTTCTGCATGGGGGTCAGAATAAAAGGGTAGTGTGTGTTATGTAAGTGTCTCCCTGGTCCTGCTACCCGCTATGCATAATGAATGCCCCAGACATGCTTTGTGTATTGAATTAGAATACAAACTAACACAGGTTTCTCTTACATGGCTGCTCAGAAAGGGTCCTAATTCAATATGTGTAAAAGCATCCTGCCATTGTTTAATCTGCAGTTTGGATCAAAGCCATGTAAGAAACAAAAGAGAAGGTTAGATATTCAGATCTAGAGCACATCGTAGACAGATAAAACAGACCAAATCTAATTTAATTTATGAGTTTGGGACAAATACAGTACTAAGAGATGCTGAGTTTGAAATGAACTGATTTTTACCTCGATGACTTTGAATGATTCATCGGTAGCCTCACTAAAATCTTTCTTCACCTCTTTAATCATAGCAAAATAATGTTTAGTCTTTTTAAAATGTTTTTAGTATTGTGCTTTTGTGCAAAGAGAATCTGGCCTCTCTGAAAGCTTACACTGTGGCAGTATAGTTTCACATGACAAGAACAACCGCAACTGAAAGTCAGGAAGCTTCGAACATATTGAGTTCAGGAAAGCAGGTATGTCAAGGCTAGGAATCTCATTTACACATATCATTAGAAAGCACTCTCCGCTTATCTGCCTGGTTTCACATGTTTCTTTGATTCGATATGTTCTCTTTATCATTTCAGTAGGAGTATACTCTGAATAAATGTTCATATTATTGCAAGCAAATACCCCAGTAAGACCATAAAAGAAAGTAAATGAAAAAATAATGTTTTTGCTTATAACATGATCGTGTGAAGTGACGGTCAAGTGTAAAAGAGCAAGAATGGCATATAAGGTGAGGCTCTGCTGTGCACCATTGTGCATCAGCATATTTCACAAGTTGGTAATGCTGCTGTGTGAAAAGCTCTAGATGGTTTCTAATGCTGTCTGACATCAATTATTTATCAGCTCCCCTGCCTTGTCAACTGTGTCCTTATTTTTTCCATATCTATAGAGCGCTGTTTGCCGCTTTCATTAAGTAAATTTTGTCCTTTTTTTTCAGGTCACTTTTTTTTTTTTCCCAATCAGAGTTGTACTATGCAAATGTGCAATAAGGTTATGGAAAATAACTGAACCGAAACATCTTTATTTTCTGTAAGCCAAGCAATTTTCTGCTGTCATTTAGAGCGTGGATGGAAATGTTGTGGTGAGGAGTGATGCTCGTGTGTCCGCCCTCACTCTGAAGTATGTGAAGTACACAGACGCTGGTCAGTACCTCTGCACAGCACGAAGTGCCATTGGAGAGGATGATCAAACGGCTTATCTGGAGGTTCACTGTAAGTATTTCATCCTCTGTTAAATGCTCAGGCCTAAAGGATGAGAATATCACAGTAAAGTCACCTTTACAACACCATTGTGAGTCATCTTCTGTTTTAAACTGAGCTGATGTGTTTGGAAAGAGGTTTGTGTCAAATACGTTTATTTCTTAGATACTCCAAAGATCCATGGAACTGTGGCAGTATATACCTGGGAGGGGAATCCTGTCAATATCAGCTGTGAGGTCAAAGCTTATCCCATCGATGTGTCCATGATGTGGCTTAGAGATGGACTGCAGCTTCCCAACTCAAACACCACCAACATTAAGATCTTCAGAACTCCCTTATCTAGCTATCTACAGGTACACTTTGCAGTAAAAGACTAATATACACTGTAATAAATTCACATATGCGCAGAGTTCTTCCACATGTGGACACACCTCGCATACCCCCACTGTGTCATCAAGATTTCATGAGCACAGACTTGACGTGAGGGGTTTTCTTTCTGCTCCATTGTGAAAAAAACCCAGACATGAATAATTAAGCAGCACGAAAGCTCACAGCAGCACATAAAAATAGACTATTCTAATGGACAAACACAGAGGTCCTTTTCGTAGTGTTTTACACTCACCTTTGTCCATCCGAATTGCTACACTAGCCCTCATATATTGACTGTTTCATTTTTCCCTCCCTTCAGATTAACCCGGAGTCTGAAAATGATTTTGGAAGCTACAACTGCACTGCCTCAAATGAGATGGGTACAGAGTCCAAGGAGTTCCTGCTTATTCAGGCTGGTCAGTGACGATGCTCTGATTCAAAGTCTCATTTTATGTTGAGATTAGTAGGAACTTACTTTTCACTCATCTGGTCTTAACATTTACTATGTGAGATTGTACACAGCAGTTTTTGTTTAAATGATAAGATATGACATGATTGATTGACATTTATAACCTTGAGTTACTGTAAACCTAAACTTCACACAGTATAAAGAAAAAAATATTTATTAAAGTCGCAGCACTTCATTGTTGCAACACATTGTTATCTCTGACTGTACATTCAACCATAAGGCAAATGGAACAGAGAGCAGAGACATAATGGCGGTCTGATTCGCAATCCGAAGAGAATGAATTGAAAATACTAAATTTTTCACTCAGAGCAGAACATGGGCAACCACGGTTATTACAGTGTGCCTTCTTATTTCCCAGATCAAAGTCATGCAGTACAGAAGGTGCTCACACCAGAGTATGTGGATCCAGAGCAGTCACCGGTACTCTGATATGGGCCATTTCAGTTGGTTAAATAGTTGTTATAATGTCATTTTCTCTATAATGGAGAGAAAAATGGCTTTTAACAAAGAGTTTTTTCCTTTTAAATTTGACTGAGGGCTGTATCAGAAGAACAAATTGTTATTTCTTTTCAGAGCTTACATACTTTTTTCAATTGGCAGACTTTAGATAAATGTTTTGGAATTATTTTTCTTATTTCAGCCAGATGTTGCATATTACTCAGTACTAGCTGGTTTATTCCATTTCAGTTACATTTTTTTTATCCAAACATAAGTATAGATGAAATTCCATTTTTGAGAATTGAAACCAACAATAAGGTTGTCTGAGTCCGTAGAATGAAAATTGTAAATAACTCTAAACAAAGCACATTAATCCAGACCCAGCATATTATTTATAGCATCATTTGTGGTATAATAAAAAGATATATATCACATACACACACACACACATTTGGTATACTGACCTGAATTTCTGCTATGAGAAAGTCTAATCTTTATACAAAAGTAAGCACAGTACCAGTCTAATAAGAATCACTGAATGACCCATGTGACGGATCACATCTTTGGAAGACAGTCAGGGTTCAGATCTCATCCCTTCTAATAAAAAGAGTTCTCATTCATTAACAAATCTGAGAGATAAGCAATTGGTTTTTATAAAGGTTTTCACTTTTTAAAAGTCGGAAACTGATTCCATACAAGCAAATTACAGTTATGGAGGTTTGTCATCATTCTACGAGACACATTTTCTGTCATTAACTGGGTTGTCTTTCTGTTCTCTGGTCTGACTGGGCTTTTCTAGCTGTGGAGGAAAATTCCTGTTCCTTAGATAAAGCATTAAAGAGCTATGGCAAATGCAGAGATCAGCTAAGCAAGACCTCAGCACAGTTGAACTGACCCAGGCGATAGTGTGTTGAAGTGTTTATGTTTTGTTTAAATCCTGTCTCCAAAAGGGCATAATTGTGGGGTAGGCCCCTTAATGCATTGGTAAAGGTTCCCTCATCCAATTTACATTCCCAACACATTACCTAGCTGTAAATTCACTTTACCAGGATAAAGAGGTGTGAAATTGTACAGATGAGGCATTAACGCAAGCTTTTTTTGATGTTTCTTTTTAGCCGCTACTTAAGGTTTTCCATAAGTTTGTCAAAGATTTTCAAACATCCAACAAGTTACTCCCTCTACAGCCGTGTACTTTGTGCAGTTATGGATATGGCGAGCTGTGAGCTCGGTCTTTCACTTTAATGGAATTCTTCGGTTGTCCTGCAGTTTTACAGTTTTTGCTGCAAATGTGCACATCCTCTGTTCACAGAGGTCCCATCAGCTCCATCCATTGAAAAGATGAGGCCCTTCTCCACCACTGCATTGATCCAGTTTGAGGAGCCCGAATCCACTGGAGGAGTTGCTGTCCTCAGATACAGAGCTGAGTGGAGGATGAAGGGCAGAGGTAGCTGGGTGCAGAAAGTCTACGAGGACCAAGATGGTAAAAATCCACACCAAAATACAAAAATGTGCTGTTTTGTTTAGCT
>JBBBVU010000009.1:13612908-13635831 GCA_037177055.1 Atherinosoma microstoma | reverse complement strand
ACATTGTTGGAGTGAAGTAAGAGCTGAGGTAATCAGTGTTTGCCCGTGATGAAATTAATTATACATGTATTGTTGGAACAAGGGATGCATGTTGGGCTGCACGTCAAAATTATGAAGGAGTTTTCAACAGGATTTGCGCTGCCTCTGGGTATTGTAACAGGCTCCATTGATGAGGTGACGATCACAGGCCTGAAGCCAGACAGCGACTATGAGGTGAAGTTATCAGCCATCAATGGCAAGGGTGAAGGCGAAAGCAGCCGTGCTGAGTTCTTCAAGACAGAGCCTGTCCGTAAGTACACAGTTTAAAACTCACAGTAAAATGTAAGAGGTTTTTCAAAATGTTAATGTCAGCCCAAAGACCGTTTGTTTGGACAATTTCACAGGAACTGTACCTATTCAGACCAATCCTGACCTTGTCTCTATACAGGAACTACATCAACTGCTGTATTTTGTCCATTTAGTTTACCCTGAGAAATAACTTATACAAACAAGCTACTGTTATTTTACAAACGGAATTGCATGCTTATTTTTTTACAAAGCAGACTTGCTGAAAGCCTGGAGCCATACAGGGTTGTTTCAGCCTCATTTTGTCATAATTTGTCTGAAAACCATGAAGCATAATTTTTTGCTTCTCTTCAAATCACTTTTGCAACAAATCTCAAATCCATTATTTAGTTTTTAGTGCCCTCTGTTGGCTGGACTCTTGTACTATTGGAGGATGGCTCCTCCCGTCGAGGGGAAGGGTTTCATACTGTCTGTATGGTAATCATGTCATGTTTTCATTTTCCAATTTAATTACTCGTGTTTTGTTTCCACTTGCTCATCTGTATGTTGTATCCTTCAGGCCCCACTTACAAAAGTAAGTGATTCATCCCTCTTTACTCAGAACTGGATATAGTTTTTCTCAGTTTTTGGTGGTAGTGTATTAGTTCCAATGCTCTTCAGTATTAAATTAGAAAAAGAATGGCTGTAAAGCTGTAATGATTATTGTTTTTTCCATGTTAATATCTCAAAGGTTGTGTTTTTGATAATAAGCAAGAACAAAGGACATTTGTCATAGAATTTTATTGCAATTTACATATTTGTCTGTTCAGTTATTAATTGAATATGTTTTCCATTAAATATAAAGCCAACTTTGAACTAGTATTTTCAAATAGCCTTACTTTTCTGTAGACTGAATCTTTCTCCTCCTAACTCTAAATTTAGTAATTTAACTGTTTATCTAAAGCAAACTGTCAGAAATAAGTCCTCCTCAAGTCTTCAGTCGAGTTGTTTTACAAAGATTCACATTTGCAAAATACTGCTTCTGATTGCTTTTCTTGTCTCATGTCTCTAGATGACATTTCTCATTTTTTTACTGAAGGCGCAGGTTTGTTCTGTAATGGAAATATTAGAAGACTAGCTTTTAGTGCTGTAGCTGTCTCTCCCTACAGGAAACCCCAGTCAGCCCTGCTCATTAGCTGCATTTATAATAACTTTAAAGCATTTCAGAAGGTGTATAGTTCCTCTAGTAACTGTGGAATTGTATGTCCTGTTCATTACTGTACACGCCTCTGTGCTGTTAAACGAAACAAAAACAAAAAAAGATTTTTATTTTACGCTCAACCCATGAGATTACAGTTGATATATCTAAATATGAACAATAATTTCATTCAGATTTGCAGCTTGTGAAATAATTGGCTTAATGGCATGAGATGAATGAAGGCGATATCTGCATTTCAAAAGCTGCATATTTTCCCTCTGCTTTTAGCTTCTTGGTGAATTTGTGAATGTTTATATTTGGATTTGACTCATCAGCATCGATTAATCAGTCGCTTTGCAAATGATAAATTCTCTTTAATCAGAAAGTTGATGCTGTATTGATTGATGTCTACTGCATTTTGCACATCCACAACCCAAAAAGAGGAATTAGGGTGCAATTTATGCATATAGCTTTCTTTGAATTCACATTCAGTTTTAGTTTGGGTCATTTCAGTTTTTAGTCCTATTTTTTGTTGTCGTATGTCTACTCTGTTCCTCTTCTTTTCCCAACCACTCACATGTGTCATTTCATGTTATCCGTGACTGTTATTTGGCTTGCATGGTGCTGATGATTCCCTCCGCTCTGCAGAAGGTAACTTAGTGTTGCAGATTCTTGGATGAAGAATTTTCTAACTTTAACTGAGAAATTTGACAATTTAACACCGCTTCATGTGCTTTTATGCATTCATGTAATGGATTAATCAGTCATGTTGACATTTGCCTCAGCAGAATAAATGAGAGCGAACCAGAGCTGTCTTCACAGTCTTCTACAATTGCATAGTATTGATAGTGTGCTACTTGAAGGATGGTACCTCTTACTTAGTTGGATGTCTTACTATAAATCAAGTATGTAATAAACAGTTGCCTCTAATTCCAAGATAATCATAGTTGCTTTCCTCCTACGACGTACTTAGCTCTGGTTTTCACTCAAGAACTTTTAGTATTCATGCTGAGTTACTACATGCAACCTATTGCTCATGTTGTTTGTCATGCTTAAACCCACAGAAGCTTACCTTCCATGCTTTGGAGGCTAATCATCTAACTAGCTTTCCTGTTTAATATTAGAAAGTACATAAAATCTTTCCGTCTGCAGTGATTCACCAATTAATTACCTAATGGATAAAAACTAAATGACAACTGTCATTATGGTTGGGTCTAAATGCTCCAGCTTCTCGAATGTAATTCTCATGATAGTAAATTGAATTTCTTTTGGTTTTGGTTTGTTGGTCAAACTAAATGGGACATTTGAAGGTTTTACATTTAACTCCGGAAGCATTTTTACAATATTCAAATATCAGTCAGTATTTACCCATCCACTCCTAAAAATGGTCACTTTGAATTATGTTTGACATAATCATTAGTTGAAGCTGTTTGAAGTCAGGATTTCTATTTTCATCATATTTAAAAATAGAGAAGTCAAAGCCATCTGAATGAATATGTAAATTCCAGAGAAGCTAAAGGAACTGGATGGAGGCAAAGAGCACATGATTACAATTCTTTTAGAGTAAATATTGTGTGATTTTAAACACTCTTCAGAGGTAAAGATCTCAGTGAAAACTTGAAATCTCCAGAAATCTGGATGGTTATTGAACAAAGAGAGGCAGCTAAATTTATTCTTGACTTCGAGAATAGGATTAGAGTTCCAGTATACTAGTCACATCGTAAACTGTGCAAGAGCTAGATGAGAACAGTCGGGCATCTTATCAGTGGTACATGAAAAGGACGGACAGAAAAATAAATGTGATGTCCTGCAGATGGAACATGTCTCCACCTGTCCACCATCACAAAGTGGAGAACTTTAACTTGTAAACATATTCACTGTGAAATGTGAACACCACAAGCTTTGAGTCACCAGTGGGATGTCAGTTGGCATTTTTTATGCCAACTGAATGTCACTTAGCAACTGCAGCATTACACAGTAATTCAGATGAATCAGATAAGCATGTAGTCGTGTGTCACTTGCTAATTAGTACAACTGGACACAATATCTTGAGGCAGTTAATTAAAGGTCAAGTGACCTAAGAGGACCACAGCGGAGCGAGCAGTCAGTTTACATTTTTAATTTTTTTTTATCTAAAGGATCATTTAAATAACCTCTGCCTTGCTCCTGTGTGCTTGTAGGGAATCCCAATGCTCCTAAACTCGAAGGGGCACTGCAGCCTAAAGGCAACTCCCTCAAAGTCAGTTGGATCAAGCAGGATGATGGTGGCTCTCCCATCTTACATTATCTTGTCCGTTATAAGCCAGTGAGTATTGTGATTACAGCTGAAATGAACAGTGTGTAACATTAAGGGGGACTGAAATGCAGAGTATTATTGATAAACCATTCGATCAGCTGCATTTACCTAAATATGCACCGTGTATCCACATGTTCTGCCCCTCCTGTGTTGCACCTCCATGTTAAGTGAAATGGTCATGAAATTATTCAAGAATATCGACTGTACATTAAGGGATGGAAAATAAATCATTTGCTTGCATTTATCTGTTTCTTTTAGATGCAAGTGTCAGATTGGAAACCTGAAATCCGGCTTCCCAGTGGCAGCGAGTATATAGTTCTCAGTGGGTTGGAGTGGGACACTGAGTACGATGTCTACGTGGTGGCAGAGAATAATAGAGGAAGGTCTAAGCCTGCAACGATGTCCTTCAGGACATCCTCGGAGCCAGAAGCCATCCCAGGTATCGTCCCACTGGTCACTCACACTAAACCTAACTGAACAAGCAGAAAAGTGTGGAGCCAAACTCAAAGCTGAACACCAGAGAATTGTGGTCTTTTTTTACCTGAAGCTCTGAGAGGTGAATGATGACTAAATAAATCTACAGAAAAAAGATTTCCACGACGGCGTTGGGCCAGAAATGATTTTCCGGTCGAATTTTCCCGCTTGAAAGTTTTGACAGCCCTCACTGAATGAGCTTGAGTTTGTGCTCTTAGAACTGGGATAGGCACTGTCCACAGAGGATGAAACGATTTCCTCTGAATGACTGTGCCTTTTCTTTACCTTTGTTTACCGTCTAATAGCACTTACAATAGTTTGTTTGGGAGTAGATTTAAAATGACCCTTAATTAACATGTACGCTCAGATCTTAACTACAGCAGAAGCCTTTTTACTAACCGTAGAAAACCCACACAGCCTTTCAAATTCCCCTTAGTTGCCAGACCCTGTTGAGCTCTTCGCTGAAACATCACAGCAGGCCATTATGTCTTCCTCTCACTTTTTCTAATTCATCTTCCAAACTAAAGCATTTTCCACTCACCCACCAATGAGTCACCATCTAGTCAACATGGTGTAGTTTCCCTTTTTTTTTTTCTTCTTTTTTTTTGTGCTGTGCTTTTGCTTTGATGTGTTGCTGTATTTTCTTTCCTCCCCCAATGCAAGAAATCAATTTATTATTTCTTTTTTTTTTTCACTTTTGGTTTTCAGACTTGACACATTTTCACTTTCTCTCTTCCTCTGTTTTTCCCACCCTTCTCTTTTGTTTCCTCTTTGTTTCCCTTTGACCCCCCCTCCCCTTCGTCCTCTATTCTATTTCCCTTTTTTCTCTGTCTCCCCCCCCCCCCCCCCTCTCTTTCTCTCAATGTTCCTGCTCTCTTGCCTGATCCTGGACATTGGTGTGGTGGACCACGTGATCATGTTCGTCCTGACCTGTGTGCATTTTGGTCTGGGTTGTGCTGTCTCCACCCTCAGCCACTCAGGGCTGCTCATCTGTGACATGCACTTTGGTATCACTCATCTTGTCCCTCATCACTGTTCTCCTGCTATCATAGTTCACATGTGGGACTTGGGTCATAACAGTAGAGGAGAGCTTGCCTTCTCTCTGGCCTGGCTGTCTCTCTAGGTGCTTTCACTCCTTAAAAACAGACTTTATCCGCGGCAGACATGTCTCTGTTATGGATGACAAAAGGATGTTGTGTTGCTTCTGAACAAACCAGACCAGACAGACGAATTGAACCAAAGGCAGTGGAAATCCTGCGCCTCCCACTGATTCCCTCTGCTCAGCATTAGCACAGCTAGACAACAGAGAAGAGTGCCAGTTTACAGTGATTAACAATAGTGAAATCAAGCTGAGATTATTTGGTGAAAAAATAGTACTTTGAGTCGTGTGAGAGCTGAGTTCTGAACATGTCCGTTTACATAAGCACTGTATTATATTCTTAAATGTCTCACAAAATTATGCAGATGTACTGTAAAGGTTTGCAACATTAACGTTTACATTATTGAGAAGACAAACACCTAACTGAAAATTAAATGTTTGTAATGTTTATATTGGGACAGATTGACAAACTGTATGCAGAATTATTGTAAGGAAACTTATTTTTGTGCAAATTACTTAACAAATATCAAAACATTTCTCATGCATGTAATGTTTATCAGCTGCCATCAGGAATTACAAACTTGTTTTTTATACATTTATACAGTAATTGGGGTGCTTCACTCAGCTGCATTTTAGTACCTAGCTGATATTGTTTACTTGTTAATCTGTATCTACAGAGTAAATTTTCTGTAATATATATAAATATATCTAACAAAGATGATATTTTAGAGAGTTCTGCAGGCTTTCACTAGAATTAAAATGGACTATACAAGGGATAAGGATGTGGAAAGCTTTCTGTGAAATCTGGAAAACCTTATTTTCATTCTGTCTCCATCAAACATCCTGCATGTAACCAGCAACACACTGTAAGCTTTGGATTGCTCGTCTTTCTAATACCAAATAAATGGGTTGAATATATATATATATATATATATACATATGTGTATATAAATCTACTTTATCATGTCTCTTTGACAGCTGCTTTCATATAAACTCCTCAACGTGTCTGATAGTTGCATAGACTTAAATGAATTATTGGCGATTCAAACTTCAGTCAATACACACATATCACAGCATTTTCAAATCATCTGAGAGAACTCAAGCGTGTCGTGCGCACACTGTAGCAGGTGAGTTGTAACTGAAAGTATTTGTGATAGCGGTAGCATCGTAGCCTCTTTTTTTTTTTTTTTGTCATTGCCGTTATTTCTAGAAAAGTATGTCGTGCTCCAGTTATTAAGCGCTCTCTTTGTGTTGTCTCTTGTTGGGCAGATTTGGGTGATGAGTCTGTGCTCTCCATGGGTATCGTGTTCTGGGCAGGAATCCTTGTAGTAGTGTTTGTACTCCTGCTGCTGGCTGTGGACGTCACCTGTTACTTTGTCAACAAATGTGGCCTCATCATGTGTCTCTGTGGCAAATCAGTCTCTGGGACAAAGGGGCAGAATTTGGAGGAGGGCAATGCATCCTTTGTAACGTGAGTATAAAAGATTGCATGAAAATACACATTAAAGATGCTTATTCTTTGTTTGCATATTATATACAAAAATGTTAACTTTATGTTGTAACTTTACTCCACATGGAAATCAAAGGCTTGCTCCTACTGACGATCTTTGAGTAAATGACACCATGGATAGTGTTTTTTAAGTATTTCTTGCTCTGATATACTTCATGCATGTGAACTACACAGCACCAAACATTAGCCAGATGAAACTAGCAGCTAGCTGGTGAACACAGTGGAGCATTTGCAGCTAAAGATGTTGCTCCTGGGTCAATTTTGACCTTTCTGAAGGAAATAATTGAGTGAAATTGGAAAAAAATTGACAAGATCTATTTTTTTAAGGGCGAAAATATTTCAATATTGTTTCCAACTTGGAAGTTTTCATTGGACTTTAATATTTGTACCCCACTCAAGATGATCCGCAGCTGTGTGTAACCCGCTGTGATGGCACACCGACATTAATTATGTACATTCCTGAAGCCACCAATGCCCTGCAGCATCCTGAGAAACCACACTTAACACCTTTTTTTCTGCCCCAGAGCATCATGTTACAGCTTCATTTTGCTTTATGGCACATGCCAGGAGCTACATACGTGCATCATGGCACACAATTTAGCAAATACACACAAAGGGAACATTATAGGAGAAAGAAATGAGACAAGAGTCAACTTCAGACTAACTTTTACTGGCTGGAGAGAGTTCAGAGAAGAGACAGAAAGGATGGATGCCAAATTATCCTTCAGTAGTGGGTCTTTAAAGTTTTGTCTGATGAAAGTGGTACTAAAAAAAGGACTCCCTGAAAGCTATTTTAGTCCTCAGTATCACTATTAGAAGGTCCTCCTAAGACATGCAGCCCTGCTCTGTAATAATGTTTAGAACAAGCTAAAGAAGTTTGCTGAACACTATTTATGTGAAAACACCAGTTTTAAACATTAGTGGACTCAAGATAGTTCCGGATCACTTTGTGTGATTTTACAATAATTAAACTTCAATTAAAACTTCCATAATGATTCAACATTTTAACTGAAGGTTATTTTTAATATTGTTACATGTTAATGATAACTGGGTTATAGTTTATTTTTAAAGAAAAAAAAAGAGAGCTGTACCTCTTGAGCAAGTAAAACATAACACTTTACAATTTTTTTTTGCCTACTAGGTCAATATCTAAGAATATTTCTAATTTCATGTTTCCAGTTTCATAAAAGGTCATGTAAAATTTTTCGCGTTATGTAACTAACCTGAATATTTAGACCAGAGTTGAAAAGCTAGTGCTTCCCTGATCTTTCATCACTTTTTTTTTTGTACAGGTCATTGAGCCAATAAAAAGTCAGATAATCTGTCACCATTTTACAGCGACTGTCATCTCTTCTCCTACAGGAAAGATGAGTCCAAAGAGCCGATAGTGGAAGTCAGAAGAGAAGATGAACACACAGCCAACCATAACGCAGCAGGACCGATAGAACCCAATGAAACTACACCTCTCACAGAGCCAGAGTGAGTTAAAGCTGACAAACAGCACTCAGCCGTATTACTGCTTTAGTCTCTTTAGCTGTTGTACATTGCACTCCACTTTAAAGAATAATTCTGTTATTTAACAGATAAATCGGACTTTGATTTTCTTTTTTTTCTTTTTTTTTTCTTTTTTTTAAATTTGAAGTCATTCTTGAGTGGAGTCCACTGACCTGTGCTGCTTTCCTGTTTCTATTCCCTGCCAAAGGGATTACTGTACTTTGTGTTTCTTCTCCAGCTTTTGGAAGTTTTCTGTCTCATTTTATGAAGGTTGAAGCAATACCAGTCAAAGACACAGAGGCTTCTTTCCTCTTTAGTGTGGTCAATTCATAAAGCCATTTGACAACCTCAGAAAGCCATCTCATATCAGGAGCCTGGAAAAATGAGACTGTCACTGGTACTGTTTAACCCTTAATGGTGGATCTACGTGGTGCTGTAGTTTGTTTGGAGGAAGGCTGGTGCCTTTTTTACTACATGAGTTTGCCTAGTCGGTGTGTTCCATGTTGGTGTGTGTATGGGACGTGCCCTTTAATGTTCACTCACTGCATGATGCCCTTTTTTCTTCTTTCTTTCTTTTTCTCACTAGGCTTAATAACTGCTGTTCTTTTAGTTGCTTTGTCTATGTTTGTGTGATTTTCTAAAGCCGACTAATCCCTCTGCATGCTCTCGTCCGGGCCACCCTTCCTCTGTCACAGTCACCCTGGTGTCTAGTCTGTGTGTCTCTGTTCTCTCCCTGCTCTCTCAGGCCGGTGACTTCTCTGCCACTGGACACCCCCTCCTCCGTAGCCAGCAACACTGACACAGCCACTGGAACAAATGACCCCGCTCAGGACAGCCCCTCTAGCGAGACCACTACAATAACGTGCAGCCTGTCCACCCCGGCCAACGAATCTTCGCCCACCCCTCTCGCTGCTCCGGCCCCGACCCCAGAGTCAAACACGGCCCCGCCGACTCCCGTCATCTCCTCGACCGCCGTTGAAGCTAAAATGGCCCCATTACTCGAACAAAGAGGAAGTAACCTCCCAGATGAACAGGAGAAAATAAACACTCCTCCATGCACACCTGAGCAGAATAGACCCCAGAAATCTGGAACGCCGATACCACCGAAACGCAGACACTCTCCCAAGCTTGCTGCTCTGAATGCTAAAAGTAGCCCCCCTGTTTCCCCTCTGGCTGTTTCTTCCCCACCTATTCCGGTCACAAAGAAACCTGCTCCGAGCCCACCTGTCACTAAGCTCACCACACAGCCAAACACTGCAGCCTTAAACACAGATGCACCAGCACAAGCTGCCTCCTGTCCAGCAACCGTCGCCCCTCCAAAACCCGACTTAGATTGTAAACCTTCAGCCCCACATTTCACTGGGTTCAGCTTTCCTGCCTTCGACACAGATAAACCAACGGATGCAACTGGTGACCAAAAAAAAACCACTGCCACACTTACTGCAGGTAGCTCTCCTGTAGTGACCACCAGTGCTCTTAAAGAGTCGGATACTGAAAAGCTTGCCTCTCTAGTCACAGACGTCCCCACACCTTTACCTGTCACCCCCATATCTTCCGTAGTCGCCAACGATCTCCTCACACCAGCATCCAACGTCTACGACTTAACAGCTCCAGATGTAGGGCCCAAAAACGCAGATTTACAGCTTGAGTTGACAAACGGCACAGGAAGACCCTCCCGGCCCCGCTCAGACCTCATTAGCTTAGAGAGCCCACCCGCTGTCCCCTTTCTGCCCAATGGAGACGGAGCAGACCTCCCCCCCTCAGGCCCAGTTGTGGAGGCTTCAGAGACTCTGGCCAAGACCGCTCCTCCTGTCAACGATGAGTACGGCTCCCTCTAGAGGTTTATCTGTGTGTTTGTGTTTGAGTGTGTGTAACTTGTATGCCCATTCATTCACCACCGCATCTTGCCATTGACCACACAATATATATTATTAATAACCATTACATAATTATATTGTAATGGTAAACTGTGGTAATGACATTGGGATGAGTATTAACAGAATGGTGCAGACAGGAGTGATATGTCGGTGGTCGTTTTAATGCTTGTGTGTGACACTTGTTCATTGTGGGGTCTTTACTTTTGTAGCATTCACACCAAACATAGTTGGGCCCATTCTGCAGACATACAGACCATTACATAGATATTTTACCACAAGCCTCTCAATCTTTTTTCCCATTTTTTGGGCCACATAGATTTTCTTGAAAATCTTCCAACACATCACATTTCTGAGTTAAATCATTCAAAAACATTCAACTGCAATGTAGCCATTGCCTCTTCAATATTACCTCTTAAAGATTACTAAGAAGCCCCTGCAGACTAGTCTGGGTTGAGCTGATGAGGTGATTCTCCTTGTTTCAGATCAGTTTGTACCATTTAGTTGATATAACTTTTGTTTATAGTGTTCATAGCTACGGGTAAACTGATTCATTTTTTAAAATAAGGTTAAACAGTCTAGTTGTTGACATCGCCCTCTATTTGGAGACTGTTGACAATTTATAAGCTGAATAATTAAGAAGGAAAGATTAGTGGATAATTACTAATAAATGGGTGCAGCTATAGGGTGCGTGTCCACATAAGGCTTGTTCTGGGCAGAAAGGAGCTGGCAGGAAGGTGGAAAGGAATAGAAAATTGTGTTTTTTTGTTTTTATGACAGTATCTCGACAAAACATCTCCACTGCTGTTTTGTAATAAATCACCATTATCCAGGGCTTATTTTGGAAGGTTAATAGTGCCATCCCTCAGGTTCAACATTCAGAGACGATAAGCCTTGCCGCTCATTTCTGTAAGCTTTCCTGTCACCAACGGTCATTTTCATTTTGACAGATTGACTTTTTTGGGGGACGAAAAGTAACATTTGGTGTCTACCCGCTCCCCACAAATGGGATTCTTTTATTTATTTTTATTCAATTTTTTTCATTTTTACCATTTCTATTTAATCTGTAATACAGCTAGATGTAGACAAAGAGAACAAGCTTCTTTATCATGTTTCTGGTTACCGGGGGTGACCATATGATTGGTTATCTGAGGAAAAAACTGTCAAATGCTTTTCATTAAAGTTGAAAGCAACTGGAAGCATTTGAAGCGGCCATGTTTTAACAAAAGGCAGAGCACTGAGGAAAAATTTGCCTCTAAATGGCCTTATGCAGCCATATGTGCTCACTTGGACCAAAGCCACTGGCTCTCAGAAAACACTATGTGGACACAAACCCTTAATATATATATATTTTTTAAATGAATGTTAGTTAAACATGTAGTTTCCCCCTCTGTATTTTCATCTTCAAAGATGAAACTATATATCTTCGGAAATTTTAAATCAAAAGAGCAGTGTAACTAGATGTCCAGTCATCTTGGGGCTGTTTAGTCCCAGATATTTTAAAATAGTCAGAATGATTCTCTAACGATGAAATTAATCAAAACGCTTATCAGGGGATTGTCTCGTGTGTGCATCATCAGACATTTCGTCCTTTGATATCACTGCAAGTCCATCTATTGCACTTCCTGTCATGCACCTGATGGTGTTGTAGCTCTTTGCTCAACCTGTCAGCTCATGGCTGAATAAAGCTGCAACAAGTATCTGTGTAGAAGCAATCACTTAAATAGCAACGTTACAAACTCGCTGTCTGAAATGGGCCTTTAATAAATACAAGATGCCTTGTCTCAGGCTGTATCTATATGCCTCGGAGTGTTCCCTAAATCCACACTAAGATGCAAACAAAGGCATGACTGTGGTGTTTTCCTACTCTGCACTGCAGAAGATAAAAGCTGCAGGCAGCAGCTAGAAACTGTGCTAAGTGCTTGATAATGAACAGGTATAGCCACATACCAAAGCCCAGGGCTCATTTATTGCTATACCATAATCACTTTGACGCAGAACTAAAGTAATAGTATATTTACAAAACATTTCTTGTTTAAGACTAGGAATGGTAGTCGATACTGGATGTGGGTTTATCATTATCTGTTTATCTGACTGTCTTCAAGGTGGTGAAGAAATATGTAAGAAGATGTTTTAACACAGTGTCCTCTTACATATTGGGTGAAGATGTCATGAGAATAAATGGTTACAACTGTGTTCAACTAAAGTGTTTGTTTTCTGAGGTGTGTTTCTTGCCAGATACGGTCCCAATTTTAATTTTGAACTTTGTCTTCTTTCCACTGCAGGAAGATTTTTGCTGAGGAGAAAGGCAAACTGGAAGATGCAGGCTTACCAAATGCCCTGATCACTGCAGCGCACAACAATGTGATACAGACAAATCCCTCCGAGAACAAAGTATGATGGGCCGGGGGGGGGAGGGGACCTCAGCCCAACTTGAAACATTTTGGAGCAGCAACAAGAGGGAAACACTGCAGGAGTTATGATTTTCAGTGCCCTTAACAACATAATCCAAACAACACGCGTGTTGATCTGTTAGAGCGCAACTGACTGCTTTCATTTCTTGCTTCATCCACAAAATGTTTGCCACATCTGAGGAATTTATCTTAAGCTCATAAGAGATTTATTTTATTTTTTTAATTATTTTATTCAACCAGTCAGATGACTTAGAACGACCTTACTTATAATGATCACTTGGAAAATATACAAAGCTCCTATTGTGCATAGTTTGAATTGCAATTTCTCACAAGTATCGGATTATTATGAGAAATATATGTGTGTAAAAAAAACCAACAAAAAAAAAAACCCAACAAATTGATGATATATAGAAATTATTTTTCTTATGTTCATGTTCTACTGTGCAAATGTGAAATTGTTCAAACTTTTTTTTTAAGTTTGTTTTTCTTTTGTGGGCTTGTCTCATTAAGTAGCTTGTTCTGCATGTCTGATTCGAAAAGTGGTTGTTAAGTTTTTACAAGGTTTATTGTTTGACTTTGTCTGTTACAGGGATGTTTCATGTCCCACAGACAAGCTGACATTGATCGAACAAAGGCCTGAGTTCAGTGTTAGGATTATAACCATATTTCTTATGGTTAAAAAGGGAAGGAAAAAAAAGAGTTAAGAGATTAAATCCCGTCCAGCTGCAGGAGGGGGGGAGAGAGACTGATGGAGATTCCCTTCAGCATGTTGACAGTGCGCATGATCGGATCAGATTTGGACCACTTTTGAGACTAAATTTATTCAGTCTGTCACTGCCTTACCACAGTGCTGTTAAAATATTCGCTAATCAAAACGAATTTGATTGAATAAAAATCAACTCGTTGAACGGAAACATTCACATAAAGAAGAAAAAAAAAGGGAAAAAATATCAGCAGAAGTGCTGACTCTCAGCCAAGGGTTAAAGACCTGTGGATCAAGCGAATGTCGCGTGATCTCAAGCTAAATATACACCACGTATTTGTTTGGAGGACAACTTCTAGTTGTAGTTGGTTGTCTTCCTCACATCTACACTCTGGCTTCATAGTTTGGGTTGTGCTTTGAAGCTTAGATGAACATAAAAAAAAAGAAAAAAAAGAAGCATTTTTGTACTATTTAAAAACTACAAAGATTTCTTTTCCATTCCTGCCTGCAAGCTTGTGCACTGTGCCTGTGTGTCAGTAGATTGTCTCGTCATCAGTTTCTATGATAATCTGCATAGCTTTATTGTGAGGGATTTAGCCTGTTCTTTTTATTTGATGTATTATTAGAACAAAAATACAATAAGTGGACTAATGTGGTCATTATAACACGTGTAGTGTATAAAACTGTCCGTCTCTGGTCACAGCACTATATATTGCCAGCTATTGTGAAGGAAGATACCGGTGTTTTGAGCCTTGGCATGAATTCAATCAGTACTTCATAACGTATAACTACAAGGTACGCAGACGTGCCGGTGTTTGTATGGGGAAAAACTTCTCATATTGATTTAATGAGTGTTACCTGCGGGGCTTGTTCTGGCATAATTACTCATGCTTTTTATTTCTTTCCCCCCAGTTATTATTCAAGTGTTGTGTAATGTGGTATCTGGATTTCTTTTTTTAGTTTTTGTCTCTCTTTGTATCAAAAATCTCTCACCAAGAGCGACAAGTTCAGAAAAGCGGTGTGATGAAGCAGGGTGGTCCACCTGAAACACAAGAGCAAACTTTCTTTGTTTTTAAAAAAAAAAAAAGCTTTAGATAACAAATTTGATGTCAGGAAACCTGACTGCAGATTTGAAATGTAAAAAGAAGAATTCAAGCTTTACTTTCCTTCTACTCCACTGCTGTTACCAGACCACCTTGCTCCCTCGTCTCTGGACGCTCCCTTTTTTTGGTTTTATCAGGGTTTAACTCAGAACAAATGTTGTGTACAGTCTGAGTGATAACCCATTTACAAAATAAAAAAAAAGATGGTTTCTGAATCTAACTTTGTCCTGGCCTATTTTGTCATTAATTTACCTTTTCTTTATTCCTCATTTCCTCTGAGCCCTCAGAGCATGCAGTGACATGTTGTGGACAGCAGATGGTGGAATAAGACCTTTTTTTTTCTTTTCTTTTGGATCCCCATACATGTGTGATGCTGGATTTTCGCCATGTCATGGACACAGGCTTATTTACAGAGAGGTTACAGTACATACAGGTTATGTTTGGGCTGGAAACTCCTCGGACTTTTTGTTCAGTTAAATGAGGCGCGAATAAACACGTGTTACATGACGCATGTTTGTGTGGGAGCAAACTCAATACTTCCAGGCTAGGATGACCACAAACTATGTCTCAGTGGGGGCTTGATATTTTCAGCTGTTGCGTTCCTCCCTTCAGTTCCTCCGGTGTGATATAAACCCATGTTGTATCAACAGATTGTCAACAACAACACTGCCCCGGTCTGGCATCCAGTTTCACTCAACACTGTCCCTCTTACCTAATTTCATTTTTTTATTTTTATTTTCCTCTTAACAGAACTGGCCCACTGAATTAACCAGAGCGGCCTCTTATTTCAGGTCAAAGAGCTGATCCTCACCCTGTAACCTCTCACTAGTTCAGATGTCCTGTAGATGTCTGATTGCAGCTTTGATGGAGAGACGGGCTTTCGGAGCCGTGACACGTCCCTGGTGATGATCAAGCCAGCAGAGGAGACGCGGGATGACACAGGAAGTTAGGCGGGTCAACTTCACAGTTAAACGGTTAAGGAAATAAGGAAACTAAAATGTAGCAACATTATGAAGAAAATCCTCCTCGTGCAGAGCTGCTGCTTATATACACTGTGAACTTTGGAAGTTTACCTTTTTAAATGTTCCAAGTGTTCCATGTTTAAGTACTTGGTACATGACATGCTGTTCCCTAACAAGGTGATTAACCGCAAAAAGAGCGCGTGGACCATGAATAGATTACTAAATGTTCTGGTTCAGTGACAGCTTGTATTTAAATAGTCTGCTCCATGATACTGCTCACATTTTAACACCATCAGACCAAGAGAACACCTAACCCATGACAAGTTATTGAGACAGGACATTTTATGTTAATTGTTAAATACCCGCTGTTAGCTTTTGTTTTAATAAACTGTTTGAGATGAAGGAAATGTCACTGCATGACTATACTTCAATGTCCTACAGTCATGATTATATGTCGGTGTAATGTGAACTTTATATGTATTTAATCAACTATTAATCATTTGTGTTTTCCTTATGTGCAAACAATCTACAGCTACTACACTTGGACAATAACAGTTCAATTAGAATGAAGTCCTTTATTCAAAACCATCTTATATTGGTGATTCTCAACCTGGGATGGTGACCACAACACCAAACTGATTTATGAAGTAAAGAAGACTGATAAACTCATGAATGTTAAACAAGATTTAAAAACATTAGATCCATTGCTTGGGTTTGGATTTTGCACTCTTTTTATATTTGTAGGCTATTTTCACCTTCCACAGAGATCTCACAGCGAACAAAGATTGCAAAAGAAGACATGCATCGAAAGCCCTTATTAAGATTTAAACACGCGACAAAATGTGTCTCCCATCAGTAAATCCCCAGCATGCCACATCCTTGGTGTGACAAAATCCCCACTGGGCTGTTATCACCATGATATCATCATGTTAGAAATGAAAAAGTTCATTTGAGATGTCCAGACCCTGCTCAAGATATAAGGTATAAGGTTCTTGGGACGCCCACTCCATCTCAGAGCCCCCAAGAGTCCTTGAAATGTCAAGATATTTTGAATTGAAATAATAATTACTTAGATCTTATTGAATATATAAACTGTTAATACACACAAAAACATTGTCTTTATCATGATTATGTGTGCACCATGAAAACTTGCCCCTAATTTTTTGCACAGAGGAGCATCTTAGGATAATCTACATTCTAACATGAGAAGTCAAGGACAAGTTGGCAACAGTTTTGAGCCATCTCTTAACCCTCTGATGCATGCATTGTTAAAGAAATAGCACCACTGTTTTGCCCATACAGGATTTTACTTCTGCAGACAGTGATGCTTTTCTTCATTTTCAATCTTATTTAGCTTATTATTCACTTTTAGCTATTCTATGAAAACATTATTGCATTTATATATTCACTCTATTAAAACAGCATCATCATTTTCTTTTCCTTTTCATCGCTGAGGCAAACTTGATGATTACAATCTATATGAAATATTCATGATATATTTATTCATTCTTCAGTGAGTGGCAGTGTATTGGATGTCTCGCTAATGTCCACTGAAATGGCTAATTTGCAAGTATACCATCCTCACCCATGCATAATAGCCTTCTGTGGACACTATGCATGAAAGGATTTATCTCTGCAATGGCAAAAAGAGAGAAAGGGGGGGGAAAAAGCAGACTGTGGGGGCAACTCAAACTCTGTTTAGGGCCCCATAAAGGCTCGGGTCAGCTGTGGTCCCCTCCCCCAACTTGTGAGGCATAACTTGACCCATTAAGGAGAAATTCTCACACTAATGCATCAAATTCAAAGAAAAAAACTGTGATATTTTCATTTTTATTTATTTTAAGGAATATATCCACAAGAAACTGTTGATAAATGAAGACGTGATGCAGAGCGTTCAGATGAGACTTTATAAAAATGTAGCAGCTCAAAAGACATCTGGGAAAAATCTGTTTTTAAAAAATCATAATCTGATTTTAAGACTCAAGTTGAACTGAAACAACCTGATCCAGTAAAATCGCCCCTCCTCGCGCTTCAACAAGGGTTTTTTGTTTAATATTTTTATTTTTATTTTTTCCACCAGCTGTTTTGCTTTGAAAGTCCAGGCCGGAAGTTCTGTTTCCCCCCCAGCTAGCTTGACGTGTCGTGGCAGGGTGATGATTTGCTTACTTGGAGCAGGACTGAGTTTGGAGCGGGTACTGTGAAATGTGTAAGCATGATGTTGCCTGGATAATCAGCGAAGGACGGTAAGAGACGGAGGTAAGAGCAGCTCTGACAGCCGCCACTCTTCTTAATCCTGATCATTTCAGTCCACAACTTATTTTCAGTGTCAGACTAATTTCACCAATTAATATTTCTGAATAACACCGGTTCTGATCCGCTCGATATATATTCCTCTCGTGGCTAAACGTGGGAATCAAACCAACTTTGAGCGCAGCCGGATTTAGGATGTTACAAAACTTGATTCCGCGCAGACACTTCACTTCACATAGAAGATCCATTTTAAACAAATTGGGTCTGTTATTTTCCGACTGGACGTGCTTCCTCACACTCCGTGCAGACAGTAAATGAGCGCGCAGACAGCGGGTTAATTTGTCTCGGTGTGTTTGAATAAACAAAAGGACGGATTTGTGCGTCTGCACCCTGCACCTGATGCGCTCTGATGTTGCGGTTAGTTGAGGATACCCGCCTGTCAGCATCATTTCGAGGTGCTACTGAGTGGTCCGACAAGACAAAACATCTCAGGGCTTAATCATCATTCAGACAGTCACCCAGGTATTTAAATGTAATGGAGAAAACACACATCCGCGGCTGGACTGTGCGTCATTTTCCAGCGCTGGAATCATTTTTTGGTAGTTTGATAACTTATTAAGGCTTAATTGTCTTCAACTAATCATGAACGTGCGCAGCCTAAATGAAGTGATAATCAGCCCTTCGAGGCGTTTGTTAATAGCCGGCCTACCTGTTGAGGACAGGGATGTATGTGTGAGAGTGTGTGAGGAGCTTGACAAATTGAACCGTCACCTCTCAGTATGCAGACGCTATTACAGCGACGTGACCGCTCTCAACGAGACCTCAGACTAATCACCTGCTATGGAAACTGTTGCTTTGCGCTTATCGACCCGCTGTCTGCCTTTGATTCTTAATTAAAATACACAAACATGTAGGGTGCATCAAACAAAACCTCTGAAGATATCACGTGGGAGTTTATATTTCACAGAACATGATTAATATTTCATGTTTGGCTTCATATTATTTTAAAGAATATTCCCTTTGATTGAGCATGGATAAAAGTGTCCATTGGAATTTAATTAACAGCCTTTTACATCACATTGTAAGCCATTCCAGCTCTAATGATCCTTTACCCTCCCTCCTCCATCCAAACCACAGAGCTACAACCGGCTGAAGGCAAGCGAAGCAGGCAGACCAGCCACACCTCATGCGTGGGGCTCAGCAAAGGTGCGAGTGGATACGGGTCTGACAAACATGGGTGTGCTCCAGCTCAACAATCCCACTCACTCCAGCACGCTTCTGCAGCGGGCCAATCAGATGCGCCTGACCGGCACCTTGTGCGATGTTATCATCACAGTGGATGGCCAGGAGTTTCCAGCTCATCGCACCGTCCTGGCCTGCACCAGCAAAATGTTTGAGATCTTGTTCCACCGCAGCAGCCTGCGCTACGCTCTGGACTTTCTTTCCCCGAAGACCTTCCAGCAGATCCTCGAGTACGCCTACACCGCTTCCCTCCAAGCCACAGCCGAAGATCTGGACGACCTCCTGTATGCTGCCGAGATCCTGGAGATAGAGTACCTGGAGGAGCAGTGCCTGAAGGTCCTGGAGACCATCCAGGCAGAGGAGAGCGAGGAGGTGGCGGTGAGGAATCACAGCTCCGGAGACCACAGCGACCACAGCAGGGCCAGGCACTGGAGGCACATGTTGATGTCCAAGAAGCATTCCATACAGGACGGAACCAACTGCACTACTCCCACCGCCCTACACCACCTGGCGCTCTACCATGTGACGGAGAGGACCTCTCCTGGTCCGGGGCCCGAAGACGCTTCTGAATCCAGCCCCAAATTGGACACTGAGGTTGACATGGAGAGCAGCCAGCTGGCTCAGCATCGCAGCAGAGATGTATCCCAGGACTCATCCCTGGATCCTGCCGTAAGAATCAAGTCAGAGCGCATGCAGGTGGACGATGCCAACGGCTGTGAGGGAAGATCCTCCAGTGCCGGGGAGGGAAGCTGCATGTCTGACCAACCTAGAGACGAGGGCCCCGGGACGCCCCTTAGAGGGAGCGTGATCACCAGCGCTCGAGAGCTGCACACTGGCCCTGAAGATGGGGGGCAAGTGCTGGGGAACACGCTTGACTCTTTTCCTGGGATCGCTGACAAACACCTGGCCTCCATTTACTCTGTAGCCTCCAACCACACAGGAGAAGGGCTGCCAGTGTCCGTTTCAGTGACCCCATCTCTGGGTGTGCCTCTGGATCCCAGGGCCTATAGCAGCCTGCTGCACCAAGGCTTGCTGCACAGGGAGCTCCTGAGCAGACTGGGCCAGTTTGCAGCAGGAATGAGACACGAGGGCCAGACTCAAGGCCAGCAATGTTGTGGCGAATGTGGCCTTCAGCTGCACAGCAGGCAGGCTGTAGAGCAGCACAGGTAACATTCATCAGCAACACACGTTCCACACTCATATTGTCTGAGATACAAGATCTTGATCCAGTTGCAACATTTAATAATTATTTGTTATTTTCTTTAAAAAAAAAAGACTTTCATATTCAGTAATATTTTCTGAACATTGTCCTTTTTTCGTATTTTTTCTTGTCAAACTTACACAATGTAGAATATTAGAGGGATGTGAAAATGAATGAAGCTAAACAGCAGATTATGCTAAAAACAGATCTCTTAAATTGCATTCTATTTATTTTTTTATTTTTTTGTTCTTCCAAATGTTTCTCATGCTGTTAAAATACTACAGCCGAGAGGCTGGAAACAGCAGCAGCAGATGTATGAATTTATTCTCAGGGACACCTGCGCTCATGTCTTAAAAAGTGCATCGTGTCGGGAACTTTTTCAATTGGGCCCCTTTGCGAGGGGATTGATATAAAGAGGCCTTGGTGTCGCATAACGCTCTTATTTACAAAGCCCTGTTTTTAGAATTCTGTTTGATTATTTGTGCAGACGTGTGCCTTACACAACAGTCTGTCTCTCAGGCTATTTGATATGCATTCCTTTGCATCAGTAGAGAGAAGCCTCTCAGCGGGGACCAGGCTGGACGCCTCAGCAGCACTTCTGCTTCGCAGCATCGCCCTGTTGTTGTTGTTGATTTATTCTTTTTGCCCCTATTTGTTTAATTTTACTTTATTTATGAGCTTGTCAATTTTTAATCTTGTCACTGTACACAAAAACTTCACCAACTATGAGAAGCTCATTAACTTGATTGCAGATGTGTATGTGCTTGGCAGTACAGACTCATCACTAATCATTTGAATAGCGACAGGTCCTAATATGCCGCTAACCTATGATTAAGATCACTGCTTTTCCCTTTTCACGCCTGTGGCTGACATTTCAGCTGGATGCCACTCCAGAGATCTGCTGAAAGAAAGAAAAAAAAAAAGCATTCAGTGGGATATTTGCTCACAGAGATGTCAGCAGGTAGAAGAAGCTGCTTTAGGATGGAATGAAGTTGCTGTAGGTCTATAACCAGGTCAGTGATCACACACCTGGTCTACAGACTTGACATTTTTCTAGCGTTTCCCAAGAAGTGTCTCCTGGCACAGTTTTAGACAGAAACACTTGAGAAATTCAGACAATCTGGTCGGAATAAAGGGAAAAATTTCAACTTGTGAATTTTAAATAGGGGGCCAGTGATCCAAAATTCAAACGAAAAGTACTTCATTCATTTTTAAAAGTTACTAAAACATCAAGATCAATTAAATTATGAGGCTGTTCTGCATGTTTGAAGACAAGTCATGTTTTCAGAATCCTTAATGAAACATCTTGAAGGGAAGTTTAGTATTAATGAGTGAGAAGAAGAGGAGTTAGATGGGAAAAAAATGCAACAGTTACGTCACTGCAATTTAAAGAAATCTCCTTGACCGTCAGGACACCAGAGAGAAAAAACGAATTCTTAATGAAAACTCAGCACAAAGACAAAATTCCTGCTAAGTTGTCAATGTCATTAATTTTAAATGTGTTTAAACCACGGCCTATTTATCGGCCATTAGCTTTACTGTTGCGAGTGGATGGGGGGGTTGGTAATATAAGGATAACAGTACAGATGCCATGCATGCTTGGATGTGTGTGATATGATATGATAGGTTTTGCTGCCGGCAGAGCAGCGAATCCTCTTCTTTTCGTTGCAGTCACACAGAGGAAGTGTGTGTGTGCATGCATGTTCTGTTCGGGTGTGAGTCTGCGCGCATGTAGTCGGTGTATGTGTGCATGCATGTGCCCACTGTCTTGCAGTGCTGGCGGGTGGAGGCACGCGTATGTCTGCACTCTGAAATTAGCCAGATATCCTATTGTCTGTGTTCTCTTAGCATTCATGCGTTGTGATTCACAACTCCAAGGGCCTCTTACACTAATGATGCTGCATTCAGCCAGGGATTCTTGCCGGAATTAAAACATGCTCCTCTTGTTATGAGGACAATGATGCTTCCAGGTTGGGGAGGCCTCGAAAGAAAAGACGGCAGAGACGAGATGCCACAGCGTCGGGCTAACTCTGGCTCACTTTCATTTGGCGCCATTTTTCTGCTGATCAATGAGCGCCATCCCCGTCAAATAAAACGAAACGATCACAAGTGCGTTCTCGCTTTGTTTTTCGTCTTCATTAACGCGTTCTTATTAGTGTTCCTCTTTTCACAGGAGGCTGCATGACGAGGAGAAGGGCAACGGCTGTGAATACTGTGGAAAACACTTCCAGGACAGCATGCGGCTCAGGATGCACATGCTGTCTCACACAGGTATTTAGAAACTATCACACACTCATCTCACAGTGCTGATCAACCCTCTTGATACAGTAGTGCGGCCTTTCAGATGCACCTGTTCAACCCCCCCAAGCCCCCCCCCCCTCTCCCCTCCACACACACACACAAACACACTCACAGCAGTTAGTGCTGCTCCGAATACTTGGATCATGCTTTCTTTTCCACGCTTTATGCGTCCCTCCCCTTTTCTCTCTTCTCTCCTCTCCTCTCCTCTTCATCTCTCTCCGTCTGAATCCTTTCTGTGTTTTTTCGGAGACTCTGGCAGCGCGCCAGCTCTGCCCCTTCTGAGTGATGACATCATCAGCTGCCGGCAGGCCTGGGTGTTCTGCCAGTGTTCCGAAGCGTGTGTGATGGCTCGCTCGCAGATGTGTGTCCAGGAACACACTGTACCCAAATGCAGACTTAATCAGACCTGACTGCTCTCCCAGCTACTTTATCCAAAATAGAGGAAGAGGGGGGGGGGGGGGGGGGGGGGGGGGGGGGGGGGGGGAACCAAGGACCCAAAACGAAACCCAAAAAAAAACCCCCCTCTTAACCTTTTTCC
>JBBBVU010000009.1:13592830-13610232 GCA_037177055.1 Atherinosoma microstoma | reverse complement strand
TGCCCGACAGTGTCTGAATCCACACCTTTTCTGCTACTGTCAGAGAAAGGTGATAACCCTCTCAGGAGCATTGGCATGTAACTGTAACTCCAGGTGGCACACACAGTATGAATAGTTAATGGATGTGGACATGGAGGGGGTGTTAACGATGCCCAGAAGTTTCTACCCTCATCTCCCCGAGTTGTAAACACCCAGCGCTCGGTTTCAGCCTGGCGGTGTATCCAGAGCAGGGTACAGGAGAGCATTACTCTCACATTTTGTCATGATCTCAGCTTGGCCTGCTGTGACGCACTCACATGGCCCACGACATGAGCCATTGGTAATTTAATCAGCTGTACTGAGGTTATGAGTGGAAAAACACCAATTTAAACGCAAAAATGTATTGAAGAAATCGCCTGTGTTGTATTTCCTCTAAACCACACTGGACTTTTCAGTGGGGTTCATACAGCATCTGCTTTAATTTGCCATGTGACATAACCAGTGAGTCAAATGGGTTTCCTTTTACTAGATTAACACTTGTCAGACCTCAGCAGCTGCAACATGGCCTTCCACGTCCTCTGGAGGGAAAATAATACTACTTTTGGGAGACTGTCTGTTCTGGCAGCGACACTGGTTTACAGTAAAAGTCTCTTTATCCATTTTTGATATGTCAGAGGTGAATGGCCTTGGGTTGCTGAAGTTGGACATCAAAGAGGAGGGGTGGTGGATTTGGGGGCGGGTTCAGTTGTGGGAAGGGAAGGAGGGTGGGGGGGTGGATATTTGAGGGCTTCCTGAGGGCAGGAGGATTGCTGCTGGTGTTGGATGCCAGGAGTAAGAGGAAAACAACATCATGTGCTGCTGTTTACTCCTCACCACAACACTGTCACAGTCTCCTCTGACCTACTTGTCAGTGCCCAAAATAAAAGAATGGATCTGTCTCCGAATTGCTCTAACAACAAAGGGGTTTGTTTCATCGCGGCAAGTCAAAGCTACGGGGCACTGAGCTTTGAATTTTGGAAAACCCAAGACTGCGGCTCATCTGCAGCATGCCCAGAAATCAACTGTATATGCTTCAGAACAAGCTGGCTGACCATTTTGCCACCTTGCCTTTAGGAAAAGGCTGTAAGAGTGCTGCCTTTGTGTACTCACAGCAGCTGCAGTGTTTCCACACATTACAGGCTGCTTCATCAAGTGAATAATATTACCTTCTGTCCAAACCCTAATTAAACAGTCCTGTAGTCTATTCAGATACAGTGCAGGCTTTCTAATGCATCCCTCTTAATGTAGACCTTTTAGCTTGCCTAATTGCGTGTCCGTCATCACACTGCACCCTCCTGTTAATTCCCAGTTGTAAGCCTTAAACTGAACTGAACTGTGCTCTGGTTTGAGCCATTATGCCTCCAATATTTATTTACATCTACTCTTCTGATATACAGAGCCCCGGGATGCCCTGTCATTTCCTGTAAGAATGAAGCATGGTAGTTATACAGAATGTTGTAAAGATTCTAGGAACTGAGGCAAATGAAGCTGTATGTGTAGCCTCAGTGAACCGGACCGTGGAATGGTGCTTAAACACGAGCAACGCATCTCTTGTTGCATTAATTATTGAGTTGGTTGTTCGTCACTTGGGTAGATTAGCAGTCCACTGATGAGCGCCCGGGGTTGTTTAAGGTACCGTAGCTTTTATGTGTGTACTTCAAGAGCCACATCTCCAAGAAGGAGCTGTCTGCATGAACACATACAATAAGAATGAATCCACAGGGTCATGTGAGGGCTGGGTCATAATGTAGCCTGCATGACTGTGTATGTTTAACTGGCTGACACAGTTGCAGTTAGCCAACACACACCGTGTGCACACACAAGCAGGGCCTGAGGACATGGTTTTATAGTGCTTTTACACTGCACACTAGTGGACATGATCAGCATTGATGTTACATTATAAACGGTGAAATCTGTGTTACAGCTCTCATTGTTTTTAAAGGCAGCTGATGATTTGTTTAGTTTGTTATTTACTGAAACAAAAACCTGGATGGATCAAATTCTGAAAGCAAAGGAGTCAAGTAAGATCACTTATTTGGTAAATGTAGATACATGTAACTATATACACTGCATGTAATTTATTTGGTAAATTATATATATATATATATATATATATATATAGATAGATAGATAGATAGATAGATAGATAGATAGATAGATAGATAGATAGTTAAACTGGTGGTCTGTGGACACTGAAGTTAAGATTAGACCTGAAGAAAATGATCCAGATTTGTAGTCATCAGTGATACAATCCTTTGTTCAATTTGCAGTGGGTTTACTCCCAGATTCTCAGGGTGGGAAAACTTTTGTTAGCCCCTTGAAAAGAAACAGGCTGCGCTTATTTGTGAATGAAGGGATTAGCTTGAACACTTCACCCCAACAAGGACCGTGATCCTATCTGGTTGCCTAGACACATGGTTTTGTTTCTTAGGCAGCGTGAGAGCCTGGCTAGCTCCCACCTCAGTTGGACTGAATAAGTGGCAGATGTATGAATGCAGACCATGTTAAATCACATGAGCATATGCGTTGTCTTGATGGAGATATGCTGAAATAGCATTACAATCTCAAACCGGCATCAGTTGCTGACCTAATTGCATAAAAGCACAAGCAGTTCTGTAATATAATGCACGCAGTAAATGGAGAATTGCTTGAAAGTAAATCATTATTCCTACTGTTAAAGCTCCATCCCACTGAACACAATGCTCAGTCAACTCTCCAGCCTTTGAGAAAAACCATTGATTACATGGTATTTACCCCACTGAGGGCCAAAGGTCAGGAGGTCAGCCTGTGCCTTAAAAAGCCAAATCCCAAGCTCATTGTGTGGTTAGGGGTGAGAAAGCAGGGGGCAATGACAGCCAACTTTAAGGCTTATTCTCTCATAAAGAAGCTCCTCTGCACTTATCACCAAAAAGCTTACTGGAAAACTCTTTGACCACAAATCCTATTTTGTTTGAGAAGTTACCAAAGCGCAGCGAGACGAAATGCTACCAGTAATACACACAAACACTTCTCTGGTTATTATATGGTATTTTTATATTCAGCATCGGTTGCGTAGAATAAAAACGACTGCTGAGCTGTTGTCAGTGCGTGTCAACCTGAGATCAAGAGCGAGATTCTTGTGAGAGAGTATTTGTCATTTCTATTCTCAGGTTTCAGGATTGCGGGTGACAGAAGGATCAGGAGCTACATCTGTGAGTGTCTGCGAGTGTGTCAGGGAGTAACGGTTTACCTCCACAGGGAAACTAAACTTTCATAGCAGACACAGAGAGGTACGCAAACAGAGCAGCTTTGAAACACATATTTACTCAATTTGATGGTTACAAAAAAGAGAAAGTGCAGAGAGGATAATTAAAGTAACTTTGATGTATCTACAAGGTGGATAATGTGCTTTTCAGTTTGTTGAGGGCTCTGCTCTACCTAAAAGCTTCAGTTATGGTCAGATTGGAACAGAAAGTACTCCCCCTGCTGGCTACGGTGAATATCATGAGACAAACTGCAAGGCTTCAGATCACAGCTTTACAGGGAGTGCATTTTTCTGCTTCTTGCATGTCTTCAGATGGCTCATTATCCAGCCTTCACCATTGCCGAATGAACGGGCTTTAGTTAAGTATGACTCAGGCAGAAAGTGAAGCTGGTTAGACAGTGAAAGGATTTCCTGTATGGTCAGCGGCTGCCCGGAGTGAGGAGGGTGCAGAGGCGTTGACCATGCAGAGTCTTTTGTTTACAAGTAAAATATTGTGATCCACGGGTGAGAAAGGGTTTCGGTCATTAGGTGACAGCATAAAGACAGGGATTGTAGAGCTGCATGAGAAGCCTATGACTAATGGGCTTGGTCAATAAGGGCCTGAACCTCATTGTGTGCCCTTTGTGCAAAAGTCCAGTGGACAAAGCCTCCAAACAGGTGCAGTTCATTCCACTGGATCGCCTTCCTGAAGGTTTGTTGAAATCAGGGAATGTCTTTCATCCCATCGTCTTTTCTGCTGATGATTAGGAATCATCAGTGTGGGGGGTTTTTCTTGGAGGGAAACTTCAAACCTAGACTTAAAAAGAGGCGCTGGGATTTCAAAGGTTGTGTGTGTCTTTCTGAAACCCCAGTCATGCGTGAAATGTTAAATCTGAAAAACTGCTTTGTTTGAGCAAATAGTGATGCATGGTTTAATATGTGATACTCGGTGAATTTGTTTGATTTACCCCCCTGAAAATGTGAGTTTGCTTGATTTGTTTCTTCTTCTTTGCCTTTGGAACAGACTTGTCTGTCTGCTAACTTGATTGAACCTAAAGCAAGTGTCTGACACTCTTCCCTCTTAGTATGAGTGTGCTGTATCCCTTTCCCTGCGTTAATTCCAATTTAATTGCCAGTTGCCTCAAGGCACTTCAATAACAGTAACAAATGATTTGATTTAGTGGACCTCATCAGACTGCATTTTAAATGCGACACAGCAACCCCACTTGAATTCCAATGAAGTGCTGGCACAGTCCTCTGTTTACTAATGATCCTCCGCTGGAGATGTCTGATTGAATCTGAGTCAGGAGCAATGGGACCTGCTCGCATTGTAAATGATCTGCAACCTGAGCAGACAGAGAAATAAGGACCTCATAATCTCACATTAAAGCCTCACTCTCCAGGACATGCACATTATGTCAATGCGGGTGATTAACCAGTGCCTCAGTCTTACCACACATATGAATTTGCATCGCTCTGAATGCCAGGATGGATTTGAGTGCTGGCGTACACAGCCTGTAGATCAAGTGTTGACTGTATGACAGCCAATGGATCTTCTTCACATAGCCATTTTGACTTAAACTACCCTGCCAGTGACTTCCTATCTGTATTCCTCTCCACACTCTTTGCAACAGGAAAGCAGCCCCAAAGAGATGCCAGGTCACACACAGGATTAAACTGGATTGTGTTTTTTCCTGCAGTCCTGCCTTTAATGGCTTGATATCACTACTTAACATTCTGCACAGAGCTCATAGTGTAGGCATCATTTAGGGTGGAGCTACTATCAGCTGCTCTTTGAGCAGAGAGACAGAGGACTTCACAGGCTAAAGCTGACTCCTGATGGGGAATGAAGAGAATAATTACACATCTAACACACCAGGAAGGAGCCATTGATTGTGTGATTGGCATGCTGTGCATTGCACAGGGAAATTCTTCAAGAAAACAATCACTTTCATGGTTTAAAATAGAATAGAAACGTATAAGGACTTCAGCTAAAAGTGCCTCTGGGCTTTTAGGGGAGTTAGTTTAGGTAGAGGCACTTGCTCTTTGAAAGAAGATTTTCCCTCAGAGGACTCACACAAAGTTGAAGTGACCCAGTTTCCCCACTTAAGGCCCTGTCTGTGCATGGTACTGAAATAACTATGCGTCTGTGTCTTGTGTGATCTCCAGGGACTGACATGGCGGTGTTCTGTCTGCTGTGTGCAAAGCGCTTCCAGACCCAGAAGGCCCTGCAGCAGCACATGGAAGTCCATGCAGGGATGCACAGCTACATCTGCAGCCACTGTGAGCGCCCCTTCCCAAGCCACACAACGCTCAAAAGACACTTGCGCTCACACACGGGTAAGAGATCACTCGCACCATTATTATTATCTGTGGTGTCAGCTCCTGTCATAAACCATAAACACGCTGGTGTCAAATGTGTGCATATGTTGGAAAAAGAGACAAAGACAGCGAGGTTTATTTTTGTATGTGGGTTAATTTCCTCGGGTTATTGGCTGTAAGGTTTTAGTCAATTTGCATGCATCCTCTCCCACTCTTCTTTCACCCTCTCTATAAGATGACTCACCTCTCTGATGACAGCACTGTACCTTTATGGCCAGTGCATATTTTGGGCAATTTCATCCTGTTTATAATTTGGGTTCTTAGACAGCCTTTGGGCCTCTGCAATTCATGGCTGTCAGTTCTCGTGTGGTTCACCCAAAATGATAGAGGAAGCCCAAATAAATATTGAAGGAAAAGCAAATGGAAATGACTTGTCTCTCTGTTCTACCGAGGGTGAGTCTTAGTGCCGCGGGAGACGGAGAGATATTTACTGCAAAGATGTCCCCTTTTCTTCTTTTACCTTAAATAACACTCCCAGCTGTCAGGACGACTTGATGTCTAGACAGGAGAAATACATAATTGATGTGAAGAGACAGAAGTGAAGGGAGTTTTGGCCATGGCAGCGTATCTTGTTTGTTTGCCATTCTGCTTGGAAGTAACATTTTGTAAATGTCATCTGCTCCACAGTGGGGTGGGGGATTGGGGAGAATCGGCCTGTAATGAGGAGAGCAATGTATCCTCTGACTTGGCTGTTGCTGTGGACACTGAGATAATGAGGCACATAGGTCATTGGAGATGAGTCAAACCCTCAGCCTAGGAGAGAAATAGATTAACTACAGTATAGAAAACCGAGCAGGACATGCCTGGAAGACTTTTATTAGCTATTAGCAGACAGCCAAGAGGAGTGTCCTGATGTCATAGCATTAGCTACGTCTGAAAGCACATCATCTGCCTGCTTGATATGCATGTTCAGAAAGGCCTGTGTGACTGTCTGACCTATACAGCTACATATGCACCATGCCATGTTGTGCCAGAGATAAAGTTAGCCTTTAATGCGTCTCAGGATAATGGTCTGAGTTGGTGCTCTGGCTGCTGTTGTGACACGATTGTGCTTTCAGGCGATCACCCGTTCGAGTGCGAGTTCTGCGGGAGCTGTTTCAGAGACGACGGCACACTGAGGGGCCATAAACGCATACACACAGGAGAGAAGCCTTACGAGTGCAACGGCTGTGGGAAGAGGTTCAGTCTGAAACACCAGCTGGAGACGCATTACCGTGTTCACACAGGTGAGGTGTTCAGAGAGGAGAACATGCATAAAACTGTTTGTTTAAAGTCCCAATGAAATCAGGTGTAAACAGGGTTTTTTGTCATATATTTATTTTTCCAGTAAGTCACCAAAAACAGCGTTTTTCAGGTATTTGTAACAGTATTTTAGAGCTTGTCACATTTGGGGGGGGGGTTACTGACACTGCGACCAATGAAAATGTTCAGAACATTTTTCACCCATCCCTCATCTACATATTTTCCTGGAAATCCCTGCGGACAGAGGCAGGTAACAATGCTCGCTGCACACCGGGGACTAAAAGGCTATTAGTGCTGCTAACAGAGGAAACTGTGGAGCAGAAACATTCCTAGATGGGGATTTTTTATTCATCAATATCAAGATTAATCAGATTTTTCAAACAAAAATTATCATTCAAATTCTGATGCAATGTACGGTCAATAATTTCATTTAATGCTACATCAACTTACTGTTGGCACTTTAACTAAATCTGATTTCAGTTATCTCCCATATATAAGTATTTACTTCAGCAAAAGTAGAGTTTATCAAACATCAAAGCACTTTTCTTGTTTGGGAAAGTGATAACTATTTTATTAGGTGGATTTATTAACAAAATCCACCTCACTGTCCATTTTTAAAACTCGTCTTAAAACCCATTTTTATTCCTTGGCTTTCAACCCGGCGTGAGAACGGCTTCTGTTTTAGTGTTTTATGGTTTGTTTGATTATTGGTTTTATTTGTTTTTAAATAGTTTTATTTATTCTTTTGAAAATTGTTTTATTGTTTTAAAATTGTTTTAAAAACAATAAAGCAATTATTTTATTATTTATTTTAACTATTAATTGTTTTATTTCCTTGTGTTGCTGTGTTTATTATTAACAGCACTTTGTTTCAGCTGAGGTTGTTTTAAAGCGCTTTATAAATAAAGTTAAGTTGAGTTGAGTTATGAAAATATAATCATCATTTTTGTGACTTATTAAAGCTTCACATTATTATTATTCTTGTCGTTGCTATTATTACAAATGTCTGAATCAGAAAAATCCAACTCAAGTTCAATTAAAAATGGCGAAGCATACTCACAGTTTTATTTAAAATTAAACTTAAGTAGCCACATAAATGAACTTTTATCCCACTACCCGAAAAAAACCCAAACCCCCATGTCAGTCAGCTTGAGAAACACAAATTATAATAGCCTGGAAGTTTAGAAATCATTCAGAATTTATTCATCATTGAAATGAATACTGCGGGTGTCACATGCACATTTAAAGAGGTAACTTCCCCGTGAGGAGTCAGTGGTGCCTGCACGAGTGTCGACTCGAGGGTAATATTACATAAGAAAAGTCAATCTACATGAGAGTGAATATTCAAAAGCAACCATCCCTGACAGCTTTTCTCTATTATGTTGTATTTTGTTGAATTATTAAGTAGCTTTAATTGGCACCTTTTTTTTTTCTTTTGATTTCCTTTACACAAGTGAAAAGCTTGCAGACATGGTACAAACTGAAGCCTAAAATGCCATCCATTGCATACACAAAATAAACAGAGCCGTTCTAGAAAGCTAAGGAGTAAATGCTTCATTTTCATAAACATTTTCCAGCCCCGACTCCAGTCTTTCCAAGAATAATTGTTGGCTGTTAAAGCCTGTGGACACATCAGAGCTCCTGTTGTCTCATATCAGTCAGGAACTAATAAAGCTGGCTTCAATCTGAAATCACTAGATCAAGAAGGATGACATGCAATCTGAACTCAAAAGAGAAGACACGTAAAAGATTATGAAATATATTGATCGGTGGATTAACAAAAGGATTTTTATGTGAGTTGTTTCCATTTTTGTGATGTTTGTTTTGATTCTTTCTGGGACAGATTTTACCAGCAGTCATATAAAATGCTTTGCATCAATCAAATGGCAAGAATCTTAATAATATGTCACATTTGGCCCTATTTAGACAGTTTGTGTGTATGAAAAGAAATAATGCTGAAAAGATCTGACAGTAAGTATCTTTATAATGACTTATGTTGCCACAGACAAGGTAGGGTTAGCAAATATACTGTATATTATATATATATTGAAGAATTGGGTTTTTCCATGAGCTGCTGACACAAGAAACATGCTGATATGAAATATTAATGGGAAAAAACTTGAATGATAAGGGGGATTAAGACTTTGATTAAAAATAGGACTAAATATGTTACCTAAAACACATTTTTTATCAGTTTTTAGCTTTTGGGTGAATACTTTACTTTACATAGAATACAATTGAATCATTTAAATGTTAGGCATAAAACATAAGAAACCTGAATGAGGCAAAAGTGATAATACAGCTTTTTAATGACAGATCTTAGAGCAAGCTCTTTTTTCCCCTCTGTGTGTCTTGTTTTTCCTTCTTATGTTATCAGCTTGGTCAAGCTGCACATGCAAGTTCGTGCACGTGAGTCTTTGGCAGAGCGACCAAAGTTCTCGGTTTCTCTCCAATGAATAAACTAAGTACTCAAGTTGACTCTTACAAAAAGATGGATCAAATCAGAGCCCATACGAGCTGTTTCTATAGCAGCACATTAGCTTTCCTGTTTGGTTTCGGCCGTTTCAGCCGAAACCTACATTTGACTTCTGAGTAACTTTCATAGAATTTCTGGTGGAAGAATGACCTACTATAAAATTAATGGCAACCTGAAACAAATCTAATCCTTAAACTTACGTACACACCCCCACACACAACACACAGAGCTCTATGTTGCACTGTAACAGAGGTGAGTCCTGCGTCACCACGCAGGCTTCCCACGGGGTTAATGCTGCATTGTTGAATTTTTTAGGTGAGAAGCCATTTGAGTGTAAGCTGTGCCACCAACGATCCAGAGACTACTCAGCTATGATCAAACACCTGCGCACGCACAACGGGGCGTCACCGTACCAGTGCACCATCTGCCAGGACTTCTGCCCGAGCCTGGCCGCCATGCAGAAGCACATGAAAGGCCACAAACCCGAGGAGGTGCCAGCCGACTGGAGGATAGAAAAGACTTACCTGTATGTCTGTTACGTCTGAGCAGGACTTGGACTCCAGGCACAGTCTGATACACACACACACACACACATACACACACACACTGTCACTATCAGGTGGAAACCTGGTAACTCCTGTGTTGCTGATTTGAATGCTGAAGCATTACACGTTCCTCGAGGAGTATCAGAAAAAGAAAATTCAAACTCATTTTGGATGAAGTTGTCACTTTAGGAGATGCCAAGGTTCTTACCTGACAATGAGATATGAAACAAGAATATAAATGTGTGTACACATTAGGGCTGCAACTAACGATTAGTTTCATTATCAGTCAGGTTGATTTTTACTCTGAAGAATGTCCAAAAGTAGAGACACCTTGGTGGTTAAGATGGCATCTGTGACCGTCTGATAAACCGTCCACTCCAAAGAGATTTAGTTTGCAATCTCTTAAACTCAAATTCTCCCAATTGTGAGAGACAGAGAAGAGCAAACATTTAGGATTTTTCCCTGTAAAAACATACTTCCATATACTTCCTCTCATGCAGTTTTGATAATTGTGTTTCTGAATGATCCACTGTTGTTAAAATCAAGGCGACAAAGGCTGTGGCCGCTGGCCTGCCTGTTCAGCAGGAGCGTCTTGACTGATTGCTGAACTGTCGGGCGAACCGAGTCATCTTCTATGATTGTACAGCAGACGTTGAAAATAATTCCACAAAGACTCGATTGGCTGAATTTTGCAACAATTCTCTCCTAATTTTCTGTGACTTCTTCATTGTTTTGTTTTTTTGTTTGTTTGTTTGTTTTTCTGCCGTTGGACTTTTTTCTTTTAGAGTTGTTTCATTTCTGCATGTTTTACTTGAATGGCTGACCTCATGAGCTTGATCTCTTTAATTGCTTTGTCACCGTTGCAGTGGGTGTTGTTGTTTCGAGGTAGCTTGCTCACAATTTGAGCTTCTCTCGGAATAGTTTTTTTTTTTTTTTTTTTTTTTTTGGCTATTTATATGTTGTTTATTTGTTACCAAATATGTGCTGGTTTTCATCACACAGTCTGAGTCTCTTGGGATGCTTTCTAGTAGAGCGAGCTCTACCTCTTCCCCCCCACGTTTTGTTTGTTAGAAATCCGCTGCAAATTATTCATCCATCAGTAGGTTTAATTTAGTCACAAACATCACAATTTACATGGTCAAACAGTGTGATTTAAAAAAAAAAAAGAAATGTGACAAGCCTCAGTAAGGCTTTTGAGTGTAGTTTTTTTTAACCATTGCTTATATATAGATGTCTTATAAAAATGAAAGAATCAGAATTTTCTAGAAGAAAATGAGTAAAAATATTAAAAGAAGTTGTTTTTTAATAAAACATGATGAGAAAATTCTGTTATTGAATTACTATGAGCAGGTAATTGTCAGTTGTAGTGTAGCTGTAACGTACAAACTGTCATGGTATGTGATTCCCTTATGTGAGCCTAGCACGGGCCTTATAGATTTAAACATGTTGTATTTTTGTATTACAGTAATTTGCTATCTGTTTACATTTGGTATGATTTGAGAAACATCTTAGTGTGTGTTTTATAAGTCTCTGATTTGATTAAGATCCCTCCCTTGTGCCTCTTTTATAAGTAGAGCATCAATGTGCTTGAGTACATGGGTCTGTGCTATTGGTAGGTGTTTCTGGGTGTTTGTTTATTGTTAATTAAAGATAGACTGCCATGTAGATCCATTTTGTCTGAACATTGCAACTGGAAGCAACATACTGTGATAGTGGCTGATAATCTGATGCAAGTTCCGAGCAATTTTTTGATGTGTAAAAGTACGGGCTTGTCTCGAATTGTTCCCTTCAGAGTGACAGTGGACTGACATCTTTGGATGGAAATGGTGTGTATATCAAATCTTGGCGTCTGTGGGCATTACCGATGCCTCCTAAAGTAGCCAACAACACTCAGTGCCATGAAAACACGCATTCACTGTATCTATTCTACATGAACATGCACTATAAATGGATTTCCTCGGTGGACCAAAAGAAATAGAGCACTTTTGTTTGAAAAGGGTTTTTTCTTTGATCTTTGTATGTTGTGATAATGCAGCTGTCTTTTATTTGATGTGTCCTAGAAGGATGTGATTAGCATTGTTTAGATTATGTCACTGTCTGTCTACCTCAGGGCCAGATCAAAGCTTGACCTGGTATCCAATCAGGGTTGTTCTTCTTGCCATGTGTGCAGTAAAATCCCTCTTCATTACAGCTTTGTAACACAGTGTGTGAAAGTGTTTTTCTCAGTGTGGATTCAGGCACAACTCTGTATGCGTCAGTGTTCAGTGGCATGGTTAAAAAAAGAATAAAACAATTTACTATTTTATGCATCCTGTCTTATTTGCCCGCTGTTGCTGCTGTCTGCATTTGGTACAGCGTCAGTGCTTCTGTTTGATCTTATGTACCGCCACAGGGGCTTTATTTACACCACCTGACGTGCAACAAGGGTCTGATATCAATATACTTCAAAACTGGCTGTCATTAAATACAAAAGAACACACAAGAGTTACGTGAGCTGCCAAAGTCTACACCCGTCTGGTTGAGTTTGTGTTCTACCACTAAGAGCTGGCAGTAACCGGAAAACCAGAAAATGTATATTTGTACTTTTTATTCCTCTAATTTTATGTATTTGTTCTGTTTTTGCCATTTTTCGCCAGTGGTAAAAACTCAAATACTTAAATTAGTTTAAAAAAAAAAAAAGCTAACGAGAAGAATTAATTATAATTAAGCTGATTTAGTTGAATTTTAGTACCACTACCTATTCTTCCTAACAGTGTTGAAAAGAAATAGTGACAAACTGGGTCCAAATTGACTAAACTTAAAAGATAAATAATAAAACCATATGATCCCCACCACCACCGCATACAAAGGTGCTCTATATTAGACTGAGATCTGTGAGGCCATTGGAGGACAGTCATGTTCAGGAAACCAGTTTGAGATGATTCAGGCTTTGTGACAGTAGCCATCAGAAGATGCTACACTGTGCTCATAAAGGGGTGGACATGGACAAGAACAACACTCAGGTAGACTGTGGTGTTTAAGTGATGCTCAGCTGATACCAAGGGGCCCAAAGTGTGCCAAGAAAATATTCCTCACACCATTGCACCACCGCCAAGAGGCCGTCTTTATGTTTATGCCATCTGAATTTTGCAACTAAAAATCAATACTCATCAGACCAGGCAATATGTTTTTTTTAAAATCTTCTATTGTCCAACTTTGGTGAGCCTGTGCAAATTATACCTTCAGTCTCCTGTTGTTAGCTTACAGGGTGTGGTCTTGTTTTCATGTCTCACAGATGATATTCTGCACACCTTGGCTGTAACCAGTGGTTACTTCAGTTACTGTAGCTTTTCTATCATCTGCAACCACTCTGCTCATTTCCTTCTGACATCAGCGAGGTATTTTCATCCAGACAACTGCCGCTCACTTTTTCCCTCATTCTGATGCTCAGGTCAAACTTCAGCAAGTCATCCCGACCAAGTTGCAAAAGTTCAATCTATATCTATTCACCCATTCATCCCAGCTTCACTTCATGAATATCCTCGAGAAGAATCATGTGGAATCTTGTATTTCAGTCGGCACTGCACCTGTGAAAGAGATTATTCTTTTTATAACTATAGCTGTAATTTCCACTAGTTTATATTTGGTGCATCCTTCTGTTCTGGAAACTCTCCGCCCTCTGTCGAGCGAACGTGGACTGCCTGAGGCAGACAGAGCAGCAGCAAAGACCCCACGGTGCAAAGCAGAGCAGCATTAATTACAAACATGTCACTGATTTCGACAAGTTAAAAAGGAGGAGCCGGGACAGAGGTGGGTTTTGAAGCAGCAAACACAGTCAGACTATAACAGTTTGAATAGAGCGTTGTAGATTTACTGATTGAACATGTAGAAATGAAACAGTTGATCTGGGCTGAGTTTCATTACTTGTGTAGCCTGGTGCCAGTTTAAATTTAGTTCGTGCATAAAGCTCTTTTCCAAAGACTTTATTTTAGTTTCTTTCTTGAAGTTTGGCCTTCTGAACTAAATTTTGTCATTTCTGAAAATTTTTTCTTTCCCCTAAGTCTCAACAATCCTTACTTTTCCACTTGATTAGGTTGAAATTGACATTATCACATACAACCTGAAGCTGAACAGTTGTTTCTAATTTGTATTATTGCTATTTTAAATTTTCCTTTCTATTTATGTTCTTCATGAAATCTGTATAGTTATATATGATGAAAGTTCCCAATCATTTAGCTAATGTGACATTCAGGAAGAACTTTTGGTAATATCTTCCGATGCTCCAACAGAGTTCTGACATTTCAGCCTGTACCTATTGAACACAAGCAGAATTTACATAGAAACGTTGCTGATCATCCCTCACTGCTGTTTATTAGCTCTTGCAACAGTAGTACAATCCCTCTCAAGCTATTTATAGGGTTTATGTTTCGGAGTTGCAAACCGCTGGAGTCACTCCCAGTTCTTTCAGTATTGCAGGTTATTGTGCAACAATGTGTTCCTTTACTTTCACACTCAGTGCCTTCATTTTTCACGCAAAGTCCCCTCTGAGTAAACAGTGATTTATCTAGACTGTTTTTTTTCTTTCTCTTGCCATACAGTATGACTTTTAGCCTGCAGTGTTAACGCTATATCATCATAATGATCCCATGCTGTTACTTTGTTAGCATTTGTGGGGGGTTTTTCAGCTTAGTTTTACCACAGGAGTAATTTTTGTTTAATTTAAGCCCCAGTATGTGACTCCATTCAGTATTTTCCAGCAGCCAGAGTAAACATTCAGCATGTACACTGACAAGCCACAACACTGAAAACCCCTTGTCTAATATTCTGCAGCTTTTTCTTTTAGGAAAACACATTGCTCTGACTTGTGAAAGCTTTGAGTTGTGGGGGTGTCCTGCAGTTTTTGACTAGCGTTGGCAGAGTTAATTCTCCTGCTGGGGGTGACCGCTGCCATGGAGGGGGACTTTATTCGGCCACAATGCCTTTCATGTTATCGGTGGCTTAAAGGTTGTCTGATGTGGAAAGAGAGAAACTCCTTCTGATAGGTCAAATTCGTTGTAAGATTTTTTACAAAAGAACTGGGAACTGTGTAACAGTGCAGCTGCATCTTTATCTGACTGAACAAACAATAACTATCCAGGCCGCAGTATGAGTTGTCACACTGGCTGTGATCCACCTGTTGGCCAACCCAGTTTTTCTGACTCTGGATATGTAAACATTTATGTAAAAAGAGATTACCGACCAGATATGGATTCACCCGGATATTTCTGAAAACAAATTTTAACACTTAACAACTAAAAGGAACTCAAATCTATATCATAATAAAGTGTGAAAGCTACAAAATTTCACAGCAAGTGAAGTAAAAGACCAGAATGGAAATAAAAGGAAAGAAAACTTGTCTGAACCTGTAGAATGATACGTTTTGGTATCACTGCCCCATGATTAAAGCGTTTGTTGCTGTGATTATAATTATATTATATTAAATTAATTGTGATGTTTCAGACAGACTGGCTGTTTTAAATGCTCTTTGTACAATAAAAAGAAAATCTTAAAGAAATCTAATCATAAAATAGATTATAGCTCTGAGAGACAGAGGACAAAGAGAATATAACTTTCCTCTTGTTCTTTTCATGACTTAATTTTTGGCATACCAACACTAACGGTTCAATAAGACTAGGAGTTGTTTTCCTGTTTTGTTTGTTCAAATAATTCAAATTCATCAAAAGGGTGTCAATATGTAAAGTTAATTAATCATCTCAATCTATTTATTGAAACAAAAGCCAATGACAGCGGTGGGTAAACCACAGCATAAAATGTCATCATCTCAATAACTTGTTATGTGTTAGGTGCCCTATTGGTCTGATGATGTCAAAATGATGGAGAAAATACACATTATCATTTAACCTGAACATTTAGTGCTGCATTCATGGATCAGACACTTGTTCTGGATTTTATTTTGTGGTTAATTATCTTATTAGAGAATAGCATGTTATGCAATAAGTCTTTAAATATTGAACAATTGTACATGTGCATTCAGAAGTTTAGTGAAAGTCACATAAGTTTAAACTAGTGCATTTTAGGTCCATTCTCATGTACAAAAAGCCAAATACAGCCTTTTTTGTTTTTATTTCTGTGGAGATTTTATTGAAATACATTGCAGACACAAAATCAACTAATTTGAATGCCTAATAATAATAATAATGAAAAATAAAAAAAATAGGAAAATATTATGGAAGAAAAGCATGTAATGTAAAGACAGTATTTATACAATTTTTGAGAAATTGAGAGGAGAATGCAGCAAATGTCTAAAGAAAAAACTTTGAAAGACCTTCAGAAAGTCTGGAGGACTACAACTACTTTAATATTTTCATTGGTGAAAAATATAAACATGAATGGTGGCTGAATTTTTTGTTCAAAACCATGATTAATTCTTAAAAATAGATTTAGGGTTTGTTTGTTTTTGTTGTTTGTTTTTTTTTTAATGACCAATTTCCATAATTTATGTACTGTCACAATTTTTTCCAAGATATTCACTGAAATACTGGTTGATTTTTCTATCATACGATCTAATCATTCTCCCCAGTTTATTTGTTTTATTGTCAATTAATCAACCAATTGTTTTCTGAGTCTGACATATTCAGAAAACCCAATGGCAAATCCAGCTGCAGAAGATTTTGACCTGAACTCTGAAACAGAGCTGCGCCCAAACTCTTCCAGGATCTAAATTAAAAGCAAATATGCAAGTCTAACTGTGAAAAATGACAATCACCTCTGCAACCACTCCACCTCCTATTTCAATCCCCCCCCAAATCCAAGGCCACGCTTGGTGGAGAAGCAGACAGAGTGGGAACCAGTGTTAATGTAATCTCCTCTGTTTAATTAGAGTAAGCATGGTGGGCTGCTAAAGCAAACCACATTACTCACCATCTGGTGGGGAGCGTCTCTGCTCTTAACCACACTCACTATGATTAGCCCCTACAAGACAGGATACAAACACATACATGACAGCTATTTATTCATCCTGCCACTTTCAATGCAGACACAACTGCATACCATTTAGAGAAGCACTCATAGACCTGTCACAAATGCACTGTCCTGTAATTACAATATGCCACACAACAAAGCATCCAAATTAGAGTAGTTGTCAAAGGAATAACATTATAAAACCACAAAGTGTTTAACACGTTTGCTGTAACAAAGCTCAACTTTTTATCAAGTGTGAACCCCGCATAGGTCACTAGAAAACAACATGCATACTGAACATATGTTTTAAGATATGTTCTTGAGATAAAAATGTGATTTAAAAAAAATTTATAATAATAATCTACTCAAAATGAATAAATCTTTGACTAACTAAATTGCAAGGTTACAGAAAATGTTAAATGTAGATCTGCACCTTTACCACAAGAGGGCAGCATGTTACCATGGCTGACTGCAGGAAAGCAGAGCTGGCTAATGTATGAAGGTATGTGTGTGTGTGTGTGTGTGTGTGTGTGTGTGTGTGTGTGTGTGTGTGTGTGTGTGTGTGTGTGTGTGTGTG
>JBBBVU010000009.1:13565376-13588654 GCA_037177055.1 Atherinosoma microstoma | reverse complement strand
GAAAGAAAGAAAGAAAGAAAGAAAGAAAGAAAGAAAGAAAGAAAGAAAGAAAGAAAGAAAGAAAGAAAGAAAGAAGATGATACCGGTATATAACCTTGAATCAAAATAAAATGAAAGTCATTTCTAAGAAAGTGAATCCAGTGAATGCATCTCTGTAAATAGCCTTACTTTTGCAAGAGAATACATTTCACTAGAAGGAGACATCAAGCGCTTGAGGAAATTACCAGATGGCAGCTTGTATGCCTTTGCAGGAGAACAATTTAGCTGAATGCTAATATCATTAAATATTATTAACCCCCACAACCCAGGTGATAAGAAATTCAGCTCTTGCTCCTTCACACGCAATTTACACTGCTGCCATAGTTCTTATTACTCGGTGTTTGATTTCCAAATAACTCCGTGCGACACCTGTTAGATGAGCTGAATAGATGTGAGTTGTTGGATTTGGCTTTGACAGTCAGACGAGGAGGAATTTTCTTCCTGGCAGTTTATCCCTTCATTCGGACTCTGGCTAATCCCACAGCATGCAGACAAGACACACATAAATAACTCTGTTATCAAATGTTCCTTTAGCTACAAGGACGTAATTAAGTGTCTTGTCAGTAGAAATTCAACGTGTCTTCCAGGATATGAAGCAATGGAAGGCTTTGATCTCCTATCTGATTGAGCTCAAGATATTTTCCTATATTTTCAAAAAAGCACACACACATCCTTCTCATGACAGATGTTAATTTTCCTTTTTCTATTCTTAGTGTTAATCACTTACATTTTATGAAGTACAACAAAAAAGGAACTTTAAAAATAGAAAAACAATTCAAGCAAAAAAAAAAGAAAAATCAGTGAATTGTTAAAAAGGGAGAAAGTCTCATCTTTCAGCAAGCAGACAGAGCAGACTTAATTTTGCTAAGAGATGATAGCTTTGGGTTTCAAATGATGGGGATTGACATGATATGAGACTTTTCAACAATCTGCAATAATGACCTTTTCTCAGAACTCACAAACTGTCAGGTAATAATGTATCTCAGGTGAAAACAGACAATCTTTTGGCACAGGTAAAAAGTGTTACTCTTCAACCCCCCCAGTGTCCTATCAATATTCAGCTTGGAGGTATCTCTGGAGATGATCCCCACCTCTTACAAAGACCTGGTTCAGCTTGCTTCCACAGGCCCCGTGACCCCCCCCTGGTCAAACAACAGCCTCATTCTCTACCCCGCTGCTGACCTCATTGTCTCTTTGTGAAGGGAAAATCCAGAGTTGCATTCTGTTAAATGGCAAATGGTGCATCAACTCCGAAGGGGACAGTACTCCATACCTCCGGTACAGGCCTACAGATGAGCACGGATACCACTGCCTTTCCCTCAGGACTGTATGCAAGGAAAACATGGTAAGAAGAGGGAGACTCAATATTAACTACACCTTGCTCTGTCTGTTTAGTCCAGACAGCAACACCTCTCTCACATTGCTATTTTCACTTTCACACTCACTTTCGCTTCAGACTCAGATCTCACTCGTCTCTCTGACATTTTTCTTTCTTACACATAATGCTGAGCATCTGTGCTGATCTTTTTTCAAATTGATTCCAGATATCGAAATTACGTTTGCTACACGCAACGGCTACATGACAGCAGATGCCATGGTTATTCATATAGATGAATTTTGCATTGTTATTGTCCCATTTATTAAAAGCTTTATTATAATTACAGCAATTCTCTTGATATATAGCTTATAGAAACAGCTGCTTTTCTGAGAGTTAGCTCAATAAACAAACGCACGAGAAAATAAAGTCTGTCTGAAAACCCAATTAAAGTCAGTCTAAAATCACAGTTTGTTGCCCAAGAAACTAAAAAGACAAGCCAGGGCTTCAATCAGCTCATTATACTTCAATCACTGAGAAGAAATGTCACATACACACAGATGTTTACAACTGACTGCATACATCTGGACTGGTCAGTGGTGACTAATGTTTGGGATAACAGAGCTCCTCATTTAATTGGACAGAAGCTGTCAGGTGTTGTTTGGGAGCAGATGGTCAGCACAGTTGCCAAAACTTTGTCAGAGAAAAAGAGCTGTAAGTGGAATCTGACAATCCTGCTGTATTGCTTGCAGAGTCTTGATGGAGACACATTATCAGTGATTGAAAACCCGGCAACTGTCAGTCATCCTTTTCAGTCAAAGACAACTGAAGGAGTTGTGGGGACCAAAGGAGTCCATGGCTGGTTAAAAGGCATTCATTCCACTACTCACGGTAAGTTGAAGAGGCGCACCACCCGGTCAAACTACAGCAGCAATATTGCTTTGCTGTTCTTTAGCAGTGTCAGTAGATTTGCTTTTGCAATTTCTTGGTGTCACACGTGTGTAGAATAAACCTTGTTCATTTCTGACTGTCTTGGTGCTGTGTGCATTTTTATTTAACAGCTGACATTTGATAATTCCTCTCAGTTTACATCAGGGTTCAAGAAGCATTCATGCAAGTATTAACTGTTGCTTTAGCTCACAGACTGGTGAGGCTGCTGGCAGCGGTGTGTGCGGTCGGACTCCTGGGAGGCTTAGTCGTAGGTGTCTGGTTTCTAGGTGAGTCAATGTGTCTGAGAAAGAATCACTAAATGAGCTTAACTGGAGCCGGGAAGTGGAAACAAATGTGCAGAAAAGTCTAGTTTGAACTACTCAGGCAGCTCTACGGTCTTATGTCAAAGCGAATTCAAACAGAGCCTGATTCAAGCTTGTACCAACATCTTAAAGCTTCAAAATTTGATGTAGTGCTGCAGCCAATTCTTGATTAATTGAGGTGATATTCTCATATTGTTTGTGGAAAAAAACTAAATTCCTGCAGCAGCAGATTCTTCTATTTAAGGAATGTGAGTGTATTTGATTTACTGATTAAAAAGTTATCATTATATTACAGCGTATTCCTCATGAAATAAGTAAGACAGGTTGATGAAGAGTCAAAATTAGACTTGTCAGTGCTCTCTGCTGGTCAAAATAAGTAACGTAATAGCCACTGTGGCGTCTTTGTGCTGCGGTTTAATTACTTATTTGGAGACATATTTTAATACAGATACGGCTGCAACTACCTAATGAAGCTGATCCAGTTCCTTGGCCAATTAATCCCCTGGCACTACTATATAAAACTAAAATGGGTATAAATCTTCATGTGATTCATTATTTCTATCTTCAAAAGAAGAAATCTTTAACAGGATTCCACATAAATCAGAGCTTGGCAGCCCATGAAAGTAAAACTGATACAGCAACATATGGGTTTTAAAAATAAGGATCTCATATTTAGATTTGATGGATAACAAATTGGGGATATTTCTTTTTATATGATAGTTTATATTAAATCACCTCAAACTCTTTCCTTCTGTTTTTTTAACCTCATTTCTCAGATATCCTCCAGCGTTATGGAAGCGCCCCAGTAAATTAAAGTTTAGAGAGAAGATTTTGGAACGTGCCAAAACCATTTAAAAATCATGCTATGTAATGTTTTAATTAGCTTCTTGTATTATTGGCTGCCTTCTGGATATGAAGTTATTCAATTACATCATTCTCTGTAGAATCAGATTTCTCTTTGCTCCACAGGCGTTGGTCTGAGTGTTCATTCAAGATTATCTTGTAACGTTTAGAAAAAGTTTTTGTTGCCTTTTCTTGCTGGGTGATTAATAGACTTATTAACTACATCCTTATCTGCATTTAGTCAAACTTCTGCTGAGGCCGTCCTCTTCCCAAACTTCAGTAGGGCTTGGAGATACAAAGGAGACGTCTTTCTGCAATGTGACTGAGGATGTTTCTATCGCCGACCCGAGGAAAGGTCTGTGTCTGCTCCGCTATTTAGGTTTTGTTTTCTTTCCGGGTTTCATGAATTAATCAGGGCAATGATTGTGTGGCTGCTCAGCTTACTGTTATGTGATTCATTATACGGGATCATGGGTCACTTCTGAAGTGACTCTTTCTGCCGAACAGTAGCTAAATGAATATTCAGCAGCTGCCTCTTGTTGTCTTTCGCTCACTCTTGAGAGATTCCCATTGACTGACATGAAAACATCACACATAATGACCTGTTTGTATTGACTGCATTAGCATAGATACTTGTGCTTTTCCAAATCACTGCCCTCTTGTAGAAGAGGTTGGTTCATTACTGCTGACTGAGAGCTTGTCTCTGAAGGGATTTTCAATCAATCAGGTTCAGTGTTTTACAGAATCAGCCCAGAAAACTCCCTCCTGGAGATCCAGCTGGGGAAGCTGCCCACCTGGCTGCCAGTGTGCTATGAAAGGTGGAACTCATCGCTGGGAACACTGGTCTGCAGACAACTGGGTTATCTGAGGTGTGGGATCTCACACACACACACACACATCTCCTCAGAATAATACAGATTAAGACCAGAGAACCAGCTCACTGGTGTAAATATTGCCTGATATACAAAGCTTGGCTTATTCATCATGAGTTAATACCTCATTCCTAATATTCTACAGTTTCTGAGCCTGAATTATTTGGATTCTCTCTCTTATCCATTTTTCTTATGCTCTCTTGCCAGATTGACCAAGCATAAAGGGGTGAATCTAACGGATATCGGACCAAACTACACTGACGGCTTTATACAAATTACCTCAGAGCACAAGAACAGTCTGGATAATATGTGGCAGTTCAGGTGAAGCAGTTTGTCCGATGACTTCATCTTCATAATTGTGCATGGAAAATCATGGCTACCAACAGTTTAATTGTGCTTCATTAATTAACCAATTTATTCTCATTTAGGGGGAGCTGTATCACAGGGAAGGTTATCGCATTGCAATGTTTTGGTGAGCAAATTAAACTCAACTTTTTGCCTTGATATTCCATCCAACACAGCCCAGAGCAGAGTGCATGATCATGTTCTCTGGAGCACTTTTTTGACCTGTCCAGTTGAACTCCTTTCTGATGAATGGATCCCTGTGTAGAGTGTGGAACACGTGCAAAGCTCCCCAGGATAATAGGTGGGGTTGAGGCCACGCTGGGCAGGTGGCCTTGGCAGGTCAGCCTCTACTACAGCAACCGTCACACCTGCGGAGGCTCCATCATCACCACTCAATGGATAGTCACAGCTGCCCACTGTGTACACAAGTAAGACTGCTGACCTTAACAGCATTATAGGTCAAAGGTCACAGCAGCTGTGAAGGACAACAATCAGTCATTAACAGCTGCACAACGCTGGATACCATCCCTCTTATCAGTGTCTGCCTTATGTTTTGTTCTTTCAAATGTCAGCTACAGGCTACCTCAGGTATCCAGCTGGGTGGTCTATGCCGGCATCGTGACCCGCAGCACTGCTAAAATGTCTCAGCATACAGGATATGCTGTGGAGAAAATAATCTACAACAAAAACTACAACCACAGGAGCCATGACAGCGATATAGCCCTGATGAAGCTGCGAACACCCCTCAATTTCTCAGGTGTGTCTCTTGACAAGCTTGAGTTGAGGCATGAAACACAAAATGTCCATACATGAAAAATACAGTTCCCCCTGTCTATCAAACTATGTGGAGATGAACAGATTTGAAACAGTCATTTAATCCAGCCTGTGATGTTGTAGCCTGTCAGAAAGTTTCTTTTTCCGTTTTTAACTAGATACAGTCAGGCCCATCTGCCTGCCCCAGTATGATTATGATATCCCAGGTGGTACGCAGTGCTGGATTTCTGGATGGGGTTACACACAACCTGATGGTGGTGAGTTGCTGCTGCACTGCTCTAAATTTTCTCGCTGCCACAAGTCTAATTCAAACATAGTGACAGAGTGTGACAATGATATTAACAGAGCAGCCTTAAAATGCATCTTCCCTCTTTCAGTTCAATCACCTGACACCCTGAAAGAGGCACCAGTTCCTATAATAAGCACAAAGAAATGCAACAGCTCCTGCATGTACAATGGAGAGATCACGTCACGGATGCTTTGCGCCGGATACATCGAGGGGAAAGTGGATGCATGTCAGGTCAGATGCATGTTTTGACAACTATTTTGTAGAAGCTTATTAAAGATTCATCCTCTCTTGTGAGATTTGTTCACAGCTGTAATAAAGAATTTCTTTATCTACCCCTCCAGGGGGACAGTGGGGGTCCTCTGGTTTGCCAAGATGAAAATGTGTGGAGGCTGGTTGGGGTTGTCAGCTGGGGGACAGGCTGTGCTGAGCCAAACCACCCTGGGGTTTACACCAAAGTAGCTGAGTTCTTGGGCTGGATCTATGATATGATTGAGGTAGACATGACATGTCACCACATATTTTGACAGTTCATAAATCATAGGGTAATGCTAATGTATTCTGCCTTTATATGACAGCTGTTCTCAACTAAAACTAATAGCCAGCTTATTATCTAGGAATCAGTACAGAATTTAGTTACTGATACAAACGAGTCTGCAAAATTGTCAAAATCTGCCCTAATGTGATCAGTGCCTGTGTTGTTTATTAAGGTTCACTGGGGTCTTAACAGGAGCTTTTGTTTGAATATTCTTCATCCTAATACTTGAATTTGATTGAAATGCTTTTTAATGGCATATATATATATATATATATATATATAAAATCAAATATTCCTTCTAAGATACTGAACTGAGAAAAAAACATGTTAAGAGGTCCCTAATTTCATCCAACCATTATCAATTAATTTCATATAGTAACACAAAGGAATCTGCACAATGAATTACAGCGTACTATTTACTAATGATTTCTCTCTCTTTGCAGAATTATTCATAGCTCAAGGAACACAAGAAGAGGATGCTGCTGACATAACGGGATATTTGAAAATTATATATTATATTTATACTTTAAATGTCTGTTATATAATGTACACATATACAGAGTGGAAATATATAAATACATTTTTATGTTATATTTTTCATGTAATAAGTATAAATTATGCTTCTGGACGACGTGTCAAGCGTGTTCATTGAACGGCAGATGCCGTTTTCGCCGCTAGGTGGTGACTGTGAAACGTTTCATGACGTTTCCATAGCAACTGACAACATTAGCCGAGCTTGTATCACTTAAGACGTTTAATGTGACATAGTTTAACAAGTTTGTTCGGTTTTTGTGAAATATTTCCAGATTTTTAATAGTTAAATTCTCCTCCAAGGGCAGAAATATTATTGAGGACACGACAGCCAAGCTGGTTTTGGAACTTCAAAAGGACAAACTTTGAAGTTTTTTCTACTTGTTTAATAAATCAGAAGCTAACAAGCTAGCAGTGGGGCCAGATAAGGTTGCTATTAAGAGATCCATTTTAAAATGTCATTCACTGGAAGTACAGAGAATGTTTTGCAGCAGGTCAACCAGTTTTGGTCCATGCTGGATGATCTTTCGCAAAATGACCCCGCAGCCTACCGCAAGTTCATTGAGAAACAGATGAAGGAAAGAGCTAAATTCAGTACACCACCTGAGCTCCACTCTTGTGTGCGCACTCAAATACTGGTAAGTTCCATATGTCTCAACAAGTTTAAGACTGCAATTTGACCTGGCTTTTAAAGACCCTTATTTCCCTTATGTTCTATGATTGAATTTGCAAGGACAATTCCCCCCCCCCAATAATATATTATTTTTCCCATTTTTAAATCGATACTTTTACCTCCACTTTTTTTTTTTTAAATGAGAACTACGTTTGATGATAATTATTGAAAAATAAAGTACAAAGTAAGGTCCCCAGTTTGAAATGACCTTGGGGCAGAATTATATTACATTTTCTAAACTGTCAGGCAAAGCTAAAAAAGAGTGTTTACTTTTTGAGAAGCTGAAACATGTGTATTTACTAAACATGATGGGATGATTGTCAAAGTGTCTGCCACTTAATCTTATGGTGACTAACTGTCCAGCTGTTTAAGCTCTGCCTGGCTCCTCATACTAAACATCTTTCAGCATGTTCTGTAAAGCTGTCAAGCCTGGGTCCATTTATTACAAAAAAAAACTGTGGCATGCTGTGACATTCCCTTTGACAGTCCGTGTTGTTATCAGGAACCAAAACCAGGCTTGCTGTACATTAATATATGCAGCTGGAAATATGTGCCTGCACCCCAGGATCTAAGCAGCCCTTTATCAGTGTGTGAAGGAAAACTGGAAACAGGCATAGATGAAAACCAAGGTACTTCTTAAGCAACTAAACTATCTTGTGTTACATGACATAAACAAGGTATTCAAAGGCTTTTGTCCACAGGCCGGTTTGCTGTGTTGGATGTGGCATTTAATCCTGCAGTGCTACAAGAGAGCAATGAAGATAAAGCAGACATTAACAAGGTCTATGTGCTGGCCCTGAGCTTTGCCCAGCGGCAGCATGGGATGCGGTTATCTCAGGAGTACACTGTTGTCAACTGCTGCCCAAAAAGTAGTCCAGGTGACTTTCACCATCGTCTTGGGTTTCAAATGCAGCCCAACACCCCTATACAAACAGAAACAGGTAGAGTAAATAACCCTTTTACTCTGATAAGCTGCGGCAAGCCCTTTATGTTGAACCTATTTTCCTTTCCTTTGAAGGTGTATTATCTTTAACCTCCCACCAGTCTCTCATAAGCCAAAGTCTTCCTTTTTACAGTGAGCCAGACTCCTAGTGCCCTCCTGAGGCAGATCTCCTCTCTACGATCAGAGAAACAAGACGAGGTCTCCACAGCCCAAATTATCAGTAAACCCTCGGAGCACATAAAGAAGGATTTGATCCAGGTCATTTCCACCACCTTCGTGGAGCCTCAGAAGCCAGAGTACCAGCTTGAGGTGAAGACTGATACAGCAGGAGTTCCTTGCAGCGTGGAGCTGACAGTAGAGCTGCCAAAGGTACGCTCTATGTCAGAGTGCCAGCTGAGTGTGTCCAAGGTAAATGCTTACACACTCCCCTGAACAGTTATAATGAACCACTTTAGATCCCAGTGTGCATCAGTGCATGGCTGGGTGTTATAAAAAAATAGGCTATTGGCCTATAGTGAGTGTTGCAGTGTACTGAATGTGTTTTGCTTTGTAGGAAGATGTCTTACTGGAGGTGGAAGATGTTTACTATTTACTTCTGGAATGGCCAAAAACCGTAACCGAGGACACTGCCTCTGCCATCTTCAACAAGAAGAAACGAAGACTCAGGTTGAAAGTTGATGTTTTGTGAATATTTTCTAAAAACAATGATACCCCAGAGGAACTAACCCAAACAAACTTGCAATGCAATGTCAAAAGCAGAGTATACTGAAGGGGGAGCCATGCTCTGCCTCAAACTAACAAACACATATTTTGCCTGTAAACTGATCTATTTTTAATGGCAAAATATTTTTTTCATACAAATGTGTAACAGTGTCCCTTTGTACCTTGTGGTCTGATCTGCAGCAGCTGATTTAATTCCTCCCAGCCTCTAAAAAAAATAATTGTCATTAATGACAATCTACTAATATGTGGGTGTTTGAGTGTAGGTGTATAATGGCTAGAAGCTGGTGCACAGCATCATTATCATATGCAAAGGGGAATAATTGTCCGCAAAATGATCCATTCAATAATTTATGTTTATTAAAACATCAAAATCGATGCAGAACAACAACATCACTGTTTGGCAATCCGGAACATGTAAAAAAAAAGTCAGTAAACGCTTTCATTTTGACACGCATGTGTTATGCACTGATTACAGCCTTTATGGAACAACTAACATTCTTTTGTATTTCAGAGCTTCAAGTATTGCATTACTGACCATTAAATTGTAATTCCATTTGTTAATTATTCGCTGCAAACATTGTGTGATATGCATTCAATTAAACAAAGCATAACCCAAATTCTTGGTATGAAACATTCATTTTCAAAACATGGTTGTGTATTGAGAGGCGTTATATCCATTGGTCCCAGTTAATTGTATAATAGCTATTCTTTCTTATGGCATCACATGTATTTATAGTGGCTTCCTGGTCCAGTGGGAACAACTGAGGTTTGCAGTGGTGATCTCTGGTGTTTGGGGCTCTACCGCCGCTCTCCATGGTCCTCCTCCACCCACGCTACAATCTTCCCCTCCCAACCAGGCACAACTGCTCCATCTTGAAACACCTGAACAGCCAACAGAGCAGAATTTACATATATGAGAGACGTGCATCTAAAATGTACAACACAAATCTTTAGATGGGAAGTGAAAATAACTACTCAGTGTTTTCAGATTCTTCGGAATAGAAATGAGTCACCTTGAGGTGTTTTTAAAAAGAGCAGGTGTAGTTGGTATTTGCATATTTTGCCTGCTGATGTTGCTGTGAAAAGATGTAGGGGCTGTTATTTTACTCCCACGCCTACCTCCTCTTTCACTGTGCCAAACTCTGGGTCAAGGGCCTTGAAGTGGTATCTGAAATTGCCTTGTCTGTCTACAGCAGCCTTGAAGTCTCGAAGTGTCACTTCACCCAGCCTGTAAGCACACACACTGTCAGTCATGATCTATGCATTCAAACACCCACATAAGCTTCTCTGGGATTAACATAAAGCCACCAAAGAACCCATTTTAAGGCTCTGGTCATGCCTCAATCCAGCTCTAACCCAAACAGCAATTTGTCTGAAAATCACTCTCGGCAGTGAAGAAATAAACAAAGACACAGCTATATAAACCCACCATTAAGTGCATTTTATGTTTACCTTTTTGGGATGTTAATCAGAAATGGAGTGAGCGAACGATCTGTGAAGTAGAGTACTTTAGTGGAGACGGCAGCGTCTAATCCCGGGCTGCTGTGCGAGTGCGCCATTTCTGGAAAAAATAACAAGAACAGGAAATGTTTTTCCACAGTCAGAATCTGAAATGGTTCTACAAGCAGAAATGCTGTCTCTTTCCATAGCAACATAACTGAATGAGACAATTTGATTCAGCGGCCCAAATTGAGATCTTGCAGGTATTTTGTTTGTCTCACTTGAGCTCGGCGGCCAGGAGTCACGGTCTGTTGAGTTGGCTCTCCGTCCTGGTGATTTAAATTCCTCCTAGAAGAATGACCAGTTACTCATGGTAAACAGTCGAATGTCTCATAGTTGTTTGAGTCATCATGTGTCAGGTGACAAACATGCTACAGCTTTTTAAAATTCCCTGAGATAGTTCGTTTAAGTGTTTACCCCTCTGTCCTGTCTGCGCTGGGTGTCTAAGGAGTGCAGTCGGTCCATGAGACTGGCCACGCCCTGCTCCAAAGTGTCCAGGGTGTGATGTTGAGGGTCATGGCCCGAGAAACCGTCCCTTAAACTGCGAAGTGCTTCTCTTACGAGCTGCAGCTCCTCACCCTGTGAAAAACAGCCTCATTATAGTCTATATGTATAAAAAAAGTTTCAGTATTTTTTACTTTTGCATGATGAGGATTTAAGCAGCTCAACGCCTCAGGGTCCCCTTTCTTATACTTTTCATTACATAATGCTCCACTTTTGTTCAATGGGGGATTGTTCTGAACTGCAGGCATGCTAGTTTAGGACCTAGATTGTTTTGCTTGGGATTCATGCTGTTGTATTAGCTTCAGAATGTGGATGGACACTGAGCCTCATTCATTATCATTCAATCGTTCTTACGAACAAATTTGTTCTTAAGTCCTACGCCTGTGGCATTCATCAAAATCTTCCTATGGTGGATTTGTTCGAACACTCAGGAGTACTCTTAAGAACATTTGAATGCCAACATGTTTGAACAGACTCAGCTTTTGCGTTGTTTTTTTTCTGTTGTTCTGTTCATTGAAATGCAACAATAAAAAAATTACAGTAATGATTTTGTCAGATTTTTTGAATAACTTTTGGGAATTTATAGAGCATTTTGTTATTTAATAATAAATAGTGAGATATTGCAGATCAAGTCCTAACGTTATGGTTTTCCTCAGGGGAAAAATGAAAATCTTTTTTCAGTCATTCATTCAAGAACAAGTCGCAGACAAGACGACAATTTAATTCTACTGCTGGTCTCCTGACACCATCAGTGCGATCGACTGCCCACGTGCCAGATCTATTCCCTCAACAGCGAGAATATCCCTGTTTGTTATGAATATCCAGGTCACCTGTGACTCCCAGATCCACCTGCTGAATGTGGTCTTTGATTGTTCCAATTTCCCACAACGGTGCCTTTTTATTACAATGATTAGTTTTATGAGAAAATCAAGGTTATGCCATGGTTGCCTGGTTAATAACACCACTGACCGACTCATCATCATTCATCAGATGTAAAACTCCATCAGCGCATCGCATCTTAAAAAGGATGCCGCAGCAGGAGGCAATTTGCTTTACAAACTGTAGAAGGTACAGCAGGCTAATGAAAATTTATCCTATGGTATATTTTTTCCCCCCTTTAGCCTGACCATTGACCGTATATTATTAGGTGCTGACGCACTCACGGGACCTGACTGCAGGCTGCTGTCCAAGTTCGGGAGTAATTATTTCGCTTTTGTACATAAAGCTGCTTTTATATGATTTAAATGTCACCATGTGGTTATTTATAACCATGTGTATCACTTCATCAGGTTTCAGTGCACATTTTTATCATCACTTTTTTGTTTGCATTTGTTCTTTTGGCATTGTGTTTTTTATGTTTTCCTTGTCTGTCTCATGTCTATCTGTGTCTGTCTGCACATGGCCCATAAGTCTTGATATTTTTATGGTCATTTTTTGGACATTTACCTTTGCAAAGTAGGGCCAGCTGGTCTGTCCTTTCAATTTACGATCTAAGAAGAAAGATACAAACAATTTTTGCAGTCTAATCTGATCTGGCAGACGCTTTTTGTAAAAAACTTACAACTTCAGAACAAATCTAAGAAGATTCATGAGAAGATATTGGTGAATGAGGCTCATTGTCTTTTTTTCCTTGCTAAAGACATACTGCACCAGATAGCAAACTTATTTGGGCATAATCTGGACCACTATGGGCTCTCAAGTCTCAGTTAAACTGTATATTTGTGCTAAACACTCTTGTCTAGACTACCTTCACAAGTATTTGCTATTGAACTGTGTTCAGGCAGGATGGTACTGCTCGTCTTTACCATGGAGGGCCCGGCATACCTGATATCTACCAAAAATACATTAGAATTATGCTTTTTCACAGGATCAATTTTCACTTCATCTCAGTCCATATCAGTATATCTTAAATTTTGCTTATACCTGTTTTTCCAATTTCTTTGCAAGTGCACGCAGTTCTTTCATAACAGAATTTATTTTTAATGCCGTGCTGCCTGAGGGCCAGACAGTTATGGCCTTGACTTAGGTCTGTTTGGATTCTCTGAAACTTTGAATAATATTAAATACTGATCATGAAATGTCCAAAGTATTGACTATTTCACATCGAGCAACATCTTAAATTGTTTAATTATTTGACTTCACAATCTTACACAGCTTTTTCTCCCAACTTTACTTAAAGAATCAACCTCATTGAGTTGGGTCCTCCCAGCTCTTTCTACACTAATCTGCTGTCAGTTGGCATTTTTATATGTATTCTGCAACTTTTCTAGTCATGTGATGACCCTGTTCCAACTTTACTGGGACATGCTGCATGTTGCAAGCCTTTGATTGAAAACTGCGACAACTCTTTTGGGAACAGGGTTGTACATGGAATTTGATTTTCATTAACAAAGTGAAAAATATAGTTACAAGCAATTAGGTTTTGGATTAACTGATCGAAATGTTCATTCTTAGTTAAATTCAATGAAACAATACTGATGTCACGATTTCAAGTTGAAACTTTTTCAAAAGATTTTCCTCATTGTACAATTTGCTTATTCTTATAATTGTAGATATGCAGTGTTTACCTAATTTATTTTTTATTGTATTTCCTTTTCTTACCAAAAACAAACTCTTTTACAATAAACCATCAAAATAAATTAATTAATAGAAACAATGAGTACTTACTGGAGCATTGTGTTGGAAAGCTGGAGGGGAAGTTGATGCCACTGAGTTACTGTAGCCACCACTTTCACTCCTGAATGACTGACAAATGGGAAAAATAATAAATAAAGATGTGCTCTATGTTTACGTTATTATTAGAAAATGCTATGAAAAAAGAGGCCAAACTGTAGCTGTAGCTAAAGCAAAGCCAGATGGAGCCAATACCTCAAAATAAAAAAATCACTGTAGTTAAAACGCTATTAAAAGCACATCAGTGAGTCACAATGTTGCACTGGGTGACATGTTTCCTTGTCTTTTTTTTTTTTATTATGATGAACACTGCAGCACTGTGGCTTGTGTTGAGTCATTCTCACATTCACCATCCTGCTGCAAGGAAAGCTCACTGGTGCAAGAAATCTGTATTAATCTACTGCTGAGAATAGTCCTCACAAATGCTCAATTTGCTCCTGTGGTGCATATGGAATACAATGCTGATTTGTATGAGGAAATAAAACGTACTTTTAAAGCGACATGCTGCTTTAATGCATCGCCGATTTTGTTTTATCACGGGATTTGTTGACAAAAGAAGAGTGGGTGCTGCCTCGTGTTAAGTAGTGTGTAACTGTGATATGAAAAAGGCTCTCTTGGCATTCTTATTCAAGATTTGGATTTACATCTTAACATCGAGTGTGCTGCGGGGAATACTTGAACCGTGTCATGCTCCATACCCGTCCATGGCTGACTTCGTGTGCTTTATGCTGAGCTTCATCAAGCTTTTGCTGCTGTTGCTGCAGTATTCTGTCCTTCCTCCCAAGCTGCTGCTGTTATCACAAGACAGATGGATGACATAAAGTAAGCCTTTACCTACATGTGTTCAGCTCAAGAATGCATTGACTAATAAATAATGAAAGACTATACCTCATATTCACTAAGCGCTTTGTTTCTTTCGCTCAGCTTTCGTTTGAGCTCTTCCTGCAGGCAGATACTGTACATGAGTGTGATACAAAAGTCCAATATTTCTCTCACATATACTTTCATTCACAGGTCAAACAGGCCAAATAATTTATCAGGTCAAAAGGAGATCATCACTTGTCTCACATTTTCTCCCTCCAACTGATCTTTGGCCATGCTGCACCTCAGTAGTTCCTGCTTTAGCTGCAGCACAGCGTCTTCCTGCACTGCCAGGCGTTGCTGCAGAGCATCCTAATGAGAGAGAGAGAGAGAGATCAAAGACGAGAAGACACTAATACAGATCCACCTGCCTTATCAATGGCCTCCAGCCACTACTGAATTTGTCATCTTTGTAAAGAAATGAAAAGTAAGTGTTAAAAAATTGCAGAATCATCAGTTTGGGAGCGTTCAAAATAGAGGAGATTGATTTATATCCCCTAATCCATTTTAATTCACAACATAAGTACACAATTAGAGTAAGAGGTTTACCTTGATGGCCTGAATATGCCGCGTTTCCTGTTTGTGCCTCAAAAGTTCCCTCTAAGAGCCACACACATGAGCAGAAACATTAAAGAAAGGGAATCTGGTTGTTAGGCAACTCATCTATATTATTTCTAATTACATTTGCTTACTGTACCTTGAGATCAAGGGCTTCCTCCATGCTTTGGTCCAGACGACTGCGGATTAGAACCTTCAAAGGGAGAGGGTATGAGCAGGATAATTAGAGAAAGGAAAAATGTCAGAACATATGAGGAAGCAATGAGAATAAATGACAGTCGGCTAGCAGATCAGAGAGAATCATCTGTTCTCCGTGGCGGCTGCTCTGAGAGGAGCGATGGCTATAAACATCATCGCAACAGAAGGACTGACATGGACACTTCACGCAGTTAAGTGTTACTTTCTCAAGTTAACAGAAAGAGGGCACTATACTGTACCAGCTGCTGTTCTGTGCTCGCACGGTTATCTCCAAAGCTTGCTGATCCATCCTGGTCTTCCTCAGGGAGGGAGCCATGCAGCAGCAAAGCCTGAGGACAGAAAACACACGGGTAAAGGCAAGCAGTGATTATTAAATATATGTCAGTGAAGCCTGATACGTTTCTGTGCTGCACTTCTGTATTTTCAATTCAACTCAGATGAACTCTTCACAAAGAACTGCTCAGCAAGTGAGTGAATTTAACGCAATTAAAATGAAATCACACTGAAAAGTTTGTGCACACTTTAACACAGTTGGAAGTGACAGTTGGTTTATGTGTGTCATTACAGAGAAACGTCGACTCTGTGAAAGTCATCGGACACATCTATTTTTAATTTCTCTGTAGTGTGAGAACTTTTTGCACCTGCAGTTCCTTCCTGAATCCTGAATACAAGCAAAGACTTAATGCATCATTATCTTTTTTTCCCCTTTTACTGTCAGAAGACAAAACAGCTTTTCTTTCTTTATCTGGAACAGTACTCTAAACCTTCCCTTCCCATGTTTGGTTAATAAACTACAAAGAAAAGCATTCACAGTAATGGCATTGTTTGATATTGCATAAACAGAAAATTGTTTTCCCCTTTCTGTACACCTTATTAACCTGGTATAAAGTGTGAAATTTGGATTACACATTTGTAGTTGTTGACCTAAATTATTATTATGTGTTGATCTCTGCCTTGTTATCTGCTTTGTTCTTTATTGGCTGTATGTATTGCTTTATTGCACATATATGAATATGTTTTATCAATAATAATAATAATGAAATAATTTTTTACTTTATTAATCCCCATTGGTAAATGTACTATAGAGCAATGGGCTGCCATATTTCGGCACCCAGGGAGTAGTTGTGGGGGTTAAGGGCTCAAGGGCCCACAGTGGTTCACCTCTGTTGGCACTGTATGTAATCATGCAAACAGAAAATAGGTAACAGGGAGAAAGCACTATATTAAACACAAATATGAAGTACCAATTATTTCTAGGTATGAAAATATAAAAAGAGTACATTACAGGATTATTACTGCAAAATACTTATGATGCTTGCAACATAAAAAAAAGCATTCAAATAAACCAGAAAGTATAATTCAGACAGCTATAATGATGTCTTTAAAGAGCAAGATGTCAAGATCTGTAGGTTTTTTGGTTTAGTTTTTTCTATTGTCTTTTTGGTTTCTGGTTTTCAATGTCTCAGTGTTGTCTTGTATTCTGTTTTATTTTGTAGGTTTATCCCCTTCTGTATTCTATTCTGTTCACTTCCTGTTCATCACACCTGGTTTCATTTGCTAATTGCCTTCACCTGCTCCTCGTTTAGGTAGCTCACCTCAGTGTATATAAATCCTCCTCAGTTTCTTTTGTTCACTGCCAGACTGTTGTCATTGTTCCTCTGGTGGCTTCCTCGTGGTCCTTGTTGTCTTACCACTTAGTTTTGTTTTTCAGGTGTTGTTACTTTTTGGTTATCCTGCTGGTGCAGTGCCTCTAGTTTTCCTAATTAAACCTTGGATCCTTATGTCCACCTGCATCCAGTGTCTCACTCTGCATTTGGGTCCAGCTTCCTCCATGCACCGTGACACAAGATTTTCAATGAACAAATTTCCATCAACTTGATCTATCTTAATGTAAAACATAAGCCAAATCCTGTAAAAGAACTTATAGAGTCTGGAGAGAATTATGTTTGTAGTTTTATTCTTTTTATTCTATTAATATTCAGCAACTTAGATGTTTTTTAATCAGTGAAAATAGTGCAGATGTTTGGAGAGAACCAGGCACCTGACCAGGCTAAAATCTCACCTGATGCCGTTTTTAACCTGCAGCCTTCTTCGGATTCATCTGCAATCTGTTCAGCCTTCATCTAGAGTTTTTCAAAGCTGCTGTGCCATTTGTTTTAAAGTTTGTTATCATCCGGGGTTACCTGTAGGCGGAACACCATCCTTCTGGCTTCCTGCATCTCCTTCTCCAGCTGCTCCTGGTGGGCATCAAGCTGCTCCTCCCAGGACTTCTCTTCCTCCTTCCCATCATGCCCGAGGGAGGGACACAATCCACAGAAAGAAACCTCCTCTGAAAAGAAGAGAGGGACAGAGGAAATTAGTCTATAGAGCTTTTTTTTTTCTTGTTTTCCTTTCTGTTTTTTTCACTGCATCAAATCTGGCTCTATAAGAGTTGATGTGCAGCCAACAAACCTGGGACAGATTTCCTCTCTGTCGGCTCAGATTTGTCTTCCAGAGGTTCCCCCTGGTTCTCAGACTGATCATAGACTGTTTCGTCTTTAAGGGTGTCAGTGGACTGGGTGATAACGTAGTCTTCTTTAGGGGAGTGAGCAGGGCTGGCTGAGCTGAGACTGAAACAGATGGAGGGAACAGGCAAGAACGAATGTGTTTATATCCTGCCAAAAGAACAGCAGTAAATAAACCAAGCAACATAAAATGGAGATTTAGACTTTAATGACTCCCAGAGGAGCACCGAAATGGGAAATAATCCCATCTGGGCAAAATATTTTAAACCCAATCCATTTTTAACATATACTGCCTCTAAGAATACCAATAATGAAATGAACAAAACTGCAGCTGAACAAATTTGAAACCTGTTGAGTACTTGCACAACAGGAGCTGGAATGCTACAACCCAGTCATTTTCTTCACAGGAAATTCTTTACATATTTTGCACCCCGGTTGATCATCATTTCAAAACATGATAATTTCATGGTGTCTGGAAAGCTTCTTCTATTGCAGCCAGGTTTTTGTTTTTGGAGAGCATCTCCAGCAGCCCAAGGCTGAGGCCAGCTGCCATTGTTACTTTTTTCATGTTTGTAGAAATAAGATACGGCTGCTGTGACCTATGACATACAGCATTATGCATGGTCATGTAACAGGGGGTTCCTTCTTTCCCCCTGTGTATGCATGTGAAAACAGGCCAGTCACTGCAGAAACAGGTCTTAACTTGATGGTAGCAAAATCCTAAAAAAAGAAGCTCAGAACTCATCACTCTACACCTGAGGCTAAATAACCAAGAAGGGAGAAAATACCATGGGTTTAACTGTGGGATAAAGTCTTGTTTAGAAACCAAAGAATCTCCTCCAGGATTTCATTTGCACGGTTAAACATGTCCCTCCCTTAAATATGGGGCAAGATTTAGACTTTAGCCTGGGAGGCTTTTCTGCCTATCTACTGGCATTATTCAGCTGAAGCTGATATCACAACAGACAGCGAACACTTGTATCACTTGTTACTGCCTCTGTGTGGTCCATGTGCACATATCCCAATTTCAAACAAATTGGGAACAAGCCTGAAGCAACTTCATCTAATATGTGAAACTGTTTTGAGAAGGAAATGAGGGACTAATGTTAATACATGCTAAGTGATATTCAGCACGTAGTGTTCATCATCTTCATCTCTGTAGCTTTGTGAGGAACTCTAACATTAACAAATTAAATCAAAGTAGAAGTAGGGATAATATGATTTTACAGGTTGTCAGTATAATTTTGAGAAGTTAGGATCAACTTGAAGCAGGTGTGGGTGTACATTTTTATAGTAATCTGTGCTTTTGTTATATTTCAAAAAATTAAACTGACCAGCAAACTATTATGACATCGCCCAGCTAGCCTCTAACTTACAGTAGTCATTTAAAGAACCCGTATTATTCATTCTTTCATTAATGTCTATACTCATTTTATCTTTATTGTTTTTGAGTTCTACAGATGTGGGATCAATACAGTCTTTCTCTGTGTGTAGCTATTTAGTAAACATAGAATGTCTTCCACAGGAGAAGAGATTTTGGTCTTTTAAAATCTGAACAGCCCACATGTAAAGTATCTCAATTGGCCTCTGACATAAACTCCAAACTCAATTTAGAAAACCTGGGCAACATTAAATTGTGTTGGCTTCATTCAGCACACTAAAAATGTCTGATAGGTTGTTCCTCCCTGCACTCCCACAGGGTCATTGCACCAGTTCACATTTAAAACTCGAGTCGAGCGTCTTATCAGATGCTGCTGTAATTATCCTTAAGTGTTTTTCAAGAGTGGATCGAAGAAGCGGCGTCCTTCTAATCTTGTCATTGCACATGATGACATGTTGGGAATAACTTGTAACACAGTCTCAGGGCAGAGTTCATATCAATTTTAAAAACTTATTATGGATTTTCAAACCTGATTTTGCACCAACAAAACACATGCATTTCAATTTGGAACATGCAGGTTTAGCCAAAAGATTAAGCGCTGCATGGGATTTGCTGAAGATGAGCCTCAATGTATCAGATTAACGTCGTTTGATCAGCACAGTGAAAAGTGTATACAGTTTCTCCGTCACTTTACCAAAAGGCGAGTTTAAAATTCTCTGATACTTTCTGAGTCTTTACTTTTTATGCACACATGTTTAAGAGTTTGTTATAGGTTCAAAACAAAATTTCCTCTTTAGGCTTCTCAGATGTTCAAATTATAAAGCTTACAAATACTAAGAGGCTAAATGATCCAATGTTACACAAAGAAAAGCCAAGAAAGTTCGCACCTTTGCAGCTAAACTTGGTTTTTTTTCTCTATTCTTCACATTTTAAGGCCCTTCAGATTTATATTGTTGCACCATTTGGGAACCACTTAATTAAAATACAGTACAACATATCAAGTAATCCACTGCTTTAGTCAAAGCTGTCATTTTTTTTATTTAGAAGATCTTTATTTTTGCTACTCCAAGTGCATGTAGATGATAACAGAGTCAGAAAATAGTCAATTTCTAAATAGTTTTTGTGCTTGATTACTCTATGACCAGTCAAAAGCAGGGTGGGGGGAATCCGTTAATTTAACAGCATAAGCCAAAATGATGCTATTTCTGATCTGACTGATGAATGTGGCCCAAATCTAAGATGAGAGGATGCCTTTCTTAAAATGTAGCCACAGTTCAAATGTTGGCTTGGGGGAGAAAAAAAGCGTCTTTTTAAAAAAGAAATATTAACTGAAATGTGTCATTTTCATCTGAAATTTAACATTACAGAGACAGAAAAGGCAGTTAGACAATGGTTGCTAGGCAATAGCAGCTCAGCTCATGCAGACACATAACGGGACACACCCACATCTTCAGCACTAAACACCGAACAATAACCTGCACAGTCTGAGTTTTGAGGTCTAATTCTAAGAATATAATGAACTTCTAAAAGTAGAATTAAGATGCAGATGCTAATCAGGTGGGAGTTCTTTATTTAGGCCTGATGAACAGGATACATCTGCCACTGCATTCATGCACTGTGGATAAAAATAACGGCCTATAGCTTGGCATTATGTTAGAATAATAACAACAACAGAGCAGGTCTTACCATTTCATCTGTTTAGCTCCCATGCTGGTGATTTCATAGGCTTAACCACCCATACAGTCGGAGCCCTGCATCTGGGTGATGCCCTGCTTCTCAGTCGGGACCATCGTCCAAACACAGCCGGAGGCAGCAGGGAAGGGAGCAGCCCACAGGAGCAGCGACCACAGGAGCCTCCACGTCGCACACTGGCTTCAATCAGAAAATAACAGCACACTCAAATCCTCTGCAGCAGCATATTCCTAAAACATAAAGCTCCAAATCCTAATCAAAAGCCCCAAACCCTTCCTCTAAATCATACCAAGGCTTGGTCCAAACTGGCAGAGAGAGGCAGGGAGGGACAGAGGGAGAGAGGATTGGTGCTCAGCTACACTGAAGTCTGCCTGGTTTCTCTTTGCACTCGCCTGATGGTTGAGCTCACCAGCTCCCATTCACGAACACAATGTTTTTTGTTCCTTGCCGGCAGGAACTGATGCAGCTCTTGTGCATCTCTTTCACTTTTTTTCCCCTCAGTCAACCTTTTTGCATTTATTCCCTCTTTCCTCCCTCCCTCCCGTCTTCCCCTCTTTCTCTTCTGCTTGGCTGAACTGGCTTTGTATCAGTCGGTCCTTCCTTCAGTAAGCAAGGATGTCAGACATGGCTCTGTCTGGGTGTGTTTACCCTCCCCCTTCTCCTTCCTCATTCCTCCTCCCTCCTTTTCCTACTGCTCTCTACTTTCACGAGTAGGAGGAGGAGGAAGGAGAGGGGGTTTCTTTTCTTTTTTTCCTCTGCTTTTTGTGTGCTCACTGCAGCTAAAATAAGAACTAACATATGGATGAAAGGTGGCTTTAAAATCTGGAGTCTTCTGTCAAAAAAACCAATACATAACTACATAAAAACATATACCTAGACATTTAGGGCGAGCAAAGAGCTACTTGAAGAGAAGATATAGAATGGAAACATCAGCCTGTAATTACAGCTCTTCTCATATCATTCATTATCGGTTCCTGTTGTGAAAACAAGGACCTAAAATAAACACTAAAACATTAAAGTTGTCAGTTTTATGATTTCAACAGCAGGCAATATAAGCAAAGCATTTTCTCTAACATGTGCTGCTCATGTTAAATATCCCTCTGAAAGGTATTTGGGCTGAGCTGACGACCACTGAGCTGTTAAATATGTTGCTGGTGTCATCAGCAAAACTGAAGTAGCTTTCTATGTGACAGCTTGCAGTTCTGTCCAGGACAAAATGACAATTCTGTATGAGCACCATCAATGCATGCTTCAGCAAGCTACTTTGCTGCAGACCCATGAATATGTATGTGAAGCACCAGACTAATGCAGCGTTAGATTTAAGCAGGAAAAGAGCATATGCAAAGTTTGTCACAGGCTGTGTGCAAAAAGACAAACACTCCCTTTTTTTATGAACATTACATATTTACTGTATTGTGTTATACAGCAAGCAAGAGAGTTCAAATTATTTGTCAACATTTTGCAATCAAACTCATTCACATAAAACTGTTTATTTGTTTTATTATCAAAACCTTTAATACTTTTGTAGCGTTAACGCACCACAGTTTTAATTCAATTCAAAACAAGCATATCATACAGGTTTCAGGGTGTGGCAAAGAATAACATATCAATGTCTTCATGATAATAAACATTTGTTAGTATCATAATTTCATATCAGTTCATAAAATCAGAATCAAATTAGGCTAAATGGAGATTGATGTTTGTGTACAATTTTCACAGCTCCTTACCTTTTTGATTTGAAGTATTATTACAATACAAAAAAGTAGACTTAAGATAAAAAACAACGGTGCATTAGTTTTATAGTAGCATACTTGCTTCAAGCTGACATTGATTCCATGATAGTATTGTTATTGTGGAGGATTTTAGCCAAAATAAGCTGCTAATAAGAACCTGATATGTGGACAGCCGTCTTCAGGAGAAGCTCAGATGTTTAAGTTCTGTTTGCTGTTCTGTTTGTTTTCTGACATGCTAACAGAGTATGTACTTCAGACACTCCTGAGAAAAAGCAGATGTCTCCCTGTTTTTATTAAGATTCTGGGACAAAAATCCCAATGTTTTGCTAAAATAAGTGGAGTCAGTAAAGTTGAGGTTAAACACGTAAAATGGCTTCCTTTTTAAGTTTGACCCTTACGCAGAGGGAATAAATCTTTCTGTGTTAACTAGCCTATAATATAAACCCATGTAATAGGTACATTCATGTACTTTGCCAAATTTAGTAACACAGTAAAGATGCAGCAATTGTGAAAGACAAATGTTAAATGTTGCCTTGGGC
>JBBBVU010000009.1:13527232-13565276 GCA_037177055.1 Atherinosoma microstoma | reverse complement strand
GGGAATGAATGTGTATCGAAGCACTAAGTATGATAGAATATAAGTGCTGTGTGTGTGTGAATGGGTGAACGTGACATCAAGTGTCAAAGTGCTTTGAGTGGTCATGTGACTAGAAGAGCGCTATATAGTCCATTTCCCTGATGTTTTGGGAAAGGAAGCAAGCAAACCTGTTACCACACGCTCATTACTATCAGAATTATTATATGCCTAACCTTAACCCACCACTGCAGACATCAAAATAGAAACAGCCTCACAAATTTATTAGCCAGTAAATCCAGGTGGTTTCACAACACTGCTCACTTCCTTTCACATGCTTGCAAGGAATTTGTGAACATGTTATTGTAATGCATCACTTTCGTGACAGTTTAATGTATTGCAAAATAGCTATATAATGATTTTCAAGGCAACTGAGTGCTGTAAACTGACACTACTCCACTTGTCGATGTGGATCAACAAAGTTAACACACATTCACTGTTGCAGCTAAGGAAAGAAATACTGTCAGCAGAATTAAAAGAGGAAAAAAATATTAAAGAATTAAAACTAGAAGCACTCAGAGAGCACAGACCTCCGCTAAGCCATGTCATTTTTTAAATTTTTTGCCAATAATTGTGGGCATGATTTCTTAGTTAGAAACTCAATGATAACATATCCTTATTTTCCCATAATAAAGAATTATTTAAAAAATTCCTGGATCCAGGTGTCGATCTGGATCCCCCCCCAAATCTAATCACTTGTTCCTTATTCCATTTCTGAGATTTCCTGAAAATTTCATCAAAATCCGCTCACAATGTTTTGAGTTTTGTTGCTAACAGACAGACAAACACTGATGTATTGTAGATGTGGTGAGACACTAACCGCCTTTGTTGACAGCTTTTTTTAAATGAAGATGGTGATTACATATTGGTGTGCTGGTGGATATAATTATAATATATGCCTGCACGTGACTTGCAAAGTTGGGAAAATATTCAGACTGGCACCTTTAGGCCTGCTTTGGACCCTGATCAGCTTCCATGAATAGTATGGTTCGTTTAGGGTAATGTAAACGATCATTTGCACTCCGGTGCAAACTCTGGTCCGCTTGAAAACCGGTGTCTCGGGGCGTGTTCACACTGCAGCGCTTTGATCCGCCTTAAACGTGGCCATGGTCTGATTCCACTGATAGTTTGGTGAAGTGAGAACACCAACTGCACTCTGATGAGGACCAAAGAAGCGGACTCTGGTCCACCTGAAAGCCAGGGGTCTTGGTTCACTTGCAAACGGACTATCCAGTGGACAAGAAAATAACAATGCCAATGTGATAAAGCATCAAGAAGAAGAAAGAAGTAATTCAGGGTCTATTGTTTGGATAGGAGGAAAAACAAAGCCAACAATGTGTGTTGAGAAAAACATATATTCTGCACACCACAGTAAAATTAGGAACCCCGAGTCCAGAGTCCTGCACGGGTCCAATTTCACCAACCTGCACCCACCTGAACCACTGACAAAGTCCGGCCCATAATATCTTCCATTGAAATCCGGACCCGATGATGTATAACCCGGGACCCAGCACACGTTAACACATTAAATAATTGTAAATGCACCCCCCTCTCTCTCCCCTTGTTGCATTACTTTTATTAATTTGTTCATACATTTAACGTGATAGTATTATTTTGTCATAAAACACTTGCCATGTTCACAAAAATGACTGCTCGCTCGTCTAGCGAGTGAGCAGTGATGTTATCTAGGTGGCTTGCTCTTTGAGGTCTTTCGAGGAATACCACCCCTAGCGACCAGTTGTTGTGACTGCAACGATGTCCAGGTACGATGGTCCAAACCAAAGGAAGGTTGTAAGGTACAACTGAGCAAACCTTTAAGCCTTCAGATTCTTCTAAATGACAACAAAAGCATTAACCACTTTTAGTTTTTTAGTCCACAGTACTAATCAAGTATTGTCACATGAACTAATAACACACAAAGTTGGTGACTTAATTATGGTTGAACCAAACAGTCTGATAATCCAAAACAAAAAAAGCCCTGCAGAGAACTACTGAGGTGTTTACATGTACTGATATGTTGTTTTGACTTTCCTGTGCTCTGGTTTAGTGAAAAGATTAATTTAGTAAAGATTCATTCTTATTTGGAAAGTCCTCTATTACAAGCAGGTGGACAGCAGTAAAACTATTAATATATATTTAGCTGTGCTTATTTCTATGCAGGGTAAAACATAAGTTCTCTCAAAGCAGTTAATCAAAGTCATCCTGTGTACACAAACAACTTTATGCTATAAGGCAACAACTTAATAGTTCCCTTGTTCTCTAGGAAAATAAAATAAAGAGGCAGTTCATGCAGAAAAATACACATATCAGTCTGACATTTTCAGTATCCTTTCACAAAGCCCTCCAGTCTTCAAAATACTGTTGTTGTTGTTTTTTTTTATGCACTGACTTATATTCCTCACAACACTATTACTTTCATTGGTTTTGCTCAAATATTAAAAATACATGGACAAACTCAGGCGCCTGCAGAGACAATAAATATTTGGCAGACCCTGACGTGACTGACAGAACTGTGGGAAACAAAGCGTTTGTTACAGAAACAATGGGATTCACATGTGGATAAATACATAAGAAGTGATTTTCCTGTTCAGAATTGAGGAGACAGAGTTATCATACCAACCGAGGAGCCAGGATGTGAGGAGAAAAGCTGGTTTGCCACAGGGGCGGCATTAAAGCAGCCAATTTGTAAATCAAATGAGTTGCTAAAACAGAGCAGATTGTTTGCATGATCACAATGGATTCTGATTGCAAATTACGACTGTGCCTGCTATGAAGCGCAAACTATCAGTGTTGTCCATTTCAGTGACCTTCAAGCAGATATTCATGAAGCTCCACTGATAAGATTTTGTCCCTGGAAATCAGATCTATTTTTATTGTCAAATGTAATTTAGAGAAGAAGTTTCAATGTTAATGTATTTTTTTGTTAGGAAGAACACAATGGATTCAAAGCCATTCTGTTATTATAAATCAGCTGCTGTCCTAAATATTCACATACTGAATAAGCTTGCAAATATAGCAACAGACTACAAGGTTTGCAATGTTGTTATAAAATGACAGTACCAGTCAGAAATTTGGACACACCTGCTCATTCAAAATTAAAGTAAGCGTTTTACTGTTTTACCTTTTACTGTTAATGTCATGATAACCTTTTCAAAAGCCAAGAATAAATCTAGTTGAGATCAAAGATCTCATTTGAATGAGCATCTGAGCCCAGACAGCAGCATCAGTGCACTAAAAACAGCCCACACTTACAGATATTTGACAAATACTAAAGAATGAATCAAAATGGACATGATATTAAAAGGGAAACTAAAATGCACTAATAAATAATAAAGCCAAGAAAAGATCTGTAAATAAAAAAAGACTGCATACATGCATGTTAGCATTTTGTTAGCATGCACGCATACCAACAAAAAAACTATTTGACTATAAAGTAATGAAAAGTTGTCCTGTATACAGTATACAGAGCTTTTTACTTCAGTAACAATGCAGAAATATTACATCAAAAATGTTTTGAATGAACTTTTCTATAATATTTTAACAATTCTGTATCATATTCAGTAAAGTGGCAACAGGTTTAAAAACAGATCAAACTATTAACTCAAGATGTCCGATAGTGTTAATCAAAAATAATCTTGTCTTCATCAAATGTCAAAATATTCTACAGATTAATTGTTCATTAGATTAATTGTTTTACACTGGCAGTGGTAGTTTGGAGCATTTATGTTTTGTTTTTTTGTCTAGATGAGTCAAGACAGCACATGTCAGCTACAGTGCATGTTTTAAGCAACTAGCATATACAGAGTGAGCCCACAGTTAGACCAGTTGTTTCACTTACCTCAAATCTGAATGATTAACAAAGAAAAAGTGACTTTCCTCTTTCTACCATCCATGGAGTCCGTTAGTTTCTTATCCTGTTCATGATCAGCTTATGTTGAAGCAGCAGCTGCAGTCTCACAAATGCAGCTCAGAAAGGAGTATTTTCTTTCTTTACTCTAAATCTCACACATGAGAAGGTCCCACAAGTTCTCAATATGAGTTGGGTCAAAGGTTGAAAGAAGTATATTATTACCGGTCATCTTTGAAGATCTTTCTGCCTTGCCAGGCAGTATTGCCCTGCATAAAATCCACCATGCTGACTTTCAATTTAATGCGTTTTTTTGTCAGTGGTGGCCATGCTTCAGTCTTCTTTACCTTGGTCATGTCTCTGAGCTTTTGATATTTTGGTAGTCTGTACATTTCAGGCAGACTTCATTTCTGGAACATAGTGGCTCTGGGGAATAATGGCTTTCTAAATGTTTCATGTAAAATTCTTTGTCCAAGTCTTTTGCAGGTAATTGAATCTCTATTTTGGCCAACTTTTTCTGAGATGTTTAAGCTATTTCTGCTACATATGCATGGCTAGGAGTATATGCACTTTTATTCCACAAACACAATCCACCAAAAAACGAGGTAAAGTATTCAGGTTTATATGACTGGGAGTTTGAAAATGTGCATAGAATTATCATGATCTTTTCTAAACAACTGAGAGCATATATATATTCAGAGAAATTAGAAACTTGGGTCAAAGTGAATCATGTCAGTGGTGGGAAAGAAGGAATTTTTAATAAAAAATTTGAGACTGGAAGTACTTTCCACCCAAAATAAGCCAAAATAAAGCTAACTCACAAAATCTGATTTATCAAATATCCCACTGTGAAAACCAGTAAGAAGCAGAGAAAACTAAAAGAAAACTAAAAAAATGAGAAGAAAAACTCAGTAAAACCGCAGGAAAGGTTTGAAAGGCTGTTTACGTAAATCTTTTTTAAAACTTTTATTAAGTAATTTCGGTTCCTAAATCTAACAACTTGATCCAGATGTGTACATAGCTCAATGGCTTATACAACCCTCCTCCATCACAGATTAAGGTTTTAACATTGTGAGCATTTCATGTGATGTCTTCATCTGTAACTAGATGTATTGTATATAATAAAACATGAGTTTTTCCATCCCAATTAGGAAATTAGCCTCTTCATTTTACCCATTTACTAGAGCGCACTGGGCTGCCAGCATCCAGGGGGCAGTTGGGGGATTAAGGATCTTGCTGAGGGACTCACAGTGGTATACCTCCGTTTCCAGTCTGTAGACTTAAACTTGGGTCTTCCAGCCCCAGGTCCACCTTTCTAACCGCTAGGCTACCACTCCATGGAATTGTATACATGTAGGCTATATAATCAGCCATCAATGTTGTGGTTGATGAGTTCTGCTTTGAATCTGCAGAGCACCATCTACAGTTTCAGAAAGGCAAGGTCCGACAGCCTGTAAGCTATACAGAGCTTTGGAGGAACCATTCCTGCCTACCTGCAAGGTGGGGCTATGCAACTAATTTGCATGCGTAATAAAGAAATATTGAAATGAGAAGCAATCAAGCTGCAAGCAGAAGCTAGAACAAGCTAGGTGGAGAACCTACTTGGTTTGTTTCGCTCTTGTTGCAATGATGACAGTTTGGCATGTTCTGTTTATGACTGACAGCGAGGAACTAGATTCTTTAAGCCTTAATGTCTAATCCAAGGATGTTAAACTGCAACAGAAGTGGTTTCACTTCATCTAGATACATAGCAGTGTCCCATCAAAACATCAGAGAAGACACAAGTCTGCAGTCCTTATTTTGAAAAGAAATTTTTTAACAAATTTGAGCAAAAGTACAACTGAGTTTCTCCACTAGAATGTTTAGACTAATGCGGGTGCAGTCATTTATCCAGGAGATACTAAGAGTGAATTTATTTTTTCACCGTATTATCCCTCCGGCTTGATCTCAGCAATTCCTGGACTCAAGCCAGTGGAGCTTAGACCACCACCAACAGGGCTGATCATTCCAGAGGCCCACTCTGACTCTGGCCCAGGTGGGGGGTTCGGCTGCAGTAGCCAGCACAAGGCTTGCTACCCAGGTGGCTTAAGTGTAAGAGCTGCTATTGTGAACAGAGTAGAGAAATAATGGCATACAAACAAAAAGTTACCAGTTGAGCAATATGACTGCTTGTACTCGGTGTTCCCCAGATAAATGGTTGGAACAGCATCAGCCCCAGTCTCACTGCCTCTGCCTTACTTTGCCACAGTCAGTGAAATCGGGGCAGCAAAAAATGAAGTGAGTATTAAAAAGCCTCACTATTCTCACGCTCAGTGAGTTGGCAGCCTTGATCGTTATTTTATTGCCCTTTGTTCTTTACAATGTGAGTTTAGCAAAGCTAGTTTTACACAGTTGGAGATTTTGCAGACCTGCAGTTTGCTAGACTGACAGGCGGAGGTCTGGGTGAGGCTTCATTAGCATTTTCATAGATCCCCTTTCACTGAATGAGTAAAAAGTTGCAGCATCACATATTCTGTGGTTTTTACAAAACAAAAAATATCAAAATATAAGACACACACAAACAATATACCCTGATTGGGTTTAAGTATTAAAAGTCAAAACATACCTCTAAAATTTAGCTCCATCTGTTAAAAAAACAAAACATTGTGCAGGCTTGAAACCAATTTCCATATGAAACACAGTGTCTCAGAGGTCAAGATTCTTCTACAAACAAATTTGACATTTTGTGTCCTCCAGCACAATAGAAAAGATTTGTATTCATTTTTTGATGATACTGAGCTGGACTTCATGTATGCAGATAGCTAAATAGTCCCCATGAGTCCCCTTTCTCTTGTTTTGTGCCTCATATTGTATTCTGGTCTGCCATTGTTCAGTCTGCCAACAACAGACAAGTCTTTTATTGTTATGGACAGTTGGTTCAGCTACCCTAAACAGAGAACAAGAACGTGGGGATGCAGACTGACAGCACTTACACCCACATGACATTGCGGTAGCGGGGATTTACCTTGGAAGCCAAAGCAGAAACAGCTGATTACATGCATTATGCAGCATTTGTGCGGCAGCATGATGTTGACAGATAGAGGTTAGACGATAATGTTGATTTTATAAGACAAAAACAGACAGAAGTGTTAACAAACAGTGTGTTACTGCAGCTTTTAACATTTTTAATGCATCTTCCACCTCATTTCTCAATTTGCATACACTCAATTCCTCCCCTTGACTCCGCTCCTTGTGTCATAGCCACTCCACATAGAGGTGGTATGATATTAAATCAGATGAGATGTTTTTGCTTCCAAGCTGTCGTATTTTTACTGACAACAATTATATATGACATATGACACACTGCATCATCTGAACATGGCTTTGTGGCAGCAAAAAGCTATATTTCATTATTTCTGCCAGACAAACATTGAAAGTTTTTAAAACAATGTATATTTAATTCTAATTTAAGCAGGAAGATGAATGAGAGAAGAGTGTTTGAACCATAAATTGTACAAATGAGATGAATATACAAAAGTCAATGAGAACTCTTGTTCTTTGCAGTTTTAAAGCACTATGCATCTTTTAAGTTGAATTACTGCCTCCTTCTGGCAGTTTACCACTCCAATATGATCCTTATCAGACTGCATACAGTCTATTAATTATATAATATAATTTTGTGCCCTCCACACTGTCCCCATATTCTAGAAGGTCATAGTCTTTACCCTGTACTTGTCCCATTCCCTGCAGATTCTCAAGTTCATATTTCTTGTATAAAATGAGGACATATTCCATTGTTTCTAAGTTATGACTTTTTCTGTCTAATTTTGACAGCTTCATATTGACTTCTACGATTCCTTGCCTATCTGCCCACTTATCTGCTTTTCCATTTCCTGTTACCACATGACTGGACTAGCTCACAATGAAAAGAAGAATATTTAATCTTTTATTTTCTTACTTTGTAGATAAATCTAGCTGATCCTGTTGTAACGATGGACAATATTGATACTGACTACATCTAAGTGCTTTTTAGCCTTCTCTACAAGCCTGCACTCAAGTAATATGACTTACTAGCTCTCTTTTGATGACTGCTGCCTGTTTACTCTGTATGTAGATTTGTGTGCTTATCTGTAAAAAGTTATATGAAACTGTAAATCGTGTCAGTTATTGAAATGGATCTGCACTTTTTTATTTCTGTGTCTCACTCTAAATAGCTTCATGCTAGGCATTCCGTAAAAGCCTCACAGGCCATAAAACATCACAAAATTCGACATCATTACTTTTAATTTCCATTGTAAACGGCATTCCTATATCTGCTTTCTTCTTCATTCTGAGCATTTCTTTTCTCCTAGTTAGTCTTCAACATGACTTTCCTTGTGTCCCTTTATATTCATCAGATAGTTGGATTTCAGTTGCCTCTTGGAAAGGGCTTGTTGCTAAATTTCTCCACATGTTCTCAAAGCACAAATCAGACTAATGTTGAGTCCTATAAACCGCATAAACATAATTAATTCTCACGTGAATTACACTTGTATGAAAATAATGAAATGAAAATTTACTCCCCATTCTAATCCCACTAGACACGATATATTAGCCTACATTCTTACTTTTCCCCGACAATGTTTCTCAAATTCTCAGCAGATTAGTGGAGTCAAGATGTACAACAGAGCATTTCTTTTTCCAGATTACTTCAACCTCCTTTCCACCTTAAATGATCTATTTCTGAAGAGCATACCTTTATTTTTGTTTCCAAATCCCTATTTTCTCTATTTAATCAATCCCCACTTGTAGCTTAACTGTGTGATGTAAATTTCCTCCTCTCTTGCACACAAAGCCCCATTCTCTGCAAAAAGAGATTTTCCTCAGCCTAAAGATATATCTTTAAATATTCATCATAATCAATAATAATGTGAAATGTATGTTTCCTTGGGTAAGAATTCCTACCACATACCTTCCCTTCGTCTTTGTTTTGAATGGTTGTTTCACCTGAGAAATCAAAAAGCCAATTGAATTTTTCCCTCAATTCCCATTTGATGTTTTTTTTTACTCCATAATATGTTGTACATCTTTTCATGTCTCTCTTCATTAACCAGATCTCATCCTCAAAAAAGCGTTCTTGAATTTCGGCTTCAAACAGGATTTTCCCGTTTAACATTTGCACTGGGAGCTCGACTACCAATCAATCAATTGTTCTGGGATTAAAAAAACTGAAAACATAAATAGCTAAAGTTAGAGAGGGCTGAATATTCGTAATATGCCGTAGTGCTCAGTTTACACCACGATGATTGACAGTCCTCTGGTCCAATCATCATTCAGTGTCAGTCACATTAAGTGACGTAGTATGTGCGACAAACTCGCAGCGGAAGTACCGGCAGAACCTGTGTACAGTGTCTTGTTCCTCTCGATTACTACTCATTTACGAAAGGTACAGTTTGTTTACATTTACCATACGTTGGTAAATTAGTAGTTCGACGTTATCTGGAAACACAGCGCAGAGTAGATTTAAACAGGTTTAGCACCGTTATAAGGAAGTATCCAGCAGTAGCTAACGAGCTGAGCTAACAGCTGAGTGTTAAAGTAATGGCTGGTGTCATTTAGAAGTTATTCTGTTATTTTTAGTCGCTCCGACCCATTTTTAAATTATTTTTTACAATGAAAAAACAGCAGTTTGTCTATGTTTGACTTACATGTTTCATGTCAGGAGTCATCATGTCCAAGCAGCCGATGGGGAAGACGTTGTTGAGGAATGTAATCCGACACACAGATGCCCACAACAAGGTGCGTTTGGTTCATGTGTTTGTGTGAAGAAATCGCAAAAGCAGTCATTTAATTGACTGCTTTAAGCTCCAACTTTTCAAATGTAAAAAAGAAACTCATTATACGCTTGAGTGCCATGCTTAAATGCATTTTCTGCTACATTCTTTCCCTCTACTTGAATTTAAGAGAGGGATGTTTTACTCGAGTTGCAGTTTATCTGACATGTATTGCTAAAGAAGTCAAAGTTAGAAAGACTAAAAAACGAGGGAGAAAAAAAAAGACATTTCAGGTGTATATTCTCTGCTTGTCCAGCAACAAAACTATCAAGACAGTGAAAGAGCAGTCCATCAAGAACAGTCATGGTTCAATAATCCTGAGTGGTCTGATCAAATAAAATAATTGAAAACACTTGGTGAGATGGACCACTGTGTATTAGTGGAGTGGAACATGGGATCTTTTCTAGCTGTCCCTGCCGATTAGTAGAGAGCAGAAAGCTGAAAGAAAGGCAAATATTTAGATTATGTATTTTTCTTTAGCAGGTGATGAAATAACGATTTTCTAATGGCAAATAACAGAATTGCTAAATGTATGTGAAAATTTTTAACAGTGTGTTTACATTGCCTCTGTTTACTTGAGTAAATCTGTTATGCACTCTGTTATGCTCTAATGTGTGACAGCTATCTAAACGTCCACATTAATCAAAAACATTGTCATTCCACAGCAGCCACACTGACAGGTGTGCCTGCACTACAGATATCTGCATTAATTTTACTTCCACTTGCTTCATGAAATAAATAGCAAATTATCAGTCCATCATTAAAACGTTACTGGTGCCTGTTTGTTCTGTAAAAAACCTGATTGGTGGGAAAAGGATATTCTGAAGTAACTTAATATCCTAAATGTTCTATATGCTAATTTCAAAATGTAGTCATTTTTATCGTAGTTTTCTTAAGAAAAGAAACCCCACAGTGAAACATTTTCAATCAAGGCTGACATCTGTTACTGATTTATCATGAACTTAAAGGGATATTTATTTATGTATCTATCTTTAAGTGAGATGTTCTGTGAAGAACTTATGGGCAGTCAGTATCTTACCTGCATTAGAAAGTGACCAGAGTCCTCTGTTTGGAGGATCAGGCGACAAGGCCAACAGGGGAGCCAAGCTGAGCTCAACATTGAGGCATAGAAAAGGGAATATTCACAATTTAAGTTCAAGTTTCACAGAGTTTTGATAAAGCAGCACAGGGATAAACTCGCCACTGGCCTAGTTTATTATTAACGGATTGCTGGCATCATATCTAAAGTGAGGTTATTTCCAAAAATAATAAAACTTTAGTTTGAACATGTTGTTTTTGTACCATTTTCAATTTAATACGCTGTTACCCGTGGGTTTTTCCCAGCCCACACTCATCACAAACAATGCTCTCTAGAGTTTGCCTGGCACAGCAGACTGCACACAACAAATAATCTAAACTAAAAACACTCTCAGTAATAATGACGCCCAGGCTGGCAGGCTGACGTCCCTCCTGTGTGGTCCCCATACAGTACTGCACAGAGTGCAGCAGCTGTGTGGCAGTCGGCTCCACCTGGCACCACTCACTAACTCAATGTGACCTGCCTTTTTTCTTTCTTTCTTTCTTTTTTTCATTTATTGAACCATTCATTAACATACTGTATGTGAATATGTGGTGCAGTTGTGTATTTTTGCAAATGTTATTTGCAACCAGAAGATTGTTGACACTTCAATCAGATTTTTATTTATTTATTTATTTTTGTTAACCATCAAGGAGCTGGTCGGATTTTTGTTGGATATTTGATCATGTCTATTGGCCAAGTTTGTACCTTCTTTTTTTTTCTACAAATATAAGCTTTGTTGACATTTTCTAAGGAGTTGAGGTCAAGGCTTTGGGAAAAGCCTTGCAATATATTCTCATTAATATCAGCATGTTTTATCATTTCCACAACCTGTCCAGATGTATGCTTAGGGGTCATGTTGTCACATAAAATTCTGTCCAAATTTCAACTTTCTTGCTGAAGTTTTTATGTTATGCTGAAAAATTCTGAAGTAGGACCTCCATCTTTTTAAATCCAAGCAGCACAGAGCATGATGCTACCATCACTGTGCTCAACAGCTGCTATGGTGTTCTTAGGCGAATCTAATCTCCATTCATCCAAACATACTTTTAATCTTTGAGGCCAAACAAGCTCTTCTATTTTGAAACTGATCACTAATGTACTGCTTGATAATCTAAGTGAGTGAATTTTTTGTTTATTTAATCTATATGTATTTTCTTTTTTTTTTTACCCGTGAGGCTTTCCGGTTTGATGACACTCAAAAACCCAATATTGCAATATTTTGGCACATGAATGTGTGTGAACTTCTGATTAGAAAATGTACATGAATGTGTGCTTGTGTCGTCTTTCATGCACATTGTTGTTGACCCACTGCAGATCCAGGAGGAGATGGAGATGTGGAAAATGCGAGGCTGGGAGACCCAAACATCCCATCACAAACACGTTCCTGATACAAACAGCATGAGGTAGGAGCAGCGAATGTCCCAGTTTAATTTGAGCCATCCAAACACAAAGACACCACATCTCCTTTGAGAGAAACGCACAGTGAGTGTCTCAGTTTACAGGGCTGGTTGGCTCGAAGATTTCAGGATAATGTTTGTTTTTTTTTCCAGAGGGCAAATGCACTGTGATCGAGTGTCTGATCAACCCGGAGTCAGGAGTCAAAGCAGAGAGCGAATCTCGGAGCACGATGACAGAGAAGCCCGATACTGGACCCGCAAACTTTATGAATTTGAGGCCGGTGATCCTGACAGGTACACAACAGTACACGTGTATCCGTATTGTAATGTAATCACAGCATATTTAGACAAGGTTGCAAAATGCGCATGTCCATTGTGTTCACATCACAGATGGGGACATAGTGGCTTCAAGGAGCTTTACCCTGAGGAGTTTAAAAGTGATGGGTAAGCAGAAATACACCACTGCACCAAATAACTCCACTGCCTGAGAGCAAAAGAAACCTACACTTGTAATCAAACTAGAATTTAATGGATAAGACATTGAGTTGTGACTACCAACTCCCCAAACATACAAACCTTAATGTTAATATTTCTATATGTCTAACACTCATCCTTTTCCAGTTTAGGCTGAGATCCCCACAATGACACCAGGAGGGGTTATTTTTCTGGACTTTATAAGCAGCTTGAGAAGAGATAGATTTTCACTAGCCTGATCTCTGTGGTTAGAATTGTTGGACTACTCCTATATGGCATTACCTTGCAGCAAAAAAATCAACCCCTCCCGCCTTTTCTTTGGAAAGAAAGAAAAAGTTTTGTCCATTGTTTTTTTTCTGTAGGGAAAAAAGCGGCACCATAAAAAAGACTGGGCGCCACAAAATGAAGAAATCCAAATCTGACACAGAAGCGAGCCTCTCAAAACATTCCAAAAAATCCTCGAAGAAGAAGAAGAAGAAAAAGAAGAAGAAAGCAGAGGATGGAAAGCGGAAGAAAGACGAGTTCTCAAGCAGCGAGTGCAGCAGTGATGACAGCAGTGCCACAAAAGACAAGCAGAGGAAGAGAAAAAGGTCTAAAAGCAGACATAAAAAGAAAACCGTGAAAAGCAAAGGGCGACATGAAGACAGCGGCTCAGGAGACAGTAACGATGAAGAAAAAAGGGAGAAACGGACTGGCAGTCGTAAAAAGAGAGAGCACAACGCCCGCAACTCGGACTCAGGGCCACTTTCCAAAAAGAGGAGGAGAAAAAACTGGAAGGCAGCTGGAGAGGAGAGCTCAGATGATAGTTCTGCAGACTGAGACAGATGCACGGCTAATGGCCAAAAAACTACTGCAGATTCCTTTTGTCCACCTGAGCTGCACAGGGGCCTCTCCACCGCAGGCCTCTTCTGTGTTTATTGTGTACTTTATTATGTGCTGTTGGTCCTTTTTGTAGGAAAGAGACACAATCTCATCAGCGCTGGACGACAAACAGCAGCAGCATGATGAGGGACTGTGGTATTTGTTATTGATTGTTGAATCTCATGTCAGACTTCTGTCCTGAAAATAGGTTTTATTTTTTTTCAAGCGGGGGAAAAAAGTGAAAATATGCAGCTTTCCATCAGACTGCATTTGCTTTTATTCATGTTTTATAAATTTTAATATTTTTCAAATGTAAAAAAAAAAAAAAACCTCTTGCATTTCTTTTTGTTTTATTTAAGAAATATGTTTTTATTTTTTTAAAAACTGTGGAATATTTTAAAGGATTTGTTGAGCAATATTCTGTACTTTCCACCTTGTCAAAATAAACAAATAAATGACTTTAACAACCTTGAATTTAATCTGAATAAAGTGATCATGATTCTCAGTGTGATAATATTTAGGGTGGTAAAGAAATAAAGAATATGAGAATAGTGTTGGAATTGGATGCTACAATCTAGGTTTTCTCCCTTCACCCAAAGTAAAATTCATTATTATTGCATTTTCATAGAACACACTAAAAACTAGTGCACTGTTCATGCACGGTTCATAAAGGTACAGAATTAACTTAGTTGTATCTGTATATATCCTTTTCATTAATTTGATTATTTTGAGAGGCTGCAGATTTCATTTAAACAACACAATTACAGTAACCGTCACTAAAACATAAATGTAATAATCCACCACAGAAAATAAAGATTTCAAAGATTCAAGTAATTTTTATAGTCACCATTAATCTGAATTGAATAAATGTTTCATCAGATTTTGTTGACGGTAACCTAAACGTAATATATGTGAACCTTCATCCTGAAGGTTAAACACAGGTTTGACATTTTAATTCCATCCTTTAACACATGTAAACAACACTCAGCCTCCCACTGATCTCTTTAACATAAATAATTTTAAAGCCGAAGAACAGGAATGTAACAATAATGCTGTATACGTATTAACCGATTTCATAATTCATAGTTTAATATTACGTTTCTGATAAGAAGCCTTCTTTATTGTTTAGATTTTTCAAGTTGTTTGTCAAGAAAGAAACACATGGCAGCCTCATCTCCACGGGCAACTGAGGATCAAACACCTCACCACAATCCTGCCTGCCTGAAAAGGCTCTCTGTTATCAGGCAGAAGATAGACATTAATAAGCTGCTGTTGGTGATCAAAGTGAATACACTTAGTGACTTGTCAGAGAGCTCTTTTGCTGTTATACTAGTGAAGAACTCCAAGTAGCTCAGCTCAGTAGAGATGAGCAGAAGAGTGTCCTCCCCTGTAAGGTGTTTCTGTCTATGTAATGCAGGAGGAAAAGCACCATTACCATCGTTAACATTAACAGCCCTAAAAATGCAAAATCTTCACAAGACCCATAAGTATATTTATTCTAACCTTATTAACATTGTCTTTGTGTAAACCTGGTAACAAATCATAAGCCTGCACCATCTGGGTATTTGGATAATCTGATGCCAAGGGAAGTGTTGGTAAACCACTTTGAAATTGTGTGCTCTGTAAAAGCCTGAAGCACTTTCCTAAGTCTGTGTCAATAGGCTAAGTGTTCTCTCCAAGAAGCACAGAGCGAGCTGAGTTCAGTTTGGCTGCAGCTGCCCGAGTCTTGGATGCGGAAAAAAGGAAATGAAAGTCAAGTCAAATCTGTGTTGATGGAGGTTTTTTTGAAAAAAACGCAAACACGGTTATTAAGCAGTTTGGCAAAAAGGCCAAAATCTACAGCTGAGTGTGTCTAACAGCTGTTCTCACTGTTGAAGTGATGATGTAAATAATAATGTCATTCTTGGAGATGGAGTGCAGCTTTTTGTATTGTCTACTACTGCAACAAATCCACAGATGGGTTGGATAGCAAGTCACAGGGTTGTTTCCACTCTAAACAAATTCTTATCCACAGGTTTGAGTTGCTAGAGGTTGGACACGAGGAATGGATATGCCAGTTTGTTAGTTCATTCTGGTTCAGATTGAATCTACGGACCACAACAAAGGTTTAGAGCAGCCACTCCTAGTCTGCAGATAGATGGATAATAATATATTTCCCATACTGAGCTAGTTAGTAACTGCTAGGAAGTTACTTCTGAACAACAGCAGGGGTGTCAAATATGAACATCGCCAGCTAAGCAAAAGCACATTGACAGGATAGATCTCATAAATTAAAAATACACACAAAAGCTTGGTATCGTAATTCACATTGCTGTAACAGTTACATAGATAAATGTAATGCGACTGTGTGTGGCTTTCTCTCGCTCTCTCTTTCTCTTAAAAAAAACAAAAAGCATTTTTGCTAAATTTCTAAGCCTTACACTTCTTAAATGGTTGATATGTCAGCAGATTTAGGAATTTGGCTGGTGGCCCCATTGACTAAATCCTAATTAAGGGTCCAAGCAGTATCAGTACACTAGATGCTTTTGCTCTCCTTCTTTGTCTTCCTTCTTTTTCTTCCATAATTTGATTGCGTAGCAGAAACCGTCTGGCCTAGAAACATGAAACTTCAGAGCTGTGTCCCACATATGTGGGAAAAAAATCCCTGAGGTACTGCAGAGGTGGTGCTTTTATTATTTTTTTTAAAAAGTGTAGATTCATAGGTCATTAGTTTTAAAGTTATAAAAATTCCATAAAAAATTCAACTATTCTGGACAGCTGAAGTTCTTTTGCAGCTAATCAACTTATTACTGACTCATTTTGGTCAGTTCAGAAGTCCTTCACTATGCAATATTAAAAATGTGCAAAATCAATTACCATTTCTATATCTACCAAATCATTCAAATGCTGCTAAAAACGAACAGACATCATTTCTGTACTGTATGTCTTTTAATATCAAAACCTTTTTCTCCATTGGTCTTAGTCCAGAATGGTGTTCAGACGGGCTTTTACTTTTCTTTATAAATTTTTTGATTAATTTCAAGTTTTAAATAAACAAACTACTTCAGTTTTGTACATTGAATATCACCGTGAGTGAAGTTAAACTCAAAGTTCCCAGTTCCAGTGGTTTAAAGTCTTGTTTGGACCATAATATTTGCTGTCTGTGGCTGCATTTTAATGCTGTCATTACTGATGAAAGAAAGGGAGTTTGTATTCAAAGAAAGTTTATGTACGTTGTGTTTTTTAAAGAAACATACAATATTTAGTATTAAAAAAAACCCAGCACCACAGTATCATGAATTTGTAGTTTAGCGCCTTGCAGACTTGACTTTCTTGTTAAACTAAAGTAAAATGAACTCATTACTACATCACTGGACAAAACTGCGGTAGTTAGTTGAAAGGTCTTGTGATCATGTCTAATAGACAGTTACATGGATCAAATGAAACTGGATTAAGTCTTAAACCATGCTTAAGCTTAACTAACACACATTGGTATGCAATGTAATATGAAATTGGATTTTTAGTGAACAATGTAGTTGCCTTCACCAAGGCAAGGCATTTATTTTCAGATATTCAGAACTGCTGATGAAACACTTCGCTCTACACTTTGTGTTCGCTATTTTGGCTTTCCAAGCCAATTTTTTTAGGACAGGGTGAAATCTCAGCCTCCTCCTACCTAAGCAGATTTGGTCTTGAATACTGGCCACAGATACTGTAGGAGCTGACATAAATGCATCCCCTGCTGGGAGAAGTGACAGTAGTTAATGGAGAGATGGTTTGGGCCTGAAAAGTTTTTGTGACAGCTCAGAATTCACACCATGAAGTTTAGTCTTCCTCTATCTGGAAAAAGACAATTTAAGGCTGTGTAGAATGGGAATCTTCAGGGTGAAAAAAAAACGAAAAAAGAAATAGTTCAAGTGTGATGAAGACAGATAAAGGGATGACCCCGTTCTTGGATTCAATCTTCTCTGTCACAGCAGATGCAAATAGGAGACTCAAGAGGATTGAAAACCTCCAGCATGACTTCTCTTTGTGCACCATGTTTTTTTTTTTTTTTTATCTCTGCTGTCCAAGCGGCTCAGTTTTATCTCGGTCTGTGCAAACCTGGCTGTAATCAGAGGAAGAGGGTGTAATCTGTCACAGCAGACAAATATCACTTGTATCTTTACTTGTTGTCATGTTATTTTTTCCCTTTGGTCTAATTTAATGTGATAGGCTAACTTATCAAGCATCTAAATACAGCATGAAAACAATTTCAAAAATGATTTTCATGATTTTTTTTAAAATAGAACTGCACAATTACATTTCAATTTTTAATATTGAAATATTTTCATTTAAATATGCCTAAATTCACTGTGTTGTCTAATTACAATGTTAATCAGTATTTCATGTCTTTATCACCATGACAACAGGTAAAAAGAAAATACACTACTGAGGGCTATGAGATGCAATTGAAGGAACACATTTATTAACGGTCTTAAACTGAGCATTTTCTATGTGTATAACGAAAGGCATTGTGATGATTTTGTTCATTTTTGAACAAATCATCAAATGTCATCTTGTACTGATTCATAATCCATCCTGTGTTTATGTACAGTGCTGATTTTAAAATGCTTAAGAGATGTAAATAATGTAAAATCTGACTCCCTTTTCAAAAACCAAAATTAGAGCTTCACAAAAATCTTAAGTGCAGGATGCGACACGCTTTCTGCTAATAACTGTAATTAATGCATTCTCGCCTCTATCAGCAGTTAATTAGGAACCATACACTTTGTCTCCCCCTTGTGGTGAACTTTAGACCTTCCAGCCTTGCATAAAAACAGCTGGCTGCATCTGAATTCAGCCCCACGTCCAGCTGGCATGTCCCACGTCGTCCCACATCCCGCTCCACTTCATCGCCGCTGAGATGCATTCACAGAAGCCTTATAAATAGCACTGAAGAATCAAATATTTATCATTTCAATTCATGTGTCCCTTGCTGCGATGGACACTGCAGCACAAGAAGAAACTGCCACTGATACAGTTAACCCACACAAAAAAATGTAATACCCTTCATGAGGGGATAAATGGTCCAAACTTTGACATACTAAATAGGAAGGGGTGTGATGACACAGGTTTTTAATGTAAAAACTTGCAGCCAACACCCAAATGCTCTGTAAAAAGTCATGTGACATATGACTTACTTACTTACATAGTTAGTACACATACACCAATGTTTTAATATACTTATATATGCCTTTTTTGTTTGTTGCCTTTTATCTAGACCAGCCAGATACAGTACTGATTAATATACAGTCACATCTGGAACAATACCTATTTAACATCATACAGTCCAACCGTCAGAGAGGAATCCAAGGCGGGTTTCCACATCCGTCCTCCCTAGCCTTACATTAGAAATCGACTTTTGAAAACTTTGTTCTTTTTTTAGTTTTTCTTATTGTATAGACTGGTGGCGATACTTGTCCTTGTATCTCGTGTCTTCTGTGCAAAAGTTTTTTTTCCTTTTTTTTCTTTTCTTTTTTTTTTTTTATTTGGAAAGAACCCAAAACATGATTGACATAACAGGATACCTGGTTTTTCACTTTACAGTTACTGCTTGATGAAGTTTTTTTTTTCTTCTTTCTTTTTTTTTTGTTTTTTTAAACAATTAAACAGTCACATCCAAACGCCACTCCCCCCCCCCACCTCACTTGGCGTGTCACAGAAAACAGTGAAAATTAAAAATCTGAAGTAACGCTTCCCATTATCAGAGTGGGAGACAATGCCAGAGAGGAACGTTTATGACTACGGTGAGCAGCATCCTCCATTCGTACGTTTTTAAGAATAAGGCACTGCTGCATAAAGAAAGGACATGGCCAACAAACCTCTCTGGGAGTATGATGGGGAGGCAGGATGAAGGGAGGTGGTGCTTTTCTCCAACAAGTCACAGAAAGTTAGCATTATGCAAGTTAATGTGCTTGTTTTTATCATTTGCTGTTATATGGTATGTAAATGTGTGTTTTTACATGTGTATGTTTGTGAGTGGCTGAGCCTTTTGTGTTGTTTTTTTTGGCTACACTACTTTCCTCACACTGTGCTCTCAAGCATCCACTCAGTGCTGCTGAACGTAACTCTCCTGTTGTCGAGCGGCGATGATTCCACGTTGAGCTGGTTGGTGGACTTGTGCCACCTCGTCCTCGCTCTGCGTGGGTAACTATGACTCTGAAATATGGAGTAATCCCCACCGTCAAAAGAGAATCTGTGCCTAGTTCGTGCCAGCTCGTTGGGAAGCAACCCCACGCTGGCCAGAGCACTTTTCTTGTCCTTAAGCCTGGGAGCCTCCTTGGTACCAGCATTGGGGCCTATGAGACACAGGGACATAGTGGATCCCGTCAGGCTACTGTCTGTCTGAGTGTCCTCAGAGGGCGGGCCAGAGTGCTGTGCATCCATACTGCTTCTTCTCTTCATCTTGTCTATACTTGGAGGCAGCTCCACCTCCAGGATGGCAGTGGTGGCTGCTGGATCCTCCTTCTTCTTGTCGTCCACCCTCAGGACCAGTGCCATGCACTCTTTGGGTGCCTGAGCTTCACGTTGGCCCTCGTCAAATGGATGCTTGGAGGCGGACCGCTGGAGCCGCTGCTGGCTGCCGTTGGTCTGCGAGTGCATGCTGGAGCCAACCTTAGCCTTGCTGTCCACTGGACTGCTGTAGGCCTTGTAACGGATCATCAGGATGATTATGAACACTAGCACTGAAGCAACAATAATTCCACCGATAATGATGATCATAGTGCCTCCCAGGAACTGACTGTGCATGAACCGGCACTGGCTGACCTCGCTGGCTGTGTGAAACTGCACACAGCCGACCACACGCGTGGCCGTTAACGATGTGATGCCGTCATCGTACACCGCCAGCACACAGAGGTCGTACTCCCGTCCTGCAGCCAGATCATTGATTAAGAAGTTCTTACTGGCAGATGGGATCATTCTGCGGAGCAAAGAAAAACAGGGCAGTGGTGAAGATGTAAAGGTTTGATAATGACAATCACAGCACCCACAAATACTGATTTGCACAAGGGGCATTAAATCATACATTGGTAGGCATCCGCTACACAAAGAAAAAGTCATTCTAGCATTAAACATCTGTCGCTGGGGTAAGAAATCTAAAAAGCAACACTTATAAGAGAAAATGTTACATCACAAAATACCTGTGAGATATGCTATTATGGGGTCGTGTATAAAATGACAGCAGAGGTGATAAACAAGGTAGAAAAGGCTTAGTCTCAAGAATACACCATAACAGCTGCAGGCTGCAGGACAAGTGATGCATGTTGTGAAGACAGTTTTGATGTGTGATTACCTAAGGTCACAGTTTGACTGCAAGCGTGAGATTACTCTAAATACGCAGGAGAAAGGCGCTGACTTCAGGTCAACATTGGTGTTAATATAATTAGAAGCTTGTTCTTTTCCCTAAAGGGAGACTTTGATGGTTATCATTTGTAGGTAATAATGTACCACCTAAAGACAAAACAACACTCGGCTTCATGCCGAAACCGAATGAGAAAATTATACAGGAGAGCTACTCATTAAATCTGATGAAAGCTTAGAAAAAAAAAAAGAGACAGAATGAAAGAATGTCAACCACTATTATTAGTTTCCCCCATGAATACAAAGATACTGTTAATTCATATCATAGATTTTATAAGAATCACATGAAGCTTATTTCTAAATATTTGCTTTTATCCCCCGTTTTAAAGTGTTGGCTCATTTTTGCATTAACATAAAGCTAAACATAAGCCTTTTTAAAGTCATCATAACTATTTATTTTTCTGTTTTCAATTTTCTCGTCTGTACTAGCGTATATAACTTAATTACAACTCTAGGTTTTAGACGTTTCCTTGCTTCAACCCACCTGATGCAAATAAATTGGCCATTATGTAGAACTTGACAACAAGCTGTTGGGTCCATTTGATTTGAATCAGGTGTGTTGGAGCAGAGAAGCATCTAAAACCCAGAGGACTCTGGCCCTTTGAGGACCAGAGTTTGACAGTAAATAATGCACCTACTCTGATGTACTTGCATCCCTCTAATTTTTGTAAGGAATGATAATGTTATAACCCTGGGAGCCATTCTGCGACATCAGTACCTTCATTTTTTAATCTAATCATATGTTGTATATCTCCATTTCTCTTAATTCAATGAGCAAATATTGAACTGGAAATGATCAACCCCCAGTAACCTCTCATTAAAAAACCAAGGGAAATAGCTAAAAGAAAAGTAATTTGTTATTCTAAATCCTTTCAAGACCCCTCAGATGTATTCTGGCCTGTACAACTGCAGACATCTTTTTTAAAATAATGTGATGTCGCTTCTTTTAATTTACAATAAGCAAAAAGATCTGAATACTTCCTTCACCACTACAACAAAGCCTAGCTTCAGAGAATCTCTTTAATCCCACTCTGTGCTGCAACAAATTAATGCCAACCCTTGCTAATGATACAAACAGTTACATGCAGTGAAATAGTTAGACCTCATGTTATTGTTGTTGTCATATTATATACTAATGATGCTGACAAGACCATTAAGGCCTTTAGGGTTCTGGACTCGCGTTCAGTTCAGCTGCCTGCAACAATTGCTGCAGAGTCTAAAAATAAATACTTGAAATGTGACTATCTGAGGAAAACCTCACAATTTGTGGATGTTATAACTAATTTCAGTGCAGCTTCAGTTATTTAGTCTGGCCAGTCTGTAGGAGTTCAGTTTAGTTTTGAGCCTACTTCATCATTTTTTCATCTGTGGGATCTGTCAATCTGCAGTAATGGAAAGTTGCATCATTCAACAGATGGTCACTCCAGATGTCTCACCTTTTCCCATGTCTCTGCTGCACCACCCTTTTTCTCCCACCATTAATCCCACCTCCTCCATGGCTTACCTGTACACCAAAGTGTCATCTGCCGTGCTGTTGTATTGAATTTGGTACATCCTGATGCCAGGGATATGGCGTTCAGATGGCCAGCGGATCACAGCAGAGGACGAGGTGAGCTCTGTGACCATTACCCTCCTGTCCTGCTTGTCATAGCCTTTGGTGTCATTGCCAGATTTGGAGGAAGTGGTGATGTCCGAGAGTCCGGGGTCCTCACGCATGTGGCCTGTGTTGTTAACAAACAAGGGTAAGGGGATCATGTTGATCTCGACAGCAGCTGTGGCGATGCCCGCGGCATTGGATGCCACACAGTTAAAAGCCCCGCTGTCTTTCAGCGTGGTGATGAGAATATCAAGGGTCCCATTAGCATACAGTACGGTGCGGGAATTATTATGCACCAGCTTGCCGTCTGGTGACCGCCAGTGAATATCTGGGTCTGGATCACCCACAGCTTTGCATTTAAGAGTCACACCTTGCCCTTCCATCACGTAGGCTTTAGTGGCAACATGTTTGGTGATCAGTGGGGGGTCACAGGTAAACTCCTCCTCTTGAATTGACCAGAAGTATTTGTCCATGAGGTGGTCTGGTGAAGCGCAGGTCTCCAAATCATCCTCTCTCGTCAGCCTGCGCAGCCACAGCAACTCACAGTTACAGTGAAGAGGGTTTCCGCCAAAACTGACAGCCAAAGTGGACGAGCTGGAGTCCTTGGCATCAGACAGGACCTGAGCGTGCTGGAACAGGCTGTCTGGAGGCATCTTCTGCAGCCTGTTAGAGGTCATGTCCAGGCGGACCAGCTTGGTGAGCATTGTAAAAGTTCCCGCTTCAATGTGGTCAATCAGGTTGTGGTCCAGGGTGAGAGTGTTAATGTTGGTCATTCTGGCTATAGCTTCCCAGGGAAGAGTGCGTAAGTTGTTATTGGAAATATCCAAGTCCTCAATGGTGGAAACAAACTCATCAAAGGAGGTGGGAGCCACTTGGTGGATTTGGTTGTTCCCGAGGATGAGGTGCCGGAGGTTGATGAGGCCTTTAAAGTGTTCACTTTTTATAACACTGAGGCGGTTCCCGTCCATGTGGAGCGCCCGCAGGGAACGCAGGCCCAGAAAGGCGTGCGGGACGATCTGACTGATGGTGTTACGGGACAAGGTGAGGTGGACCAAACTAGTCATGTTGAAAAAGTCTTTCCTGCGGATGATGGTGATGAAATTGTCAGTGAGTCGCAGCTCGACAGTCTTGCGGTCGATGGTGGGGGGTACGAACAGCAAGCCAGTCTTAGCACAGAGCAGAGTCAGAGTAGGGGAGAGGTGCTGGCAGATGCAGCGTCCGGGGCAGCTGTATCCCTTTACCAGAGCTGTACACAGCAGCACGCACAGAACCAATCGGTCCATTGTTGATTCGTTTCCAGGTCCTGTATGAGAGAAACACAGAAATAAGAGAGATGGTGAGTAAAAAAATTTACACAACGGGAGATCTTTGAATTAATAAATAGCATCATAGCCTATATGAGAGGCTGCTGCAAACATCCAGGCTCTGACCAAGATTGCTGAGACAGCCAGCGAGGCATCAATCACAAAATGAAATGGAGCTTTGCTGAAATAATGGCACCTGGGATGATGAAAGGCTGCGCCAACGCTCTAAGAAGCCCATGTCTCTGCAGCCTTTTAATGGAAATAACACAATGTTTTTTGTGCCACCAGGATCCATCACCACTGGATCATATAATAGCTTAAATGGTCACAGTACAGTTTTCTATATTAGGCAATCATGCAGTACACATACCCCATCATATAAGAAAGCTTGTGTGTCTTTCTTGCCGTGAATTTCACATCACAGGGCGGAGAATTACAATATGAAAAGGGCCCTCGTCAAACAGAGCTTGATCATTTTCACAACCTTTTCAATCTCTGTCTGTGCTTCTGTGATGAACTACAAAATTAGATAGAAACTTGTCAGATAAATCAAAGCAACAATAAGTAAAGGTGAAAACAGTGGAAACAAGGCTTGTTTGAGTCCATCCAAAGGGGGCTTTATTGGATGATTCTTGGATTTTCAGGATGTTCAGATTCTCCGATTACCATTTAGAGGTATTGATTTCAGCCTCTGAAAGAACACGCCTGTGGTGACAGGGGAAAAAAGGGATCCTTGGCTGTAATAACCGTAAAAGACCCCACCGGAACATAAACAGCAATGCGCTGATTTCATATTGAGTGTTGTTCAAGCTTCTTTGGTATAAGTCTTAACTCCTAATGCCTTAAGCTTTACTGCTGATGTGAGAGCCTGTTAATGCTTATTAAGTAGAGAGATGACAACTCACTTCTGTCCTCTAGGTTTAAAGATTGACAGAAAGGTTGCTGCAGCGCAAGACTCCATCCAATCCTACAAGGTGAGTCTTCTCTGCTAGATTCAGTGTCAATCAGCAATGTCTCTTTTTAAAGGGTTCAACATAATCATTCAGACTGATTCAGGTAGAGCTGGCTGTGGATTCTAAACACAAATATCATCTCTTTTACAGTATTTGTGTTGCCTTATCCAATTTGTCATGACTAATTTTAGTGCTCCTTTATCTGCGTTCCACCATGTTGAGGTGGTGCTGACGTCCTTAACATGGCTTATTTTGTTGCCTTTTGTGCCCAAAGCAAAAGCATCTGATATGCACATCACCAACAGCTATAAATCTAATTTGATTTTAAAAACTCCCGCAGCAAGATTCATGCAATATCCTAAATGCCATGTGTCAAATTTCATTTAAGAAATTAAATATAGACCAGTTCTCTTCCTCCATTTATGAAGATATACCTTATTCATAGTCTTTTCATAAACACTCCTCTCACTCAATCTCTTGAACTTAACGGCCCTAATTTTATTATACAGTAGTTGTTATGCATGCTAATAATACTGAAAGACACTACAAGTGCATTGCTGTCATTTTACATAGACCCATGGTGCATGTGCCAGACAATATTTTACATTCTCAGTTGCTTTTCTTTCCCACCTTTACACACAAACACACACACCCACACACTGCTGCCTGGCTGGCAACTGCCTGACAGACATCAGGGCTTGTTATTTGCTATGAAATACTACTGTCCAATCAGAGCTCTAATTTAAATCTGGGTTTGTATGATGCCCGTTTCTGAGGTCTTAAAGCACGAGATCAAACTGGTGGGAGAGTTTATCCAATAGGGATGAATGAATCTATTCAACATCCACAGCACTGATTCTGCTTTTTGCTAGACTTATCTTGACCATTAGACTGTTTTGGGGAGAAACATTAACCCCAGACCTTTGCTCGATTTGGCTTTGCACTTTCCTCTCTTGTAGTTCTGACTCTGCAGGCTGAGTTTTAACTTCCAGCTCCAAGTTGGAGCCACTGGAATACAACATGTATGCAGTTATTTACACAACCAGTCACAAATATATTAAGGTTAAACCACCCCTTTGGGCAAAAACACACACTGAGTGGTATACTGTGAAAAAAAAAAGAAAAAAGAAAAGAAAAGAAAGGAATTGCAACACTTAATTATTTTTTTTAGTGACTATGTTGTGTAATTTAATTTTCTCTTCCTTTTTTTTCCCAAGACCCCGTGAAAGCTTACATGACACAGTAGGTGACAACACTGCACATCCCACTCTGCTCACCATATTTTTTTTATTAGAAATAATTGTTCTTGTTTGTTAAATTCCAACAGAGATGCAACCTTCCTTGATTGTGTTAGTATTCAGATGCTAACTAGGACACAAAGCTCATGGTTTCTCAGAGGACCATCTGTGCCAGAGCATTTCCTGCCACACCGTTGAGGATGCTCTATTGATCTTTCAGCTTCTCAGGGAGGGGGGGGGACTTTGTTGCCACGGCAACTCTGGTGTAGAATATAGGTCTTTGAATTGCATTAAGATGGAGTTGAGCTGCTTGAAAAGCATGGCTTCAATCTTAATGGGTGAAAAGAAAGTAAGATGGGACGTGAATAGATGTTTGAATGGCCAAATGATTTAAATGAAAAGGGCAGCTCCATCTCAACATTTAGTTTATTGCTTAATATGAGTGCAGGCCACTGAATCGATACGGAGACAGCAGGAGAGTGCAAGAGGTGAATTGGAGTTTAAGCTTGTCCTTGTGGCCATCTATGCTGGAGCACGACCTTTTAACAAGCAATTACCTGATACATATAGTTTTAAGCTTGCATTCACATTTGGTCATATTCAGAAACTACAGTAAATCAATCAAAAGTAATGATTGGCTAAAGAACAAAAATTTTAACTTTAACTTAATTTTAACTTTTTTGAATTTTGTTGTCTCACAGCTCGAAGAAAAACTGCTCCTGAGTCTGGAGCTATGGGATTTATACTTCTGAAGCATGTCAGACAGACAAAGGTAGTAGAGGCTGTGGCTGTGCACATACACGTGACCACACTCATATCATTGATGTTCAGTAGGTGGGTCTATTAGTTAAGTTCTGGGCAATTATTGATTACTGGGTCCTTTCTGTCTTTGCTGTTCCATGCCAGTTTGTCATGCTTCCAGTTTGGACTCTCTCTATTGCGCTACTGCCAAATTTAACAGAAACTTGGCAGAGGAACTTCGCCTTCTTGAATTTCCTTAGGAAGTATGGTCATTTCATCCATGCATACATGAATGCCTGTTGCACGGGCCCAGTGAACACAAACATATGGACTAGTGAAAGATACTGCTGACAGATTTTACATCAACTTTTACTGGATGTGAAAGGTTGAAGTAGTTCACGTTTGACTGATAGAAAACATGCAGATCCCTAAAATCTTTGAAGAACATGAGAGCTTTCAGTGATAAAGTCTCTAATTAAAATTTAAATATAACAGGTGATCACAACTAAGATTAAAACTAGTGAGTTAGTTTCCTAAATGCAAAGTTTATATAACTGAATAGTTGAAGAACTCGCATTATACTTATTTACATCCTTTATATTTTGGACTGTCACAAGAAAAAAAGTGTATGTTTTTGTTGTTTCAGAATTATTCTTTTTTCTTCTCACACAGTTTATTGTTGCCATGCCCTTCCCAGTCTGAAAATCTTTGTTTTTATCTTTAGTCTCTTAAGGCCTTTTTTTCATCTGTTATGAAAACCTGCAATGCGAAATGGCTGCTTAGGTTTGGGCGACAGACAGTCTGCATATAAAATGGGACTAAGAACGTCTCTTTCCCTTTTTGGGTAAGGCTTACAGCAAGGTCTGGCTTAACTAATGCAAGATCTCCAATCAACCTGCCATAGATATGGTTTCTCTTATGGTATAAGAGATTTGCGAGACAATACCTGGATCCTTTTTTCACTTCTCTTTTTCTTGCTGGTCTGTTAACTTGCAATTAAGTGTGAAATAGCATATTCTCAGGACCAATGTGAAATGTGGTGGTTATTCACTGCTCTGGACCATCGATGGCTTTACTTCAAATTTTTACCAATTTTAATAACTTGCAAAGAATTTCATTTTCATTTTATATCATAATTAGTCATTCTGTTTTTATTGTTAGTGTCAAGTTTGTGTGAAGCACTTTGATCTATATGCCTGCAAAAATTATAAATAAAGTTGAAGTTGAAGATTAGTTTGAAGTTCTTTGAGGTGTGCTGAACATGCTGCAAGGTATACATTATGTAAATGTATTTCATGGCACAGCAAAGGAACAAAAGCCTGGACTACAAACAAAGCATTTCAGGCGGTTCAGGAGTAGCTTCTTCCTTCTGTGGCCTCCTCCTCATCATAATCTGGAAGGGTCAAAATGAAGTGTGGGAAATAAACACTGCTATTTTTTTCCTTGATAAACACCACAACAATATCTGCTGATTTAGTCATATACATTTTTTTTCCCCCATCATGTTTGCTTCATTTCTACCTATCTATTACAGCTTAAAATGTACAGCAGCTAAAATTCAGTGAATACAGGATGAAAGCTAAGTAACTGTCCCTATGAACAGCCATAGCTGATGACTCATCTGTATTAAAGGTGTATTTGAGTGGGTGGAAAAACAAGCATAGATAAAATAACTTCATCTAAATGCTGGAGGGTGGAGGGAAAACAAGATGCTATGTTCAAGGCGGTGATGACGATGATAGTTGTTTAAGGAAAATAATTAAGCATCAGAATGACAGATGCCTCCATTAGGTTCTTACGTTATTATAAAATACTTATATGTTGCTTTGAGAGTTTGAGAGGTGCTAGTATGGTGTGTTTTTCTGCAAGTACATATTTAAAGGTTTTCATACCTGCTTTTCAGGTGGATTTATTTTGAAACAATTTTAGCAAGAAGTCACCTAGTTTTGGGCTTTTCAGTGATGGGGTCAGACATGATCGATGTTTGAGTTATTGATGAGTGTTTAAGTCTTTTATTTTTGTGTACAACAGCACTTCTTTGGGTGGGCAAACCGTGTAACGTTAGAAATGTCCTTTAACCATTTGTGGAGAAGTTGTACCTCTCCGTGCTAATATATGCTTTAAAATGTATTTAATTCCTTTCAAAATGTATTAAATTGAGTTCAGGTTGTAAATTTAATCTACTTCCCAGTGGCTATGTGTTGAAACTGTCATCCTCAAAAACTTTATATTCAGCTCTCTGTTCTAAACTGGGGATTGTTTTCAGTTCAGTGACCGACTGCACTGTTGGTGCCAGAGCTTTGCTAAATTATCACACAGTTAAATAAAACATAACCTAAACAAACAAACTTCAAACACAATGGAGCATAGAACCGCATAGGGTAATATAAAATGCATAATCTTCAAACAAATATTAACAAGCTTTATTACTAAATCGCCTAATCTCTGATCCTGAATACATATACACTGTAATTATCAGTGCTACCATTCACAAAATATAAAAAAATGCCCTAATCATATTTACAAACAAGCACATTTTTACTCAAGGTATGTACATGTGAGTGCATTAAAACACCCACAGCTACCAACACATTCTCACAGGAGAATACATTCAGAATAATAATTGCATATCTACTCATCCATGCACACACAGACAAACATACAAAACAACAAAGTGAGTTATCAAGGGGACAGAACAAAGAGAAGAATAAATGAAACACTACATGTGCCATTTTTTGCTGGGTTTTCTGGCTCAAACAAGTTCTAAAGAACATATGTGGGAGCAAAAAAATACAAACTGCTGCATATCAATGCTCTTAATGGTTCACAAAATCACAACAGGGATTCTGTTAAATCGCAAAAGCAGGTATATTCTTAAGGCATTGAGCTGCTTATTTAAAAATACCTTTAAAAAAGATCTGAGGGTGTCATAAAGAACACAGCAGGAATCAAATAAAGGCTGAAAGTTACTGTCTCAAAACAACTTGTTCTAGTTGTGACTTTTTGAAGCTCCTTCATGCTGCATCCAAGGCAGGGAATGAGGCGCATCTTTGAAACTTGAGGAATGCTGGGAAACATATGAATTCAGTTGTCAACATCTAAACATCCATAGAAAGTAAAGTTGGATTTTCACCCAATCATTGTCAAACACATGGAATAGGCCCATGATAATATTTTTGGAAATTTTATCCACAAATTGAAAGCACAGAAATGAGTCAGTTACCAAATGTGAGCATAACTGTATACATAATGCATACATGTATACATAATTGTTACAAATTTAGAGGGTGTGAACAAAATGATAATCATGGTGACAATTTGAAAAGGAAAGTATTTGGTTAATTCTGAGATTATTGTTTTAAAAAAACCCAACGGCATCTGTATCGTAGATGGCATGTAAGGTCCCTAAGACAAGCATGCCATGTCTTGTCTTTGAAACTTTACATGTTTTTTTACTGCTGTCGATCCTCAGACCTTACAGCAGGTCAAATTGATCTCTATACTGCTCCAAAGCAGGGGTGCCCAAGTCCGGTGCTCAAGAGCTACCATCCTGCAACTTTTAGATGCATCCCTTCCCCAACATACCTGAATCAAATGGCTGCATTCCCTCATGTTGCTGGAGAAGGGATGCATCTAAAAGTTGCAGGATAGTAGCTCTCGAAGACTGGACTTGGGCAACCCTGTCCTTGAGGATGCAATGTTAATCATGTGTACCCATAATTATAGTATATTTTTGGCCTTAGACTATCCCATAAACCACATTTCATAAACAAAATATACAAATCAAGTAGTGTCTCTTTAAAAATGATCCCCTATGACAATAATGTACAGAACTGTGCTATTAACTTGAAAAAATTAAATAACAATGGGGGAAAAAAAGTGTTGACATCACCTGAGATTTTGGGGGCTTTTTAGTTGACCCCTTAAAATCTGAAAAATACAAGTCAGACTGTATGAGATAACATTATTGGAAATGACTCTGTCAATGTTTAATAAATCATTGTCTATAGCTGTATTTATTCCTGCTGCTCTTTGTCTTATGGAACAGTGAAATGCATCTTTCGTCAGACAAAACAAGCTAATTGAGGACATTGCAATCAATTTTTCTTACAACGTTCTGACATTTCATGGATCACAAAATGTTTCAGCTCCTCATATCAGAAAATTAATCAGCTGCAAATTAGTTACTCAACTAGTCATTTCTGTCCCTATTATGGATTTTATGCAGAATCATGGTGTGTATTTTTCATGGGTATTTTTTGATTAAACAAATCAAAAGAACATTTGCTTTCAGGAAAATGAGCAGAAATTTTAGTTTAGGATGAGTTACAATAATTAGGTAGTTAAGGCATGTTCTACTGGATGTACCATTAAAGTGATTGTACACAGACAGCGTGTAGTTTGTTCTTACCACAGAAAAACATATGCCCTGAGTCACCTCTTTGTAAGAACATTTTCAGGACACAACTTTTTTCACTCAAAAAACCTTAAATGCCAATTAGCTCAGGCAGTGAGCTGCCAGCTGCCCTCCTGTGACTCTTGTCAGGAAGTGGGCATAATTATTGACAGGCAAGTTCATCAGTGTCACCTCTGATGCCACCAGTGGATGCCTAAAACTGAGACTGCCCAGCCCCAGGGATTGCTGGTCACATCTCATCAAGGTGGGGTGGGGGATGGGGGTGGGATGTTGTTGCAAACAGGAGGAGAATTTGCATATTATAATTATCTGTGCATTCAAAGACTGTCCTCCTAATTAGATTCAATTTAAAACCTTCAAGTGAGAAGCGCAAACTGTTGAAGCACCATAAACTTTAATTGTAGGAGCCTCCTTAAACAAGAAGGAGAACATTAGCATCCCATTGGCAGTCGACAAGTACATTTATGTGCAACAATCACTGATTCACTTGATTGATTCTCCTCTTTTATCTTCTACCTGTTCTTTTTCATTTGAATACCTCCATTGAAAGATATAATCAACCTTTAATAGCTGCTGCTGCAATTTCAAATTACTACAAAGCAAATAAATAAGCTTGAATGATAAAACTGTGTAAGTTACACTCACAAAAAAAGAAATGAATAAAAAGCTCAGCTGATTGTAAAGGCTCTATTCATCATTATTTTTTGACAGTGAAAGTGCATCCCCGGGCATTAGTTGTTAAATGATAAGTAACGTTCATTAAACGAAAAGCAAAACCGTAATTAGTGTTAGTTACACCTATTATCTACTTTGATAAATGATGTAGTCTCAAAAATGAAAATCTTAGAAAACTAGCCTCAATAAAAGAGGAAGAATCCTTCCACTATGGTAAAAAAAAAAAAAAGTTATTAAAATGGTTGTTTCCTCCATTTCTTGACAAAAGACAGTTCTTATAAATCAAACTATGTAATATTAACTATAAATAGACCACTCAAACAGTCAAAGGAAAATGATGTTGACATGATATGCACATACTTTCACTACATGTTGATTATTCTAGTCTCACAGACTACATTTCTGCACAAAATGCTAACTTTGTATATTAATTTTAGTCTTTACTGAAATAGTCACTCTAATCATAATGTGACGAACAAATATGGTGTTTTCCTGCTTAGTCAATTACATCCACAAATTAATTTGACAAAGGAGGAAAAATTAAACACAAGCCCCCGTGACTGCACTCCATCTGCTAGCTGTCATGATTAATAGACTCCACAGGACAATGTGCTACCCTCTGACTTCTCATGGCTTCTCATGGACTTGATGTTGTAGAGAAAAGTTTAGCAGAACTTCACGCCTAGAGAGAAGACTGGCCCTCTGACATCGATAAATTCCACTAAAGAAATAACAACAGTTCTGACAAACACAAACTGTATTATGTTTAATATAACAGCAGAGGTAGAGGGTTTAAAATCCTAGTTCTGAGTAGAAGATGGACATCATGAAAATGTTACAGTCTAGGGAAAAAAGGTAAAAAAGACAGAAATAATTTTGTTTTAATCATCCGTGCTGCTGTTCAGAAATTTATTTTGAGAGCTGTTAGTGACGGGAGGAATTTAATAATGAATCGAGGGCTGCAGGCCAACCCCTTAAATTTCCCTTAATTTTCAGCCTTTTTGTTAGTTGAAATTGGTATTGACAGTAATCAAAGGAGCACTTAAAACTAGGACTTTCATCTAATTAATATTCTAATTTTGATTAATTACAGTGAGGACACCCTTACTATAGTTATGGCCAACACTGTTGTTGGTACAGCTCCAACCCCCCCAAAATGGGACACTGTGCAAAGAGGAAATAAAAACAGATTGGAATGATGGACAAAGCAAACTTATTTCCAATTTCCCAAAATTATTTTCAAACTTGATTCATCTGACTACAGAACAGTTTTCTACTTTGCATCAGTCTATTTTATGGGCTTTGATCCAAACAGGACAGCAGTATTTCTGGATCAGGCTCACAAATCATTTCTCCTTAGCATGATTAGCTTTAAACCTCATTTCAGTCACCTGAATTCTTATGAAATGCTATGACTGGAGTTTGGCATCAGGCTCCAATCCCACCACTCACTGTGCATATATTTCCTCAATTTGATATTACTTTAATGAGAACCACTCCCCACCCAAAATGATGTTATAACACATAGTGTCTGAGCAGTAGTGACAATCATGGCATGGGAAGCAGGCACGTTATCACGTTGTGAGACTGTAGCAGCAGCATTTGCAGCAAATATGAGGCAGTGAGCAAGAGAGGAAATGGCAGCTTAAATAGCCCACCCAGATTGGAAGGTTATGTTTGAAATGTGGCTTGTAGATGAGCTGCCTGTCCGAAGTAGCTTACAAGTATTGCTTATTTGTGGATGGCATAGTGAACTGCGTTTACAGACAGTAATAATTTCCGTAAATTGTCCCAATCAAGTGCAGTCGGTGATGTCATGAAAGAATCACATCTGCTTTTAATGCAGTGCTGCCTGAGGATCATGGACATTCAATACAGTTTCCCCTATGCACAGATATGTTTCTAGATTCTTTGAATCTTTTGATGATATTATGTGCTATGGATCAGTGGTTCCCAACCTATCTTCCTTAACGACACTCTTCATGCAACTACCAAATAGCTGTGGACTCCCACCCACCCCATGCTGTAACCATGCTTAGCTTTATGCTTTTATTAGCTAGCTTCTCACCACAAATGATGCATTCTGGCTGAGTCTTTCTAGTCTTTTGATAAAACCAAAGTTCATTAAAAACGGTGTCTTTATTGGTATCTAATCACTGGCCACTGTCCAGTCACAACTGTGTTTAGAATTCGAAGTAATTTCTCTCTCTGATCTTTACCACTAGATTTTTATGAAATGAAGTGTTTGTTCCTGTAGCGGTGCCCTTTTATACAAGACTTTACACACTTTCTTAAATTTTACCGAACTCAACTGTTTATTATGTTTTTATCTTTTGCAATTTGACTCCTTTGTTTATCTATCTTAGGTTTTGATCTATCATGACCGGGTTCTTTTACATTGGAATTTTATTGATGCAATTTACTTTTATTCTTCTTATGGTTTCTGAAAGTTTTTTTGCACTTATTTATATCCTGGCCTTATGGGATGAGTACCCACTTCTCGTGTTTGTGCATCATGTATTGTCCCTCTGTGTCTGTTATTGGGTTCTGTTTTTTGGAAACTGGAGGGCTTCTCGTTTTTACTGCAAACCAAATCTACCTCTGGGTATCAATAAAGTTACCTTGTAACCTTGTAGATGATACTGTACCTATAAGGTAACTATCAATGGATACTCTTTTATTTTCATAGGGTGAATCATCTGCATTGTGGTGTTTCTCAGACATGTTTTAAGCATCAAATGCAGCAAGAAAATTCAAGGTTACCAGGATAGACATGAACTACTCCACTAATGTAGCTCCATCAGCTCACTGACCTCCCTAAACCACAGCACATGGATGTTAAATGGATTGGTTGCAAAAGGTAGGGCCCAGGTAACTTTTTATAATTTGACTAAGGATATATGTTTTAAAGTATTGTTGCATAGCAGATTTTGATGACCCCCAATTATTTACTCTGAGACCTTGTTTCAAAACTTTATGTTTTCAGGCTCCCAAAATGCCGGTTTCATGTGAATGAAGCGTTTAAATGATTAACTCAAATAGATACACGTCAACTCATCTCTGTGTGGACATGGCCTTAGTCTTAACAATCACACAGTCTGTACAGTCAAAGCCTTGTGGACCATCCGTGCTCTTTGGGGACCCTCTTGGGAGGTCATGGACCCCAGCTTGGAAACCGCTGTTAAAGATGATGGAAGATTCTTCATAATTTCATGTAGAGGAACATTATTATAAATTTAATATCCTCTTTTTCTAAAATGATTTTAATAAAATAGAAAGATTTCTTTCATTCAATCAGTTTCATTGTGAACCCTTAACATAGTTGGCGGGAGGTTCTTTGGGGATAAATGAACTCACTGACTTAAAGAGTATAGCAAGATTTTTTTTTTTCTTATCGATTTATATTTGCTGTTGGCTAAAGTTCAAGTGCATTTACCAGCCTCCACTGACATGGAAACTACTTCTACGTTCACTTGTGTTAATGGTAAAAATTTATTTTTAATAATGTTAAAGTGGAATTGTTAGCATTTCATTATAGCTTCAGCCTTGACAGGCCTATTCAAAACTTTCCTGGAGTAAATCTTATAAAGTTAAATAGCTGAAATACTGGGAAATCCTGAATTTAGTTCCTTGCTTAAAAGCAAAAAAGGAGAGAATGCTACATTAGGTAAAATCAACTTAACATCTGGTCAGGATAAAGTTTTATTATTTTTTCTCTTTGTTTTTTCAGACCTTGTCCTGCCTAGCATAGCAAGCAGGCTGGCTGATAGTCTGGCTGCAGTGTTGTGCTAAACTAATTTGCTGTGCCAATCAGAGTTTTATGGATTTGATAGAAAGGGACCTTTGTGGATGTCAGGTTCTCTTTGCTTTAAGAATCATTCTTTTTTTTTTTCATTTGTTCTTTGCTGAATTACATATTAATGCTGGACCCGACAAGGGATACAAGGGAAGGGGGAGAGTGACCACAAAAGAGAAAATGAGATAGTGGAAAGAAAAAAAGAAAAGAAACAAAGGTACAAAAGATAGAATAAAACAGCAACAACTGTTAAAACCCAACCAGAAACACCAGACAACCAGCTGCTACAACAGTAAAGAAGCTTATCAACCTATGGCTATAGGAGAACAAAGAGAATCATCAGGAGCACCGATACTAAGAGAAACTGGTAAAAACGTGAACCACAACACAAGCAACAAGTATGTTGGTGATTAAACCTGCAGGATAACACAGTGACTGTATAAGCCTGTGCATTAATCAGTGAGTGTGCACATGTATGTGAATATGTGAATCATGCAAATATAGCCCCCCTCCAAAGATCACAAACAGACAAGACCTGAAACCAGAAGTCACTCTGGAACATGGACAGTCCACTGCAGGGATGACCAGAGGTAAGGCCCTAGCCAGAGCCCCCACAGCAATGGAACGCGACTATAGCTTTAAATACCTGTAAAAGGATTCATGTTTACATACATAACAATGGGCTGTATTTCGTTTTTTATATTTTGCAGGTAAAGTCATTAATGATTTGTCCACAGTGCTCCGATCTGGGCTCCAATCTTTTTGATTGAATTTATGACTCCACCCAGTTAAAGATTTTCATATATCAGAAGTTGCAGTTAAATGTTAATATATACATAGTACATGTGTCATTAAAGTATTAATACCAAGCATTTGTAAGAGCAGTAGTACTCTTCCAGTGCAAAATACTGTCACTGTGTTAGATTTTACAGGAATTTTCATGAAATTGGGGGATTCTAACAAAACACACAAAATCTATCCAATTAAGAAAATTGCCTATACCCTTCCAAATGTTGTTTTGATTTTATAGTTTAACATTTTTATGGCAGTACTAGTGGTCTGCATTTATAAGGCTAACATGCAGTTAAAAGGGAAAAATAGGTGCTCAGTCAGGTTTAAATTGTCACTCCACCTTCACTGGTTTTCTAATATTGCAGATGAGTAAATGTACACGGTATGATAATCTTATCTCATACCATGTAATCACTAACTGCTAGTAACTACAGCTGCCAAAAAAATTTTAAATAAAAAGGGCTTTTTAAATTTTATTTTATTCAACTGTAGTGGATGCAGTGCAGATTAAGTACAATATCAAATCACTCAAAGTACAAGAAACTGAAAACTGTATTCGAGCACAGTAGGCATTTATCTATATTATTCTTTCCACAGAATGGCATGATTAATCTGGTCATATTTAAGGTAATTATACTTTTCTTTATTAAATTCAAAAGACAGAATCTGTATCTCTAAACATGAGAACCATCAGCGTGGGTTTAATTGTTTTGTGGCTGATTTTGTTCTTTTTCTAAATCAACAAACAGCTCAAAAGTAAACAGTGTGGAACTAAATTATTTGTTTCATGTAGCAGTTTCACACCTTCCAAGAGATTTCTTAAATGCAGCTGACATATTTGTCCAAGAAGAAAACAGCACAGACAAACAAGTCATTATAAAAACATAAAAGCAAGGGATGCAAGCAAACAAAGGGAGAGACACTGATTCTGAATGACATCCATCTTCTGGGATTTCTATTTCTAGCTTCAGTTATTTTGAAGCTAGATGAGGGTCAAAAACAATTGGACAGAAAATTGGTGATTTGCAAATGCTATGACAGTATAACTGTTTTTTCTCCACATGCTGGGACAGGTTGCTGTTTCCTCACTAATAAATGTTTGCCTGTCCTTTGCACTTTGCATTTCCTCTATGTTGCAGTTGTATGTTATCCATGTCTGATCATTAGCAGAGCCCTCCATGGTGTTTAGACAGCCTGAATAAACCTTCTGAACCGGTGCTGTGTGGTGCCACTCTGCGCTACAGTGATTCTGAAGAATCCACACTTGGTTTCAAATCATCTTTCCAAGGCTCCTATGGCATTGATCCTGACAGTATGCACCCTGCTCTATATGCCTTTTATGTGCTCCACTGCCAAAGCAGACTAGCGAGGAACCGGTTTATACTCTGGAGAGGAAATCTATTAGGTGGATAAATAATACAAACATAAACTATTATATGTACTTTAGCTGATTTTTTAACAAAGTTGTTCAATATTAAAGGCGCCTTTCACAAAATCAATAATGTATAGCATACACTGCTGCTGCTACTTTGATTTGATTTGATTTAAAGCTTTATTTCAATGCATGTGCAAATAGAAGACAAGACCAGGATTTGTCCTTTAACTCGCATATAAAACAGGTTTCTAGAACCGCCTTCTTCCACCTACGTAATATTGCCAA
>JBBBVU010000009.1:13510198-13527132 GCA_037177055.1 Atherinosoma microstoma | reverse complement strand
TCCCATTCATCATTCTACTTCCATGTACCTTGTGAATATCATATGTTTGTACTGCCTTTTGAATTCTTTCATGCTTGAACATTTCTTCATCCCCCCCATCAGTCTGTTCCATAGTTTCACTCCATAAATGGAGATACAAAAGGTTTTCAAAGTTGTGCGAGCATGGAATTGTTTAAAAATCATTTCCCCCCTCAGTTTGTACCCACCTTCTCTTTGTAAAAATATTTTCTGAATGTTTCCTGGGAGTAGATTGTTTGTTGCTCTGTACATAATTTGTGCTATTTTAAAGTGAACCAGATCAGATAATTTCATTGATTTAGAATTCAAAAATAAAGGAGTTGTGTGTTCTCTGTAACCAGTCTTATGGATTAATCTTATGGCTCTTTTCTGTAGTATAAAAAGTGGTTGCACTGTACAATTATATGTAGTACCCCAGATCTCAGAACAGTAGTTTAAATATGGTAGTATCATTGAACTATAGAGAATTTGGAGTGACTTATGGTCTAGAAGTTGTTTTACTCTACTAAGCACTGAGATACTTCTGGACAGTTTGCTTTCCAGATGCTTTATGTGAGATTTCCATGTTACTTTATCGTCTATAATTATGCCTAGAAATTTGTTTTCATGAACCCTTTTAATGTCAACTCCATCGACCTGTATTTGTACTTGAGTATTTCTATAGCAATTCACAAATAACATAAATGTAGTTTTATTAAGGGCTGCACGGTGGTGTGGTGGTTAGCACTGCAGCCTCACAGCAGGAAGGTTGCTGGTTCAAGTCCCAGGCAAAGTTTGAGCCAGAGTTGGTTCAAGCTGGGGAGGGGTTTGAAACAATGGCCTTTCTGTGTGGAGTTTGTGTGTTCTCCCCGTGTATGTGTGGGTTCTCACCTGGCCCTCTGGCTTCCTCCCACTGTCCAAAGACATGCATGATAAGTTAATTGGTCACTCTTAACTTAGGACCCAACACTGACCCCTGGGGGACACCACAAGCAATGTCCAAGCATGATGATGTAAAATCCGCTAAGTTCACAAATTGTCTTCTATTATTTAAATAACTCCTCATCCAGTGCATAACTATCCCCCTAATCCCATACCGCTCCAATTTATTCAATATATCATGATTTATTGTGTCAAAAGCTTTCTTGAGATCTTTCACTGCTGATAAGAATTTTAAATGGCAGTTAAGGTGTGTAGCTTTAACTTTAGAATATGTCAATATTTAGTGGATGGATCACCAAGTTTCTTTAATCATCACTTGGGGTTGTTTGCAAAAGGTAGTTTCTTATAAAATGATGTAAACAGTAATGTACAGATAATCATAAAATTTGGCACAGATTAATGTTCACTTGAATTTTCTTGAGGTGCCATCATCAGGTCCAGTATTAAAATAGAACAGCCTCAGCTGTTCTATATGTTTGGTGCTAATTAGCAAATTAGCATGCTAACACATTAACATAAGTTCGTGAACCTGCTAAACATTGCACCATATCACTCTGAGCACATTACTGTGCTAAAATCTGCATTTTGCTCGAAGCAGCTCTGCACTTTTCCCAACTAGACCCTCAAAATTAGATAACCACATTCATTCATTATTTTGTAAGTCAAATAATATGTAAATATCCAACATGTGCCTTCTACTTTTTGACCACAGTATCATTTCATTAGCAAATACAATTGAGATTTATTACCAACAAGCTCCACATGAATAAATCTCCTGAAATAACTGGATGCAATAATGGAAAATTCATACAGCTCTAATTGATATAAAGGACAGTGTCCCAAAATCACTCAAGGCTGTAATGCTTATGAGTGTGTGTGTCACAACCTTAGAGCGAGGCAGTGGTAGCTGCGTATGATTCACTATGTGCATGCAAATAATGGACGGCACAGCTTTAATTTGACACACTTCATAGCAAAGCCGGTGCAAAGCAGGTTTAAGCAGAACGTCTGTCAAACATGTATTGAAGGCTTTACTAATCCTGTTTCTGCATCAAATAAAGCACACCAAAATGTCAATACACACAGAGTGGCAGTAGGCCATCAAATTCACATCAAGAGTGGATTTATCCGCTGTTGGCTTTTACAAAAGAAATGAAATAAAGTGAAGCCATGCTGTACTTCAGCACTTCACCAGTTATGTTCCAGCCACTCTACATCCTTGCAAATAACAAAACCAACAAACAGAAAAAAAGAGATGTGAATTCTGTGCACCAGTTGTGTTTGTACAACTGTGATTACTTGAGTTTCATTTGCATATGTATATTGGTTTACTTGAACGGTTATGCTGATCTTATTTTGCTTTCTTTCGTGGTGGATGCAGCATGGAGAAGGGCTGACACGTTGGCGTTTTTCATTCAGCATTTCTTAAGTGTAATCCTCAAAATGCAGATCTGGATTAACCCAATATGTGGTCCAAGAGTAACAATAAGCTGTGGCATTCTACTGAGCTCTTCCCCAAAGGCCTGGAAACTGACCAGCTTCATGGTTTGCTGTGACAACTCGTTTGTGATTGTGTGACAACGCACTAATGTATTTAGAAATATGTATCATGTGCACGTAACATCATCTGTAATATCTGAAGTAATGAGATAAAGCATTTTTAGACCAGAACAGTTTTGAAGGACTTCCTGAGGGTAACTGGTTGCTGAGGAGCCCATGTGAGAGCAAGGAATCTCCAGTGGCTTTTTCTTCTTTTTACATTTAAACTGTGAATTATATGGTAAATCAGTATTTTTTGGAAACAGGGATTTTGTTAGTGTCAGACACAGACAGTTCCTCATGGTGACTGCTGCACAAAGAGTTATATTATGGTATTTATTTCCTGTAGTCCAGGTACAAAACATTCTCTTTTTTTAGCTGAAAAGTTCCTGTGATCCAAAGGAGTCTTTATTGCCTCATTAGATGCTCCAAAAGCCTTTTACATTTCATTTTTATTGTGCTTTTGAGGTAGTTGCCTTTTTTTTCCTGTTGGTAAAATCATATTACTTCAAACACTTTTAGGTGAAATAGATAGTTTAAATTCTCTGAAGTCTGAATGTCGTAGCAAGAAATATCTGCAAATATGATTTTACACTTGGGAGAGGTGGAAAATCTGCTATATCAGCAAAAAAAATTAAAACAAATAAGTACAACGAAAATGTTCAAAAGTCTTAATTACCACCATCCACAGTTCTCTGTCCCATTTCCACCATTTTAATTTATTCACAATTTGTTTATTTTACTTGACATTTGGCATTGTTTTATTAACATCCTGTAGTGCCTTCTTCATCCATGGTTCTTGCTAAAGACTCAGCAACAACCACTGCTTACCTCAGTGATCAGTATGGGGTTGACTCATTAGTGCAGGAAGAACCCAGAAAACAACCAGCGCAGATTAACATATTTTCTGTCGATTTTTTGTAGAATTGTATAAAATCTATAATACACTGAATGGAAAAATAACTTTGAACTATTGTAGGACCCTTGCTGCTGTCCTTTGTAAATTTATACGATCAACTGTTATTGGATTAGTGGGAAACCTTAGATTTAAAAAAAAAAGAAGATATAATGTTATGATAGTTTTCACTAATTTCACCATATCATCGTGTCATTTTTTTGTAATGGATGTCCTGCATGGATGTTCATCACTTGTAAATTGCTGTGGATAAAAGCATCAGTTGAATGACTAAAATAAAAACTGCTTCAAGTAAGCTTGTTAAAGAAGTTTATATGACACAATGATTGAAAGTCTTGTAAAAACATGGTTAAAGTTATGACCTGTTTAGGGCCAGGACGTTTAACCTTAAAAACTCTGAACCCATTTAATTCCTAATGGATGACATAACATTTTAACAGCATTTACCAAACTAAGGGCTTCTTTTAACCCCAACCCACTTGCTTTGGTGTGTAACTCAAGCCCACCAGTGAATGAGAGTGAACATGCCATGAACTGGACATGTTCTCAAAGATGAAACAACAATACGTGACACCCCTGGAATTAATAGGTTGTGCAAGATTTTCCAGGCCAGCTTGATCCTTTTCCATATCAGAATAATTAGTATTATATTATATTGTATTATAGTTAAAAGGATGAAATGTTAAGAATGACTGAAGACAAGCTCATGCTACACCATGAGTCCCTAATCACAAACCTGTCAAGCCTGCTATGTGAGATTGAACGACACATTTAGCTCTTTTTCATCTGTCATATGATTATTATTATCTTTTGTTTTCATCTACACACGTTTTTCATGGCTGTTCACATAATTAATATGGCTGAATACTCGTACAACAGTCAGTTTCCCTCTATAATGGAAAGCCAGTGTTACACAAAAGAGATTAGCTGCTGTATAAAAACTGCTGATGTTTGACGAACTTCCCAAAGTAAATGAAACTGATTAAAACTGGCCTGGCATTTAAACCCCAGTCTGTTTTCGCAATACTTTAGCCACACTGATAGGTTCAATTTAACTTAATAACTGAAGTAACAAGAGGTTCCGTGATGGAAATAATTGTTAAGGATATAAGACATTAAATACTGCATATGAATTGACTCTGAGCTGAGGAAGTTCCTTACAAGTCACTGTTGTGTGGTTGTACTATACATAATTAGTTTATAACCTATTTGGTGGAGGTGGCTTTATCAGGAACTACTCTATATTTTCTGCCTCTTTTTAATTAGTAAATTTGATACATTTGCTGACGAACCAAATTGCAGTCCAAAAGCTATCAAGTTAGAAACAAATTAGACTTGAAAAATGAGGACATTAGAAAACATTCAGTTGAACTCGGCTGAATTGCTTCCTTAGTTTCATTCCTTTTGGAGGTTAATGTGACCTTAGTTTTTTTATCTTACAGGGTGGAAGTTTTCAAAGATATAGTCAGCTATTCTTCACATAGAGCGGCTGCCATGTTTAAGAGCAAACACCAATTCAGTTCAGAAAATTGTGCAAACAAAGCTGCTGCTGTGGATTTTAATACATTTTTAAAGGAGACGGCTGTCCACTTCTCGGGTTAGAAGGTTGATCTGAAACAAGAGAGGGCAGAGCAGCAGCTTCGTCTTTAAGTCTGATCCTCCGCCTTGGTTGTGTCCTGTGCAGATTTACTGTAGCTTATGGGTTTTTTTTGGCATTTGTGTGGGTTTTCTCCTGGTGTGTATTCTTTCATCTGAATGAATAAGAAGAAAATTAGTTGTTAATTAGTGAAATACATCACAAAGGGGTGCAGTGAGTTAGATGCATTTCATTTGGATCAGTATTGTGACTGATTGCCTCCATGTGCTGGGAGAAGAAGAAAGAACTGTTAATGCAGTTGAAAAGCAAACAATACCAATACTGAATGTGACTGAGATGGTTTCCAGCAGTATCTTTTTATAATTTACTTTATGCACAAACACAAACCATAATCTTGGACAGCAGGGCAACCTGCTCAATCCCATTATTGCACTTTAATATAGCTCTGCCCATGCCACTTGTCTATAATACTACACCCTGGCAAGCTCATTGTGCTGCCAGGACCACTTAGAACATCCCTGCCTCATGTGCAGCTCCACCTCCTCCTCACTCTCTTCTGCCTATGAGCCAATGCAAATTACAGTAACAGCTTGGACGTGAGTATAATCTCAAGTGGTGCGAGCTGGGCTCCATCGCAAGGCATGCAGGCAGATGGAAGCAGAGACTCTGCCAGGGCTCTTTAGGGGCTCCCACTCTCTGTGCAGCATGGTAGACAATGGAGGAGCTGTGGCTCATAACCAGCTATTCGTCTGCCACTATCATGCAGCCTACTCCCAGACGCTGTATTTGTAAATGATACGAAAGGAAGTGGTAACATGTCAAGACCTTTTTGTGGACAAATGCACAGATGGACACCAATATTGGCGGCATTACATCACAAGTCACTTACTGTGCACAGCAGAGGATAGAAACTCGAAGAAGGATGTCCAGATGTTCACATTTATGATCAAACGAAGGCAGGACGAAAACCCTAGGTTGTAATTGTATGGTTTTTCTCACATTATATCCAGTTTAATTTGTCCATTTTCATCTTGTAATTTATAGAAAAGCTTTAATTCTCTTCAAATAAAATCACCAAATATTATTTATTATGCAGTTCCAAAGACAAAAACACTACTTTAAAAAACTGTACTCATTTATGCAAACAGTCTGAGTTCCTCACTTTAACACACTTGAGCATGTTTCTGTCTGTATTGCTGAACTTCCGCCATCGACACTAATCTGAGCAGCTACTGCCAGGACTGAGGGAGAAGACTTTCTCCTGCTCTGCAATTTGTGATGCCCAACTGATTTCTGCAGCAGTGAATACAATGATAAATGCACAAAAGAGCTGCCGGTGCTTTGTTAGGTGGAGAGCTTGGCTTTTTAGATTCAAGAACTGCAGCACAAGCCACATCAAACACAATCCACCTTTTAGTTTGAATGAGTAAGCTTCAGGGTTTACACTTGCATGACAACAGAGATCACAGATCCTCTTGTTTTGCCACTCTAGGATAGAGCCTTCTTTATACTCATAAACACTAACTGTGCTATTCCTGGCCATTAATGTAAATGGATTTTTGAAACTCAGTAATGGTCCTTGTAACTAATAAGGAGGCTTATGAGATAAAGTTGCCCCTCCACATGTCATTAAACATGCCTCTGCGTTTTTAGTCTGCAAACCGGAAAGCTCGGAGACAGACATATGTGTAGAGAAGCCCAAACAATGCCTTCTCCCGTGTGTGCATACATAACAAATGGTGCAAAAGAATATGATGTATGAAGAAATCAATAGACAGTGATTCAGCTGCGTGTCAAGATGTGGATGTTTAAGTGACTCAGTCTCCGATGTGTTTGCCAACCTTGAGTGCATCTGCACTAACAAAAAGATATTTGACTGAGAAAGAAAATGAGAGAGAGCTCCAAGACGCTGAGCACAACGCCCCTGGAGCTATGCGTCTTTTGTATCTGACTTGTGCTCGCACACATGCAGGTGCGTTTGATTTTCACCATTTTTTCTCCACGAATATCTGAAAAAGCTTCAGCTAGAGCATTTCTAATTGACAAAGTCCTTGTTATTCAAAGAGGCATCAGACACACGAGGGTATACCTAATGTCTGTGGATGATTAGACCTGTAGTAACAAGAATCAGGTGCAAAGATGACATCTTAACATGGCATCATGTGCTGGAAGCCTCAAGAATACCCACGAGCTTGACACAGCCTGTCACTGCTCTCAACACTTAGTATTCCTGGAAACACCGACAGAAAGATTGAGATTACTTTGACAAGAGAAGACCACAAAACACAAGATGGGGGTGGGGAGGTGTGCACTAGAATTTTAAAGTAACTTAACCCCCTCCTCACTCTGCCCTAAAGCATTGATTTAAAGAAATATATTCACTGCCTGCTTGCAGAATATATATTTTTTTACATAATTTTACACAAGCAGAGATAAGCTGGTGGGGGATCTTGTCATTGTCCCTCTTATCACCCTCAAACTTGACAAGTAGGATTAAATGACGCTCAAAAGAGCAGCTGCGAGAAAATCTCAGAGAATACATATGGCCAAAATTACAATACTTTCACAACAGAAATTGCTATTTGACAAGAAAGGCTGAATTCAAATCCCTCTCTCAATAATAATAATGACAACAACAACAAAAACCTGTTAATTCAACTATGGGAATTATTTTCTTTTTTTGGACACAGAAAGAACAGGATGTCTCGCAGTACACAAAAAATATGCAGAGTTATGCAGGATGTGTGATTGTTGTCGACGTTGCTTGTTACGTGTGCGACGAGGAGGAGGAGGGAGAACACTGAAGGGACAGTGGTTATGTTCAATTCCATAACACAAGCCCGCTAATTAGCATTGCCCTGCCATTCCCTTTGAACCAGAGGAGGACAAGTGGGAGCAATCATATTTCTCTGTTCTTGTCACTGTGCGATTCACCCGCTGACCTCTGAAACCACAGGAGCTTTGGCCACCGAGGGTCAGAGGTAGGCAAAATGACTTCACCTCAAATCCCCATCCTTCACAAAGCTGCTCCTGAAGGAATCACCCAGACCTTTACCTAAAATTATGCCCACAACAAAGTATAGTCACTGGCAGCAAGGGTGGATCAGATAAAGCTCCTGGATAGTACAATGACATTTTCAGGATTCAAACCTACTCTGAGCGCAGCAGACAGATGCTGAGGGGATACAGGTAGTTTCTGCACTTCGGATGCACACAATTATTCTTGGCTGAGTACTCTCTGAAGAGCCTGCACAGATCGTTAACTCTATCCTATCGTGTGCTGATTTTTAATTGATAGTTTCATACTATACTGTATCATGTTTAACTGAAACAGCATTTATGTACTGCTGCGGAAGTTTTATGGCCCATTTCAGATTCAGTCAGTTATGCAGAATAAAAGTTTGTTGTAGCATATATGCTTCACATCACTTGAAATACTTGATTTAGGGTTAGTCAAATCAACACAAGATGCTAGGTGGGTGAGGTTGGCTTTTAGTCATTTAGGTAGGAGGCATATGATTTAAAGAAGAGTTTGTTTGAGCACCAGAAACAAAGCCAATCTCCCCCTCACCTTTTAAAATCCTCCTTTTCTCCGATTGAGGGTTTCCATTTTTGTTTTATCGCTTGAATAAAAGTTTAAAATCATAAGAACAGAATCGATGAGAAAATAAAAAGGTCCATCAGACTACTTTCCAATCTACGTTATATACAGTACCCCTTCCATAGTGCTCTCCTAAAAATGCTGATCCTTTACCAAGATCTTTTTATATCAAAGAGCTAGCATGATTCTTTGTTGTGCTACAACATACCGTTGCTGTTGTTAAACTACACTCTTCCTTTCATCTGAGCTCTTCCATTTCCTTTTTGCTGAAATTTTCCTGAAATTACACTGTTGCAAACATTCAGATGAGATGTGAGCCAGGACTCCAGACTAAAGTTTTCCACTATAAACATTGGGGCTCTGAACAGACAAATTTAGGGCACAAAAAAAAGCACAATATCTAAGTTCTGCTGAAATACATAAAAAAATTTAGTTCTGGACTGCAGTAGTGATACATAAATGATTTGGTTATAAAATGATTTGGTTATAAAGAGATTAACTAAGGTGAGGCTTTTCTGGCATGACATCTGCTCCATTTCAACCAGGAATCTTTGGAATTAATATTCCATTAGATCCTGAAATTTGTTTACTGGGAACTTTACAAGTTTTCACGGTTCTCTAAATAATACACAATTTAAATTCAAGGAAGTTGTCGAATGTGTAGCTAAGAAATGCATTGCAGTGTCATGGAAATCTTGGGCTTTGATAAGTTAAGGACTTCAATGTATGTTGTCAATCCTTGCCTCATGTTGTCATGTTAACATATGTGTTTGTGAATGCACAGATATATAAAATGGTAAATAAAATAGTCCACACATTTTCGTCTTTTATCATTATGTTTTAAATGAATATCTGTTCATGGCAATGTGTTTAGTCCTCATAAGCTTTAACCATAACAACAAAAAGTAGCTCTGATTTGGAAAAAGTCCACTCATTAACAGTGTAAAACAAATTCTGTCCCATAAAAGAATGCTCAAGAATGAAAATGACCAGTTTTGCTCTGCACCTATAATGTCTCTGTATATTCTGTGAAAAAAATCCTACCGTTGCCCCACATATTGGTGTATCTTAAATCTGCTGATGCATTACTGCTAATGCAACATTTTTAGCATAGTTAGAGCTGCCTGAGATAACAGCGCACCTGAAACTGCTCACAGTTAATGTGCAACGGCTTGGAAAAATGGGACAAACTCACCAACTATCAAGCCCTGGTCTCCATTACAGGTACCACATCTGCATCCTGATCAGGTGGCGCTCAGCCAGTCAGGGTGGAGGAAGGCAACTCCCACTAGCTTCACAGGAAAACACCAACTAGAAAACAAGAGATATACAAAGACTTTTTGTCAGACTGAGATAAGTTAGAAAACACGACTTAAAAGACAATCAGAGGAGAGATTGTTTTCATGACGTCATAACCATATGACCATATGAGTATATATTTTTTTGTGTTAATACATTTATTTACTGTGTATGTGGAAACATCCACTGATTAAATGGTTATGAAATAATATTAATTTATCAGAGTTTTGTGTGTGTATTTCAATGATAAATGTGGTATATTTCATCTACATTTTTGCTTAATTGTGTTTTGGGAGCGTTATGGGAGGGGCTTAGTATATTTAAAGACAGCTGTCAGAGTGAGAGGTGTCTCTCTTTTTTCTTGGATGCAATGCTGGCAACAGGAAGGAGGTAACAGTGAGTGAAGCTCTGTGGTGCCTACCAGTTTTTGGTCTAGTCATTATTCTGGATTTATTTGAAACAGATGATTGGAAAAGTTGTTTTTGTAAATATGTAAATAGTAGTTTTGTTTTGTTTTTCACTTTTTTGGACTGGAGAATATTTCACTGCTGAGCACAGTTTTTGGGACCTTGGAGCACAATAAAAGTCCACCAACAACAGCACGACTTGCCTATTCTCTATTACAACTACGAACCCCGTCACAGATGTTTACATTGTAGTTCTAGACAGTATTCCAGGGAAGGAGGCATTATTTCTCAACACACTGGAGATGCCGTCATACATTCATAATCTCATTGATTGAGTTTGCTCCCTTTTACACTCGGCAGCTTTGGGCAAGATATGAATACTGATCTGATTATGGAACAACAGGAAAGAAGCAGAAGCAGCAGGAGAGGCACCAGGAAAACAGAGCAGAAGATACTATGAATGTGTGCCCTGCCATTAATATTTCACTGTATCATTGTAGCTAAAGGAGAACAAAGTGAAAAGGGGAACGTGATGAAAAATGTATTATATTTTGATTCAGCTTTGAGGCTCATCTGTGCAAAACAAAAGTCGGATAAATATTCTGCCCGTGATGAAATTTTGTAACTGAAAATACACAGTGATTTGTAATAGGGGTTCATGACAGTAATGATTCCTGTTTAACACAAGGTTGTTGCCATGATAGACCCACACCTAATGAAAATGGATGAGGATCTCGAAAGAAACTATCTTTTTACTTTTTTGCTTCTTTTTGCTTTTTCCCCACTTTGGAAAGAGGTGACTGTCAAGGTTGCAGGCCTTCAGTTTCACACTTATCCAAAAAAATTCAAAACAAGCTACAAGATATGTCACAGCTCTGCTTGCATTACAGCGGCACGCAATCCAAAAGAGATTACCATATCACTCACATTTGTCTGCAGATAGACGTCATGCATGATAAAACAGAATTCTGCACTCAGGCTCCCGTTTTACTGTACACTAATTTGTATTCAGACAGGAAGCCCAGGCCTGTCACCTTCAGCTATTCATCCAGCCAATGAAGTATTTATGATGGAAGCTTTTGCTTTTTGACACGTCATCCCAATCCTCTTCCAATTCCACTTCATCTTACGCTGAAGTTATGTCAGAGTTGAAGAAATGAAAAACTAATTCAGAGTATGGCTGTCAGTTGTGTTCACAAAGGAAGACTTTCATCAGCGATTCCTCACTTTTATCTTTATTTCCGCAGCAAATCATCACCTGGTCTAGAGTGAAAAGTCTGATCTTGGAACACACCAGTCTCACTTTATCCCCTGCCTGTATGCCCTTCACTATGTAAAACATTGCACTTTCTTGCTCCATTTTCTACTCACAGCCACAAGATTTGACCTTTCTCTTCAGGCAGAAGAAGCAAAAAACGAGAAAAAGTAAATCCTCAGTGCCACGCAATTTTGGCCAAAGGACTCACTTCTTCAAGTCGTTATCCATCAGAGTGATTCCTTCCTATCTGTGCAATACAAAGGCAGTTGTTAGGGAAACAGTCATCCTCCTGTGCTGCCAGCGCTGTTACTTAGAATATTCAACGTGACAACAGGAGTGACTGAGATTTCCATCTTTGGCTATATTCTGTCACTCACTCACACTGCAAGGAATTGATGTGGGTGGTATCAAAAAGGAAAAAAAGAATATATATATATATATATACACATATAAAGCAAAAAATCAGGTTACAGGAAAGACAAAAAATATTTCTCCCAAAACAACCTCACCCTTAAAATTCACCTTCCCAAATCAACACGATAATTTAAGACAAACAATGCCAACATGACTTTGTAGGTAAATAGTCACAAATGCCCCTGCAGCAAGAGCACTAATAGTCAGTATTTAACTATTAGATTATTAGGAGAATTGCAAAGGCAGTGAAGAGGGGCATTTTATTTTTTAAATAATGCTGTAAAAGTAAGATATCTATATTAAACATTTAGCTATATAGCTTTGCTTGGAAACATCATTAGACATCTCTCTCTACAGCAATCAGGAAAAGCATATAAGTAATTTAATTATTTTTAAAGACACAATATTCTAAATGATCTTTCATGTAATTTCATGTAAGAATTATCTTTTTTTAAATCTTCTTTGCAAAAGTAACTAAATAAATCTGAAAAAGCCTCCAGGTACAACTGATCCTTCCAGGAAGGTGGGGAAAAAAGCTTTAAAGCTTCATGAATAATAGATTTAAGTGAATGCATTCCTACTGGACACAGCTGCCCTTTTTCTGTACTCCATCCCTGAGATATCAGGAGAAGATACAACAGCTCCTGAGTTTATGCCGGCAAGTCAGCAAGGACCCACAGACTTTAATAGATGACAGCAGTATAGGAACTTAATTCAACCACAGCTATGTGAAGAGGTTTCTGTGTATTTATGACAGGCTTTAATCATTTCTAAATTGCCTGACTGGGATAAAGGTTTGGGTTAGAATGAAATGTTTCAGCAAGGAACTTCATTCTGCCACAACACAGTCCCCGAGATAAAGACCAGCAATAAAGCAGCCGCATTTGAAACACGGCCGTTAAAGGACATCCTCAATGTCACCCAATGCTCAGAGGAAGACTGACAAAGCCACTCGTTCAGGAAATGGTGATGCTGTTCGGAGGTGTAATGTAGCCTGATAGCTGTCATAATCGTGAGGTTAAACTCATCCTCAGCAGATCCATGACACCACATGCCATAAGACCATTTCCTCTTTTCCTTGGCTTTACTGTCATTTACTCCTCCTGTCAGCATTTTGATTAATAGCCTGCTTACACACAGGATTGTGTACACTATATGGTAAGATATCAATCAAAGCACTGTGTGTATTCATGGTTTTTCTACAGCTGTGTCACCACAGTCAAAAATTAATTACTTCTAATTAATTGTCATGAAACTGGTTCAAGAAGGAAGGATTCAAATGCAAACTCCACACCAGAAACATGAAATCAATGTCCTTTAACGGAGACCTCAGTGGTAAAAGCAGGCAGGCAAAACATATCCAAGGGGGATAGGCAGAAGGCAAATAACACAAGGCATGCAGGGTAATAACACTGGAAGTGCAAATGGAGGAAAAATGCTGGAATGCTGGACACACAAGAGACAGACAAACTGGCCGGGAAGGACTGCAAGGGAAGAAGGAGTATACACGCCCAGACAGGCATGGGTGGAACATATTAAGGGTGGACAGGTGCTGATTACAGGAGGGCAGGAAGTGAAGAGACACGAGACAAGACATTAGTGCACAAAATAAAACAGGAAATAGAAAACTAAAAACCATGACATGAGAAAACACATAACAAGTGAAGCTGGTTGTAACACTCAGGGATGAATGGGCAGCAATATGCCATTAGGAGTAGACCTGATATGTTCTAAAGATATATACTCTGTTTATTCACTTGGTTCAAAATTGTATGTCAACTGGGAAGAAAAAACACAAGTGAGGGACTCATGACAGATGAGCAGTTGTTTTTGTCAGAGATTTGTCTGCTAGCTAATTGAAAAAGCATCAGACTCTAATGAAGACTTCCATCCAAACAGGCCGACTTCAAACCAAGCTGAGCTTTTCACTTGAAACAAGATGATATAGTTGCGAGGTAAATTTCTTGTAGGAGCAGTTTGATTGAATAATTAACTTTTTATTAGCTTCTACAAACCTTTACCATTAGGGGTCAAGCAAAGATGAATTGGTTGTACGGTTGTGTTTCCCAGACAATCAATACTCATGAATCTGGTGATGCTGGAGGGCAAAGTTACCAAGAGGAGAACAGAAACTAAAAGAGCAGGTTCAGACCACAAAAAAATCCTACTCTTTGAGATAATTAAAGTTGATTGTCTTGTAGTTAGAGTCCGCCAGATCCCATAAAGAGGTCCGAAGGTAAAGTGTTTGTTTCAGCTTTTTATTAAGACTTCATTTTGTCATGTCAACAAGAGTCAAGTTGCAAATTTAAACAAGCAATCAGAGTTTGCTCTTTCAGGGCCTTCAAAAATTCAAGGACTCCTCCACCTCTGTTTGTACTTTGATGAAAATCATTCAGACAAAGGCCTACTGAGTCATGTGGCAAACTAAAAGTTCTCGTATCTGTAATTGGCTAACTATGATTATGTAGCATTATAAAAACAGTCTGAATCATTTCTAACTAATAAGACTAACTCTGAAATGTGACTCAAAAGAGTGAGAACACAGGCAGTTTCCCTGAGAAGAGTGGACGCAACACAGCTGGAGTGCAAAGAATTGCTTCCCCAAAACCAGTGGCTTGTATTTGTTTTTTTTTTCTAAACTGTGGTGAGAAAAGGCCAAGTTGGATTTTGCAAACCTTTCATGGACCACCTCTGTGCAGCTGAGACACACTGAAGTCATGGCTAGTCATACAACAAATGGATGTAAACACTTCTGTTAGTACACTGCACCTTTTCAGCCCGCTGCGTTTGCAGTAAATATTTCAACTGCCAAAGAAAAGGAGAAGAAATGAAATACCTTTTTATGAAAAAATGCTGTTCCAAGAGCGAGGACACCTGTTGTGGACAGTGTAGAATTCTCCCACGTGTGACTGCCTCTCTTTATGTCCACTTCCTTGGAGCTACATGGATACTCCAACTCAACTAAATAAGAGGCACGTGAACCAACAGTAATGCCATCATGGCTTTCTTTGTATGAGGCCATCACTAAAAAAGATAATTAGCTCTGATTAGAACTGCTGATATTTTTCACTTTGTAAATATCACATAAAACACCCACAAATAGAAGAGAGATCAAAGAGCCAGTGACAGTTCAGGGGACAATAAGACCAGAAACAGAAAAAAGGAGAGAAAGGTAAACACAAGGGTACAAATCTGTTGCTATTTTTTCCATCTTGTTGTCAGGCTCCTGGAATAAAAATCCAAGCTGTTTACACTACAGCAAATCGTTCTCTTACAAATTGTAGCTCTTCAGTGGTTACTGGTCATTGTGCTCAATATGGGTTTCTTTGCAAACATTTTTGTGCCTATAAATATTATCCAGGTTGAAAAATCCTAGAATCTTTTTCAAATCCAAATGTGAAAGATCATTTAAATAACATGGACAGCACCGGGGACATCAAGTTCACACATGAAGAAGAAACAAACAAGACGATAGCATTTCTGGACATGAAAATCAAACTTAACACAGTCTAACCAAAATCCAGGTAGTACTTATCTATAATGAATATTTTCATTTGAATTAATATACCATATTCTCTGGGATCTATTAAATCTACCATCTATAACCTGCTCAAATATCAATTCAGCTTTGAGCAGGGCCTCTTGCTTTGAGGGAAAACACTTGAGCTGATTCTAAAAATCAAATGCCCAACAAAAATGATTAAAAACACCCTCCAGAGTTTATGCAACAATGTTTGAAATGCCTTCATTTTACAAGGTGAAATAAAAAGATTAACCAATGCCTTGCAACCAACTCTGTCTGTGTTTGAACTGTCCACTTGTTTACTGTATAGTGCACAGCATCTCTGTGATGTAGTTTGTGTGGCAATAGACCACAGGAACTACATCACTGAAGCAAATGGAGCATGCTAATGCTAGCCACCACTAGCTGGCAATAACATTCACAGCTCAATATTGGAAATGTCTTATATGTTGACAATGCCTGAGGAGCAAATAATGCACCTTAAAAAACATCTCAGCCATGAAGCTGTTTGCCTTTTTCTTCTGCCAGAGGTATAGGACTTGAGAAATTATTAGTGAATAACGTCCAGAAAACATATTCACAACATAAATTGTGAAGTCTAACAGAAAACATTTTTCAATTTTCAATTTCAAAACTAGTGTTCACTATACATAGTTTTTTTTTTGGTTTAAGTATTTATTTATTTTAAAAGTCTATTTTATTTTATTACATAAACTTTATTAGGTCCTTTATGTATATTCTTTTTCTTGTTGCTCTTATCTTATGTTATTATTGTTTATTTTATATTTGCTTTAACTTTATAACACTTTTTTCTCCAGTGTTTTGCTCAGGGGGATCCACCATGCCGGGGGATTTTGTCTGCTCAATCTGCAGGATTGTTGCCATGGTGATCGCCCTGAGTGGCTGGGGTTCTGTACAGCAGCCCTATGACTATGATGTGGGACCCCGGACCTGGGCGGCTCCTGTGGGTGGGCTAATCCCCTGGGGTGGACGGAACCCCAAGGTACTGTTTCGTCACAGCAGTGTCAAGCCAGATGTTTTTTTTTTATCGATATTTACAGATATATACATCTACATTAAGAGACAGAAACTAGGGATTGTAGTTCACATTTGTGTAGGATAGGAGGGGAGAAAGAGGGATGGGGGAATGTAAATGGGTTTTTTTATGTGTGTGTGTGCATGCACGTGTAATTGTGTGCGAAGGAGATTATAATGAGGTGCACGTTTTTAAATTGCAATGCTATATACACTGGTGTGTGAAGGCTTGTTTTATTTTAATATGCAGAAATTGTTAAAGCACTTTGTGTTGCTGATTGCATGATAAGCGCTTTATAAATAAAGTTTGATTTGATTAGTGTTATAGAGAGTGAGTGAGTGAGTGAGTGAGTGAGTGAGTGAGTGAGTGAGTGAGTGAGTGAGTGAGTGAGTGAGTGAGTGAGTG
>JBBBVU010000009.1:13488640-13503965 GCA_037177055.1 Atherinosoma microstoma | reverse complement strand
ATTTGGATTTATGATCATCGGGTTTCTGCTGTTTGGAGCGGGCGGATACCTGCTGTATCGCAAAATTGAGCGGCTGTCGGCAGAAACTGGCAAGCTGTTCGACGGCTGCATGAGTATGGGCCGAGCGATTGGGACACAGACGCAGACTCTGAATGAGATGAGCCGCAAACTGGATGCCGTTTCTGAGTTAAACGGCAAACTTTCTGCAGTGCTTGGGCTCATCCGCGAGATTGATTCTAACTTGACCGGTTTGATTGCCCAGCTGGATGGGAAGTTAAATTGACCCCCCTGTTTGGCTGATTGGAGTTTTGCCCTGGACCACGGACCACTGAAAGACTCAAGGCTGTCGGAAACAAGGCGCCGCCTGTTCCCAAAACAAAGTGTTATCTTAATTTGGCTCCTCACTTTATCAATTCTCCCGGGAAGGAATGCCTCCCCCACTCCCATCCCACGGGCTCTGTGAATCCTGGCTCAGCTCTGCTCAAGGACGTTCCATCTGGACTTGAAATGAAGTGGGTGAAAGCTCACGGACTCGTCCCACGACCTTCACTGCCTCTGTCATACCTCTCCACTCCACCCCCCCGCTACAGGCTCCAATCGTTGACGGAGGCGTCGTTTGGCAGCGTCCGCTATGGGTTGGGCTGGAAGCGAGTACCTCCCCCCCCACCACATGTTGTCTAATGTTGTGACTGTCTGATATGCGCTTCAACGTAATAAGGTTTTTTTTGCGGTACCGGTGCGTTGCGTTCTGTAAGCGCAATGCATGGGTATCTCTCTTTTTTTCCCCTGATCCTCCTTCCCTGTTGTTGTCATTCTTCCACTGTTGGAGCACCTGGCTGCATTTTGCGCCGTGGATGGTAGCTGCCTCAGTCCACCTGATCCTGTTATTTCTATGTGTTGTCTGTTCCTGGATGGGTTGTACTGAAAAAATTTAATTTCCCCTCGGCAATCAATAAAGTATATTCAATTCAATTCAATAAAATTGTGTAATCACAATTGTTACAACGTATTGTGTCTAAAACTGAACAAAGCAGAAGTAAAAAAAAGTACAGTATGCCATTAATTACAGTCAAGTATAACTATAAAAGGATATTAATTGGTCTGTTGAAAAATTTGTTTCACTAAACTGTTTTCTGTCAATAATAATAAGCGAAGAAGTTTAAAGAAGGTAAGAAAAAGTATTTCTGCACAGCAATCATTTTCCTTGAGTTGCCCTTGTTTTTTGTTGTTGCTTGTTGTTTCCCTGTTTTGAATCCTTTTTGATCTCAATGAGGCTTGCAATGCCACAAACAAGGTCCTCCTGCTTCAAACAAGTGTGTATGCCAGTTTCTGCCCTTCAAATGGATACAAGTATAACTTGCTGGAAGATAATTTCCTGCTACTTAAGGTAATGCATGCTCTTAGTTGTATTTATGTTTTCTCTTCATTAAATTTAGCCCTTTATATTTGGTCTATATAATATATATAATCTATATTCCAAACATTTGCAATATGGCTCTGAATATGACTGAAACATTTAGAGCAGAGGTGGCTAAAACCGGCTCACCAAGGGTCCAATCTGGCCTGCAGTATTGTGAAAAATGACATTGAACATGTTAACAGCTTTTTCCTTATTTGTCCATTAAAGGTTTTATGTTTTATGCTTAATATAAAACAGTTACAAGGCAAGAAGATAATCTTATATATTTCTAATTTATATCACTCAGCTTGTATGAAGTGAGTCAGTTCAGGTATTCAGAAAATGTATTTTCATATAAAATAATGTCTGGATTATGACAAGTTATTCTAATCATAATGTCAAATACTGTATTTTTCAGTTCCAGACCTGTGATTAAATGTCTTGTGCCTTTTTAGATCCATTGTAATGAATGTGTAACTGATGAAATGAGGCAAAAGATTGTAGAAATTACAATTGATTTTTCAAGAAATGTCAGGTTGCACATAATGTTTCTGAAAGAATAGTTAATAAAATGTAAACAGCTTAATAATATACTTATTTGTGCTAAAACAAAGGGATAAAATGGGAGTTTTTGTCACTTATAGGCTACAATGCTGCTATTTTAGTGGTCTGACCTATTTGAAATCACATTGTGCTCTAAGTTGCCCCTGAACTGAAATGAGTTTGACACCCTTGATTTAGAGGAAATGGTTCATCAGAGTTAAATATCTTTTGAAACAGGATTAATCAATTAAACTACTGAAAATGAAGGAAAGCAACCTGGGAAGCAACTTCAACCTCTACTCTTTTTCAATTCCACATGTTAAATTTTACAATAATGATTTTCAGCCTTCAAAATGAACTTCAAGCAAATACAGAAATACAAATGTTTTTTTGTCTATGAACAATAAGAATTTAAAGGTGTATGTTGTAACTTTGGTCTTCAAAAATTATCACCACAAGGGGGAGGAGTTTTACAAGAGGAAATGAATGCAAGACTAATTAATTCATTAATTTTTCCCCAAAGCCTACCGTTTGACAACATGAAGGCTCTGCTTCCTGATGATTACTACTGCTTTTATTTTAAACATAAAATCATCAAGAACATAGCTAACAGCTAAGAAAAAGACAAGAATTTGAAATTTTTTATCTTCCGGCTGATACTGTGTGGACCAGTGTTAAAGTTCAACCTGTTAATGGGAACTGGCAACCTTCAGCTAAAAGCATTGGTGATTGTGCATAGCTACGAAAGCAGGTATAAAAAGAATTGTAGCTATCCATGTAAATGCATAATTGTTTTGTTTCATCCAAAAGTCAAGACATCAATGCCTATTTGTAATGTGAAGTGTGATTAGAGAGAACTTTCAAATACAATAAATACTAAGTTGCATTTATATGTTTGCAGATCAATGGACCTGCTGAGCTACTCCATTGTTCTAGTTAGTAGTTAAAGGAAACACATAAATTATGGGCTGCAAATCGCATAAAAATTGGTTCAACTGAAACATTAACATGGCTACCTTTACACATCTTTGCACAGTTTGCTTGGTTTTTAGGGCAACCGTGGTAGCAAACATATTACAGCTATAAACTGCAGTTTGCCTTCTCGGTGCACAAAAAGACGCAGTGGTTAACCACTGCTCCTTTAATTCCACGTACCACATGAAGACACCACATAGACACAGCAAGCTGGCATGTGTCCATGTTTTTTTTCTTCTTTTTTCTCTGATTCAAACAATTTTTTCTTTACTAATTAAATATGAATATGATCCTTTGTGGTATGACTATTTGCCATTATAATCTCTGTAGGCCGCAAAAAAAAGTTTTGTGTCCATTAATTTCATCTTTGATCATTTTTGTGGTAGAAATAAACATTAACATTCCAGTTTGAGCCAACATCTAAAATGCATTTTTGTCATCTTACAAACTATATCAATATGCAGAAAAACAGATAATAGCTTTAAAGCCCTACATTCAAAATAGTGAATTTGAGAATTATGGGCCTGTTTTTCATAGAGACCTAATCATCATTTTATTATTACATTTTCACAACTTTCTCTTTATAGATCCAACTTGAGGCCTACTAGATTAAACACCACGATGAAGCCTCAGATAAATTGTTACATTTTTAACTTTGAAATAAAATGTGGTTTATCCAAAATTTGACCCTTTTTTATCTGCTCGCAGCTAGACAGAAGTTAAATCACTGACCAGAGTAATTTGGTGTGTTACTGTACGATCTTTGTCCACTGGGACAAATTCAGAGAGTAATGCCTCGGAGTGATGATGAGTAAAATATGTGCACGGTGCAGTGAACCATCATGTACATGTCACCTGCTGCTATGCAAGTCACAATTAATTGAAGTTAACATCACTGGTTCATGAAGCTTAAACGCTCAAGTTCACTGTGTGTATCGGACGAAAGGTCACCTCACTCCAATTTATTTAGCCAAAAAGAAAGCACACAGGGGAACAAGTTGAGGCAAAGAATTAAATCAGAGTGTCACCATGATGCTGACACCTGGCTCTGCTCAGTGAGATGCCCGCTTCACAATATTGTGAATAGACGCAGTAGTGCAATACAAATGAACAATGAATATGCCACGGAAACACAAATAACAAGTTTTGTGTATAAATAATTTGTTGACGGAGTTCATTTCAGCATACTTTAAAAACTATTTTCAAAGATGGTATATGATAATTCATTCTGAACAACTCCTTGCTCTTTGAATTAAAAAGAAAAAAGGAAGAGAGGTGTCTAATTCTTATTTTGGATTCAAGAGAGAATATCACAGCAAGACACAATCAAAGTGAGGAAAGTGATTAGACTTACTTATCTATTTATTTGGGCGAATGTTTCTGTTAAAAGAGAGTGGACTTCACCTCAATTTGTGTCTGTAACTCCCTTGATGACTGCCGACACTCAGCTAACTATTAAATCGACAGCCAATCTGTAAGAACAATTCCAGAGCCTGCAGTCTGTTGTTTGAACTGTATTAGTTCCCCTAGAGGCTGCAACTGTTAAGTGTAGATGATAATGAATATATAATTAATACATTCAGTGTTTGTTATATTAGCTATCATGCTTTTAAGTCTCTTTCTCACTGTGTTATTATGTAGCACTCATGATAAAAATGTATGGATTGCAGGGAAAATAATTTTGTATTTAGTGTGAAAAATAAGGGGCAAAATATTATTCTTTTTTGCAGCTGTAACAAACCTTTTTTCAGTATCCAAAATTATTACAAGCCAAACATTATCTATAAAATTGTGGAAATGTGCACAAATTTAATTGCTTTACAATTTTTTCACTGAAATTTGTTAATGTCTAATACATTGCATCTGAAAAGTGTCAGCATAATTTTACAGCAGCATAGTCTCAGTCCAAAACCAACAAAGCTGAAAATAAAAACCTAGCTTGAAGACTTACAAGCATCTTGTGGTCATCTCAGGAAAACGAGATTGAGGTATACTCAGGTCTTTTCTTCCTCTTTGTGGGGAGATTTTTCATACAATATATTCAGTGGATCAAAGCCTGTTTATTTGCCTGCTCTATACTACACACTAGGAATTTGCACAAACCTGCACATCTGGCTAGATCACTTGTTTAAACCCAGAAGCAAATAACCCATGATACGAAGGAGTGACCGCACACACTCAGGTAAAAAAAAACATTACCAGAGACTTTTGAATCCTGTCGGACATGCTCATGTTGTGTTTTATACATGTTTAGAAGACATATCATAATTAGAACTCAACCCATAGCTTAGCAGTTTTACCATGGGACCAGGATTTATCATTTAAAAACTAAATGGAACCCAAGGGAACCAACTCATCTCGAGGGGTTTGTCTGACTTGTCACTTGTCAGATCTAGCCAAGCCAAGTGAAGGGCAGGGGTCAAGTCAAAGGCTCAAATTCTCTAAGTCAACTCTTTCATTTCAGTAATGACGATTCAGTGTGATTGAATCTACTGCTGGTTCACTGCTTTTTGATTTGTTTGACAGGAATTGTGTCTCGTCTGCTAAACTCATTAAAATGCACATTGTTTCTGCTTTGCTGAACGTGACACACATACAGAGCTGTGACTCCAAAGTTTCACATGTGCGGTGAAGAAAAAGAAAGACAGCAGAGTGGAGCTGCACACAGCTGGCCAGACAAAGAGACAGCAGGCAAACAGGAGGAGAGGAGGGACAGATGAAGTGAAGATTAGGTACTACAGCTGATGAGAACCCTCCACTACAGCTTCTGGTTGTTGACAGAACCTTCCCTGTGTTCTCAGGAGCTCCTCGTTTACAATCATCCACTGGCCTATTTTTTTCCTGTTGCTTGCAAAAATGATGCAGTTTAGTGGTATAACTGACTGTGCAGGCATCTTAATAAATGCAGTGATAGCTTAAAGGGATGAAGGGGGAGGGGGGAACCAGGTGTGATTTAAATATTCAGAAATTCCCCACATACCAAATGAGGCAAAGGTGTGGAGTTGTGCACTGCATTAGGAACATAGATTCTACAGGTCCCATGGGACCTAATGCAAATCTCGCAGGAGTGGGCACTTTTAATGTTGCTGCAGGCGATAGCGGGTGGATTAAGGGATTGAGAAAACAGTCCCACACAGGCCTCCAATGTGGAGTTACATCTAAGTTGTTTTACACCATGAAGTCATTATCATTTTAAAGGGAGAAAACACTTCTACATATATGAATTCAATGGACAGGGAATAGTTTTTACATGTTTAATCAATGCCCTGATATCGACTTTAAAAAATCGATCTCAGGGCTTCAATTTGGCAAGAGATTTATTCTTTCTTTTATACACACAATACAGTAAATAAAGCTTTTTCAAGCTGTAGATCTCTATGAATATATGTATGAATGTTTTCATTTCAACAAGTTATATGCTGTGTGATTTCAAGATTGCTTGAATCGACTGTTGCATGATAAATAAGAGGTATAGTTTAATACAGCACCAAAGCCTGCTTTTCAACACCATGGTTGAAGTCCTGTTAAAACAAAATTAAGCAGTGCCATTACAGTGTGGGTGGAAACTGCAGTTTTGGGTTGAGAAGACGACTTTAAAGTTAAAAGACTTTTGCAATAAATAAAAAATATTGAGATTGAGAAATGACTGTGTTAATGTATAAAGAAAAAATACATTAAATAAAAAAACAAAACCAAAACACTGAATAGTGTTTGGAAATAAACTGCCGTCTTCTATTTTGTTGATGCATCCATCCACCCACTCCCTTCTCCCTACGCAGACTATGCCACTCTATAACAATGTCACCACTCTGCCTCCTTCGCTCCCCTTATAATTACTACAGACTTTACTGGGATTTGTGGCCTGGAAGTACACATATGTCTTCTTGTGTCACTTGCTAAAATAACTGATGGTGTCTCTCTTCTAGAAAGGACATTGTGGTTGGATTACTTGCGTGCCGTGTTTTTCTATAAATCAAGATAATTTACAGCAGGGTTTTGGACTCTATCACTAATAATACAAATCATTTTACAGAGAGGTAATTATTGCATGGGAATAGAATAAAAGGTTATTTCTAGAGGGGGGAAAAAGACATCATAAATATCATTCAAAGTAAATATCACACAAATCTTAAAAATATGATACTTGTCACAGTTTGTAGAGTCAGCCTGATATTTTTCAAGAATCTACTGTCATGTGCCATTTTCCAGTGTCATGAACATCCATCTGGGAGAAATGAGTGCGCCCTCAAACAGTATTGGCAGGCATTTGTGCAGATGTGAGCCTTAAATCCTAAAGACATGCCTCACAGAGGAAGCATCAACCATCTTCCCTTTGCCTGGCAGTCACCACAGCCCGCCTTGCATCAGCATGAATGAAGGAACAGCAGTGAGGAAAAATGACATGCTGTGTTGTCTGGGGGGAGATGTCCTTCATGGGTTTCAGTACAGCAAATGGTGTTATTATCTATGACCACTGCATTCTGTTATTCCTCTCTCACCCCCCTTCCTTGTTGTGTATGCACTCTGATGAAGAGAGAGCCATATTTCACCTTGTTATTTACATGTAGCTGTAATAATCCTCTATGTTCCTTCCCCTTCACATTCCTTGTGATATTCTACAGTATTTACGATAAGGGGCTTTGCAGTGTGTACCCAGCACAGGCGGAGGAGAATAGGGAATAAATTAAGAATTACATTGAACGCAGAGTTGTTCTCAGGGGTCACATGTGTTGTGCTGCCATTTTAAAACAGGCAGATCGCTGAGGAATATAGCAGAAGAATGCATCAAGTCAGAGATGCAAGTGAGCGTCTGTAAATGGGCAGCCATCAGGGAGCGGCTTAATAATTCATAGCTCCTTTTGTTGTGCAGCACAACAAACAAAGGCAACATAATGCCAGTTACAACTTTGTGTTATGCTTTGTCTCACCATGTCATTTTTGTGCTCTGCATTTTCATCAGCATTAGATTTATCTCATTTCATCTATTGAGCTGCTGACAAGCTTTTGTAATTGATGCAGGTGTATATGCTTCAACCCTGAGATGCAGGTGTTAGATCAGAGAAAAAAGAAGAAGCTGCTTTTACTCAGATAACTCATCTTTCTGCAGCTTGGGACATCCCACTACATCTGCCTCCAGAGAGGCCAGTTCTCACTCATGCAATTCTCAAAAGAAATTCACAGCATGAGCCATTAAACATGGCACTTTGGTAAGACATCATACTGAGAAACGGTTCACCTGTCCTTACCCCTAACTTCACAAGTACCGCTGAATGTGTTTATTATCTCTACTGCTATGGTTGAAACAAGAAACAATAGACATATGATTATTACGTTTACAAGAATGTAAGTACAGGAAACAAAAATTACAGAATGCACTCTCTTCCCTGCTGCCACACCTTCCTTTGGCAATGGCAACATATATTTCTCTGTGGATTTTGGCGTAAGATCCCTGGAACAATTAACGTAAAATCAAATTACAATCCAACCTATCCTTATCTGACTGAAAAAAAAGAACAAAAGTAACAGAGACAGCAGTACAACACAAAGTATTACCAGCAACTTTTGTTTGTGTTATCTGGACTGTAATATCACTCAAAAATGTAAGGCAGTGTATTATCAGTGTTGGGAAAGCTACTTTTGAAATGCAATAGGGTACAGATTATTTGTTGGCTTTATAAAGCATGAGTAATAAGGATATACAATTACTTTATATTTTTTTAATATAAAAAAATGTTCTGTTTATTAAGATACAACAATAAAATTACAGATTTTTTAAATACCTTTTTGGAATTTAGAGAGCATTTTGTTATTTTGAAATAAATTCAAGAACAAGTCACAGTCAAGATGGCATTCGATTCTTTTGCTGGTCTTCCTAACACCATCGGTGCAACGGACTCCATACGTACACATTAAAGCACCTCCGTCAGATCTCTTCCCCCAAACGAGAGAATATCACTAAATGTCCAGGTCACCTTTGACTCCCAGATGCACCTGCTGAATGTGGTCTTTAATAATTCAAATTTACCACAACGGTGCCTTTTTATTATAATGATTAGTTTTATTAGGAAATCAAGGTTAAGCCATGGTCGCCTGGTTATTAACATCACTGACCATCTCATCTGGAGGTTTCATATCATCAGATGCACAACTCACTCTATCAGCATACCGCATTTCAAAAGGATGACACAGCAGGAGACAACTTGCCTTACAAACTGTAGAAGGTACAGTAGGCTATGTAATGAAAGTTTATAAGGTGTACTTTTTCCCCCTTAAACCATAAGAGTGTGCGTCCTGATGCGCTCATGGAACCAGGCTGCTGTCAAAGTTCAGGAATAATTAATTACCTGTTTGTAGATAAAACAGTTTTTATATGATTTGAATCTCACAATGTGGTTGTTTATAACCATGTTCATCACTTTAAAAAGGAGGACAGGCACGTTTCAGTGAATACCGTTATAATAATGATCAAAGTTTTATTCATTCTTTTGGCATTCTGTTTGTCATTTTTCCTCATCTGTCTCACCGTAGTCCGTTTATGTTTGCATACGGGCTGTAAGGTGGCCGGATCAATCCAAATATTGATAATATCGATACCAACGTCGATATCAATATCAACTAATATAAGTGTGATAACGTCAATATTTTAATGTATTTCATATTTTATATTATATATTTACAAATTAGGAGTTAAAGTGTTTTTTGTTGGATTTGTTTCACTGCTGTGACAAGACACCTACATGCCCGAAACTAGCTTCTCTCGCCGAGATGATGCCAAATTCAGATTTTTATGTAATAACTTTGTTGTTTAATCTTTAAAAAATTTAATGCATTAATTCCACAGATTAATCTCTTTGTATTAATGCAGAATTTTTGACAGCTCTATCAAAAAGTGTCGGTATCTGTAACAACAATACTACCCCTTTAATTACTTTGTATCAGATCAATACCAAATCTTGTAGTATCACACACCCCTTCCTGTAGATTTTGACATTTCTATGGACGTTTTTGGGCATTTACCTATGCAAAGTAAGGCCAGCAGATCTATCCCTTCTGTATTATGAGAGATTGGCATTCACCAATCTAAGAGGAAAGATAAGATCTATGAATATGTTCCTGAAATTGATGGAGGGTTTTCATAAAAATCTTCTGAAGTACAACTAAGGAACAAATGTAAGAAGATATTAGTGAATTACTCAATCTAAGTATTGGAAATAAGGTTAAATATCTTGATCAGCAGGGTTTGCTGGTTCAAGCTGGGCAGGGGTTTGAAAAAAGGAGTTGGCGTGTTCTCCCTGTGTATGCGTGGGTTCTCTGTGGGTACTCTGGCTTCCTCCCACAGTCCAATGACATGCATGATAAGTTAAAAGAATTGTGTGTGGTTGTTTGTCTCTCAGTGTTGGTCCTGCGATAGACTGGTGACCTGTCCAGGGTGTACCCTGCCTCTCGCCTACTAATTGCTGTGATAGGCTCCAGCCCCCCCGCGACCCTGAATTGGACTAAGCGGTACAGAAAAATGAATGAATGAATCTTGATCATTTTATAACAAAATGAATAACCATTGTTAAAAAAATTTATAGTATTTACATCTATAGTCAATGCCGCATGATGTATGCCCCAGCAAACGTTCCCCTATGCATGTTCAGTGCATATACAGACAGAGTGAAGCTGTCTTTGTTCAGGTTAGGATATGTTGTATATCGCTCTATACTGCACAATTGAGGTCGAATTACAGAAAGGCTACTCTACAGAGAATTCTAATAGCTTATAATGATATTATGAGGTTATTGTTGAAGAAACCGAGATGGTTATATGATACCAGTCTCAGTTGTGGAGACATTGTTACAGTTGTCTTCTTGTGGTTGACATATATTTAAACATGTCTGTATTACATTTTTTAATTTTGTTTTATATCTTAGATTTTGACAGCAATTTAGATTGAATTGACCTGAGTTGACATTTAATAGAAACACAATCATTAAAACAGGTGTTCAGACCACAAAGACAAACAAACCAATACACTAGCAAACTATGACTACAGTAAAGGAAAAAGGGCTGTTAATTTGACTGATTTAAAACAGATGGTGCATTTTCATACATTTCAAATGGGCGTGTACTGCCAAAAATGGAAGTACCTCCTGGTAAACCAGCTCATGTTTAATGGAGTTGGACTAAGATTTCCCCCAATGTTCAGGCTAAATGAAGACATTGACATGAAAAAGGAAAAAGTAAGGGAAAAGAATGAATGTCACTTTCTGCCCACACGTTTTTAACTGAAAAACATCAAAATGGATAAATATGAATATTAAACACCAGATACCTCATATGAGGAGTACAGCACACTATGACAATGAGGGACAGGGGTATGAAATGAGAGGAAGCCATGCTTTTAGGAAGTTTAACTGTAGAACTTTCACACCAATATTTTAAAGCCAAATTAATCTGAAGCCATCATCACACTTCTGACTATCTATTACCCTATCTTGCACATCAGTGGCACTGTCACACTGACAAAATCTGGCTGCAAACATACAAAAATGGCTGCCAAAGTTGCAGAGGTAGGTGTCATCAGGAGAATATGATACAAACAAACACAGGCCCACAAGGTGAGAACAATAACAAACAATACCAGCTATCAAAGAGCTCTAGAAAGGATTATCATTAGTAAAGAAAAACAAACTCTACATCTGCACCTGTTTTCTTGCTGGCACTAGCTGCCTCTTGTAAGCCTGTATGTAAAAATCATATTTCAAGAAAAATCCTTTCATTCTGAGCCTCTAATAGAATATGTTAGCATGATTTAGAGTTAATTTACTCCCTAATGTTAGTGCCTTAGTGCAACCTCCTCTGTCTCTTTAATCTTCCATCTTGATGAGGTCTATCTATTCTGATGGGCTAGTTTAAACAAATTGACCATTGCAGATTAAAAAACATCTAGGGCCAGTTTCAGAGACGGGGTTTAAGGCTAGTCGCCAACTAAAACGGTTGTTCTAACTAACTAAACTCATAGTCATTAGCAGAGACTTGGCTTAAATAAATCCCAGTTTTAATCTGTTCCTGATTAAACCAAACCAGTTGCAAGAGGGATGATTACAGTTAATCTAAGACTAAGTTGATTGTTAAACTAAACCGTAAAAGGGAAAGGTTTAACTTCTGTTTAGGGGACTATGGACAATCTGGATTATTTAGATTAAAACCAATATGCAGCACAAAGGCTTGCCAACACTGCTTTCAGACAGAAGGAATCCACAGATTTATAATGATTAATTTACTTTTAAAGACTGCTTTTGTATGTACAAAAGAAATGCAGGACCTGTACTCAGAGATGTTTTCCCAATGCAGCATTTAAGTTAGATAAGCAGCATTCAGGTTTGTTTTTGATTGCTTTCTATTTGATTGTATTTGTTATGTACAAAACAAATATTGCTGACAAAAGAGTTAATCAAGGCTCGTTTTAAATATAGTCATTAAAAGAAACTCATAAATATCTAAATAAAAAAAAATATTGTAAGATTGTACAAAAGACTAATACAATTGTCTCATTTGTGCTTCTTTTCTGCCTCATAGGTCTCGGTTTCAACTTTATATTTAATTCAACTTGTAGAATTAATTTTCATCTCATGTTCTTTCAGATATTTAAATTTCTGGTCATGAAAAATCTTGGCTAGCTTCTCCTGAATGTTCATCTTTTTGGGTCTCTGCCAAGAGGTGATAGAAATGCTGTTGCAGGAATGGAGGGAACACGTTTACTAAGGTTCTTCAAAAAAGTCTATAAAAAGGCTGGTAATATAATGGAAGTGTTGTGGTTACATTTTCTTTTGTGTTATATTAACGGCAAATTTCCAACTGTGTTATTTTGTCTCAGTTGCAATTTTATGAATTCAAATAACTTTGTAGTTTGGCACAACTTCTTTGAATAAAACATCTTTCCATTTGATCTTATTTTATTTTCAGATTCACACTACATGGTGTTTTTGACTCCATTCTGGACTTTTATCACCAGGTTTACTTACCTTAATCCGGGACTACATAGTCTCAAATTTATAAAACAATTTAAACTGAGATTACAGATTCAAATGTGCTGGTTTAACTAGATTAAGGCCTAGTACTGGCTTATCTAACCTGTCTCTTAAACCGACCCATAGTATCTTTACTCAATATGCAAAATAAGATGCAAAAAAATTAATAACATTCACCCTCATATAAATGAAAATGTGCACCTATAACAAGCAGGTGTGTGCATGTGATAAAAGCACACTCAACATGCTTTGAAAGCAGAAGAGCATCTTTACAGAGCAGTATTAGTGCTGTGCATGCAAAAATGTGTTCCCAAAGTAACTGGGCTGTGATAAGTGCAATCTTAACCCTCCTTAAAAGCTCATGACTGCTCAACACTCCTCAAGTTGACTTCTGAGGCTTTTGGAAGTGGGACCTGTGGCTGATGTAATAAGATTGATAATTGTTAGCTAAATTTAAGGAGGATTATAAGCATTGTGACTTGTTAATAAAAAAGTTTGCATAAACAATAGTTTGTATTGTTTGCTGTGCAAACAGGAAGAGGTATCATAATGTTTAATCAATATCCAAATCATGCCTGGTCACTTGCACAGCTTCTAACATTCAGCAATGATGAACAATTTTTGGGATTTGAAATAATGCTATTAATGTAAATTTAAAGCTGCTGATATTTGTATTATTAGTGATGTCTGTTTACTCTGTAACTACCACAGCTTTTAGCTGTTACAGTCCTTGATACTATTATGGGTTTTTGGAAACATAATTCCTTTTTTTAGTCCTACAATACACACTGCGTCTGAGTCAAACTGGACGTGTTGAACTGGGATGTGGAACTGGGGACTATTCAATCAAAAGAGCAGAGTCCTCAATCACCGTCCAGGAGTCAGAGGTATAACAACTTGACAGGCAAGCAATGGAGATCCTGTAGGGAGGACTGACCATGCTTGACACAGCCCCGCTGGTGCGTATCTGAAACTGTAAGGTTTTACGCTAGTGATTATGATTCTGTGATCATATATCCTGATCACCTATCAATTTTTATTTGACGGATTTAAGACTCATTGAACACTCAAGTTATTGAATAGACTGATGTTTATGGGAATATGTAAACATCAAACAAAGTTTTCATCACTTTTATGTTTGTCAAATGAAGGTAATGGTCTGTGGGCAGTATGAAATGACTCATTCAAGTTGTGGAACTGTAACAGCGTGTTAATTAGGGGATTTGATATGTAAATGTTATTATGTAAAATATAAATGTCAATTTTATTTTCTTGAAACTGCATATAAATCATGTTTCTATTGAGGTTTAGGAGACTAATTTTCTGAATATTGTCTGGCTTTATGATGATTTAGATCTGTTATCACATAGATTATAGGTTTCAGCAGCTTTGAGATTAGGAGGTGTAACCCCTGACTAACGTTAAGTCGGTTATCATTATGCAAACATATAGACTAGTCACTAGGAGTACAATGAAAACTGTGTGTGCGGTATGAAATGGCTGGAGGCAGGAAAAAAGCAAAGATAATGATTGTCATTTATAGAAAAATAGAAAAATTAAATACACATTTACAAATTTAACAACAATAACAATAAACCGGCAAAAGACACCAAAACCCCAGTCCTTGAGCTCAATGTTTGTCCTTTTTAGTCGTCAGTGAAGTCAAACTTTCTTTTTAGTTAATTTCTGTTCCTTTGAGGATCTTCAGACGAGAGTTCGGTTCAGTTCTATGTACAGGGTTGCTATCTCCATCCGGAGAACATCAGGTATCCAGGAATCCGATTTGCATTTTTCTTAATCATCAGAAAAAACCTAGCCTGCACAACAATAATGGTATTATTGTATAGGCTAAATATTTCTTCTCTTGCACAGCGATAGCTTAGTCTTTAATCTTCTTTTTTCCATACTACCATTTAACATTAAACAATAAAATTTTACATGCATGTTTTTAACTCAAAGTATCTTTTTTTTTTTTACATGAAATAACTTTTTAACTCAAATAAATGAATTTCTCCTTTTATTTTTTTAAATCAATTAACCATGAAATTATGATACATTTTCTTTAACCAATTAAATTATTGATTTTTAAACCATCTTTTAGCTTTTGTAAATCATAACATAAAATACAACAATAACATTTCCCTCCAAGTCAAGGGATAATAATTAACCCCTATTTGGTTCCTATTTTCAGCATTACATAGGATTTCCTGTAAGCTTTCACATAGTAAACAATAAAAAATGTGCATTTAACATCAGATAAACATTACATTTGACCAAAAAAAATGGTGAAAATTAAACAAAAATGCTTCATTACCCCCCCTCCCTGGGCCGCCACCTTAACGTGGTGGAGGGGTTTGCGTGTCCCGTCAAGGGACCAGACAAAGCGCGGCCC
>JBBBVU010000009.1:13476396-13488540 GCA_037177055.1 Atherinosoma microstoma | reverse complement strand
GAGGGAAGTCTGGGCTTCCCTGCTCAAGCTGCTGCCCCCGCGACCCGACCCCGGATAAGCGGAAGAGGACGGTACGGACGGTACGGTACGGCTTCATTACCCTATTGCGAACTGAAATCCCACTTAACAAAACTGCACCTCAACCAGAAATAGCATTTCCAGTACTTTTACACAATAAACATTCACACTCGATTAGCATTAGCATAAAGCTAATCTCAACATGGTGCTAGCATGTTTTCTCTAGCACATACATGGTTTCAACTCACCAAGATGAGGTTTCAGCACGAGCACAGCAAGGGGCACAGCCACACAGCCTCTTTAGCTCGTGTTCCCTTCCACTTAACATAATAAACATCTTAAATAAGCATTTGGGCAATGCAAATATTTGTTTACAACTAGGCCTGTCGCAATAAGCAATAACTCAATTAACTTTCTCTCTCTCTCTCTCTCCTTGAAAAATGATCTCTCGTTTCGTACTTGACAGCCCATGATCTTGTACAATACCACAGAGTGTAGCATGGTATATTTTTGTTATCACCTTTTTGGTTACAGAGGTCCTAACTTGCAGTTATGCTGGTTTTCCCTGCCTGAGTCCCATTTTCAATATTTTTTGATGGCAATTCGGCTCAGAGACTTCATTATCTATCATATTTATTGTTTTTGGTTTTTATTAACTGTTAATGAGACTGAGAGTTGCTTTTATTAATTGTTTTTGTTTTGAGTTAATTACAATTTCTTCCAGTTCCAGTGGAAATGTTTTTTACAAATCTAAGTTGTAAACATTTGAAAGGGTCTACCTGCATTATTATGGCATTAGCCTATCATTATATTAGTCAAGATGGTCTCAAAATGACGACGTTATCTCTTCCATTCTATTTATTGTTTTTTAATTATCTAAAATTTTGTCCAGTTTCATTGAAAATTAATGTTTATTGATCTTTGAAAGAGTGTAGGCCTACATGTATTTTTTATGGCATTATCATTAAATTAGTTGAAAATCATCTCAAATTGGCAATATTGCTTAACGCAATATAATCGTTTGTCGCAATAATTTCTGAGGCAAAATTTGTTATCGTGACAGGCCTATTCAAAGTGCCAAAGCACTTTGAATTGTCTTGAACCTGAAAATGTGCTATAGCCTACAAATAAACATGCTTTGCCTTGCCTTGCATTGCCTTGCCTATTTACAACAATTATTTTGCAGAAAACTCACCAAGACGACTCATAAAGTTTGCCTCGGACCGTCTACAGCCTGCCTCGTTCATTCTCAGAGTTAATTCAAAGACCGCTAACTAGTGCGTGTTTCAGTCCACTGCTTGGAAGGCGGGACTAATATTACTCTTGACCTATGAGAAGGTCAATAAAAACAGGAAAATAAAGCGAGGGAGAAAGGATTATATTTCCTCTATTCAAAATAAAAAAAAATTCAAATAAAAGTGTACAATTGTATTATACAAATAAAAGGAAGAGAAAAGGAGTTTTTTTTTTCTCTACTGGGTTACAGAGGCGTACCTTCATTGTAATCATGCAGATAGGTTTTATTGTATTTCCATTTATGTTTGCATGTTTCAAAACATTGCTGCACCTATTTCATTTTTTCCAGCAATCTATAAAGATAAGAGGGGGTGACTCAACAGTTTTCCACTATGCTGTAGTTTATACACCTAAAATGACCTTTTAAATTTCCTAGAGGAAACTTGTTTTGCAACAGTTGCTCAGCGTGTGGACATACAGGGAGAGGGCTTACAGTTCAACATGTGTGCTACAGAAATGCTTCTATGTGATCTGGGTGGCACAACAGCTCCTCCAGAGTCGGATAATGTAACATTGTCCTCTCTGATAGAAAGGAGATTCAGCTTACATCCCCTTTTTCATCAGCTTCTGTTGTCTAGAACCATCTTTTCTCTTAACACTTTGTTCCTCCTATGTCTCTCTGCATGCCATCTCTGATTTGTGCAGGGATGCCCAATTCTTTCTTTCTGTGTTTGGGGTGGAACATTAGGGAGAAGTCACCAGCAAAAATACCAACAGATTTTACATATATTGTTTTATCAATTAACTTAATACAAAGTAATAATTAACAGGAAAACATAAATAAAACAAATATTTGACCTGACAGTTATGGATTTTAAGCAGCACCAATTCTTTAACATATTTCGTGGGCATGTTAATTCACAGATCTCAGAGAAATTGTTACAGTGCTTCTGTGGTTTCAGGCTGTCTCAGTGTCTTTTGTTTCTTCATGTAATCCCAGTTGTTCCCCTTGTCACAGACAGTCGTTCTGACTTGAGTTGTATGATTTGGTTCAATTGTCATGATGCCAGAATCACAACTTACAATTTGTTAGTACACTTAAAATAATTAGTTCAGAATGCTCCATTCTGAGTTCTTTGTTGGCATTATCCAGACATATTACTGTAAAGCCTCATCTGTAAGTGACTGCATATTGTTGAGCATGGGATCTGACGTATTGCCAGATGAGTTTCTAAATTTAGACAAACCTACCTGAGAGATGGGCTAACTACAACTGAGCAACCAGAGACAGGAGATGAAGTGGAATCAGTTGGGGGGAGCTTTCGATATACTGAACTCAGTGGGAATTTTCGCGATAGATATTCACATGTCATGTTCCAGCAGTGAGTCAGGCTGAAACAGGCGGCAGATCCCCTGACATCACAGGCTTGTCTCTGATATGTGATCACATGTGGATAGCCTAAATATTGCAGAACATGATCATACAAAAGATAATACAAGTATGCATATATAATAAAGTAATGATAAACAATCCGTTACTCATGGGAAGCAGAGTTTATTTCACCTTCTACTCAAAGATTTGCTTACTATTAAACAAAGATCCAAGAGGATTACATCCCATTTGCAGCTTGTCTTTGGGATCAAATCTTATTTTGCTGCTGCAGGAGATGTTGAACTCTACATGTGGGCAGCGAATGAAAGAAGTGTTTGCTCACCTCTCCATCATAATCTGTTGCTCATCAAAAAGATCTATTTGCTGCCCCCCTTGTACCCTTGCAAACTCTGACAAAGTTCCCATGCCCATGCTTTTTAATGATGATATATGAGAGTTATCCCAAGGATGGTGTCAGATCTGTGGGAAGTGCTGGGGCTGTAACCCTGGGGGTGAGACATGAAGGGCAGATTTTAAAAAAAAGAAAGGTGTGTTAGTGTTTTTTTTTTCTTTGTTTTTCTTGGGGGGGTATTTTTGAAAAGATAATGTGATGGAGCACTTCTCTAGAAATGTCAGGAATCAAGTGAACAGACCTTTAAATGCTCGGTTGAATTTATCTTAACTTCGACTGTTAACCTCCATTTTCTAATGTGTTTATGTGTAATTGAATGAGTCATGACTTCAGCCATTACCAGAATAACAGATCAAGGAAGCTACAAAGCTGACATCAGCTGCAGCATAATTATTAATGCACCTGCTTACAGCAAGTTTTGATTCCCAGGTGTATATGATACCTGTTTGCAATGGAGAATATTGTGTGGTGCTGTTCAGCAAGCTTACCACAAACTGAGTTTTGTTGCATTTTCAGGCATCTCTGATGTTGTGTGGTATTAAAGATTAATTGACAGATTACCACATTCTTAAAAATGGATTCCATTGTGCGTGAAATCTAGCTGATGTTCAACTTGCACTGCTTTGACACAGTCTGTCTTTCAGCAGCCATTTCTCAAGCAGACAGAATAAAGAAGTGTTCCCCATCCTCCTGTTTAATTAAAGCTCCTTGAGAGCAGCAGATGTCAACAAAAGAACCCAAAACAGTTATTTGCATTGAGAAAGTCGAATTTGAATAGTCAAAAGTTTTGGTGTGCAGATATTTAAGCATTTCAAGTCTGCTATAGATGGCAAAAAATAATCAAACAATCCAATGATATGTATAATAACATTAGACTACTAAATACAGAATACTAATAACAAGAAATGCTAAAGTTAGCTTCTTAGACTCAATTCTTAATAAAACGCCTTGCATAAGGCTGATTAATTATATCAGAATGATTGTAATCTTTATAGCAAATTGGATATGTTCATAACTTGTGGGAATGCTCGAAACCTTTCTCAAACTTAAGGGAAGGAAAACAGTTGAATAAGCATTTAAACAGCAGCCAAAAGCAACAACATAATTAAATTGTATGATATTTATTTATTCGCTTGTTTATTTACTTAGCTGCAACCTAAGGTTTAAATTCAAATTTGTGTTTCATCACTGTAGATTTATTCAAACTGTCTGCAAGCAGTTGGACTCAAGATCAGTTAGTAAGGTCACCTGAGGAGGGGTTTGTAGTTGAGAGGAAAACTATTAGGTCCTGATTTATCAAATGTTTGCACCTCTTTAAAACAGGCGCAAATTAGTTAACGGGCGCAAAAACATGCAGCAGCCGATTTATCAACCTGTCGCAAATAGGAATGCTCTAGCAAAACTGTTACAGTAGTGCCACAATGCATTTTGTGCTTTTGTCTTGAATGAATATGCAATCTGGGAGATTCTGCCAGATGGCGCAAAATACTGGGAGGAGTAGATGCAAATTATCAGCTTTGCACGTGCAACAAGATTTACTAAACGTGGAAATGACCGCACTGGCTGTTTTTGCACCTATATTTAGCGCTTCTGAAAGGCAGGCGTTAACTGTCCCAGATGCGCACAAGCCGCTGCTGCTGAATAAGAGACAACCAATAACCACAACTTTTCATTTGAATATCAAGTCACTGCGAGATTTTAACAACAACTTGAAAGTCCAATTTTGAAGAGAGCCGGTGCTGATGTAAAAGTGTTTCAGTGGTTCCCAAACAGAACTGGAAGAAAAGGTTCTCCGAAAAGCCAGAAAAGATAGACTCGATTCCTTTTGATTGATGATTGTGTAAATAAAAACTACAATCGACTTGCACCTTTGAAGTATGAGCAGAAAGAAATTAAATCAAAATATGTGTCAAGACAATTATCACAGTGGAACTTAAGACTCCAAATAAACAGAGGAAGCATCACTAACTTTCTTTCAGATTTTTTAAACCAAAGACAGTTTTCTGACGCTATCATCTCTCTCCATAGCTCAATTTCTATTGCTCCCCTCTTTGAACTTGCAGATAAACAATTCAAGCAGCAAGGGTGATGAAATGTTGTTATACGTGCCTGTTTCTTCTCATTACCGTTAATACAACTATTTAAAAAAACAACAACAATGAATTTCCACCAACATTTCTGAAGTAAATGAGAAATGCATGAACTGCTCTTCATTAATGACTTTTTATCAGTTCTATGTGGATGTCTGCAGTGTAGTCTCTGTCTAAACCAGTTTAAAGGGAAACTAATACAAGTATTGTAACCTGGATCTCATAATGAGCTGTCAAAGATACCAAAATTATTTCCTGCATGCAGTTGACTAAAATAGACCAAGATCACATCCAGAAGAAAAAATAAACAGAAACACTAAAACCCCCTCTATGTTATGCAAGGAAAACTACATGCAGCATTTAAACTGTGAAACTTCAAGGGACTTAAAATGATCAATAAACTTTATTTGTCAGATTCAAATATGATGATGTCTCTTGAGGGACTGAGGTCTAAGTTTAGCATTGATAGGAAATTCAAAATAATCTATCCAAATCTATCTCTTCTCTGGAATAAATGGCTAGGAAAGACTGTCTTATCAAAGTTTTATCAAATTCTGACATCTCACTCTTCTGAAAACTCCAAGCATAAACTAAAGTCCTGACACTGGTTAAAAAGAATGCTCTACTAAAGTTCACACTAAAACTGTTAACACGCCTTGTGTACACACAACTGCACCACAAAAATGTCCTAGATATTCATTGCATGAGGCAGGGAAAAGAAATGTACAATTTTAGGAAGAAATTAGGTTCATTTTCAAAAAAATTATCTCAAAACAAGTTTGAACTGATCCCATACCGTTTTTTTCTCAGGATTATCATTTGACTTCGATGGAATCAGTTCACCAACCACGTACTAAACAAAGCGATGGAGAAAACAAATATCAGCTTTACCATTAGAATGGAGAATCTACTTTTTACAGGGTTAACAGCAAACATTTGAGTCTAGATAAAACATTAAATGACTAATTAATTTCCCCTCAGCTAAAAAGTATTTTTTCTTTGTCTTTTTTTTTTAGCACTGTAGTTCTGAGATTAAGAAGTTTATATTTATTTTTGGTTTTTTATTTTCATGTGAATGCTTATTGTGCACCGTTGTTTGATCTGGTATAGATCACCATATAGACCAGGCCAGATTCAGCAATCAAATTTATGTTAAAATATTCATAAAAACATGATGGGGGGAGTCACATATGACTTCTATGCAAGACTAAAAGCATTCAAAGACACAGGTAGTCCACTAAACCCATCCTCACTTATGTCATTAAAACATAAGAAGCTCTACAGCTTCTCTCATGTATTTTTAGGGTGAATAAAATTGCTAATGTAATGATTTTTCTCTTAAAGGCTTTGCTATTGCTCATACTATGGATTATTAACTTTCTATTTCATCCAAATTGCCAATTTATGGCTGTTAGCTGCTTTCCTGCACAGTGCTACGGCCAGACACTCCCCTTGTGCAGACAAGTTTTCAGCAGGACTGCCAGTTCAAAGAAACAAAAAATCAATGTCCTCTTAGAGAGCCACAATTTGTAGAGTCCAGCCACCTGAAAACGATCTGTCAATATGTGCACCACTTAGTAGTCACATGTGTTGAAATCTCATGCATATGCATACATCTTGCCAATTCAGTACTGTAAATTGTTGTATTTAACACTTGCAGTGGCATTTATTGTTTTGTTATTTTCAGGTTTTTCATATACGCATTTCTTTGTTAATTCTACATCTAGGAATGATGCAAACCAGTGTTGAGCCTTTAAAAGGTGCATAATATTGAAGTCTTATATATTTTATATATATTATGTACTATGACAAGTTTTCTTTTTTTACACAAGTATGAGCTTGATTGTTTTTAGGAAACCCAGCTAACAAGACCTATACAAGTCCTCTTGTTATCCTTTCCTACAAACATGTTGCTGTACCCACATTGAACATTTGTATTTATTACAAAAATCCTCAAAATTGTGTATAAATTCTAAGATATTGATATATTAGGCGTTGAAATTGGTTCAAAGGCAACAAAAGGAGCAATGCTGTTGAATGGGGAGTGAAATGTGATTTAACAAACATGAGTAGTAGAAGAGCACGTATAGAAAACATAGTAAAGGAAGTTCAGAACTGATTCTGGAAATGACCTGCTTTGAATCTAACAAGAATTCTTCTGTAACAATTTTATTTGTAGAAATGCTCTGAACAGCAAACTCTGATTAAACCTCAAAAAAGCAAACAGAACCCTCAGTCACTATGTCCATTTTGTTAAAGTTCATTCTTTTCTCAGCTATTTAAATCTGGAAACCTAAAAAATCCATTTTCAAACTCAACAAAACTGAACCGCAGTCCAAAAAAAAGAAAAAGAAAAACTTAGGCTTGGCTGTATGAGTCTTGGCTCTTTCTAGTGTGAAAATGTGCTCTATCGAAGCCAAATACTGCCCTCCTTTCTATAGCATGATTTACCCTGAGCAGCTAATGACAGAGAGCAGAGCTCTCTACAGCACTCTCTTTGTTGGTTAGCATCGACAGGCAGCCTCTGCACATACATTCTCACCTTCCCAACTCTCTGACCTTCTTCATTTTGGTGTACATTTCCAGTAATAGCTTCAGTATTTTTTTTCACCTCTTAAACTTTTCTGGGGCTCAAATTGAAAAGGCCAATCTGAAATGTTTATCTAACAGTTGAAGTCATTGTCTTGTTGCACAGCAAGATAAAACAATGTTTGCCTACAAGTGTAATATATTTATGAAGACATATTGATATCTTTCAAATATGACATATACTGTATAATCAATGCCAATGTTGATCTAATTAGCCATACAAGTCATACTAGCCAAGGCTGCTTATGAAACTATTAAACAGTCGAGCCCCTTAATGTGTTCAAATTACAACTGGGCACAAGTGAAAGCAACAACATTCTCCTCCCCAGAGTTTCCTTGAATGGTGATTAGAAGTTATGCAGTTGCCAGAAGGACAAATCTCTCCCAAGGAACCTTTGAGAATACAGCTGCTTCTGTTAAAGGTCACTGTTTTATTCATTTAGAAGAAAGCAAAAATGGATTTCTACTGTCAATTCTCCAGAGAATGGCCGACTGCTCCGATGTTATTTTTTGCCAAACCCTAACCATGTATTGCTAGTGTGTAAACCCAACCATACAAAACTCCCTTCTTTTTGCATTGATGCTGAAAACCTGTACGGTACATATAGAACACCAAAATTTGACAGCACATTACATTACACATTTCTGTAGCAGCAGCACTGAAAAAATAACTTTTTCACTTACAGTCTATGGTCACTCGCAATCATGCAGTTACTCCTCAAGATATTTAATTGGTAGTTGTTAATTGGTAGGTATAAGATATGGAGATGTTATTTCTATCTGTATTTTCGTGATTTCTTTCCATTGTGTTGCATTGTTCTATTATGGCTCCATCATATATATTAATCTAATGGATTTAAAATGCAGAGATTATTTTTTGTGTGTCTGTTAAATGCCTACTTGTATGTTTTAACTTGTATCCAAGAATAACTGGTCCATATTCTGTCCATCACCATCTTGTTTTGTACAATGTTTTGTATGTGTGTGATTAAACTAAACTAAACTAAAAAGAGACCGACTCTATTCAAGATAAAATAAATATTTTTTCTCCAGATGCAATGTGTTTTTACATTCCTTTCATCAACTTCCAGATGTTGGGTGCTTCTCTGACTTCTATAACAGCAGTAATGTGACAATGATTACATTGTTCTTGGCAACATTTCAATATGGTTAGCATGAAACATTAACACTAACATTAACATAATTAACACATTGTCCAGCGCCTTCACATTGTGCTTATTTCACATACTTCTCTGAGATTAGTAGTGTTACAAAATATTTCATAGGGATTTGTTTTGTTTTGCTCTTCCTTTACTACTTTATTTCTACAACCATTAGCTATTTAGCAAATTTGTGCTAAATTTAAGATGGCTCAGTGGAGCTCCAGCTTGAAAGAAAGGAGTGCTCGTCTACATTGTGAGTACTTTCCCTTTGGATATTATGAACATCTTTTTGTTGATAATACAGTTGTGCTTTTTCAATATCAGGTGGAAAGATTCCTCCAAAGCCTTTTTTTGGTCATATTTATACTTTTACACAAGTCACTGCCTACTTTCTCTATCATGGGTTAAAACTATTACTAGCAGAATTGCACTTTCATAATACAAACAATGGCTATATAGCATTGTGGTGGTTAGCACTGTAGCTTTACACGCAGTTTGCATGTTCTCCTCATGTGTGCCTGAGTTCTCTTCAAGTACTCCCACTTCTGCCTACAATCTAAAAAATACCTCTTTGGTTAATTTGTGATTATAAATTGACCCTAGGAGTGAGTGTGAACTTGCATATATGTTTATCACTGTGTTGTCCCTGTGCTAGATTAGTGACCTGTTCGGTGTGACAACATAATTTGCCCGATGGCAGCTGGCAGCCCTTGTGGACTTCCGTCCCTCTGGAGGGCCCTCCATACATCAATGTTCATCCTATTCAGTATTGTCCTGATGAACAGGACAAAACAGGTATAGAAAATGTAGCTGTGTTAGGCTACAGGTAAGACAGCAGTACTTTCAGTCAGTCCAGACCTGTAAATGATTACAAAGACTGAACAACTTTAGCAAAGGTGTCATGCTAAGGACTGGGCTAGCTGACAAACAAATGATAAATTTAGTGGCCTTTTTGGCACTGATAAAACTGCTGGCAAAGGGCTATAAATACAAAGTTAGTCAAATCTTGACACCATCAGAGACATGACTTCTTACCAAATGAAGTTGGAGAGAAATTTAGGAACTTGTCAAAAATGTTGAAAAAGTGGTAACACACAAAAAAGGACAAACCAAAAGAAATGTTTCAGTAAGAAGCTTGCATCATATTTTTGCACAAAGACATTCAAGAAAAATTCTCATTAAGATGATCCAGCTGCTCTATTTTCTGAGAGGTGATAATGTGGTTTTGCATGACTTTTAATAAAAGGAGCACACAAGAGACTCTGGATCATGCTGAGTTTATGTCATGTGACACTACAGCAATTGGTAGTGCAGTCATTAATCCGTGAGTACGAACATAAACACAACTTGTTCTAGATGTTTTCATGCTCAATGGCAGCCTCATAAATAAATACTTCGATATACTGTATTGTAGTGATGACAGCATTCCATTTCTGAATAACAATTTACTGTAAGAAGCAAATTCCCTTGGTGAACTGTGACCTATAACCACGCATTCTCATGAGGCGATATTCATATGAATACATTTATCAAGCCATCTTTTGTATGCATTCTCACCCATGTTCACACTAGCCTGGGGTGTTTTCTACTGTTCATCAGAGTGGCTGTTTTCCATGTTGAGATAAGGAATTAAATCTGCAGGAACAGAGGATGCAGGGGGGGGGCGCGAAGCAGCAGCTCTGATAATGGAGCCGACTCCCATTGCGCAGGCTATGAGGCAAACAGCCGTGGCGCCAGCCCAACTCTGCCTATGTGAGAAGATTGCTAACAGTGTCACAGTGCGGAGGCTTTCTCTTTCTCTCCAGTGTGAACATGAGGTTAAAGCTGCATGTGACAGCGGCGAGGAAAAGAAGGAGATGCTGTGCTTTTGAATTCCTCTGTGGCTCCATTTGTGTTAATATGTGGGAGAAAAGACGGGGAGACGGGAGAAGTGGTATGCTTCGCCTTTGTGCAGAGATGATTCCTGCATGATGGGTCAAACATACTGGCTCTGATTGATTGATCATGTCAAAGGTTGGAAATATCTTTTGTGAATGTCTATCATAGGTCTTTCTCTTTTGTACAACTGCAAAATAACCTCCTGCTCATATTTGCTGTCTGGATGGGCGGAAATGTGTAATGTACATGTAATCCATACTTGAAACTTACCCAAATAGTGCGTGGTTTTGGATGCTCCTCACTGAGATTACTTCAAAGGACTCTGTAGAGAGAAATAACAGGTCACACATTAATGTGAAAGAATAAATAAAACTAGAGGACACAGGCAGCAATTAGTTTTAGAATTAAAATTTAGAATTAAATCTTTGATTCCTGAAAAAAATCACATTCTGCTCAGATGATTACATTTTTATGCAAGTATATTGTTTTAACTGCCTTTTCCTGGAAAGATGATTTCCTGCTTCAAATGCATCTAACTATTTTTTTTTTTTGTGTGCATATGTGTGAGTGTATCAGTGTGATAATTAACCCCAAAACAGTGAACACTTCTATTACCCCAAGGTTATTTTTCTTTCATACAAATCATTTTCCATTAAAGTTATTAGACACAGTGAATGGATTTGTATATGGATGTTTGGAGGTTTTGTAGCAGCACAAAGGTAAACTGTATTATTAGGCTTGTCAAATATCAAAATACCACACTTCTCCCTGTTGATTAGTCAATAAGCTGAAGAGTGGTAAAGATACATCAAACATTACTGTGAAAAAATAATGAAAGCCATTTCAGTTGAATGCAGTCCAATATAACAGCATCTACTCTGACTATAAGAGCTAAAGCCTATATGGATGGTAACCAGACAACCCCTCACAGCTCATTAGTTTTAATTAGTCACAAATTTTAACCTAATTTTTTGAAGTTCATTAAATAGTTAATCGGATCATTAACTCGATTAATGACAACAGTTGTCATTCTGTCAATCTGTCAAATTTGCAAACCAGATTGTGAATCGCATGGATTTTGTGCTTTTTAATTATATTACATGTAAAACAAAGCTCAGCAATGCATTGAGGGTATTAAGTACTTATTACCAGGGTCCCACATAACAAATAGTCCAAATACCAGAGCCTGTTAAAAATGTGTCAGGAAAGTTATTTGTTCAAAAAATTATACCCAGGCACAATATTTTAGACAGAATGGCAGTACACAGTATGTGCTTGTTAAAGAGGCTTAAATATGCATGTAGGCAGAGCAAGGCAAGGCAAATTTATTTATAGAGCACATTTCATGTACAGGACAATTCAAGGTGCTTTACATTACAGAAAAGT
>JBBBVU010000009.1:13461223-13471720 GCA_037177055.1 Atherinosoma microstoma | reverse complement strand
CCCATCTGAGCAGAAATAATCTGTTTGAAGAATTTCAGTCAGGATTTAGAGCTCATCATAGCACAGAGACAGCACTGCTGAAGGTTACCAATGATCTTCTCATGGCCTCAGATAAAGGACTCCTATCTGATCTTGCTAGATCTTAGTGCTGCATTCCATACCATTGATCACAACATTCTGCTACAAAATGATCATGCCTGGTCCAAAAACCTGTCAGTCAACAGATGCATGAAAGCAAATAACCTGGGTTAAAACATCAGTTGACTGAAGACAAAACAGGATCATCGTCAAAATCCATTGAGTTGTGAAGGAGTGAAATTAGCAGACTCACAGAAAGCTTGTTTCACACACTGCCATATTCAAGGCAGAGAAGGGTAAAAAAAATCTCTTCTTTTTTTATGAACTGATCAAAAGTCTTATAATTACATTTTCTATATTATATTATATATTTTCTAGTTATAAAGTCCTCAATGAAAGCACAAACAATGTTATTTATTTAACTGGAGGTGTTGTGAATTTGATCCACTGAATTTTAAATAGTGGGAAAGAGCTTGGCTCGGTATTCTGAGTTCTGAGTCAGACCAGGTTATTTATCCTGTTTCATCCCCTATTCTTTAAAGTGAAGAGTGTGGATTACAAAGCATGGGATGGCCTGATGAGAAAGCAAAAAATCCTCGAAAAATGTGACCTAATTGCTTAAGTGTAGTGTTTGGCTCTGTTGTGCATGTTAAGCATGTAACAGATTTCACCAGATATCAAATCCTTCTATTACAGTGCTGCCTCTGCTGAGTGTGAGTTAAAGACAGCATATGGTACTCTTAGCATGCCCATAGTTGGCAAACTGGCCATTACAAGCAGCCCCAGGGTGGCCAATGTGACCTCCAGAGCTGAGAGAGCTCCAGACAAAAGCAACAACCTTAGGCAAAGTAAAAGCCTGAACAGCACTGCAAAGAGTCAGAAAACATGAGCACACAGAAATAATCGTGTAGGTGTAAAATGTTGAGGAAAAGATGTTCTAATGCTTTACTATAAACTGTAATATGACTGGGATGTTGTGACTTCTTTGTTCAGAAAGGAAATCTCTGCAAGAAACAGACAGTGACCATGGTGACGCTGAGCAGTAATACATGTTGCCTGAGAGAATCACATCAAATAAGATACGCTCTAATAATTGCTCTGGCTAAGCAGCTATTTTTAATAAAAAACAGTTACATTTGCAAGTCTGTTATTCTAAACCATGTATAAGTCAGTGAACCAGGGAAACATGGTAATTGAATAATGCACTTAGTCATTTGGTAGAAATAATTATGCAATAAGCACAACATAAAGTTGTGCATCAGTGGTCACAAAGGTCAGCCTAGTTATCCATAAGGCCCTTATATGCAAACTATGCACAAGCAAGGAATAAGAGTTTCCCTCAGTTCTTGATGAGTCAGGGAAGATCGTCTGTGCTGCTCATGATCTGATGCTCTGGTTGTAAGCTCTTTCTCCTCCCTTACCCCCTTGTGAGCTGCAGTCTCTGATGATGTCCGTACTGCTATTTATACACTTAGGCATGCTCAGCACATTTACCAGCGCCACATAAATAATCAGTGAGTATGAGAGACAGTGTGCAAGAGGGATGGGTTTGCTTTAACACAGCAACTTCTGGCTTACACAAAGCAATGCACCAAGTTTGAAACAAAGCAGTTCTGAGTACAGCTATTTGATTCCATCCTGTCATCCTGTCTCTTTTATGGAATTACTCTTCATGTAGAACCTATTCTGTACAACCATGTTCCCTACACTGAAAAAACTAACAAACAATAAACATTACTCGACATTACAGGTATGTAGTCAATGTAATAGGATGCAATGGTATCTGCCATTCTCACAATGCAAACATAGTATTAGTCTGTAAATGTAGACATATATGTCCAGCACATAGTTCAAAGCCAACTTTGGCATTGGTATGGGGGTCTATAGGTGCACTTGACTTGTGCAACATACGTGATTTATGCAGGTTTTCAATCAACATCCATTCAGCAAAGCAATACAATAATAAGCCACATTTTGTACGGTATATTTCACTGCCTTGCAACAGTTCAGGAGCTGAAGAGGCCAGTCTGCAGTCTGGGCCTGTCCCCCATAAGGACAAGGATAGGGATGCCCCACACTTATTAGCAAATTCTGAAAATCTGTATCAATCGTTTCAGTTTTGTACAGGATCTCCTGCTTCTGGTTTTATCGGAGGACACATTTACAGTTGACTGGCAATACAAAGATATTTTATGGCGGAATCACAGCCATACCTTATATGGTTATATCCTACACAATGTGTTTCTTATTCAAGCATGTATGCATACAGTCACACCAGTGGGTGGAGAGCTCCACAGCAAAGTGCTTGCCTACCACCTGTAGCCAGCACGGGTTCAATGTTTTTCCACTCTTTGACAAATGGAGAGGCCCGGAATTGACCTTTAGACCTTTAGACAGGTAGACCACCACTCTATCACTGCTTACTGCGTGTGATCGGACCATGAAATTTGGCTTTTGTTGCAGTTTACACAAGATATTTACTGATTACCTAGAGCAGGCGTGTCCAAAGTCCAGTCCGGGGGCCAAATGTGGCCCGTGTTCAAATTTCCACCGGCCCACAGCCTGTCATAAAAGCCATGCCCGCCAGCACTGTTGATGAAAGTATAAAATACGCATGTACAAAAACACCATTTTCTATTTGACAAGGAGGAAGCCGTAGACGTGTGGCTGCACTTTCACCTGCACCACATCTATCAAAACCAGACCTGACCAACATGCTGAAGTCCAGGTTTCAGTATCACCTTCACATCGGGGCAGGAAAGTTATTTTTCAGTCTTCTGAGCTGAAAAAAATTCTAAAATCTCAGTGAATTGATTTTTTGCGACAATCAAAACCAAAAGTTTTAATCTACAATGAGTCTTTCCTCCATGTTTTATTGTTACTTTTTTTTTAAATTGACAATCAAACCAGGTCTCATAAACCTGGAACATTAAAAATTCAAATCAAATTTGGTCTGAAAGCCGTTTTTCCATTTCTCACTTTTTACGTTTTGACGTCTGATTCAAAATCAAAAATCATTTCCTCCATTTTTGACTTTGAATTAAAAAGCCAACGGAGTGAAACGAGGATTCTGAATAAAACGTGTTCGTGTTATTTTACTTTTCACATGTTGGAATTTAGAAGTCTACTGAGAGGATTTAATGGTGAATAATATGTAATGTTTCAAATTAACCTAAATATGTTAAATCTTTTTTCAGACATTCTCTTTAATAATTGTATGTGGTCTCTTAAATATAAAAGACAGGATGATTTAGGTTTAAAAAAAACTTGTTTATATTCATTTGTGTTCTGAAATTAAAAGTTTGCCATTTTCAATAAAAATGTTCAGCCCAAAACGATCAGCCTGACAGTCTCTGAACCGTTAACCTAAACAATAAAATTGTTTTAGGTTAACGGTTCAGAGACTGTCAGGCTGATCGGTCGGCCCCTCACAGTTTAATTCACCAAATCTGGCCCTCACTGCTAAAAGTTTGGACACCCCTGACCTAGAGCATTAAATGTGCAATCAGGGGGGGGCTAGTGGGGCAGGTTACTTAACAGCATGTGTATTGCAATTCATGCTTTTTAATCAAGAACAAAGTTTTTATTGTGTGAATAATCTGTGCTAATAAGTTTACATAGAGGCATATATGTGTGTGCACATGACAGCAGCAGAGAAGCAATTAGTGCATGCATTCCTGTCCAACTGCACAGAATGCAATCTGAACCAGACCTTTTCTCTTTTTTTTGCTTGTTTGTTTGAATAGTGCCTCATGATGTTAGCATTAATATGTAAAAAACAATAACCTGCATTACTGCAAGTGAAAAAATTTAACTTTTTTTCCTTTTATTTCTGTCAGATAGGATGCAAATTTGATTGTAGTTGCAAACAAAAAATAGATTAATTTACAGTAGTGTTTTTTTTATAAGCAGGTTGACTTGGCATAAGATTGTGTAATAGCTGATCATGTCTGTGTTCATCCAATTTAAAAGCAGCAGACTGTCTCCTAATGAGATGCTAGGAGAATACATTCTAGCTGCTCATGTGATGAACTGTTCCTGTGAAGGAGGAGCCAAGATCCAAAGCACAGACATACTACACTGTCAATGCAAAGATACTGCACTTCATGCATTCTGCCTGTGTTCCCTGGTTTAAATTAATTTGACATACTGAGATTTAGCATTCATCCCAAACATATATAGCAAAACATAATCATTTACCTAACAGCAATGTCTTAAGGTTACAAATACAGTAATGAACACAATCATATGCATGTTTGAGTGAGGTTTATTTCAAAATTGTTTTCATTGATCAATTGGTCATTTTTGTATCATATTACAAGTATTTGCAGACATTTGCATTTGCAATGTTTTCTTCTGAATAATAAAGGTACGCATACAGCTGACCCTGCAGTATATATCTAGTCCCTCAACACATGCACATGCTTAATTTCCATCCTGTTGGTTTCTTCAACAGCAGCAGAGCAGCCATTATTACATGTGGCTGTGGATATCTATAAAGCCTCTAATTCATCCCGCACTGAAATAAAAAAGGTTTTGAAAAAGATGAGTGAACTTAAAAAAAGTAAATTATTTAGCTGCAAAGCTTCTTTTGAGTAAACTCAACATAGGGGTTCTGGTGCCTATAAGGGTAACTCAAAGTAGAATCTTAAATCTAACAAAGTTAGGATAAATATTCTGGATGGAACAGCCGCCGCACACAAAGAAGGTTCCTGGTTCAAGCCTCAGCTCTACTGTGTGGAGACTGCATGTTGCTGTTGCTGGAATAGGTTGTAGCCCCCTGACCCTGCACTGGGATAAGCTGGTGTAGAAAGTATGAAATGCAGACTTCCCAACTTTAAAGAGTGAAGCATCCAGCTGTAAAGAATTTTAGAGTAAACTAAAATTAATAAGTTGGGAAAACTTGAGACCACTATTCAGAAATACTCACGCAGTTAAGTCGAGGCAACTTGTGAACACAAGTTTCATCAACTTTTTCAGTTGAGTTCTTTTAGCTCAAAGACATGAGTCGACCTGAATATTTATCCTAACTTTGTTAAATTTAAGATTCTATGTCTATTCTTAACTTGGTTACACAACACCAGAACCCCCAAGTTGAGTTTACTCAAAAAAGCTTTGCAGCTGGTTGCCTTATTTCTTTAAGTTCAGTCAACTTTGTTTTTTATAGTGCATGTACCTAAAGCATCACCACTGTGATGATGTCTAACTAACGATCTTTAAAAAAAGGTTAGAGGGATGATATATAAATAGAGTTCATACCGAAAGAAACTTCAAGAACTTAACAACTCAGGATTATTAGAGAGGAAATTACTTTGTAGTTGGGATGTACTATCAACAGAATTATTCCATTATAGTGACTCACAAATAATTAAAAAGTAATTTAATTGGCAAAAGGAATATGCTGCAAAAAATAACAACGGTAATAACTGGCAAATAGGCAACAACCTTAGATTTAATCACTTCACTCACATCCAGCTCTAGCAAACTGAAAATATGCCTTTATGCATTTTTACTGCTGTTTTTTATCATCTAGATCTCTTCATCCAGACAGCTACTTATTTTTGAGCTTTTGTCTAATTTCACTTTGACATGCAGCACATCCTTTAAATTAGCGATTACATTTGGAACACATGTACAACACAATGGTTACACCTATTTCAATAAGATGAAAGATGAGAAATGCATTCATGCTACTTGGTTAGTGTGCAATAATAGTAAAAAAGTGAAGATTGTTCATAATTCAAAATAATAACACAAATTTGACATAATTAAACTGACTTTAGAGCATAGATGAATATAAGATGTGTATCTAAATTTGGAGGATGAATACTGGATATCAAATGACCACATCTTTAAACTTAAAGGTGGCTTGAAGGAAGACATTCAGAATTTCATGTCATACTAGATGGTAAAACTACTGCAAATCTGCATAAACAAAACCTAAGCCTGCATGGAGTATGCTTATTTCTCACAGCATCTCCTTTGCACCAACATATAAACCCAGCTGTTTGGGAGACTCATTGTCTTTTCACCTGCCTTTCTGTAATCAAGCTTGATTGGAACCACACGCAGGAAACCATGAACACGCATCCTGCATGGCAAAAACAATCCACATGCTCTTTATCACTGATTAGGTTTCTATGACTTCCCAAGCAGTCTTTTGCTTTGTTGTTATCAGAAGATATGATAGAAAAAATAAATACTTAGCTGTAAAGCATGATACACACTGGCATTCATTTAAAATGTACCCATTCAGTTAGAAAAAAAAGACTCATCACAAGTTGGAAAGTCTGATGAGACATTGCCTATAGTGCTGTCAGAGATGAGAATGGAAAGCCAAAACATTTCATTTTATGTCTGCTGCAGTGAAAAGGATAAAGGCATTTCAAACTCAAATGTGTCATTTATTGGCCCACAGCCTATTGCAACCTAACAAATGAAGCAAAAGATATAGTGCTCTGATTTTTTATAATACTCAAATATAGTTTAGTTTGGCAAATTATCATCAAATGGACATAATATAACAGTTCACTTCATATTAATGAAGAGAAACAGCATTTTCCAGCAACAAAGCTTCATTTTAAATGTCATTTTCATCGGTTTGCACCAAGAACACATTATGCTTCTTTCCCATAAAAGCTAAACACATTTTAATTGAAACTCGTATAATACTTTAGATTCAAATTGTAATTACAGCAACTTTTCAGTTTGCTAATTCAGTTTAAACTCATTTAAAATGAGTTTCCCCTACTCCAGTGATCAGGGTGTTTTCCTGGTTTTTACCACATGAGCGCCTTTAATAATTGGGCCTCAGGAATGAGAGAGTACACAACATGAATGGATTTTATGTACTTAATTTCCAATTATAAACGTTATACATTCAAACATTTAAAACCTTCAGTTTATTAGTGAAACCTTCAAGGGTGGATATCCATAAGCAGAAGAATCTAAAGATAAAGCAATGTAAGATGAGATGAGATACAATGAAACTTTAATGAGCTCTATGAAGAACTGGGCTGCTGCAGCAGCAAATATTGATAAGATATAATAAGAACATCCAGAAATATGTTGTGTTCAACATTGAGCATCATTTCCAGTATAAAAAATGCTGGGGTTTCAAATGATTAGTGGTACAAATACAGCAAAAACAAATCCAATTTTCAACATTTAGCAACACCTGAATGTGCAATGCCAACAGTTTGGCTGAGTCCCCAATTGCTTTGAACATGGTTTGTTTTCACAACTCCCTCAGACGGTCATGGTCAACTGGACTCAGACTATCTTGCTTAGTCATGTTGACAGAAGAGAGTTTCCACAAAACAGAAGAAAAGCCCCGTTATGATCCACAGTCACAGTTTCATATGAAGTCGGGCACCAAATGCACAGAGCGTGCCACTGTTTGTTTAGCCCCTGAGATGTGCTTGAAGTGCTGGCGTTGTGTTGAGCTATTTGCTTCAATATCTGCAGGGCCCATAAATACCACAACGGTGGGGTGAAAACAATGAAACACAGCCTGACAAAACAATGTATCAATTGTTTAAATATATTTGTTATTACAGGGTCAATGGAGCTGCAATAGCTCATAAAAGCACACTGACAGCTATCACTGAGAACACAGCGATGCTGCATGAGAAACAACAGCCCTGAAAACCTTCACATCCCATCCATTTGTGGCAGCTTATTGACATCCTTGCTGATATTGAAAGGGATTATGTGTTTTAAGTCTGCATATTTTGCATGCCTGAAGAAGTGTTCTACTTGGATGGAACCTGATCTTACCGTGCCAGTCAGCTCCGTCTGACTACTGACTTCTTCCTCTGCAGATAATCCCATGAAAAAGACAACTCTTTAAAGCCTAACATCCCGAACACAGCTCTGTCAATTCTGTGAATCGGAATTAGCCACCATGGACGCTCAATCCATTTTGTGCCTCACCACAGACCTTTTCCACATGCCACTGAAGATTTGCCATGAACATGAATCAGACTCATCGTGATTGGGAATAAAAAGCATCAGTGATAAAGAATGTGGATTTGTGATGGGCATACAATGATGGTGTTCCAAGATAATTCATATTAGATTCAGTGTTGATGTGTTATAAAATCTAATTCGTTTGCCGTTCATCTTGTGTTGGGATAATAGAGATGAAGCTCAGGACTTTTTTGGTCTTTGCTGCTACAAAAAAAGAGCTGGAGATTTCCATTAAGATAAATTGGACAATGCAGGTAAACAGGCCACAAAATTACTGCTGCAGAGGTTTACGAGAAGGCAAAAAAAAATTCCAAAACATTTTTTTTATATAGAAATGCTGTAAAGGTGTAATGTCGTACTGCATATATAAGCAGGGCTCATGTTCTTATGTTAATAGTTAGTTGAAGATTTTCTTGGAAAAGTCTAAGAAAATCTTAGATTTAAACCTTATCTGATTCTTTTGATGTAATATTATGATAGACGGAAGGGAGAACTCACAGCCTCTTTTATATGTTAAGTCTTCCATAAAATGTGAAGCTGGATCCCGTTAGGACATTTGTGCCTGACAAAAATGAAAGAGGAAGAAAATATGGGCATATGTGTCTGCATGAGTAAATTACATTACTGGCCAAATGCTCTCAATAGTGCCACAAGATTGTGAGGAGGGGCAGCATTTGGCCAGCAAAGGCAGCAAAATGAAACCGTAGTCAAACAGATTGTTTGCAAAGAAATGTCATTCAAACTGTGTTGCCCTCAAGTGCAGGTGGAAGCAGCTCATCTGCACAGTGAGCTTACCTGTAAAATGCAAAGACACTCCAAATACATGCAGTGTACTGGAACCACTTCTCAATTATTGATACTATAATTTGTAGTAATAAAGGGTTTAAAAAGCAATTATTAACCAGTTACTAATGACTTATGTAGTGTCTGATCATAAACATTAATAATCATATATAGCTTAATACCAAATTTAGTTAACTCTTAGAAGTCAATATAGCTTGGACAGAGCACACAAACATAGCTGGCATTTAAGCTATATATGATTATTAATGTTTATGATCAGACACTACACTTAAAACACAGTTTAGTTTTGGGTTTTTTTTCTTACCTCAAAAGATAAACCATCAATTGCCACTAATAAAAATATTGATGTAAACAACATATTCAAACTATGTCAAAGGTGTGATAACGCAGCAAACACTTTGCTCACATGACTGACCATGAGCAATCAACAGTTTTGTCCTCTTTATGACAAATAAGGATGGTATTCATGGAAATGAAAAGATAAACAAACCATGCCCAGTGAAAATAACTTCTTAAGACCTCTCTCCACTTTCCTCTTTTTCTATAAAAGTCGAGACAATCTTCAGTTCCGCAGTCTCACGTAAATCAGATAAAAAAATCCTTCTTCTACTGAGGGTTGTGAGCTGTTTATATATTACAAGGTTTTTGTAATCTGGAAGAAATAAATCTGTTGCAGTCCTTAAATTTATGTGAAAAAGACATTTAAGTATGTCATCTTATGAAATTAAGTAATAAAATATTTGCAGCAAGTAACAAAGCAGGTAGTGAGGTTTAATGAACTCATGATCTTAATTTCAAACTATTTAGGTTTTTGGGACCTCTTGTTGATCATAAAACATCCCAATGATGCTGTGAGATGAGGATACAAATAGTGTACAAATGGTGCTCCAGAATCCATCAATTCTGGATGAAGATTTACTGTCATATTGTTAACGTCATAAGAAGGCAGTTTGTATTCTGTCCAGAGCTTTATATATTAGGAGACTGTAAGGTTTTATTTGCTTTTTTGTAGTATTGAATCCAGACTGGTGTGGTTGGACAACAAATCATTCTTATGATACCGAAGACAGCTGAGAGACTTTTATTTTTTGCTTTTTTATCAGAGCTGGGTGACTGAATTTGGAAAAGTTGCTGCATATGAAAGAACACCATAGAGGAAGGACAGTTGAATATAAATCAATATATTTATTAATTTAATATAAGTTAATATAAATATTTATTTTCTTAAATCGTCCGTGTAAGATGGTAAAACCTTCTTGCTGATTACAGGGTCAAAGATTTTTTTTCTTAATGTTATTTGTCATATGCATTTAATTTCTAGAAACTTTATTACTACTTTCTGTTAGGACTGGCAATAGTTTAGCACATTGCCAACTTAATGAAGGCTGATCCCTGCTGTTGGGTCGGTTTAGAGGGATGTTGGGTTTGTTTTAAATATGTCACATGACAAGTTTTGATAGTTAATATTTGTGTTACACAATAAGAATTAAACAGAAAACCCACAACCAGTTTTATACACAAGTTGAATGATAAAATATCATATTTAAAAGATTAAAGGGATGGTCAAATTTGATACCATTTCTATGGTATCAAATTTGTAAACCTATACAAACATACAACTGTATAATATATAATAACAGATTT
>JBBBVU010000009.1:13435070-13450733 GCA_037177055.1 Atherinosoma microstoma | reverse complement strand
TATGACAATGGCCAGGCACACCTGGATTAATCAGGTTGTCCAGTAATGAGAGACAGGAAACAAAGGAGCTGTATTAATTTCAGGAAGCATTGGAGTTGTGCAACAAGCCCATTGGAAGGGTGAGGTGGCTAAGATATGAAGGGCTAGTTAGTGATAAATACAGTCAATCTTTGTATCAAAGAATGCAGCAAGTAAATTGCAAAAATCCTTCAAATAGAAACGAGTCTGATTAAATCTGCGTAGTAATTGGATTTGCCAGGGAAGAGTGAGTCCTTAAGAGAAGGGGATTCATGAGCAAGTCCCTGTGAACAGTAAGAGCAGTAAGAGCAGCAGATGAGGTCCAAGATATGGCCTTTTGAGTTGGTGGGAAACTCAATAAACTGCTGCAACTCAAAGCTGTCTAGACAGGATAAAAAGTCTTTGGTAAGATCATTTTGAGTATTGTCAATGTGAACATTGAAATCGGAGGAAGCGTGGGTGAGGAAAGCAGAAAATGTATTGACAAAGTCAGAGTTGGGTTTGGGTGGAAGGTTAAAAGTGGCTACTATGATTGGAGATGGCCCATTTAGTTTTATGGCTAGAGACTCAAATGACTGGTATACTGCCACTGGAGAGACTTTCCAATTCTCATGATAGATCATTGCAAGACCTCCCCCGCGGCCAGTGACACAGGGCTAACATGTAAACAAACCCAGAGGGAGTTGCTTCATTCAGCTGGGAAAAGTCATTTTACTGTTGCCAAGTTTCACTTCGACTCAAAAAGTCATGCTTGCGGTCAGTGATGAGATCCTGGAGCAGATGTCCTCTGCCCAAAAGTGGGCGGATGTTAAACAGACTGCAGCGGAGCTCACTGTGGTCGCTCTTGACAGAAACATTAGCCGACATGGCTAGGCTGGCTAGTACACTGTGGTCCACTCTCCTCGAGGAATTTCTTTTGATGGAAGAGGACTCTTCAGTCAGGACCCACGGTGGATATAGTTGCAGTGAAGAAGATGAGAGATGTCAGGAAAGAGCTGAAGTACCACTGGTGGCATAGCCGAGAAGAAACAACGTTTCCGAAGATCAGCAGCTGAGTATTGGAGCACGGTTATTGGGGAGTTTGACTGAAGAAGCAAGGCAGTCCAATAGCCATATATACTACATAGCCAGCAGACAGGTCCAGAAAGCAGAGGAAACTGATAGAGGAGTAGGAGTCAAGGCGTCACAGGTAGGAGTGGCAGGTAGACTGATGAAACCGAGGATAATCTGATACAATGGGATGCCAGGTATAAGAAAACCCAGAGCAGCCATATACAGGAGAGGAAAGATCATCACAGAAACAGAGATTGCTATCAAACTAGCTACTTCTTTCTTTTGTTTTGTTTTTTTAAAGAAACTTGGATAGCAGTGGCATAATTCATGCCAGCTTTCACTCAGACCGTAAGCCAATGAAAATGTTGTCCAGAGTCAAACCATAAGAACTGTATGTATTGGCTTCACCTCACTGACAGAGAAAAAGATGAACACAAAAAGATGAGAGATAGGAGAAGCCCAATGGGAAAATCGCTCTGCACATCTTTAAAGAGAGCCTTGAGTTGAAATGTGCTACATGCTTTTAATTAATGACAAAGAAGAGGTGGATGGGAGCAGTCAGGGGAAGAGGGAGTCCAGACAATCAACATAAATATCCTACAACGGGGTCTGAAGGGAACATAGCAGCAGGCACTGGACTGTCAGCTAAGGACCTGATTAATGACAGCTCTGTAGTCTGGAGGTGGTTTTTATTCTCAGTAATACAGCTCTTCACTCGGCCCCAAGCATCACAAAGTAGATTACTCCTCTACGCATTCACTCATTATAAATCAAACAGCAGACGCTATTTCCAAGAATACCCCATCCTTTGTCTACACCTCAGCAGAACATTTTATTATAGAAATATGTTAACTTGTATACATGACAAACTGAATTTGGCTGTTTTAATCTAATTTAAGGCTGTAGAATGGACGATCCCTTACATTACATTGGATTGTTATCACGCAAAACTCTGTTATTCTGGCCATCCTTCAAAACATAGAGGGAGTGTAAAACGTATTAATGGAATACCCTACAGGTAAATGCAGTAAAATGACTTGTGAAAATGGCAATAAAACAATTTTTACAATGATAATTTGGTTTTTATAACTCATAACAAAGTAGTTATTTAGTTTTCTGAAATTTAATGTTTAGGTGCGCAAATAATTTATCTATCAAATCAAATTGCAAATTTGCACGTTTCTGGAAAGAAAAACTGTACTGTGTATCATTAAAGTCATTCTATTGGCAATAAAGCAGTACGATATTCAGAAATGCTTTCATATGTGGAGAATAGCAGAAAAATATAGGTGACATTTCCAGATAAAAATGATAAATGTTCTAAAATACATAACATAAACTTAAATATTCAATTTGCTATTTCATTTTAAGCTTTATCTAACAGACTCAAGTACAAAGGAAAATAATTTGAATGTTTTCACTGACCAGCTTCATGATATTTGCATAATTCATCTGAATCAAGACTGGAAACTAATATATAAAAATTTTAAACAAGTTAACAAATTACACATTTAGGTCTTTCTTGTATTTTAGACATACTTTCAAAAATAGGGTTTATAACAATACCTGGATTTTTTCTTTCTTCAAAACAAGAAACTTATATCCAAAGATGCTACAGTTCACATTTGTCTCCAATTCAAATAGCCATCCCTTTGAACTGTAAGGAAAAGTTCAATGCCTTATTCATTTCAAATTGTATTTTTATCATGCAACAATAATTTCCTAAATGCCTCATAAATTGTATATGAACAAACTTTAGCTTTAAAGTTGGAATTGTTACTATCAAATTACTGCAGTCAAGCAAGAAACTCAATGTTTACTTAAAATCAAACTCTTCCTTGGCACATTCTTCATTGCATTTGCAATCACTTATCATAAAACTGGTGACACTGATGACAAATGGAAGGAAAGCTGGACAAGTCTTCCTGTGACCCTCAAATGAAATGGTGCATTTGTAATATTTGAGCTGTTGACTATTATATTAAATTATTGTCATTTAAACGCTGACATTGTAAACATTACTAAATGACCACCATCCATGCTATATAACAGTGTGAGACAACATCTGCACCATAATCATTTATTTTTCATCTTTGCAGCTGTCTTAGCTAATGCTTGCATGTGTAATTAGATTTCAAAGAGCATTTGCACATTTGAATCTGGCACACTGAAATAACTCAAATTGAATAAACAATTTACAAATGTGTTCATGCACTTGATTGACTTGTTTGATAAAAAGCTATTGTTGCAAAAGGTTTTTCCAGCGCTTCTTTTTGTTGTTTTAGACTTTGTCCTTTGGCTTCAGTTTGTATTTCTAAGCAAACAAAAGCATGAAGAATATACACAGACAATGAGGAAAGATATTGTAAAATATTAATTAATTTATTTATCTATTTATCTATTTATCTATTTATTCATTGATTTATTCACTTATTTATTTATTTATTTTCTGCTCTCAAATCAGAACTCCTGCTTTGTCTGTTTGTCTTACTCCCAGCTGCGGGAATTTCATCAAAGCTCTTCAGATACTCTCAGCTATGCTTTCTGCTTTCTCAAATATATAGTTGTCTCACTGAACATTATTGGAGCTCACTGGTGTTATTCTGAGATAGTCTTCCAATAAAGACTTCCCATCATTTTTGGACAAATCTATTGTGAAATTAAATTCATGAAATGTTTGGCTGGGGCCAGTTGAAGCTTTATGAATAAACATTTTCTTGTGGCTGCACATGAAAAGGGCAAAAAATAGGACGCAAAGCTACTTATAATACAAATTGTGTTACACAATAACTAAATGGAGAGGACTGGATAATTATTGAAATTTAAGGTAAGTTGAGTCTCACGTGTCACTAAATTCAACAGAAAAGTTGCATTATTATCATCATACTGACAGTGAACAATGATTTTGGGAAAGGAAAACAAAGTTAAAAAAACCTTTCTATTAACATTTACATTTACCTTAAGCATTTACTTTTTTGATTATCCTAACTGACCTTCTGCCTCAAATCCTGCTTGGCTGCATTGGAAACTGCAGTAACAGCCATGTGTTTGACATTTACTTCTCTCGAAGCTAATGAAATTAAAAAGAAAAACCACTTTATCTTCAAGCCTTTAGTTTTGATTATTTATACAAATGTTTCACATTTTGTCCTCAAATTTGTTTATTGGATTTAAAGGGACAGAAACCTTAAAATATGATTTTAAAATGTACTGAATACATGCTTTGAATGGTTTCTTTATATGATCCTATCAAATAGGTAGCATATGTGTCTGTGACAGTAGTTTTGAACCTGAAATTAGGTGTTGGATGCTACGTGTAGAAAGTGAAACGCAGTCAGACTTCAAACAGCTGGAGCCTTTCTTCGCCATACCTTCCTTCCAGCCTAATTTGAATACTACATCCCAGTGTGCATTAGCTTTGAAATTCTTCACATTCTGCAGTCATCCAGCACTGAAATGGGCCTTTGTGTTGTGACACAAATTAATTTTGTACCACGTCACATGTTTCTCACAAGCAGCAGGTCTCTGTAATATTAAATGGGAATTGCTGCTGAGTTGAGCAAACATGATGGTATGGCCAAATGTGCTGACAGTCTTTCATTTATCCAGTAAATTGTTTGAAAATAGACAGATAGATATGCAAGTCTGAATGTCTTCCTATTGTGCTACCCACCACTGAGGACAGTGAAGAAGTACTATCAGAAAAAACAGGTTCAACAATAGCATGTCTTCTGTTCTTCATCTACAGTCAAGTGATATTAAAAAAAGGAAAAAAACGGAAAAAGAAAAAAAGTTAACCCTCCTGTTATGTTTGTTCCTCAGGAACAGCAATAATCCTCCCAGGTCAATTTGACCCGGGAAATGTTCGTTATCCAAAAGTATCAGAAACCAGAAAAATCCTAATAAACCTTGTCTCATTATTAATAAACTATTAATAATGAACAGTTTGCGCTCAGTATAACAGGAGGGAAGCCTCTATATGAATTTGTACAAATACAAAATAACTGCCTGAAATGAACTGAATACTTTGACCTTGATTTGTCTGTTTATAACAGTAGTTTTTATTTCACTGTTGCTGAAAATAAAGTTTTCAGTCAATTGTTTTAACAGGAGACAGCAGAAAGATGATACCTTGAAATGTGTGTGTTGACTGTCGACGGATGGTTGTTACATCTTTCACATTTGATTGTGTCTTTGTGCATCACCTCTTTCTGGAAAAAAAAAAGGTATGGTATTCCTGACATGATCCCTCCTCAAGCTGAGAGACTTTGTTTGACGGTGATGGGAGATGTTGCCCCACTTTCTGCTTACCCCCCTTGGGAACGGTCTTCACTTTTCCCTTCTCGCCTGGTTGAAAACAGAGAGCCAGGCGCGGTGAAACAACTGCACTAAATACAGCCTTGCAGTTACCATAGAAACCAGTGCTGGTGCATCCCTGACTAGTCCCACTGTATTTCATTTTGCACTTGACCCAGAAAAACATTAGGAGGTTGATGTTTCGTTTCTTCCCAGTCAAAATTTCAAGAGTACAGGTGATATAACAAGCAAGAACAAAAAGCTTTGCTGTAAATGAGGAATAAGTAACAACCAAATGCATTCTGGGGAAGACAGATGGGAGAGGTGCAAGGGTGTAAGAATGATAGAGACATATACACGTGACAGCAACTGATGATGCCAAAGATGCTTCAGGGAGAGTGGATTTACCCTGACAACAAAATCGAATACAGCTACAAGACTGGCCATAGCTAAACTCAACTGGACAGGGTATGATCACATTTGAAAGTCCTACTTGTGCTGGCACCTTTTTGAAGATAAAGGACATAGCGACACAGATTCTTTTTCCCGAGGAATAGTGTGGCAATGCTGTTCTTAAAGTTATATAAGGCAAGATGCTGCAATGCATCAAATGGCTACGTTTGAAAAACAGACCTGATCATCACTCCTTATATTAAGACACAGATAACATTCAATTCTAAGTTAGCAACCAATAAAATCAAAGCATCTCTGAGGAGATCACATTAGTTATAAGGAAACACAACCCATAAGTCAGAGAGGTCAATCCTTAATGATACATCTTTCTTAATCCATCCTTTACTAAAGGACACTATAATGCCCAGACATCTTACCAAGTTAACACATTTATTGTGTGCTGTCAGTTCCACTGGGACATTATTATAGTGTTCAAATAGGTCATGGTGAACCCATTATACTGCAGCCAAGATTCATTCTATTAAATATTATAAAGCTTCTATATGATTGAGTTAGTCAATTTATTATCCTGTCAGAAATTCTTTGCCCATCTACAGCAACTGTCAGATAAATACTACTACAACCAAAAAGACATTAATTATCATAGATGTAAAAATAAAAAACAAATGTTAATTGAATTATGAATAGACTATTAAAGTTGTAATTTAGGTACAATTGGTTCACTTATAAACAAAAAAAAGCACCACAAACCAGTTGATGACTCAATTCCACCATTTAAATTCTGTTGACTAAGGTTTTGCTGCAGATCCTATACAGAGTCCAAGCATCAACATCAGAGAGAAAATGTCAAAGGGAGTCTGCATCATTACTGCACTGGTGGTGCACTGACTGAGCCAAGTCCACACCATCTTAACAGCCTATCAGCCTGCCCACCTACTGGATTCCTATGATTTAGAAATGAAACATGATCAGCACTGGTCATTGAATGTCATTTGAATTTTATATGAAGGAATTCTGAATATTGGATAAAAATCTGTAGATCAATACAGCCAGAGCAGCAATTGCACTCCTCATGTGAGACATGATCGTGAATCTCTCTGCTAATAGAGCTAGCATGCGCAAGAACAACAAAAAAACACACAGGATAAGCACACAGATGATGAGACTTTTTTTCAACCACAATTCAACAAGTTCAAAGTTTATAGTAGTATTAACTGCTTGAATTATTGCTCAAAAGACTACTATATGGCAGTTTGGCTGGGAATAATTGCTTTAGTGACAAGAAACTCTACACACATCAAGAGTTATGATGAAAGCTGCAATGCTGCATTTCACCTCCAAACATGCCAGAGTTGTACATCAAACTGAAGAATGAAGTCAAACATGAATTACCAGCAGAATTTTGTTTTCCTGTGTTATGAAGTATCCTCTGGTCTTTAATCACATAGATTTATTTAAAAGCTGAATAATTATGTCGAATAAATGTTAGAACTCCATGTTACTGCAACAAACATGAACTAAACTTTGTTGTGTTCCAAATTGATTGTCTCTTAATCATATTGTAACCCATGAGACTAAATATGAATTGAATTCCTTCAGGAATATGATTTTAAACAAATGTCTGTACCACACAACAATATACAAGTGTTTAGCAACAATCAGCTAGAAAATGCCATCACTATATACAGCCTACATACTTTGTGCTTTTTTCTCTTAGTGTTGCAGCATCTGTGATGTTTAGGGAGGTGATAAATCAATCCTGAGAGTAAACTCATTTTTTACAGATAAAAGCAACTGAAATAAATTGTGAAACTCCATCACACTGGACAAGTGGATTTGGGCTGCAGGCACTCTAAACATGCAAATGCTCCCACGTCATGGCGAGAAGTCATAAATGATTTGTAAAGTCTTTACACTTCCAAGGAATTACTGCTTCTACAATCCAATTTTGTGCTTATGGTTGAGTTTTATTCTTGGCATACAGAAAAATGGCAGTAGGGACTTACTATATAAAAGGAACTTTTCCAGTCGGCAGATAGAATAAAAACTAAATTCCAATAAGGCAAACCAAGAAGATAAATGGGGGACTGAGGAGTTTATTTTACATGATAAATATTTTTAAAAAACAAACAAAGAAAAAAAAAAACTTGTATTACTGAGAAAAATTCCAGCATTTTTGATTTACAGCAAGTTGATAAGCCTGTGTTTTTTTATGCATACTGTAATAAGTGTTTATACTGGAGGCTTATTTGCTTTCTGAAAATCTATTTCAGGGCTGTTTGGGGGACATGTTCTTACTAGTGCTAATGGTTAAAGAAGAGGATAACTTTTGGTAGAAGGTTTTCGTGACAGATTTCTTAACAAAATTCTAAACAATTATAGTTTCTAATAGTATTAAAAATTCAAGTTTGAGGTAGCAATTTATTGTTCATTAAGCTACTTATTAGGAATGTTTCAAATATAATACAAATATTATATAGTACAATAGCAGTACTACTGTTATCTTTAATTTGGGTAATGACCCATGCAGAGCTCGAGCTAGGTTATGTTCATTACTTTTGCTTGAATGAGTTACAAGATTAATTATTATCAAATTAATTACCAGATAATATTTTACATTGATTGACTAACAAGGCATTTCATTTAATTTCTTTTGAGATATTCTATTTTCTCTTGCCCTATTTAGGAAAGGCAGAACAAAGGGCAGCTTTACAAAAGCCCTTTTAGAGCTGATACATATTCAGTGGTTTCTCTTTGCTTCTCTTGCTCAACAATTGCTGCTAAGGGAGATGAAAGGGCTTTTCTTTCACCCAAATGTCCCCAGACAGTGCAAGGATTTGAACCCCTTGTACTCTAACCTTTAGCTTCCCACCATCATATTGTCATTTACGGTATATGAAAAAAAGAAGGAAATGATGAGCAAATACCTAATAACTGCACTCCTCATCAGCTAGTGAACTTTTAAATGGTCCTCTGTTGCTGTGATAGCCAAGCAGACATTCAGCAGCTTTAAAAAGCAGACTAAACAAGCCTGTAATTGACAAATGTGCTGGCAAATTAGACTAATTCTCTTTCAGTATTTGTTTGTATTGAACAGCAGGGCTCCACATTTTGGCACACTTTAATTTTTTTCTTTAATGGTGAAATGAAAGGTACTGGCACACATGTGCAAGCCTACCCTGTAGGGTGATGCTGAGCCAGTCTTCAGCATTTAGGATCTGACGGCATCATCTTACACTGCAGGATTCTTTTGCTAAATGTGAGTACTATAGCACGAGACAACTGCTGTCTCCCTAAGCATCATTGTTAAAAAGAAACGCCCATGACTCATGAAGGTGTCATAGCTATGTATCGACAACGTGGGAGGAGCATAGACAAAAAGTTATATAAGTGTACTTACATAATAGGTGAATTGCCTATTTGTTTAGCTGTTTTTATCTTTATAGAATCACTACCTGCCAATTAAATGCAACAGAAAAGCCTGAACAAGACCATCAATAGTTTGTCGACTGGTTGAATGAAAACAAATGACTGCTTTACAGCTGTGTAGTGGAACAGAAGGAGGTCTGTATTTAAGTTTTTTCACTGCAAAAAGAGTAAATATAAAGGACAAACCTAACAGACATGTAGAAACATTTTCAGTTGTGCATTTTGTACCATAAAATAGGACAGCATCTGCATTCAATTTGAACTAGAAAACATATGAAAATATCTTACAAATTATTTTATTTAAACTCTGTTTACAGAATTAGAGAGCACGATTAAATTAGGGTTGACAATTAGTAATACTAATCATATGATCTGATCCATCTGATATTTTTAAGGAATTTAAGAAAGACTCAAAATCGAAAAATTCAATAAAGCAAAGGATTTTTTTTTTTCATAAATACACTGATGAACAGACAACAGGTAGAATGTAAAGGATTTCTCCAGGACTCAAGCTAACCTTTCCACAGCTACCTCTTATTCTACCAACTTTCTTTTGTGCCCACCAGGAGAGTGCATAGAGGGACAGCGCCAGTTATAAAGGAAAAGGTAGCCTACTAATTTTAACTACAAGACCTGATGCAATAGCTGAGCCACATAGCAGCCAAAAGAAAAATACTTGGAAGGAGGTGAAATTTTGATCTGCACACATATAAGGTTTTATAAGTGACTATTTTGGTTGCAGTTTGTAAATCCATCCTCAGTTTCACATGAGGGCAGTTATCATAATTTGGAATGATTAACACAAACCTTCAACACCTGTGACAGACAATAAAGTTAATCTATCTATCTAACAAACAAACGGTAAATTCAACTAAAATAAAAAAAGTATTCTGGGGATATTAGCAAGTAAGGTATATAATACAGTAAAAATACTGTTTTGGTATTCTCTTTCAATAGCAGAGAATAAATTAGCCCCTGACACTGCTAACAAGCAACAGAAATTAAATGAATGAAATGAGACATATTTTATTTATCCCAGAGGAACATTTTAAAAGGATTAACAGGATGATTTAATTAAGTAACAGGATTCTGATGTTAAGCTTTCCACAACAATAAAACTTCAGAAATATACAGTATCCGAAAGATTCTCTCTAGATGTCCAATTTTCACAATTTACTACACTACTTATGCTGCTGAATTGGTCACAAATGATTACAAACTTTCCAGCTCCATCCAACTTTCTGAAACTTCAGTTCCTTTATTTCTTTTCTGTGATAGTATTTTCACTAGTCTGAAAGGGACGCCTCGTGGCTGACTACGTCAGATGTTCATTCGCTTCTGTATATGTTGCCTCCACTGGCTCAGTTGGGTGGGTGGCAAATTCATGTATTTGTTGTTTTTGGACAGTAAAAAAGCTGATTTTATTGTAGACACTTTATCTTTACTGCTATTTTATTGTACAAACAAATTTTGTACAATAAACAAGGTCAACACGCGGCCTTTCTACAATTTTTTTGTTTAAAATCCAAAATAGGCTACTTCCAAAACCCTTTTTCGAATTCATTTGTATTTTGTTTTCCCACTTAGAACAGAATGAAAGCTGATGTCAAGCCATGCTTGAAAATTGATCATTATTCTGAAATACACAGCCTGAGTTAACCATCTCGTTATCTTGAGATAATAAATATTGTTTAATCATATTCAGTCCGAACGAGGTGAACAGAAAATCCACATCATGCCATCACACATCAAGCAGATGTGCAGAATACATGTAAGTTTTTATTCGCAGTGAAAAAAATCACTGACTGTGGCCCCAGTAGCTACAGTACATATGAACAATGTAATTAAATGAATGCACTTAAGATATGAACAGTTCACCTGTTGTGACCTGAACGCCCAGTCTCACACCTTCCTCCTGGTTAGTCCATGCAAACCAGGAGGAAGGTGTGAGACTGGGCATCTGACACCACCTATTACAAAACAGTAGTTTTGGAAGTTTAGGAAAGCAATTGCTGGGAGACAAACAGAATAACACATGCATGCTGTAAATTATTACTATTGATTCTGACCAGTTGTGACAATTACCAGTTAAATTGGATGCTCACTTCTCATTTTTGAGCTCACCTTGACAATTTTGAGACCAAATACATTAGGCGGTTATCCTGAGAAAAGGCTGATTTCTCAAGCTAATGAAAAAATAATTTGCAATCACATGAAGACATCAGGTTATCTTGATGATCTCAAGAACAGCATAAAAAATGAAAATTTGCAAGAATAGCTGCTGTAGGCCTTTGTAGAAGTGGGATCACTAGCTTCATCCTTTTGGCGTAACAACATAGCAAATATAATAGCAATAACTTGTAGGGATGCACGATATTGGATTTTTGGCTGATAACTGATACCGATATTTCCCCCTGTACACCTAATTGCAAAGATGATCTAGTTTCCTCTGTTGTGGAATTAAAATACAGTATTATTCTGTATACTCCGTCATGTTTGCCTGTTGGCAAATGCAGACATAAAAAAAAGAAGACCCTCAGAATGATGTAATATTCACTCCTTGTGCAAAACAAAAATATTTCAACATGCATTATGTACATGTCAAAGTGAATCATAATTGTTTTCAAACTAAACAAGTAAGATGTGTACATTCCACCATACTTAAAATAGACATAGATCAAGGTCTTCCAGTGGCTGTTATTTTTGTTGGTTAATTATATTGGTGGAATGGTGGATATCTGATCATTGATTTTGTAGCTGATATCAGCCGATACCGATATTGTGCCGATAATATTGTGTGTCTCTAATAACTTCTTTTACTGGTAAGTTAGCAGGATTAGCATTAGGGCAAACTGATTTTGTGCCCTCTGCTGGATCAAACTACTTCTAATGGTCTGGTGCATCCGACAACAGAGCCTATCATCTGAAGTAGCTACGTTTTTTAATTTGAGATTTAACATTCAAAATGTACTTAAATTTGAACAGATGCTTGAATTTTAAAAGATGAAGTGACAGCCTGAGGCCCAAAACAGCAATCTAGCTATTCATTGCCACCTCAGAATCTAAAACAGCAGCAGCAAGGCTAAGTGTGTATTCACTAACGTACAATAAAGCGAACAAGTCACTTCTTTGTGCTTACTATTTGGGATTTTGTTGGGTCAGTCCAGGGGTCACGTTAACCGAATATTTTCCGTCATTGACCACATATTTAAAATGATGACGGAAAAATCTGAAGGCCATCTGTCATTTTGACAGATTGCAATTCACACCCCTGACCACTTGGTAGCAAGTGAGCATATTAATTAGCTATTGTCTTTGAGTGCGTAACTGAACCACTGGTGCAGAAGAAGTTCATGCTGCGGGATCACAAAACCCTTCGTTCAGAGTCTTACCGATTTCTGATCACTTCAGAAGTTAAATGTTCCCTAATTTCAAAACTTTGGCTAAAGTGGCACTTGTAATTCCAGTGGCAGCAGGGCGCGGATTCAGCCTCGAGAACAGCATTAAAATAGCCACGAAAAGTCATCTGTCCAAGGCAAAAGTCCAAAACCTCATGACAATATCCTCTGCAGCAATACCACTTGAGACTTTTTAAAACAGATTTGAGGAGTGGGCATGCAATCTAAGTCCATGCAGACCAGGAGGAAGGTGTGAACCGTTCATATCTTAAGTGCATTTACCTAATTACATTGTTCATATGTACTGTAGCTACTGGGGCCACAGTCTGGTTTTTTTCACTGCGAAGAAAAACTTAGGCTACATGTATTCTGCACATCTGCTTGATGTGTGATGACAAGGTGTGGATTTTCTGTTCACCTTGTTCGGACTGAATATGAATTAAAAACAGATGAAGATTAAATGCTATTGAATATGTCATAACATTAAAAAATTTGGGGAGATTAAGCAAAAAAATTTAACTTTGCTAGAGTTGGCAAAAAAGAGACATATTCAGTAATAATTCATTGCAGAATGTTTTTTTTGTTTGTTTGTTTGTTTGCATCTGTCTGTCATGCTGCTCATCAGCTGACAATAAAATACCTGATCTGACGTCATACATGCAATGATTTTACAGGACATGTTAATTTGTGGTTTATCTGAAAGCTGTTCATTTTTGGCTGAGTATGTACAGCATATGGACAAACAGCAGATATAATTAGCATGGGTGATTAACTGGCCAGGTTAAGCTTCTTGCACTAGAGGCCCTCAAAAAAACGATCTGCCTCTTGGGATCGCCTGTAAGGCAGATAATATTATCTCCAAAATCAGTGGAGTAGCTCTGGTGCTGGAGACACATCACACATATTTTGTGACAGTGGTTATGTGTCTGAACATGACAACAATGAGGACACCTCCATTGGAGAGTATGATTGGAGAAATGTGTCACAACAGAGCCATTGAGGAAAGCTGTGATGATTTCTCTAGATTTAAACACACTCAACTGGCATTCAAATTTAATGAGCACAAGTCATTGAGAGTTTGGGGTGGTGTTAATCAGATGACAGCTTCAACCCATTAAAACAACTTAAAGAAAATCAATTTGCAATCTCAAGTCCAAAGACATCACAGCCAGGGGTTGACTGTTAGCCCGAATGAGCCGGCACTAGGGATTTCTCTTTTCATTATGAAATGCACAGAAACACATACATTAGGTGACAGATGGTAGTTTCCTACTGTTAGCACACAGGGTTCTTAAATCATATTTAGGTTAATCACATGTAATTAGCAATTGCATCCTTCTGACTTCTTTTCCAAAATTGCATGAATGTCAAAACAGCACGGTGTGGTACTGAAAGTCTCTAATCACAGAGTCGACTGAGAGCACTGCATTTAGAGGTGAGAGGTCTCAGAACTATCAGAGTCCTATTTCATTCTCTGAAGCCACAGCAGCAGTTTGGCAGAGTAATTGTGTGCAGAGTAAAGGATGTTTTCACCATTATGTGGTGTTGTTCTTGTGCAGTGCTTTTGCTGCCTTTAAGAGCTACTATAGATTTTAAGGAAGGTGGAGATCCACAGCAAAGTGAATCTCAGACTACTCTGAGTTCCTTAAACTCGGCAAATCCCTCTCAGCCTGGTGGACAATTGGCACCTCGTTTTCCCTGAGAAAGGCTGCGATGTCACTCTGCTGTCAATGGATGCAGTTTTAAGCCTCGTGCCTCAAAGCAGCTACATGACCAGTTCTCATTTCCCTGTGTTGTTTACCCACCGTTACACTCAAAGTGTTTATACAGCACTGATGAATCCTTCTGTAACCAAATCCAACCCGTTCTCAGAAACAGCAGGGTGATGAATGTGAAACAGCATGATGATTCATTAGCTGAATGTCAGCCAGTGAGTGTGCACTAGAAGGGCCATGCCTTTCAACCACAGTTCATTACATGAAACTGGACTTTTAGTCATTCACAGGATAAATGAGTTACTTTGTATTTTGTTTGGAAACTTTTATTGAAACTTCACTTATGAACATCTAATTTGGGAATTTCTTTTAATTTCTGTACTGCAATACAAACTTTTAATTGTCTAAAGAGAATACAAGTGGAGGATGGGTTTTGAGTAGCCGTCTCCATGTATCTGTTCCAAGAACCCACAGATTCCATTGATCCACAGTAATCACTGGTAGTTTAGTGTGGACTTCTTGCAGGGAAAATGATTTTGTGCAAAACAACAAAAACAAGATGAAAAATACACTCTAACAAAAAGGAAACTATGGTACATGGCATCATTACCATCACTGATCATCATAACAGTTACATTACACTAAAGGAAGATTAATTATTGTCACTCTGACCAAAACTGGACTTTTAAAATGTGCATAACGTGTTAGTTTGAACAAAATCATACAAAATCTAAGCTCCCAATACCAGGCTAACACACTCATGTAATGCAGTTTAAGCTGAAATAGCCCACACAAATTCAACTTAACTACAACAAAGCTCTAAGGTAACATTTTTCACCATTTTTTACATCTTTTATTTTGAAAACAGTTAAGTCCGAGTATATGTTAATACAGCCAAATTCCTGAGGAAAGCAGCTCTTGTTCACATATTTTTCTTTTACCAGATGGCAAAAGGCGTAAAAATATATGACAAAAAAGCAGCGTGTTAATGATAATAAACACTTATAAAATCCTAATCTATAAAATCAGCATCAACTGACAAAATCATTAGTTACTTAAAATGTGCAGTGAATTTGGCTGTACTTTCATGTGCAAGAGGCAGAATGTCTTTTCCCAAATACATCCCAATGGTGAATATAACAATAAATAACCCTTTCCAAGAATAAAAAAATACAGTTAGGGACAAAAATAGAGGCCAGTCAGCTCTGATTGGTCAGCTCCAGAGGCCTGATCAGACACTGCTCATCATTAAACATTTAACTGAAAGCTGAGTTAGTGTTTTCCCCAGAGTAAAAGAGCTGTTTTTTCTTTTCTTTTTTTTTTAACATTGTTGTCCTGGA
>JBBBVU010000009.1:13386396-13434970 GCA_037177055.1 Atherinosoma microstoma | reverse complement strand
TTAACATTGTTGTCCTGGAGATTTTAGAAATGTGTGGATGATCTACATGACAGATCGTAAACAAACACACACACTTCAAATTTCTTGAGTACTTCTAACTGTCTCTGCTCATCGTTAAATGTATGTTTGAAAAATCCCACCAACATTCACATTACTTTCTAATTGAAAACACAAATTTCAAGTTAGTTAAATATTAAATCATGCAACACCATTAAATCTTAATGAAATGTGAAAAAGAGACATCATAGTCGATACAAAGCAATTCTCTGTTAGCAGAAGCTCCGCAAATGACAAAGTAAATGTTTAATTTACTATTAGACAAGCTAGTTTTACGTTCTTTAGATCTGCATAGCCTACATCAAGAAATAGGCTGCAATGCTTTTTCAGAGTTGGTTATTAGCAAAGATTTAGAAATAAAAAAGTTTTTACACAAGATACAGACAGGTCATGTAGGAAGTTACTAATACAAAAGAAATGCAAGAAAATGGGGGCCAGGGGAGTAGAACAGCAAACTATCATGGGATCATTAAAGGGGCAGTGCACCCTAAAATGACTTACTTGTAATGAAAACCACCAATAATGATCCTAAAATTTTTAATTTTTTAATATCTTTTAAAAATCTGGAATATGTGGGTCAAAAATGACTCAAAACGCCCCCTACAGGGCAAAAACCAGGTTTTGATTTTCATGATGTAGACCTAAACGCGGTGCACTTCTACATCACGAGAAAATGAAAAAAAAACCTTGCAAAGTTTTTGGAAAGTCTTCCACCTCAAAAGACCGCTCTGTGGTGTAGGTACTTTGTAAATCCAGATCTCTTTCCATCTCTTGACTGAGCTACTGACTGTCATTCAAACGTTTCCGCCTGCCGACTCCACCCCCTGATGACACCCCCGCCCACTGAACCCCCACATCCCCACACACCTTGCAGTTTGTGGCATTTTTTGGCATTGGGCAAGTTACACAAAAAATTAGGGATGTAGTTACACTTTAATAATGATGCCCTTTATTTAAAAGCCATGTGTCAAACTACACCTAATATCTGAATTTAGCTTTATTCACCTGCAGCATGATTCTGATCTTAATTACACATCTGTAAATGTTCATGACAGCAACTTGCACTTTCACAGGAGCGGTTACATTTTCACTTACTTAACCTTTATGTTAAAGCAAGTTAATCTGAACTTAGAGACAGCGGGTGTGACAGATATCTGATTATGATCTGCAGATAGTTTCCCCAGTTATCAGGCAGCTGAATAAATTAAAATTTCAGCTCATTCCACACAGTTTGCTTCAGTGTAAGATAAGAAGACCTATCTCTTTCCAGCCTGTGGGTCTCTGTACCAAGACTAGGCTGTATTTGTTACTCTAATCATTTTTAAAGGTTGTAAAACATGGTAGATATAGCAAAGCCTTGTACTACTACAATAATAATAATAATTTAAAAAAATCAGTGAAGCATTTGTTATGCTTTCTAGTATGTTCAACCTAAAGTTTACTTTGTAATTTCCATATTTCATTAAACAGATGATAAATATGTCAATTTCTGCTGGAATAGTTTTCAAATATCACACTGGCCTGGTAATAGAGATAAGGAGGCTTTCCATGTGTCAAAATCCCCCTAAAGTGTCTCTTATCCATAGAGCCCAAGGTTGTTCATTTCAGCATTACAATGGCGGAGATGTCAATGTCTGAATTTGGGGATGTTTTCCTCCAGGGGAAAATAAAAAAGGAAAAAAAAGGCCAGAGATTTTTAGAGGGCTGGTAAAGTCATGAAAGAAAATCTGAACATCTACAAATCCATGATAACTACACAAACTCCAGCTGATGTAAGTTGCGGGATATAATCAAAAGCTCTACAAGAGCTACGGGTAAGTTTTGAAATTAGATGACAGTGTGAGGTACAGGTTTGAAGCATTCCGTATATTTCCTATACTCTTAATAACAGAACGGTCCTTTTTCATTTCAGTATAAATTCTAAAGAAATCCCAACTCTGTTAGCAATGATTACAATAACCTTGCTTCTATATTGTTAATACAGCACATGCTCTTACGGTGTATCTCCTTTCTTTATTGCTGATGCCTATTCAAACAAGAAAAGATGAAAATGAAAATATTTAAGTCACAGCAGACTCTTCCTATCTTGTACTGACAATTTCCTTACGGACCCAGAAAAGCCTGAAATCTTCAGCAAAACCCCGTGGCCATTGTGTGAAGTCGGAAGATAGGACCTCAAAATGCATAAAGAAAGGCACAAATTCAGTTTTTAATACTTAATTTTGAAGTCTATGCTGGTAAGTAACTTTTGCGCTCTCTGCATACTAATTTGCACAAATGTCGTCCTTGAGAAGCATTTGATTAATAATGGATACAGTGTGACTTTATGCCTGTGGCTGGGGCAAGCTGTGGTGCACTGAGCTGCAACACTGGGTTTGAGAATGTGCTTTCTTCCATCTTCACTTTTGAAATATGGTGGATTTAAATTAACCAAGACAATTAAAGAGTTACATTTTCCCAAATTCAATTTATCCTCTCTTAAGATTGTGCTGCAGAAGGATTACAGGAAATCTGTGAAACCTGATAATGCAGGGCAAAGCTATCTAGCTCTAAATGTCTACATGTCTGCATCATTCATTCCAAAAGCTTCTTTCTGCTTTAGTAATATGTTTGACATCCATAGAAGATGTTTATGAAAATAATGGCAAAAATATCCTTAATAAATAACTGACGTCCCAATTGTTTGGGGTATTACACTTGCAAATCATCCGATGTGTGGGATCTCTCACATTACTGTCTATTTTAATGCATCTATGAAATGCAACAGCAGTCAAATTAGCATTAAAGATGTAACCGCCCCCCCTCCCCACGTGAGTCAATGTAGGGCACTTTTCTGAAAAGACAAATATGGATTTGCTCTCAGTTAAGATAAATGCATAACGCCTTTAATGTCTGCATCGATCCTGCTCTTTATGCATTTTCCATTCTGGATAATACAGTTTGCTAAAAACATTACACAGTATTTTAACCTGAGTGTTAAAAAGTCCAGCCAAAAGAACAATGTCAGTAAATATTGTATACAGCGTGCAGCACATGTAAAAGAAATGCATTCACCAGCTGTAGACTCATTTGCTGGGGGCCATTTGTACGCCTCAGCAAAGTTTAAACAGAAAGCAAGCAAGTTAAGCATGCATTATTAAACAAAATGCAAACACTTTTTAAAAACCTAACAAAGAAAGTAATGTATCTGGGCTAGAGATGACACTAAAATACTCATGTTGTTGTGCTGATAAAGACGGTCAAATTTTAAAAACAGAATTAGTCTGAGCTCCTTTTTTAAGCTCATTCCTCATGAAATTACCTAGAGAGTGAGAGATACTTTTTCTCTGTAAGGTGTTGACACACTGCTTTATACTTCCTTCATATGACCTTCTGTCCTGTTGTTGAAAGAAAGAGAAGAGTTGAAGAGTTTTGTTTTTGTTTTTTTTGTTTTCTTTTCTTATTGTACTTTCAGAATGAACAGATGGAGCTTTAGTGTAATTCTAAAAATAAATCCCTAAGAGGAAAAGTTGGATGGCAAATATCGGCCCTAAATTATAACAAGGTAAATTTATTGGCACTTACCCTGTTGCTATAAGAGGTACAGTATGCACCATTAGCTCTGATACTGGTGAAATCTCCTTGAAAGAGATTATTTAATTTTCTTTTTCTGTTTTATAGACAGAAGATGTGGAAAAATGAGCATTGCAAGCACACTATAATAGAGAATGTAAAGTATGTTATTGCAGGTGTCTTACTTGTGTGGCAAATTAAGCTTCAGCTGAAAAATTTCCAGGTACATGACAGTCTTGGTAACCATTGGAAACCAACCTCTATGCAGAGGACAAAGGCAAGCCTGAAAGATGGGACCTGCCAATGACTCCCCTTGTGTGTAGCCACAAGACTCAGGCCATTTTGATTTACTGGCAAAAACAAGGTCCCCTTCTGTGTAAGTCAATGCTGGTCTGGAACACACACCACTCAAAGAGGATTTTACACTATATACTTCTTCTCATCTCTCAAAGGTAATGACTCAGAAAATCTGGAAGTCCTTAAAAGGCTAAAGCAGCTACAAGGCCATTATATATTTCTAACGCTACTCATACTGCCATCACAGTTTGGACAAACTGACATAGAGGGTCACAAGCTTATTACTTTCTCATAAGCAGTAGATTTCAAGTAAAAGGAAACACTATCAAAAGGACTATATTTACTGAGCTGAAATTGTAACCTGCACATGGCAGCTTGAGACAAAGTCAATCCCAAACACTATTCCTATCATAACCATTTCAAACATTTACAGGAAGTGCAATTGGAGTCGTAAAAAAGGGATTGGGTGACAGTTCAGTCCTTCATGTGTGAAAGCATTTCCACGGATACCTTTTCTTTCTTTATGATTTCAAGAAAACCCTTAATCCGATGACCAGGCTCCAGCAAACCACCAAAAGATTCTGAAAATATACTATATCTGTGCTACACAAGAATGTGTGGTCAATAGTCGGTGTACAAGACTTACCTCGCTAAGCCGGCTTATACTTTAGCTCATAGCACTTGTAAGCTTCTTAAGCAGTAAGCTCAAACTGAGCTAATTATTCATAGACAACCTCCAACTTAGGGAATAAAACCAAGGATGAGTACCTAAATTCATGGGGGGGTTCACTGTAGTGAATGGAAACGGTTTAATTACTGACTTCAAAATCCATGCAGGGAGATAAACCACGTCAGTACTTTCTCCATCAGCCCTTCGCCAGCCACAGTTCTTTGCCTCTACCTTGACTTTAAAAGCTCTGATTGTTGCAGCAATGATATCTTGCTAATTTAGTCAGCTGGAGTTGGGATAACTTTTATGTTTTCTAATTCAAGACAAGCTTTTGTCCCCAAAAGTTTAAAGGCTGATTCATACTGCTAATTGTTATTTATCGTAATGTGGCTTTTCCATGTGCCTTTGTCATTTTCACAGCTTAAAGTCAGTCAATCTCAGTTAAAGTCAATCTTAAGTATGTCGAGATTTCACTCTCTAGCAATATTAAAATATTAGGCAGTGGTAAATACCATTCATGCTAATTAAAAGTGTGTGATGAAAAGCAAACATTTTACTAAATTTTTTTTCCCTCAGTGCTTTCATATATATTGATTAAAGCTGCAAACATCTGCTGAAATAAAGTTGCAGCTGAGCTAAATATGAGTGGTTTGAAAATAGCACATCAACAGCAATAGCTCATTACATTTACATTTGAAATCCTGCTTCATCTTTTTTTCCTGGTACATCTTCATTGATTTCCCCACCTAAGTAATATGCTTGCTGAGGCATTTCATCACCTGCCACACTGATAGCTTTTATAGCTTCATCTTTCTCTTTAGCATATTATGTAAAAACCCATTTATGAATGACAAGTGGAGCCTCTTTAAGGATCACTGTTGCTGAAAGTAAACATGATTGTCTAAGTGAGATTCTAAAGCAGTTTGATGCAACATGTTTAACGCAGAGCTGCTAACAATGACAAGAGAAAAATAATTACATCTTTGAAGAATAGGAGGTTTTAGCATAGGAACCGTTGCATGCATTGAATTGGATGGAATGGGCACAGTGTGATGAAGAGTTTTTGTAAACACCAACTAAATCAAGCAGAAACAAAACACCAGTTTGGTGAAACAGATGTCATTCTAAAGTAAGATAAGGTGAATCAAATGTAAATGGTATGCAAAATATTATTGGGGAAAATCAGGATCACCTTTCTAGTGTGGTATGGCTGTACATACCACACCTCATTTGAAAGCTTCTGTTTACTCATGAAAGCGACTGGAGGTAATAATGTATGAACTGACATAAATTATGTACAACTCATAACAGAAAAACAAATTTCCAACACAATATTGAAACTTAAGTAATTTCTAGTCAATTTCCAACTTTAAATTAGACATAAATTACATGAGACCAGCATTGCTTGGGTTACACAATCAACTAGTTCTGCATACAGCTGTCCACAATTAAATAAAATCAAATGTATTTGATTGTATTTAAGAACAGAATAATGCTTTCACTCAAATTCTAAATGTTTCAGGACAATATTAAGTCTACAGATTTTTAGGTTGGAATGCATAGCACAATTCCTTCTGATCCATCCTAAATTTACAGCCGGAGTCATCGGGAACTAATTTGAGCTATAAGAAGAAAGGGTCCTGTAACAGATGGTGTGGGCCTCACAGAGCACTGACTTTGACATCTGAGAGCCAGTCTGGGATCACACAAAGAGATGGAAGTAACTGAGACAGCCTGAATTCAGAATATGACAAGCTCTCCAACACACTATAGGAAATCCCTGTCAAAAACTTTGAAAAACTGTGAACCAGCCTAGCAACTTAGAATTGGTAGTTTTGCAAGGGTTCTCACTTTACTTTTAGTACTGAAAACAATGTAGAATAGGTGTCTATCTGATGGATCTATTTGAGCTAGCATTTTTATTTTCATTAATTCATTCATTTTCTGTACCGCTTAATCCAAGTCAGGGTCGCGGGTGGGCTGGAGCCTATCCCAGCAATTATCAGGCAAGAGGCGGCGTACACCCTGGACAGGTCGCCAGTCCATCGCAGGCATTTTGATTTTATAATAGAAATAACAGACGATAACACAAAGGTAATTTCCAGTGTTGCTCAGCCTTAAATGAACATCAGAAAAAATCTGCTCACTTTTTCAACTCCAAATTCATCCTCAAATCTGTGTTTCTTTTCAAATGTCATAAGAGTTAAATAATATTTATTTTTCAAAACTTGCATCAAATAGGAGATGACTTCAGTAAACAGTTTGGATTACCTTAAGGCATCTAAAATCCGAAGGTTTAATATCTCTGATAATGCATCCCACAGATATAATGATTGTAAAAATACATATAGGTATCACAGTTACTTAAATCACTGCAATAGTACCCTGGATATCCTCTGTAATAATGTAACTCCACTCTAATAGGACATCTCTGTCACAAAATATATTTAACCTGGAGTCTTGTCATTTCCACACTATTCAGTGAGCTTGGACCGGAGAGAGCTGTAAGCTCATCAGCCATATGTTAGGCCACCGATTAGACTCACGCTGAGAGAAATACTATCTCTCAAAATTACAACCAAGGGCGCATCTGTTTTGCATAAAACATGCTGTACACCTTCTAGTCTCTTTATTGCAAATCTAATTAAAAAATTTGATGGCCAGCCAACATGATTTCTGAAATCATTCTCCTCTAATATACACTTTTTCATGTAGATATTTACAATTTTCTTTCAAGGTTTAAGTTCAGATGACAGTTAATCAGAACAAATCTCCTTTCTGCACATATTTTAATCTTAACTTTATGCTGTAATAAGTACTTTATTTGAGGTTAAATAGAGTGGAAAAGAAGGACTAGAGAGAAGAGTGCAATATATAGAAAGCATCCGTGCTGGATTCAAATAGCATATCAAAATTACATGACTCCAGCTGAGCCACCAGGATGTCACAAACAGGTTTGTAGGATGTTTGCAACCATGGCAACCCACCAAAAAACACCTATGTGTATTATGAACTAGACCACAAATGGAAACAAACTTAAAAGCTTCTCCATAATACCACACAAGTTAAATCAAGTTAAAGCTATTGTCAACAGACTCAAAAGTGGTTTGAAGTGAGTCTCAGGCAGGAAATCTGCTTAAAGCTCTGTCATTCCATGGTGTTGCAATAAAAAAGCTTATTGCAGACTGGGAAAAACAATATGTGGAAAAATATCTCGTTTTATTTTGCCAGAAGAAGGTCCAGCTAAACATAAGTGGGTCCCAGTGCTCAAGTTTAAATGGACACACATGAATATTAGATTTTTAACTTAATAAAACACACTATTTTACATAAGATTTTCCTGTGGCGAAAGGTGAAATGATCACAGGGAAAAGTCACAAAAGACTGTAAAATGTACAGGGGATTTCACTGTCTAATTTGATGAAGCCTTGTCCCCGAAGCGACTCAAGTGACAGCCAGCTGTCACACTTCTCCCTTGCTCAGCTGTCTAATCTCAGAATTAATGACATGTCGAAATTCAAAGATTTTTGTAGCTGCAAAGAAAATGATGAGGAATTCTTTCATTTTTATGTTTGACAGTGACACTGAAAGACTGTAATATACTCCATATTGAAGACTAATAAACTAATAGACTAATGATCAAATCACTTTAGATTCTATGGGTCAGATTTGCATATTCACAACCAAAGGGCATGTCCTTAGTCTATATTATTAATTACCAGTATATAGGCAGATGGTTCAATCTGGGAGAAACTGGCCTGAAAAAACAGATCCAGTATAAAAATCAAAACTGAGAAAACCACATCTGGAACAAATGAATAAAAGAACAAAAATAAATAAATCTATCCGAATCTTCTTGAGAACATAAAGTAATAGTTAAGCTCTAAAAAAATAAAGGAAAGATAAATATTCAGTATTATAGACTGAAATTAATTAAGTGTAAATTTATAGATCACATAAACTTCATATTGAAATTAATCATTTTAAATGTATGACAGCTTTTGCATCAAGAAGAGTAAAATCCATAAAGAGGAGATGCTATCTCCCTGTAGTGATCTCACTGGCTGTGGGACTTTTTCATTTTAAACTCGTTGTAATGATTTGTTCCACAGCATGTCCAGAACAAACAAAAATATTATAATAATAGTTAACTCAGGACACTAATGCGATTAATCACGATTAAAAATTTCAATCGACTGACAGCACTACTTGCAATAATAATACATTAAGTATCACTACACTGCAAATTAACAAATCTTAATAATGTTTTCAGCCTCCTAAATTTCTTGTTTGAGTTTGCAATCTGTTATGCTGCTTGTGTAAGAAATGATATGCACGTTTGGAAAACAGACCTACAGACACAATACAAACATTTATCTGCTGAATGTCTTATCACAGTCACTTAATCGACTTCTCTTCCCCAAATGTGGATCAAGGAGGTATCCATCTTCTGTTTCTGAGCTCGTAAAATGTTCTATGCCAGTTAGAGGATTTCTCAGACGTTATCTTCTTTTTATCCTGAACTGGAGACATGCACAAAGCAGCACCCAATCATCCAGCAAAACAAACAAAGTAAGCGACAAGAGGAAAGAGCATTTTATATTTCCCAGTTTGACATGTCATACACGCAACATTTTACTAATTAAATCACATATTATGTCAGATATGGATGTGTTATCTGAGAAAACAAGGTGACAGAGGCCAAGTGAAGTCAATAACTGTTGTTGCTGAAGATTCTGCACTAATATTCTTGACAGATCCAAGTTCCTCGGGATGAGGACAATTAATAGAAGACAAAAACAACAAAATGTTCACATATTATGAACATCTCGTCAGTGCAGACTTTTGTTAACGTTGGCGCACATGAATGAGAATTTTCTGAAGTTATCAAAACCATTTTTTCCCGTCTGTGTAGTGAAATTATGTACATTATAACCAATATTATATTCAATAATAAATTCATGTGAATATTGACTCAGTAAAGATTTGGATATGGAATAAAAACATGACTATATTATTTAGGAGGACATATACCATCTACAATTATTTGGCAAGAAATGTTCTGTCTTACAAAGATCTACATTTAAAAAAAAACTGTACCCTCATAAGAAAAACTCATATTACTTTGACATTTTCTTGAAAACTGTATTTCAATTCTTGAAAACTGCATTCTAATAAATCTCTAAATAAACATTACTAGACAAAAATAAAGACAAATACATGGTTTATTGTGAAGTTGCTCCAGGATCAAATAGGAGGGGGGTTTTTGGCATTCAGACATGATGCCACAACAGAACTTTATCCAAGCTGAAAGATCACAAAGACACCCACTTCCATGCTCTTTGAAAAGATTTGCCTTTGTAAGCTTGAGCATGGTTAGAATGGTGATGCTGTCTCGAGTGTCTGATTGCATTTCTTGTCTCGTGTTTCTTGCTGCCTACGGGACATTTCAAGGCTGCAATTTTTGGGCAGAAGGTGCGAGACAATAACATCAGAACAACAGCTTAACAATATCGTTTCCTCAGAGCAGCGTCAAGCCAGATGTTTATTACATTTTACTATTAGTTGTATTTTTGTACTTGCATTCAGTTAAGAGACAGAAAATAGGGGTAAGAGTCCTTGTTTGGGTAGAATAGGGAGGGAGGGAGAAATGGGGAGGATTGCATTGTTTGTGTTTGTGTGTGTGTGCCTATACGCATGTGTGACTGTGTGAAAGAGAAACTGTTCTATACTTTGAAGGATAGTTTCATTTTCATATAGATACACTGTTTTATGATGTAAAGCACTTTGTCTTGCCCTGTGGTATGAAAAGCGCTTTATAAATAAAATTTGATTTGATTTGAACAATCAGTTTAGCATCACAGCAGCTTCCTATGGGGTTTTGTGAAGGTGGGAATGTGTTTTAGACGGTACAAGCCATGAAATAATCAGTGTTAACTACATTTTATACCTCTGATTTACTTTATCACAGGGAACTCTGAATTTTCAATTATCTTTACCTTGTAAAACTCAAAGAATATGGCAAATTAAATTGGATTTCTTAATCTGGAATTCAGGTTTATAAGCAGACCTTGTCAAACTTACCTTTAAAGTCCAAACAATTAAGACACATATGGGACAATACTACTCTTTGCAGTTTTACATCATCAGATGATGTAAATATTTGTTTGATTGTTGGTATTGGGAAAAAAAATTATTTATGGATTGTTACAAATACTTTAAATACTTTAAAAGTAGAAAGTAGGACTTTTAAAGCAGTGAGGGCAAAAGAAATTTAGAATAAGATAAGATAAGATAAGATAAACCTTTATTCGTCCCACGACGGGGAAATTTTGGTGGGATTTTATTTTATTTTTTTAAATCCAAATTTACACTAATTATGTACATATATTTTTATAGGCTTTTGTTTATTTTACTTTTACTTTATTCTGTTTTGTACTATTTTAGGTTATTTTATTTGTTTGTATTTATTTATTTTTTATTTTTTTTGTATTTGTATTTGCTCTTGTGCACTTTATTCTTGTTTTCACTATTTTCCTGGCTGCTGTAACACCAAAATTTAATAAATAAATGATGCATTAAGATGCATTGTTTTAGAATTCCAATGCAGCCTTCTGAATTGCAATCTATTGGAATCATGAGGTGCCCAGAGATTCCCTCCCCCATTAATTATTCGTATCTGTATGCTTTATGTTGAACAACCCAATTTCATGATATCATGTGAAATACCAATATTAGTCTGCAGCTCTAAACTTTGCAATATCAAAATAAAGACTCAAAAATGCACAATTATGTTTCCTTTGGTTTAAATTTGTCACATTCCTCCATGATGAATTCCACCTTCCATTTATCACTAGTGTTAGCCATAAATGCTTCTAAAGGGGACAAAAGAATATGGGGGAAGGTACCAAATTTTTGTACAAGTTCAGCACATTTTTCTGTATGTTTTTAAAATATCATTTCACTTTTGTACTTCTCTCCTTTACGTAGGTCCTTCTAAGTTCTATTGCACTATTATTTGTGAATGGTTATGTGACAGCCTAACCGAAGCCAAACAGCCCGACAGGCAACAGCAACTCAGGGATAAGTTGCAGTTTCACAGTTGCAACGATGGACTGTGAAAATATATATGGGAAAATACATTTTGGACACGATGACAACATCCCTCTTATAAATTTTCTGCTTTGACTGGGCTGGTATATAATCGAAGGGTAAAATATACTGAAATATTATAAAATACTGAGAATAAACCTTTTGGATTCTCAACGTTGAACATTTTCCTTTGAAATGTAGGGAATTGGACATGGGAGCCCAATAGTGGACCTGAAGCCAAGTCCAAATCAGTATTTGAAGAAAATAACCTGGAGAATTAGCCTTCCATCCACCCATACTTCAAAGAGGAGGCTGACAAGCTTTATGGATGTCCTACATCACTTATCATAAATTAAACCTTTTCAGTCAACACCCAACCCTGAACGACTACATCCGGTCCTCATCTATCAAGTTTGATGACAGAGAAAAGTAGTTTGTCGGTCTAATCTAATGAACTATTATCCCTGAAGCATGTCAAAGGGCATCATCAGTAACTGTAAGCATGGCTGGCTTTGAAAAGCTGTTAAAAAATAAACACTCTTTAACAAGATCATCTTTACATTACTGGGTTGAATGCTATCGTTTACTCCATAACTGACTGACATACGTATCAAACTATAAAGCTTTCATATTGTTTCATGTCTGAGTTAACATGACCATGAGGTACAGCTGACCATCTGTCATTTCCTCTAGGTTGGCATGTCTCAATGCATCTTGACAGATAGGTATGCTGAGGACTGAGATTGTTATATCACTACTGTTTGTAAAATAGTCAAGTTTGAATTGTTCAAGCTGTTTACCAGTTCATAGCATATTTAAGTTTATGTCATCCATCTGCCCTGATCGTAGTCCTGACTGGTGACTGAATCATCACAATAAATTTAATTAGGAAAATGGGATGCAAACCACCCCTGTATCCCTCTGCTGATTTGTCTTTTGTAAGCATCCCAGGAGAAAAATTCAACACTATAAAGTGGAATGGCAGTGCTGAAGGTTAGCGAGACCCCTGAGAGAAATTTTAAGACAGCACTGTATTGAGTAGAATACTACCATTAATAAGATATGTCCTGGTGCAAATTTAGTGGAAAATTCTTTGTAATTATGGCATTTGGCAATCATAAAGATTCAGATCATGTCTCAGTTCTCAAAATTAAAAGGACGACATCAGATCAGATCAGACATTTGGCCAAATCATGTCAAAATTCAGCTGAGTGTAAATGTCACTCAAAAACTAAAGTAGAATACAAGACTTACCGAATTTCTGTTCATCTAGAGCATATAGCATTTGGTCACACTTTATGTACTAAAATATGCCACAATAAGATTCAAATGGACATACTTGCACTGTCAGCATTTTTTTACTTCTATTTTGTACCAATGCCTTGTTAAATCAATGTAGCAGGGCAGTGTAAACAACAGTGGACAAAACAACTAAACAAAACGTAATTTTTTTCTAAAAATACAACATTTCATATATTATATAGGCCTACATCATGTATATATATATATATATATATACACACTGTCATCCTCAAAATCATTCATACCTTTCAATTAAAGAAAAGGCAAAATTCACAATAGTCACTCAAATAAATGGAGACAATAAAATTAAAAAAATTCTAAATTATAATTTAGACATTTTATTGTTCAACTGAGTTGAAAAAAATGTTAAAAAAAACCAACAAAAGAAAAACAAAGAAAACGGTCCCGGACAAATGAGAGCAGTGGTCCAAATACCTGTCAACAGGTACAGTTGTCTGATAGAGAGTTACAGAAAACACTTGATTGCAGTGATTTCCTAAAAGGATTGTTCAACAAAGTATTAGTTTACAAGAGACGTAACATAAATATATTTTTGCTTGTTTTTAAAAAAATATCTCTATTGGACCACAATTAAAAAATAAATATGAATAATTTTGAGGAGGACTATATATATATCTATATATATATGTATATATTGATATATATATAGATATTATACTGTTGTCTTTTCAGGAATATATACTGTAACAGCAAACAATGACATTTAAGACAACTTAACAATACTGCAAAGACCACAGTCTGAGAAAAAAGACTTTGGGACAATAATATAACAAAACATTTTTCGGAAAAGACACCTTCATTTTTTTCTTAAATGCTGCAATTCTTCGATTTTCTGTTTCCTGTTTCCATGCCTTTTCTGAAATTTCGTTGTGTCTCTTCTTGTGTTATGTACAATATTTAGTTTTTCACCGAAGGGGAACAGTATGAAATATTACCTTTTCTTGCAATACACCCTTACAATAAGCAAGCCTTCGAAAGGCTTTCCGCACAAGTAAGAAGTGTGTTTGTACCATTCCAGTCTCTTACAGGCTTTATTTGGCTGGAGGTGCATTGTGCACAAAACAAAGCTTGCACTTGATCCACTTCATAGGAGGCTCTGTTCCATAAAAATAAAGATATATTTTTTTGGGATACTGCCAGTGCTCCACTGCAAAAAAGAAGCACCTTTTAAAAAGATTTGGACAGAAATCATCTTTGAGGAATTGTTTTCTTTTTTTCCTGGAAGCATCTCCTGTTTTCAACATTGTCTCTGTCAACTGTATGAGAAATGGCGCAACAAATGAGTGAAAATCACAAAGCATTCTTGTGTGCAGGACAATGTAACTCAGGTCTCAGGTTTCTTTTGATTTATCTCATCACTGGTTAACAAAGAATCGTATCTAAATTAATTACATTGTCCAGAAAATGGTTCTAACATTCAAACATTAGGTCTGACTGCAATGATAATAAGCTGACAAAAACTGAAATAATATTTTGATTACATCACGCTGGTAAACTAAATTAGATAAGCGCAAAGAAAAAAGTCAGACTAGATAATAAATAATTTTTGGTTTTGGAGTGTTATGTTGATAGAAACTATTTTTCCACAATGCAATGATCCAAAGAAAAAGAAGATGAATTATTGTGATTGAAATGGTGTTTTATTTCCTGTAAATATGAAGTGAAGTTAATATTAGATTTTCTTTTCTTTAGTGTGTGTGTTTGTTTCTGTACTGAAGCAGCAAACCCAAAAATTAAATCATGCATAATACATACTGTATACAATCAATGTAGCATGAAATTTGGAAACATTATTAATATTTAATTTTGTAGGGCTAATGATTCAATTCCATCATAAAGATCTGTTTATTGGACTGATTGGTGGGAATTTGACCTGGACTGGTTTAGTTAGTTTGATCATTGCTGTTAGGGGATAAACATTTAGTGTAAAAAATACATAGGCTACTAAGAATGAAATCAGCCAATCCCTGTAAGTGCTGAGCGTGTGGACAGTACAGGCATTTTGTGAGAGACTCCAAGATGGCTGCCGGGGTGCAGACACACAGTTTGGCAAGTCCTGTGACTTTGGATTGTGCTATCAACATATTCCTCTGTTGTTTGGATAACCCTCTATCTTCTGCTAAGTTCAACATGTCCAAGCAAAAGGGACACAAAAACCTTGTATCCAGCCTGATGGAGTCAGCACATGCTATTCACAAGGGTACGGCCATGCTAGGCCACTCCCAGGTGAGCAGGAACAGGCTGTTACAGGCAAACCACTCCTGGGTGTTTTTAATTTCTTGCCGATACTTCTTTTGGCTGGTGATGTTGAACTAAACCCTGAGCCAGTGCCAGCTGGGCCTCCACCTCTGCTAGCTGGGCCAACATCACTGCTAACTGGGCCTTCACCTCGGGCAGCCGGGCTAGCACCATTGCTGGCTCAGCCGACATCACTGCTAGCTGGGCCCTCACCACCAGAATTAGACGGATCACCGCATTTATCAGAGACAACATTGAATATGCACACTATGACGGTCGCCTCGCTGGCCTCCTGTTGCCCGAGTTCTACTACGCCGGTAAGTTGGTCCAGAGCCCCATCTTCGCTCTCCTATGGGTTTTGGTGCTGCATGGCAGGTGTAGGTCTTTTGGCTGATGCGGAAGCTGGCAGCGTAAAGCTACATGCAAACATTGCCAATAAAAGAAAAGGGAGGCTGCCAAATCCTACAATATTAAAGCACCAGAAATTCAGGGTGTTTCAACCCGTTAATAACTCTAAATTAATATGGGAGTCAACACATCAATCAAAAGGCATTCTTTGTGCACACCTAAATATACAAAGCATTCTAACGAAAAGTGATCAGGTCCATCACCTTCTCACTGACTCAAATATTGACTTCCTTTGCCTATCTACATGGCTCCGTGAATCTTCGCCCTCAGCAATACTATCTGTACCTGGTTATAAAATGTTTAGAAAAGACAGACAGGGTTCCAAGGGAGGAGTCGTTATTTATGCCAAGGACACTTTTAATTGTAATGAAATACATGTTACAGATGAGAATGGATGAGAATTTCTTGGACTAACAGTTTTTTTTTTTGTCACAGAAAATGTATTTTATTCTTGTAGTTATTTATAGACCTCCTTTATCAAATGCAGATTTTTATGAAAAGCTGGAAATTTTATTGAAACAACTCAATCTTGCAAACAAGGTGATAATAATGGGTGACCTAAATGTTAATTGGGAAGTTAACAAAGTTAGGAAAAAATTAAAAAAGGTTATGGATGATATGGATATTACTCAGGTAAGTAATGGCCCTACGAGACTTACAAACTCCACCAGCACTCATATTGATGTAGCTTTTACTAATAGGCCAGAAAGGACCTTGAAGTCATAAAATATACTCACAGGATTGTCTGATCTGGTCACAAGAAAATTAAATAAAAAGCGCTTCAAACCCTTGGCTGCCACTGAATGCTATAGGATACCAAAACAGGAACAACAAAATTTCAAAGATTTAATCCAATAATTTAACTGCGATGAATTACTTGCTGGTAAAAATTTAGATCAGGATTGTTTAAATTTGCCAACAAAATGAAACAAATTATTATATAATTTACATGGATAATTAAACTATAAGCTAGAAAGAATGGCCTTCCTTGGTTTAAACAAATTTATTCTGAAAGTGATGAAAGAACGACAACATACAAGGCCTTCACAAAAAAATTGAAAATGTGGCTAATCAACACCTAAAGCTGCCTACACTAAAAGACAAGCCTGTTGTGATGTTTTCATGCTGTGATCAAATGATATGTTGTGATGTTTTATTCTATCTTAATTGTATATTAAGTCTTTAAATATGTATCTTGTATTATATTGTATAGGTATTGTGTGCTCTGTGCTCTCTTAACAATTTGTTATGTTTATGTATATGTTTTTCTCTTGTGGATGTATTTTACTGCTTTTTTACATCGTGGCCAGGGGACTACAGATGAAAACTAGCCTTCTTGCTAATTCTGGCTTTTTTGACCATGTGTGATCATGTGTTTTATGAAATTGCATTGTCCCCTTTCAAATAAACTAATGATAATAATGATAATGATTCACCATGGGAAAAAATAAACTATATAATGTAAATGATGTCAGTTATGCTAATTAATGCTACTTGTAGCCTACTGAAATATACAACACATAAAAATTTCATGTTCTGTTGGTTTTACCCAGCTTAATAAACAGCCAGGCAGCCTGTGGACACATGGGAGCAACAGCATAACATCCAGAGGTACACAAATCAAACCCATAAGTATGACTAAAATTAATCATAATGTTGAAATCAGCTCACTGTTGGAAATGGTGAAATAAATAACATCTCTCAACAGCAAGCATTTTGAAACTAATTTGGTCCAAAGATTGAAAAACTAAAGACATAAAATGAGGTAAACATGATGGATAGATTTCCTGTGCCACAGTTCAAGCTCTCCATCAGCAAGAAATCCTCCCTCGTTAAATGTCCCTCTGATCATGTGAGTACAACAATGTGCTGATGAAGATGTTATACTGCTTACTTAAAGAAAAATACAGCCACATAAAGAGACCGCACTACGCAAGCTCAGCATTAAGTAGGTTGTAAGAACTATTACAACTCCTCCCTAGCGGTTAAAACATAAGAACAACAATTATTTAGGATAAATAATTCACTTACAAAGAAAATAAGGAACATAATTTAAACCTATCATTACCAGAAAACACATTAATTTGCACTGATTTGATCTAATGTATGGAGAACGTGTTGAGTAATTTGGTTGAATAAATAACAACTGTCTTAAATATAAGTAGTTGTATCTTCAGATAAATATGTTAAATTGTTGTTGTTTTGTTTTTTAAAAAAACTCATACCAGTATTACATTAATTTCAAACATCATGTCCACTGTAACTAAATGTGAGAATATTATGCAGCACAGGTAATTTGTCTTTCATCCCATTTAACATCTAGGGCCGGCTCTACCAAGATCCCAATTTGTGTGTAGTAATTTGTCCGTGCAACCTAGAATTTGTCGCGTGGGGCCTGGACCACGGTTTACATGTAATTTATTAAGATTGATTGCGCAAATGTTAGCAGGTGCAAACGTGTTGGAAACACCCTATTTAAATGAGGGTTTGCGTGTTTCGTGGTTTGCAGCGCGGCAAGTTTGGAGAGAAGAAAGCTCAAAATGGAGTGGCCCGGTGAAGATGGAGATATTAGTGGAAGAGACAAAAATAGAAAAAAGAAAAAAGATAAATATTAAATGAAAATAATACAACAGGTATCCCTGCAGAGCCTCAAAAGCAAGAATGAACACAGGAGGTAGAGGAAGGAGAGCTGTGCGCTGGAGCGCCCCTTCAGCCTGGAAGAGAGGAGCGCACGGTGCGTATCTAAGTAAAAAATGTGACATTAGAAAAAACAGGAAAATAGAAAGACATAATTAATGTCATATTTAATAACCATTGAGCTAAGCGGTGAATCTTCTCCTTCGTTTATATAAACTCAGGTTGAATCGTGGTGTTTGTTGTGTTGATTGTTATAAAATTAAAGTATGAAAACTTAATGCGCTGCCACCACCGATCATAAGAAGTGTGAAAGTGCCAGTTTGCATCTGCTTTTCAAAAGTGTTAAATATAGGCACAGAAACAGCCAATACACTTTTAATAAATCACATTGCACATGCAAAGCTGATTTATTTGCATCTACTCCTCCCAGTATTTTGCACGTTCTGGCAGAAACGCTCAGAATGTATATTCATTCAAGGCAAACGTGCTAAATAGAGTGCGCAATCCTCAGCGTGTCGCTTTAGTAAATCAGCTGCAACATACTTTTGTACCTACTGTCAAGTTTGCACACGTTTTAACACAGGCAAACCTTTGATAGATCCGGCATTTAATCTCCATAGGATGATTTACTTGAATTAATGTCATTGAAATCCTGTTCAAAGACATTAACATTTTAGAAGATTTAGTCAAGCTGGGTTGACCCTTCTTCTTTCCAAGCAAAAAAAAAAATCAATATGTGTTTTTGTAATTCGCTCAAAATCCAACACATTTTTTGATTAAGAGTTAAAACTGAACAAAAAAAAAGCAAAAAAAGTATGTTTAAAAATGTTGCAGAATAACAATCGCAGACATCTTGTTTTTGCACTGATGTACAAGACATATGTGTGATTTTATTATAGCTAGACACTAAACCAAACATAAAAACAGAAAGTGAAGGTTGAAGCTCTCAACTATCCTCTTCACCAGAATAATTAATGTTTCTATTGTCTTCCAGCCTTTAATAGGTAGCAGACAAAGACATCTCCAAGCCTGTTCTGCAGTCTGATGAAGAGCCTGCCAGACGATTTTCTGACAAAAAAAAATCAATAAGGACAAAATGATCTCTCATCACAGTGGCATATTTGGTTGGAGTAATTCACACAGGCATTCTCTTTGTGCTAATGCTTCACTCAAGATAGAAGAGTGCATTAAATGCACTACATTTTGTCCAATGCTTTTTAGTTCAGAGGAGGGTCTTAATAGGACTAGTGAGAATAGAGGTAGTAAGCGCTGTACAATAATATATTGTTCTTATGCATTATTTAATGGGACTGTGGGGAAGATTGTGTTTGTGCACATTTCAAATTCTGTATAAGAGCATGCAGCTCTCTTAATTGGCTTGCTCGGGGGAACTAAAGGGAAATGCTGTTCTGGTAAAAGATATTGATCAATATGAACAGATGCAGCTTCTGAAAGCATAGCCTAAATCAATGTCACGGACAAGTAAATAGGAGAAGACCAAAGGCTACCATTTCAGACATGTAGACGTTTGCTATCATACTCAGCTTTTGTTTCTCGTTTACATAATATCACATAACTGTGACAGTCAGTAGCAACAGTCTAAGGCTGCTAAAGTTGCAGAGTGACCGCACAACAGCTCTTCTTGAGCATGACAGATGCCACATTTTCATACCCAGGTTATCAGAGGCAATGGGCGATTAGGCTGGGACTATGCAATGATCTCATGAGTATAAAAAGTTGCTCCCCTGCAGTTTAAATGCCATTTGCTCTGCAGCAGGTTGCATGCAAGTAAATTCTCAAGCTTCTCCAGACAGGCTAAATATGGTGATGCATATCTGGTTTTTACCATGTGGTTTAAAACTGCCACTTAGCACCAGACTAATCATTATCATTCAGTTGGCCACTGTCATTTTGAAGAATCATTAGAACTGCTTCCCTTCACCTGAGTTAAAAACAGCTAGATGAGACTGTCAGAAGTGTTAGATTTCCATCACCATCTCCACTTAGTTTGGACTGATGCCTCTTTAAACATGTCATTGTGTTGCATCTCCTTTTACTGCTGTAGTTTAAAGGCACCTGAGTGGACAATTAGCACAAACAACTGTTTACTTTGAGGCACTTAACTTCTATCATATGACTGCCTGCATTTTGATGCACATCTACATTAAGGCCAAACACCAGCATGACTATAGGCAAATTTTGGGTTATAAGTCAAATGATAAAGGAGAGCCCAATTATTTTATCCATTTTTTAAGAGGTATATGTATGGTTAAACTGTTAACACACTGATAAATAGTTATTAAATGACCATAAAAATAAAAATAAATGGTTAATCTCAACAAATTGCATGAAACTATAGGATGATTTACTTAAGTAAATTATCCTATAGTTTCACATCCTGCACAGCCCTCCTGACAGAATTATCTATCCAACCACCTTATGAATCTACATCAGTCTGTACCCAATAGTCAGACCATGATCCCCTCTAAAAAAATTGGCATCTACATTTTTGATATGCACTTTAAAGTACTGCACTAAAAAGATAAGATTGAAAGTGCAAAATCCAATTTTGCTGGGTGTTTTTTTTGCCATTTTCTTAAAAGTTCAGATAAATCCTGATAGCAAATATGTAATTCATATGCATAACTTATCGCATAAACGAAAATCTGTCTCTGCTTCTGGCAACTATACATGGTTAATACTCGCTGGCATGACAGAATAATCACAAGGAACCTGTTTGATAAGAATTCCTTAAGATTTTTATTTCCCTTGTAGATCATCTGTATTTTTTTACTTTTTTTTTTTTTTTACTTTTGCCTCAATGAGTTGTTTTGGTCTCTGTATTTACAGCCATTTTTAACATAGTCTATTTTGCCAAATTCAGATAGATCGATAGATAAATAAATAAATACTTTACTGATCCAAAGGGAAATTGTAACTGACGCGTAGACTTTATATTCAGTGACATTTTGAAACTTCACATTAAATTTGTTTGGCAGCTAGATGGATATACAGCTAACGTACATGTTATATCAAGACCCTTTTTGCTTCATTTTACATGTGACTGTCATCACAAAGCACCCAGCAGGTAAGTTTTTAACTTTTCACAACTATTCATCTGTCATTGTCAGAAATAAGCAGCATCAACTTAGCCATGTCATTAAAATGTATACTCCAGGCTCACATTCATACTCTTTGACAATAAAAGACAGTTTTCCTCATTCAGATATACTGCTCAGCTGTGAGAGACTGAAAGCCTCCAAGATGAAAGGAAACATGCAGCAACCATTTTATCTAAAGGTTATCGGGTCAGAATACATATATCTAGGAGACATAAGAAAACATGACCTAGTATAAAAGCTACTGTGACTGTCCATGTAATCTAATTTATGCCAGTTAAAATAGTAGATTTGGGATGTTTTTGGATAGTCTTCTGATGCTTTACTTTTACTGCTATTTCTTTCATCCTAATTTATTGAAATTTGTTAGGCTATCCTATGTGTAGCGCCATCAGCAACAGAACGAGAGAACTGTAGAAAATAATGTGATTCACAGATCAATTTTCACTGCTCAGGCCCTTCACTGTCACAGGGCAGAGCAATCTATCCCAGCATGCAATTGGGTGAGAGGCAAAGTACCCTGTGCACAGGTCAGAAGTTGTTGCTAATAAAGTCACTCTCACCTTTACACAGGCAGAATAATTTCTAATCCATCTTAAGTGCACGTCCTCTATCTGTGCATGAGCTTATTTTGCAGAGGGTGCCGCTAACATGTGGACACACATACGGTTGTATCTCTTCTCCATGGTTCACGCAAACACACAAAAACTCATATTTTCTGTCCACAACACGGCACTAAATAATTCACTGTTTACGGATGACGGGAAAAAAGGCAATCTATACAAACCGCATCACACATATCACGGAAAAAATAAATAGCTCTATTTATGACTTTAACAATATCACTGCAGTGACCATTTACTGTAATATTTATTATTACTCTTATGTTTCCCTCTTATTGAAATTCATGATGCAGCAAAGTTGAAAAGTGGAAAGTGTTTTATGCCTCTCGAGGCCTGTGTGTTATTTACCTGTGTTTCTTCCAGTGTTCAGAGCTTTGAGTGCACCACTCCTTCTTTTTGTCACTTCGTTCCTCACTAGCCCTAGAAAGCAAATTCAAAGAGTAGCACTACTTTAATTGCTTCGGTCCTGAGGAGGCTACGCCTTTGATCTTATTTGGTAATTATGCCATTTCTTGAACTTTTTTTCATGCATCTTGAGCACTAAATAACTTTACTTGCCTTGAGAGAAACATCTATCTCACTCTGTCGCTGTTAACAACTTAATTGGCACTTATTTTTTCTTCTTTTTTTCTTTTTTTCTTTACTGGTGCTTATCTGCATGAAGGGTCCAGTATTCAAAAGAATTAACACGTTTTTTAGTTACTGACACTGTTTAATCAAAGTCTGTGTAGTTTTTGTCCTCACATACTTTGTTTATGTCAGAGTAAAATATGACCGCCAAAACAGCCCAAGTCTTAACAACCACTGATCATGCTTAAGCCATTTTCACACATAAACCCCACGGAATTTCAGAAAAAATGTGCACACAATTTGGTCTAGACATTTTCCCCGTAGTTGCTTTTTACACATGTCCATCGCGTCAGGAGATTTTCTGCTGGAGCTGCCCTCTCACAACTGAAAATACTATGGGATATAGGTGGGGTAGTGTGTGTCTGGAGCACACACGAAATAGGACTTGAAATTGCTGTTTTGTTTGCAACATTTTGAGAATGGGGGATATGTCTCTGCAATGTCAGTATTTATCAATAATATATATGTCTGAATGTATCCACAAAGCAAAGAAAGTTGAATGAAACATGCATGTCAGCAGAAAAGAGAACAAAGGAATAACTTTTAGCAGCATGCATAGCCGCAAACTCGCAGTAAATGCTCTGGAGGATAAGCTGCTACGCTTGTGCATTGTCTTTTCTGAGATTTTCCCCAAAGGCTAGGTGGAAGCATCCCTGCAAGAAGCAAATGCTGCAGACATTTGACGGACATACTGACAGATGTTCTAACATCGGTATATATTACTGATATAATGAGTTTGTTTTTTCAATAAAAATAATCCTGAAAAACATGCATTAAATCATTCCCCCAAAGAAACAAAAACGTCACATGGTTTGTCGAGCACAGCAGTTTCTGACTCAAATATAACAAATAGAGTCCGCTCTGCCAAAACAGCAGAGTTCTTCAGTAAGTTGAGCAATAAATCACCAGAAAGTTATTTTTCCCTTTTCCATAGAACTAATATGGTGTACTGCAAGTAGAAATCATGCCAGACAAAAGATTGATCCACCAACCAATTCACACTGAATGGGTAGATAAGTCAAAACTATAGGTATGTCCAACACTTATGTTGATAATTTTAAGAACATAAATCTTACCAAAGCTTATGAGGCTGCTAAAAGTCCATGTTTTCATTCATTCATTCTTTGTAGTATGAATATGTAAGCTTGGTAAATGCATTTATTTAGAATTTACATGGTACTGAGAATAATGAATGCATCAAGTAACCAGCCAGAATATCTTGGCAGTGGTCTTAATTCAACCAGTTGGCTAGTCATCAAGTTAGTTATAAGCTCACGCTACTACTGCTTTCAGAATGACACACAGCTTAATTGTGGAGATGAAATTGGGTACCTAAAAACATTTCAGACAAGCCAAGACATTTATAATGGCTCATTAGGGGAATCAGAGAGAAACAGAATGAAAACCAACTCCCTACAGCATTTGGTCCACCTGCAAATTCAGAGCAATGCCAAAGCAATATCTAATGGTATGAGATTTGAGCATATGCTTCCACACATTGCTTGGGCACTGCCGCAGTATATCATCATGTCTTCATCCTGGTCAGTTTGCTGTGGCTACTTGATCACTTGATCACAAAATCTGAACACTGCACTGACACTGTAGTGTTAATGCATCATCTTTTTAACCAATGACATTGAGAGCTGTAATAATGACTTCCATTGCCTTTTTATAACTATAAACTGGACATTTCACTGCCTTAACCTAACCAAAACATTCAATGTTGTTTTATGTTGATCCCTAGCTGGTGTCCTCCAGCTGAAACACTGTGTATTGGTGCTATCCATTGGCCCCTTTTCCTACTTATGTAGACTAAGTGCCTTTTTCAAATGAATACTTTATAAAGACTTAAGCTCCGTTTTACAAAATGAAGAGGTGATAACCACCCATTAGGGGACAGAGTAAGAGCTTAAATGTATGGGGTAAATGTGCAGTGATGTCACAGAAACATGGTTGGGCTGGAACAGATAGGCTTCAGGGCTGTGAAGAACCAATTGATATTTGGCTAATCTGCCTTATGATGTGCCACTATTGATTTTCTTTTTATCCTACATTAAACAAGAAATTTCTGTAAACTTACATGTTTTTTGTTTATTTTGTTGTGCAAAAACATGCCAAGCTTTGACACCAATAAGGAAAATTCTGAACAGTGATTTTTGTAAACTATCCAGACCATACATTTTTACCAATACAACAGTAATCAGACAATAGTCTTAAGATTACCACAGTTTCTAAAGAAAATACCCCCTGAAAATAATAAGCTGCCATGACTCACTGCAAATGGCTATTTTGATGTATTGTGTATACAACAAAAAGTAGTCAATATATTGCCTTATGCTGCCTTTTATGCTCCAGAATAGAGATCAATAGCTTGTGTTTCTGTTTTTCTTCCATTCCTGCAGTGGCTGATAACCTTCTCCTGGTCCTGATTTCATAATGCAAACACATGACATCGGCTGCAGAGCATCTGCTGTAACACAATACAACAGAATGACAGAGCAGAGAGACCCCATTAATCTCACCTCATGGCCTGTATACAGCAGCTTAGAAAAAATCTCTGCATGCATGCCTTTGTCACTATTTTTGTGCATTACCTACTGAGGAGTGAATGTGTTGTTCAGTTGTTTCCTGCCTGCATTAGCTTTGCTGGAGATGGAAGTGTTGGCAATAATGCACAATAATGATAATGACCATCCTGTCTGATTTCATTAGGCAAACACATGACAGCAAGTGCTCTGAGCTGCTGCTGTAACATCCTGCAACATACTGACAAGCAAAAGAGGTGATTATCACCGTTTACTGCATCACACACAGCCTGATAAAAAAAGACATAAATTTGTAAGAGTCCCACTGAACACAGCTAATTCAAATTACAAATCCAATAAGGCCCAAGGGTATCAGCCCTCCTATGAGGAAAACTCATTAACCTTTGTTTTTAGGAGTCATTTCAACTGCTTTATTTTAAAACTTGTATGATGCTGGGTAATTCTTAATATGATTCCCTCAACTGGTAAAAAAAAACAACCAAAAAAAACAACCTTTACTTAAAACATTAACAATGAGAAAGATCCTTGAGATAACTGTCAGTCCTTTTTTCATACTATAAAAGCTTTATATGACAAATATAGCATGGTATTTTATTGCTCTTAGTCATCTGTCATATTGTGGAAAACTGCCAAGACCTTGTGACAACTGTCATGTTTCATTTTACTGTAAAGTTCAGCAAATAGCAATAAAGAGGTGGAGTACTATGCCATGCATGTATCACTTATGATAAAGAGGGTGTGTACAGTAGATGCTGCTGGTAGTGTTTTTTAGCAGCATTGCAGGCAGCAGTAACACTCACAGTCTACCCTGATGTAACCACACAGCTGGCCAATACCTACATCTTCCCCAAGGAGGTCTTGAAAGGTATTATGTGGATAAAGCAGAGTTAGATAAGAGATGTTTACTTGACTTTAGAGAAAGATATTGACATTTAACTCCACCTTAATGTTACAGATTTACAGTCTCTATACCTCCATGCAGGCATCCCCTGAACCTCACTTCTCCCTATGTGTTGGCTTCATCCTCTGAAGAGATCTTTCCAGAGATCAGACACTGACCTCAACAGCCCTGCATTCCAAAATCAGGATACCTAGTACTATACTACAAACTTGTCACAGATGCTAAGCTGAAAGAAGAAAAATCATAAGAGGGACTAAGAATTACAACTGCAAACATAGCCATCATCTGTCCCTCACAGTGAGATCTTTATTATACACAGTCAGTACTTCTGTTTTCATTTATCATCTCCAAGCTCTCTTAGCTGATTGTCCGAATGTGATTTACCTCCAACTCACATAGCCTATACAGTGCACATATAGAATGCTGGGGCCTATAACCAATCATCTGGATGTATGCTTTTGACTAGTTAACACTAACAAGTTTTCTTCATGGTGCAGAATCTGTGGTTCCAAAGTAAAAATTGTCCACTCTCCACGCAATTTGCCCTGATAGGAGGATTTGAGCAGCTGCAGCTAATTTATCAGAAGTCTTGGTCTCTGCGTCGTGCTGATGCAGACACGCCCGGGCCATTTCCACATACGCCTCTGTCTGTGGGAATTTAACTCATGTGTCACTGTTTAACCGTCTTCATTGCATAGTTGGGAGCCACAGCTCACAGTATGGCAAGGCTGTCAGGGCCCATGCTCAAACTGTTAAACAGCACTAATACTAAGAATAAGTGCTCCAACACGTGAGCACAGGAAACAAAGACAAAAAAAAAATTATTATCCAGACAGATCAATAAATAAAGATATTACAGACCTATTAGTTCTATCGTATTCTTGTTCATCCCTGAGCCCCTGATCAAGAAATGCATTTCACCCACGCGGAGCTGTCTAACTCCATTTCACATTTCTAACCAAGTAAAAGAGACTTACCAAAAGTGTAACTAATAGAGCAGAGGCCAAATGGTTGATCCCAGTGCACATGATTTAGCTGTTCACACACGTGTCCCACTTGATGTATTCGCCCCAAATTGCAGATGTTGAGAGTTTGTTTATTCCAAATTGACGCGTAAAAACCTTTTTAAGCAGCGTTGTGCAGCAAAATCCAGAGGACGCGATGAGCGGTAATCTGCCGCTGAAGTGTCATAAACAAGAGGCAGTGGGGTATCATCAGTTACCTGCGTCGGGATAAAAAACCCCACCTTAAATCCAGTGTGAGGCTTAAAGGCAGAAAATGTAAAGCTGAAATCCCCAAAATCCCCAAAGCTCGGGAGAGTCCGAGGGTTGAGTCCGAGTCGTCTTCAAATGGGTTTCAAGCGTGTGTACGTGGTCCTATCAAGTCTCTCGCTTACGGGTTTATAACGCATGAATACGGTGGGTTCAATTCCCCACAAATCTCACGCCTCTTGTGAATTGCAGTGATGTTGTCGGGATGGGGAGCTGCAGTCCGGGGCTCTTTCAATAAGCGGTAGTTTGCGCTCCTGAAAAAGGTTTTTAAAAAAATGCCTCTGGTGGTTGAAGCTTGGCATCAAATTCAGTCTTTAAAGAAAGTCTTCATCAATAGCGCTTTTCTTGTTCTAAATGCAGCTCCATAACGCAGTTATCACGCCTCTGCAACTAACGTTTGCTTGCCATCACTGTCTCTATTTGTTGATTTAACTTCAACTGACTGAGGCGCAATGAAGGAATCCCACCCATGCGATAACACACCGTGTTTTCCCCTTTTTATTCTAATACACTAATAACATACCTTATCCGAGCAATTAGTTTTTCCTACACGACTTGGATAGTCCGACCCTACAAAACAACAACGCGGTCGATTTCTCCGGGTGGGACTTGGCAGGCAGATCTTGCTGTATCCCAGAGAAAAGACAACCTATGAAAATGCACCTCTCCTCATGCAGGCGTCCACCTGCGTAAAACGAGTACGGTCATGAGAGCATATACGCCGTCACGCCATGATGTCTGGAACAGAGCAGAGCCAAGTGGCCAAATGGACTAATTTTTGGTTATCACGGGAAACGACTGACACCTTTCACGGACAGTGCAGCACTGCAGCAATGTGATGTCATTAAGGCTGCATTTACAGCAAATGCAAGGAAAGTGAAAGATTCTTTTTGTCCCCCCTTTTATTTATTTCTTGTTCCTTTGGGAGAGAGGATCAGAGTTTTACATGAAGGTGAAGTGATACAGAAAGAGGAGGTGCCATGAGGGTGTTTGTGATACTCCGAGATGGGCTGGTAGCTCATGGTCCAGCACAATATGATACTGCAACAGTGGACAGGAAGGGAGGGACTAAGGGAAGAGATGGAGGGGGTGCTGCACTTCAGAAATCACATTTATCACTTTACAGGCGGAGGATGTGTTCTCTGCTTTCTGTTCAGGCTCTAGTTATTCTTCTTCTCTGTATTGAATGGGCATAATAATGAGAACTACCTTGATCACCCACATGTCACCCACAAACAGCTCCTCACACTTCACTTTCCTTCAGACTAAACCCTCCTCTTCCTGAAAGACATAGGATATCCAGTTAATAATTAAATAAATAAATAAATAAATAAATAAATAAATAAATAAATAAATAAATAAATAAAAATAGAAAAAAATACCACCAGAGGAAACAGCAATGACTAATTCTCTCAAAGAAAACAGTGTCATACTTTATCATAATACCAACAACCACGTGTGAATGTGCTCTTTTCTGTCTATACCTCCCCAACAGTATTGTCAGCTTGCAAAGAGGCCCAGTGACATGTGACAAAAAAGGAATTCTGGTGGACTTGACAAATCGGATTGATTTGGCTGGAGAAGCATACAGTACTGCAAACTTGCAAAGCACTGTATATGAAATGGTGAGTTATAGAGATGGGAGGTATGAGGAGGAAGAAAGAAAAAAAAACTTAATTGTTGAAGAAAATTCAAAATGCAATAAAAAGAACTACACTTAACAGGTCCCAAATGTAAGTCTATAATAATAATGGTGAATGATAAGAAATGAAAGCTCCATAAATAAAACAGTTCAATCTAATACAAAGCCACAGGTGCACTTTATGGCCATAAAATGAACATTTTAAAAACAATATTTCTTTCTCCTCATCATTGTTTCGTGATGGATCTCTTATTGCAGTAAGAGCTGTAAGTTTCATACCATCTTTGTTTTATTATAACATGATGGGGTCAAAACTATCCGACACGCTGTTGTACGGAGGAGCAGCTTGTTGTAATTAAAAGGCACTTCAAAATAGGTGAGCATGTCCACCTTTCATTTTTGTGCACTTGCAAAATCAGTTCCTCCTTTTTAAGCTCAACCTACCAACTCAGCTGTTATACAACAAATATTCAGAGCATAGTTATTGAAATGGGTTAAAACCACATCAATTTAGAGTCAAATGCACCCTCAAACTAATTGTATGCCTTTTGAACAGATTTTTCAAGCTGAATGTGCTATAAAATGTTAGTTTCATTATGAGATTGCTCTGAACGAGCATGTGTGTTGAGGTGGGTGAGCGCAAAAGACACATGCAGTGAATACTGATGGAAATTGAAAAAGAGCCATGAAGAAGCCAATTTGCTATTTATATCAGGCTGCCTTCCACGGGGCTAAGCTCCCTCTCACAGTAATGCACTCTAAAAGTGATTGATTAGTCTGTTATTGAGATATTGTCCATCTTAACAGTCCTCACTCCCTGAAGTGATGAAATTACCACACAGTACTTTTTGAAAGCATAATAGCAGATTAGGTCAGTGTGATCCATCTGCTCTAATCAGGGAACTTGCAATCCCCTAAAATGCAAAACATAAACGGAGGGGGGATCTGCACTCAGATCCAGTGCACCATCCAACCACTAATATCTTCAGAGGTTGTGCTTAATGACCTAGAACCTATTACATGCTGACATTCAGCACAGATTCAGGTGAATGAAGTCTTTGTATTTATCTGTTCAGAAAATGTCCTCTTTTTTTAAACAGCATAAATTCCCATATTTTCGTTTGAACTAATTATTCCGATTAATTTTTATTAAAAGAAAAAAAATCAGATTTCTTTTCTTAGCCCAGAAGCCCCTTAATCTGTTCTGTCATCAGTTCAGCTTGTGAGTGAATGGTCACACATGTCTGCATAGCTTGAATTGTGATTAAATTAGTGCAGTGACAGGGACAATGAAACCCAGAGGAAGAACATCATCATTGGAATACATACAGAATTGTAAGGGTTTAGAATATTTACTCAGTGTAGGTCTGTATGATGGGGTCCCTGCTGCCACGGTGTTGCAACATGGACCAGTGTGGAGGCAAATGTGGACTGCATTGTCACTCTAATGCAGATGTGGCACCAATGACTTACAGTCTAGCTCTTTTTCAAACTCCTGTGCAAGTTTTTGAGTTTAAAGAAGTCTTAGATGGCATAATTGTATGGCCCTTATCTGTATAGCTTTTAGCTTTAGCTCACCATTCAGGATGAGTTTTTATAAGTACTTCAAACTACCCCACTTTCAAAAATCTGAAATATTACTTCAACCATAACCAAGTAGTTTGTTATGTGTAAACACTGAAGAAGTTGGAAAGCTTCTTTAAACATAAGTTATAGGGAACTTAAACTCAGTTGTTTGGTTCAACAATGAGAACATTTTTCAATATCAAGATGGATCTTGGTGCTGATATGAATGATTCCTTATTGATGCTGTGAGAAAACATAATCAAAAGTTTGCAGCCTACTTAAAATGACAGTTTATGACTATTCATTGGTGGTTTTCTGGCTACAAGGCGAGGCAAGTTTATTTGTATAGCACATTTCATGTACAGGATAATTCAAGGTGCAGAGGATCAGTAAATGTGTAGCTATTTTTGTGCTGTAAATAGCCTAAGAAGAAGACTTAGTTAGCGCTATGCTAGCAATACTGTGTTATTGTGAGGGTGATGCAGCAGAAACTGTTTTAAAAGCAAAAAACTGGGCAAATTTATATTTTGATAACTTACCAGAAAGAACAAACTAATTAGGGAATGAATGGTTTGTAAAGTCTGCCTTTCAAAAGATACTGTGCTTTGTGTTCAAACTAATATAAGGAACCATGTGAACAATTTTCACAGCAACCAAATGTCCATTAACAAGTCCAAAAATTTTGTCAAGAAATAACAAGGCGCTGTCAACTTTCCCCTCCAACTCTAGAGGGAAGAAAATCATTAAATCTATGGCAGCTTGCAGAGTAAAGGATCTATAGACTTCAGATGAAGAAAACCTTAGATTGAGCCAGCGGTTGAAGCCCCTTGGAGCTTCAGCATGAGCTCTAATCACAAACTTCACTTCACAAAACAGCCTGCAGTCAAACTAAAGTCCCAATAAAGGACTCAGTAAAAATATTTTGTCAGGTATCCATCAGAAATGATTTTTTAGGGGAATTCAAAAAAGGACAAACTTGTATTTTCATATAGGACGCACAGAAAAATCAGCATTTCATATCAAAGACAGTTATTTGATTTTTGAAAGCAATTGATAAAAAGGCTGATTAGAGTGACCCAGCCAAATCTATTAATGAAAGAGAAGCTGTGTGCGGTTATATGGTGATTCAAGGACATAAGATATTGAGATGCATTTTAGTGCAGTTAATCATCAACAGATTTATAAGGCCGGGAAACAATCAGAGCTCTACATGCCTCTACATCCACATGTTTTGTGACTATTTCATGTTTTGCTGTAAATCTAGGTTACATAAACAGTGCAAAAAAAAATTGCTGTTAACATGCCATGTAATTTCCGAGAGAAGTCTCTTTAATTGGCTCATCAGCAGTTCTTTTAAATCACAGTGGAAAACAGGCATCTGCAGGAGACAGACTGTTTCATCAGAGATCAGCCTGCATACGTATACATGTACTGTATGCAGATCTTGATTCTTTGATATATATTTTTTCCAGCAGGATTTTTTTTTTCAGATTTCTATAGTACAGTGAATCAAAAGAAAATGAGGCTGAACTAAAAACAATCTTCCTTTATGTAGAAATATAATGTTATTTCCAATGAGTACATGATGCATCAGAGATCTCCTGCAATTGCTGTAGACTGAGTCTACATAATCTGTAATCTATCTGATACATATTGTGAAGGCAATCATGCTTTCATGTTTCATATGTGCAGAATGTCTGTCTGTTCCACTCTAAATAAAACAAGAGCCACTTTGCAGCTTCAAGGACTTTTCAAATATGTCCTTGTATTGGACATCTTAAAGATAGACATGGGCCATCTGGGAAAGTGTGAGGTACAGCTCGCTCACAAGCATGTTGTTCTTGACTTCAGAAAATTTAAAAGAATATGACTCCTTTCTAGAAACACTGGACTCATTTTTAGAATAAAGATCAGTATGTTGTAACCCATAAGGGTCATTTTCAGTAAAACAGCTAGTAAGATGCCTGTATTTAGATACATTAGAAATTATATATAGATGTAATTGGGATCTGACATTGTCCCATATTAGAAGAGCTAGAGGATATGTTTAAAATAAGGTCCCCCATTTATTCATCTTGGGTTAAGACTTTTAATAAAGAAAGATTCAAAAGGTCATCATCCTTCTTTTCTAATGAAATTTAAATCACCTCCTTGTGGAACCAGAGACACCTTCTCAATGGCAGTAAAAGGAAAAAAGCAGACATGGGATGTCTGGCCTCTTTTAAGTGGCTTTTTACAGGATTTTTCAACACCCTCTTTCTTAATGGAGCTACCGCGTATAGTTATTCAGTATTTCAGAGCACTCTGTTTCATTTTCCACAAAGGCATGAAATCATCCATCACATCTGTTGTTCTATAGTTAATGAATCTATGCATGCCTGCAGTCTTACAAATGTTCCATGTATTTCTTGTATATGGTCAATTAAGGCTATAGGCATTTTGGATGTTGCTCAATACGCTTCTGGTTGACTGGAAATTAACATGTCCCCCTGACAAAGACCGACTGTGATACTTTCTGACAATAACGCTCCGTCTGTTGTTTTTTTACAGAGGCTAGAAGGCTTTATTTCTTTGCTTCTTTTGATCTTCGTTGTAAGAAGGGATGGAAGGCTGAGAGGGATGTTTTTTACACAGAACATAAAGATACACATCAGTTCTTACTGCCACACGTATATGGTGGCCCTGAGGTGCAAAGCTCTACAACATTGGCAGATACATAACAACAGAGGACATTCTCATCTAAAACACGTGTCACTAACACATCATTTATGTGAGCTGTCTAATTAGGTTGCAGGGAAGAAGGGGGATAGACATATGACTCTTGAGCTCGTTGTGAAAACGCTCTTTATTTTCCATTGCTTTTGAGTTAAGGTGAGAAAAACATAATGGGTAGGCAGTAGGTTTTGTAGGTTACATTTAATCATGGAAATCATCACAGATATTTTCAGTTCTCACTTAAAAAATATAGGAAAACATTACCTGTCCTAGTATGATGCTTTTGGGGTACCATGTGTGTTGTGGAATCTTGAACAGATACTGGTCTGAACAAAAATACATTATTTCAGAAACCTTAAGAAACAAAAGGACAATGCAACAGAAAAACAATACTAAAAATAGAAAGTACGATTTCAGGGGGGAAAAAGATCAAAAAGAGAAAATACTGTTGTGTGTTATGTGGTGATTTATAAAGAATGTTTAATGATTGGCTTGTACAAAAGCCATAACAGAAAGTGGCTCAGTAACAAATCCATTAAACCGGCAAAAAAAATAGATAGATGGGAACAAATATATAAAAGTAACTTTCTCCCTGAAGCATGGTCAAATTTAATAATTACAAGAAGAAAATTGACCATTTATTTTAAAACAATAACACCGTAATATGAGAACTTATAGATATATCAAAATATATGTATGTATGTGCATGTGTCGTAAAACATATGTTTATGTATGTACGTGTGTATCTGTGCAAACATGTAAAAGTCTGTATATGTGAGCATTAAGGCGCAGGTTGGATTTTGACATTGGGGCAATGAGGCCCTTAGAAGACAAGTATTATTTGCACTTAAGATTGATGTTTATTGCAATATCATGTTATGTACAGCACATAGGATGTCTGAACAAGCAGAAGTCTGTAATGCAAATATTCATCAAGTTTTTGGGGCTTTTTTATTTTGTCTATACTGAATACAGGATTATTTTACTTAATGATTTCAATAATATGAGTTGAAGACTTTAGTTGGCATATTTATTTCACGTGAATATTGTCCAGACAAGGATGCTGACATAGCCCGATATTTACTACAGAGCAGTCATCAATACCAACAGAAGTGTTCTTTCATCACACAGTACAAGAAATCCACTACTTAAATTCATCAACTTAATGAAACCTTGAAGGAAAGTGTCCCATTAAAAGCTATAATTGCAAACACAGCAATAAACCATAGTTACACAGAGTTTATTCATGCTTATAATTGTAATAACTTTAAAAAGAAAAAACATATGATCATTTTGACTCATTGCAACTGCACAGAATTTGTTTACATCATCATTATCATTTTGATTAAAAACATCCATTCATCCATTTTTTATACCCACTTATTCCACTAAGTGGATGTATTAACAGGTGGAACTTATCCTTGCAGCTACTATGCAAGGGGCAGGGTACACCCTGGACAGGTCGCCTGCCCATCACAGGGCCATCACAAAGAGACAAACAACCACACGCTCACACTCCTACGGGGAATTTAGAGTGACCAATGAACCAATCATGCATGTTTTTGGACTGCGAGGAGAAGCTGGAGTACCTGGAGAAAACCCATGTATACACAGGGAGAACAAGAAAACTCCATAAAGAAAGGCCTGGCAGAAGTTATTAGGGTCCATTTTTTACCAGGTTCTGAAGTAGGGATGACCTTTATAAGTGATTTTTGATGTTGACTTATCAAGTCAATTAAAATCTATTAGTCATGATGTCATCATTACTACGTGCTCTCCACCAACATGAGCATTGTTGTATTTTCATTTTGTTTTAGTTTTTTGTGGGCTCTAATTTTTGTTCAGGAGGTAGATAGAAAAGGGGGTCAGGGAGAAAGAGACAGGGTGACATGCAATAAAGGGCCCCAGGACAGAGTTTAAACCTGGGCCAGCTGTGGCCCCTGTCTATGGAGTGGCTACCCTACCAGGTGAGCTAAACATATGAGCATTTAGCAGTTGTTGTTTTTCCATCTGGTCTTTTTTATCCTGAAGCACAACATTTTTGCGATGGTGATGGTTTAGTAAACGAGTCCTCATCATACTGGTAGAATCGTTGTAAGCAAGCTTCATGTCACATAATGTGCACTTGACTTTGTTGTTCAGTTGAGTGAAATACTACCCTGCTGCTCCAGCCTATTCTATCCATTACAGATACAAATTCCGTTAGCATTCAGCTGTTAACCTTTTCCTGCTTCCGCCCCCAGATCATGGTTGCGAGACACAGGGGAGATAATTCCTCCTGGACTGAAGCTGCAGCTTACTTCAGAGTTAACCCCCTTCACTTTACACAGCACTGGGAAAGCATAGCCTACACGGACTCAGCTTGCAACCAGAGGAGCTGTGGCATTTATTGCTGATGCTTGTAGGGAAAACTGTGCATCCACCACAAACAGGCAGTTTCTTACAGTGAACTTTTCCTGCTCTGATTACATGCTCCACTGTCACTCAAACATGCATATACACTGCATCTCTCTCTCTCTCTTCTTTCTCTGTCGTTCTACCTTTTCTCACCATAAGCTCTCACTCTTAAAGGGGCCACACCATTCTTACAACAGCACTGTTAACATTTTTTCCACGTCTTTTGATTCACTCTAAAAATAACTCCTGGTCGCCACCTTTCTTTTTTTTTTTTTGCTCCTTAAGTTTCGATTGAAGATACAACCCCTGTTAGCATTGCGCTGTGGGACTAGCTAGCTTTAGCAAGAACCGTTAGCCCTTTCAACAGAGTGAGTGACATCAGGGACAGTCAGTCATATTAGTAAGAAACAAGAACTGTGCCAATCATATCAGTTAAAATGGGTTATAAGGTGGGGCTTACAGCAGTGATGTTGAAGATAGAGAGCACAGATCTCTCAGTTGAGGAAAAGTAGGGATAACTGTGGACTTGTTGGACATTGGTGGGGTGGTGTCTTTACTGAGGTCTACATCCATGGTGAGTATGACTTTTAATGTTTCTTTTGCACCTTGCTGTAACACTTTTAATGTTTTATGTAAAGCACTTTAAGTTGTCTTGTACATGAAATGTGCCATACTTGCCTTGTCTTGCCTATGCACACAATAGCAGTAGAAATCTAATTCCTACCTATGTTATGGAGCACAATACAGATTTTATACAACTGTTTTGGACTTTATTTTAATTTGGACTCACTGCGAGAACTCACAAGGGGAGCTTCAGTATATCTTACTGTATATGGACACAAACTAATCGAAACATGAAAGTGATTAAAACAAAGACACAGGAATGAGATAAAAGTGAACTCAGCTCCCTCTATTTAATTGTTTATTTAAGACTGTACACCACTTACTTACTACAGTAAGTTGATATTGTATTTATTCTGTATTTGATTGTCTGTAAATTCCCCCTTTCCTTTAAATTGCATATAGCTAGTAAAATAAATAAATAAATAAAATACATTTGAATTTGAATATTACTTAACTGGGTCTTATGGCAGCTTGGAGGTGAAAGTCCCACTGTTATTCATGGGAAACATGGGAAATAGTTTTTGAGGGTTTTTTGCTCAAAACATCTTTCGTCCAATTTATGTTAAGATTATAATACACTGAAAAATAAGACTGAAATCGTGATTTTTAGTAATGGGCAAACTCGAAGTTTCCAAACCTGACTCCATTTCAGGGTGTTACTGAAGTCAGGCAAACACAATGTTCCTGACTTAACTTATAAGCTAATGAATAGGAAGCATTGTCAAGGAAAGATTTTCAAATGAGAATGTGTCTTGTTACTGAGAATTTGTAGAAAAAAAACATATACTTCATCCTAAGATCTGTCTGCATCCAGTAGAAGTGAGCCTCTCTAGGTGTATCTACAGTCCTGCAGAGAGCAATTTCAAACTCCATATTTCTAAGAGTGTTTGTGCTCTTAGACAGAATTAATTTGACAAAAATGCCGCTGAAGTTACACAGCAGACAATTACTCCCATTATTTACTCAGTGTAGTTTTTTCCAAATAATCTATTTTCACGTTAAACACAAATTCGATCTTAAATTGATCCAAAGTGATTCTGTCGGTGTGGTAAGAATACAGAAAAATTAGAATTTCTATCTTAGGAAGAAAAAAAAATCTCAGCAGCAGATATTTCAAGGTACCATGGCAACAGGACTTTCTGAGAATTTTGATGAGAACAGCAGGCAAAGACAGGCTGATTACAAGGGAGACAATTTGTAACTCCAATGGCAAGAGCATAAGAGTCTGATTGCATACACAGGCATTGTGTTGTCCTCTTCATGTAGATCACACTGTAAAAACACTTTTTGTATTCCATCATGGCCCTTCAGTCAGAGGATGAGTGAGAACACCTTGGAATGGTGATGAAGGACTCAGTCCAGATCTTGGCTGACAGATACCTTTTTTTCCTTTTTTTTAACCTGAAAAAAAGAAAAAAAAACCTCCATTTCAAATCACACAAGAGGAAGTGGCAATCAACACGGCACTGCAGCTGTCTATCTTGGGTGGCCATTTTCACCTCCCAATCTCACTCTCCAGTGCTCAGCAAACAGAACACCATCCTGACAAACATAATCACTCACTGCAGAGATTTAGAGAGCATCTGTCAATGGGAAATAATCTGAAAGAAAAAGAAAAAAACCCTCTGCTGAACACCTGTTTTTGTGCTGAATAGACAACTCAAAGCTATACATTATTAGGTGATAACTGCTCTGTAAAATCCCCTGTGCTCAGAAGCACATCACTTCAATTTCAGTACAGAAAACTTAAAGCAAACCCTTGATGCCATGTGGGTTGAATAGACACTTTACTGGATGCTTTACGTGAAAAATATTAACCAAGATGTCTTGTAAGGGAGATTTTTTTCCCCCTTGAAATAGACCAATCAGTCTTAGCTTTATAACACACGATCACCAGTTCATTTAAGGTGCCTTTCATTTATTTTAACTTGAATACCAAGCTGACATTTATTATCACTTTAAAAATATTCATAAGAATTTTGATAATGTGCAACATCTTAATTTGGTTTTGTAAGATATTATCTCATACTCAACTGTGGCACTGTAATTGCTGCTAACAAGCTAGAGAGAACATCAGGGACTGTCATACATAATAGTTATTACTGTGCTGAACTACAGAAAGAACTTACAAAAGAAATTAGTCATGCAGCCAATTATTGTGCCATTGTTGATAAGAGTTATATCTGAGGTGAATATAAAGTCTAGCATATGTCTGCAGTATGGCATTTCCCAACTATATCAAGAAGTCGATGCGTCTGGAGGCTGCCATTGTGCAAGTTTATGTAGGTGACTTTCAAGACTTCTCACCATGTTTTTTGTACTTTACAATAGATGTGTGATAGGCATCAGTGGGTGTATGAAATAGAAGCTACTAGGGCTGAGATATAAGGAGGTTGCCAGCGAAAACACAGAAGATGGGTGGCAGTTACTAAAGGCCCTACCTGAGCACAGCAGCATCACAGAGTAGCCCTCATCTCCTCCTCTCAGGTTGACTCTGATGGAGTGTGTTATCAGCACAGACAGGCAAGCTAAATCACTGGTTGAGTAAAGGTTAGAGTTACTGGTCTGTTTCTCTGCCCAAGACGGCAGGAAGGTGAATGTCACAGCTGCCTGAATCACAGGGGAACACTCTGGGGCAGAGGGTGAATCAACCCCCAGGAAAAGCACAGATTTATGCATTACTAGTGTTCAATGGTGCAACACTATATTAAACTGAGCAGTTCATTGATGAGCAATATGTCATCCATAGATACCATCAGCATGCTTTTACATGGAGAAATGTGAATGCGCTCAAGTGGCCCAGTTTTTCAAGCCTGAAGTTTTAGTCAGCTATAAGTTTAGCTATATGTTAGATTGTGCCACATTGCATTGGATCAGATTTAATTCAAGCAAGGTGAAGGCTCAAACACTCAACTAAAATTGCATTTCTGAAAGAACATGCTGTCCAGCTAAATGGTGAGGAAGCACCAAAAGAGCAAGAGCAACTTTTTTTATGCTGTTTTTAAGTGATGAAAGGTGTTAGAGTAATGGTAAGAAAGAGGGCAATATACTGTTAGTAGTTGTCAAAATTAGATTTGTACATGTACAAAATGACAAAAGATTTACTTGATTTTCAGAAGTATGAAAGAGGATGAAGTACATCAAACACTGTTGTTACACAGAGAAGTTCATTTGACAAGAGCTTGTGTGTTTTATGAAATTGCAGAAAAGGGTGAATCTACAACTCTTTTCAAACAGCTGACTGATGGGTTTTTGATCAAGACAGAATACCTTATGGATATATCTACTCTACAATGAGATCAGCAAACAGAAGCAGGATTGCAAATCAATCATCATGCAGCGTATAGAAGCTCTCCATGCACAAACTGAAGTGCAGAGTTGAAAAATGTCAAACGGAAAGCTACAACAATTTCCACTGTAAAATAGTGCAGAAGCACTGTTCATGCACATTTACTCACAGATATACTTTACATATGGACACGCTTTAGAGTAAAATTAAGCCTTGTTTCAACAATGCTAAAATGTTGTTATCCCAGTAATCCTAAATATTGGATCTATCCTTTCACAGCCTTGAGGATGTGGAATACCTTGTCAGTAATGATGATCTCACTCACCAACAAGATTATTTGTGTAAAAAAAAAGTATTTCCAGGAGAATTTGTTGATTGCCAAAGAACATGATGCTGCACACAGACTGGTGAAATACACAGTTTCTTCTTACTATTCTGCACTAAGTATCTGTTGGGGCATGGCCTTCAGCACTGTTAAGAATGAAAACAAAAATATCTGTAACAGGCTGATACAACTTTTACTTCTCACCTGATATCTTGACTGATATCCTTGGCCAGATGGAACTAGTGCCAGGTGTCCATTAGATATTTTCAAGAAAGTGTGACTGATTTTTATTAAAAGGAGAAGCAAAAACTTTGAGATCATTCTTTTGGTGTGTGTGTGTGCATGCATATCTGCATGGGCTTGACTGCAAGGAGGGGGTTGAAATATTTTTTTGCTGATGTAAGTGGGGGAGGGCTTCTGGGGAAAAAGGTTGGAAAAAACTAAAACTGCTTCTTGAAGAAGACTATTAGGCTGCAGTTTCACTATATACTGAGAACCCACTGGTAGCAAATAACATCACATTAACCACTTACTTAGCTTCTCTCTGTGGGCTTGTCAACACTTGCAAGGCAGTGGGTAGCTTTTTTGTTAGCGAATATTTTCTAACCATGCGATCTACTCCTTGTAAGGCCTAAGCTTCCTGGCCCCACGTTCACATCACTTTTTCTTTGATGGTTTTACAGCCAATCGCTCCAAAGCCTCCATGCGATCAGTGTTTAAGTATTGGATTACCTGCAACTCTACACTGCATAAGAAGGATTCACCACTATAGAAGGAAAGTGGAAGCTTTTGTGGTTTGTCACATTTGGAAAATCCTCAAGGTATACTGACAACAATGAGTGCCAGCAGTTTTCTTTGTGTGTTATTGTTTAAGCCGATGCTGCAAAAAATGCCTGTTACAATGCAGATTTTGGATCTAGCTGCCAGCCCACAATTTGTTGTGCAAAATTATGGTGCTGCAATAATTTGATTTGACTTTGGCAGTCCACAAAACATGCCTTCAGGTTCTTCTTCTGTGTTTTATTGCTGGGCTCAGTAGAGAAATAAAACTGTAAATACACAATGTCTTGTTTTTCCACCTGGCACTAAAACTGTATCTGGGACTTGGCTATAATTGAGACAATGCAGGATTCCAATGTTACATCTGTCCAGTACGGAGGCAGCCTGTTCAGAGCTCCCCCATTATAACAATCTGCCAACACAAGAGACCTTGTTTCATATTATAGGCTTGAAGCTCACTGTCCTTCCTTCCATGGCATCCTTTTGTTTGGGAATTTGCAAGATGTGCTAAACGTAAGTTTCAGAGCAGCTGTTCAGTCTCTGTACTTTTATATTGGACTTGTGATTGCCGGGAGTGCAACGACTCGCTGTCTTTTCTACAATGACGGCCCTTTATCCATAAATCCCTCAGTTGGACAAAAGTGCTTCGGGTTAAACAGCTGTTGTTGCTCTTTTCTCAGAGGAGTCAAGTGTGTATGCAGGAAGAGGAAGAGGTGGAGTTGAACCTTGGGGACCAGCAGCTCTCAACTTCAATAGATAACACAAAGTGTTCTCAGCATTTCCACCCCCAAAGCCCCCCCCCCCCTTCTGTCCTGCCACTGTCATTTAAACTAGACTTGTGATACAGCCCGTTTGCTGTGATACCCCATTAATTTCCCCTGGGGCTGATCATTCAATATTCAATACCTTGTGCTATGCAGCACCAACTGTGGATCAAATCACTAAGACTGCTTTCCCTGACCAATACCATCTGAGCACAAAATAATTTCTGCAAGGGGATCACAAGATCAGCCCGGGATACAGAAATAACCTTGTTTTGGAAAAATTATTTGTCTACTGTTTGACAGTTTTGTTAAGGCTGATGCAAAATATGTGTGCTCTACCTTATATATGCTGAGAACAATGCAAAGACACTGCATTACTGGGTGAAATATAGACAGCGTGTGATCTATCTAGATGGGCATGTTTTTTGAAGCATATGCTTAGAAATGACAGATATTCATGATGCACAAACTACTCTTTCATATTCTCCTTCTGCTGGAGAAAAGACAAGTAAACACTAATGTATACATCATTTCACAAGCACATCCCAGAATTATAAATGCAGCAGATGTTACAACACTCAAAGGAAGACTATGCACAGACGTCAGGATTTTAAACCAAAGATGCTGAGTTTCCATTACTTCTGCCTGATTAAAGTCTTATTGAGCTCTGTAAAACAGTGAGTGTGATTAGCAGGGAGGACTAATGCTTGTTAGTGCCTTTCCAGAATACATTCATTGGTAAACGGTGTCAATCTAAAGCATGAGGGGGAAGATCAATTGCTGTTTAATCCTGTTTGGGTTTAACTGCACAGGGACTCTTTTGAGCAATTAACTCCAGCAATGATGGTTGAGACACTGTGAAATCTCTTTACACACCATGACAGTGATGTAACTGTTTAGAAATGCATCAATATGAAGCAAATGGAGGCTATGTTTTATTTGACAGACTTTCAGAACAGTGTGTCAAGTGTCCTGTAGAAGTCACATCAGTACAGTCTTGTGAAAACACTTTTTTTTTTAAACTTATATTCTAATATGTAAAAATTCATATTTGAAAGCTGGTGTAGATTTATTTTCATGACTATATGTGACTACGTTTTTGCTGTAAATGTGATTTGTATGCGAGTTATGTCATTTTTTCCACTAATGAATTATTGTGTCCTTGGTGTCCATGAGCAGATATTGGTGTAACTGGACAGCTGCTTACATATGACCATCTCATTAAAGTGTTTGTCGGTCAAACAAATTTGCCCAGCTCCTAAGATATGGCAGCGTCAGCTGTTTCTGCAAAGGCCACAAAGCAACATTTACTTATGTTTGCAGGACAAAGTCCTCTAGGAAGTATGGGACATTCCCCTCTGCAGAGAGGAAATACTGCAGGTTGTTGTCACAGAGATATATGAGAGGAACACATCTTCACACCACATTATATGACAGAGCAACTCATTTGTTAAAACTGCAAATTGAATGCCAATACCACATAAAGCAACATATGTCTCCTCAATTGACTCTTCTGTATGAAGAAGTTGTTCCAGTTTTTAATATTTTTAAGAGAACAGCCTGCTTGGTTACCAAGGTGACAACACAACTGTTTCTGTGTAAAAGGTCTGGTATTAATTCATTTGAAAGAGAGCAAAAAATAAGTTCTAATGTTGATTGCTAGATAACTGCCTGCTTCAAACTACACAATATTTTTTGTCGTTCACAACGGTCGCTATGTCAGATTAACAGACATGGTGTCATAGATTCGTTCAGTGGCTTGTGCCGACAAGTGGCCACACTACAAGAATGAGCCCCCCCCCCGATCATCACGTGCTGTCGAGCGCCTTCCAAGCGCCCAATATGAGAGGCGGGACAAGCAGCTGTCAATCATGGCAACATACGCACTTTATTGGTAGTGACTGTCCTCTGCTCTGCGAGAGTAAAGGAAAAGAAAAAAAAAGGTCTCTTTGTTAATAGTCTCATAATTCTGCCTCTCCATCCCCTCTTTCAATTCATGCATCTACCATTACAATTAATCTTGATTTTATTGTGTTTCCATGAGGCAATCTTCTCTAAGGTAGGGTTGAACAGTACTAATAAGAACGTAAACGTAAATATATGTTTCTGTCAGGCGCATTGTCCACATAATAAATTATACAAATTTTATTCCGGTGTGACCAAACAACAATCAGAATCTTTATGTGTTCGGTAGCCATAAGCCACTTCTTTCTGGTGATTTCTATTTCTGAAACAATTATTTCGACAATTTAGAAGGCTTTTGATAAATAATGTAATCCAGCCTAAAGGGAAGTTGGTCTGTAAAATAATTCTGTTTCCCTGGATGGTCATCTTTGAACTGAACTTTAAAAATTCAAGCTGCTGGTTAAAGTTAAACTCTTCATTTTATTTACTTCAGAGTTTAAAATAGATTTATCCAGTCAGAAATTCAGCAGAAGCCAGTTAGGTTTAAATCATATTAAATAATGTCCCACTCTAGGTCTGGCTCCTGCTGCACCATTATCAAGCCCACATTTTATTGAAATAAGGAATTTCTCTGAACTAACTTATCTGTGGATTGATACTGGTACAAAATACATTTGCTTCATGTGGAGAAAAAAAGGAACCCAAAGTTTAGATAGGAAATCACGAGGGGCATGCAGAATATACTGAATGTTAATAATTATTCAAGACGATGTGCAGTAGTGTAAGAAAAGCTAGCACTAGTGATAATGAATTAATTTCACTTCAATTAAATCCATGCCAGCTCTGACACTATCTAAAGAGGATGCTGGGATACTCCAACTCCAATATACTACAATATGTTTTATGTTTATTTAAAGATGTACGGGTATACTTCTGACTTCTGTGGGAACCATTGAACTTATAATGTTGCTCTTCTCCCTCCTTGTCCATCTCCCTTTTTTAGAGTTATGCTGTTGAGGTGCTGAGGTGGAAGGTGTGTTGAGCCATGTTAAAGTTATATTTGACACTTAACTCACACTTACTTTGCACTTCTCTTCCAAGTGTACTTGTACTCTATACTTAATGCATATTAAAGTGTACTGTACTAAAGCTTGAATGTTCTTGAATAGCAAATCTTACTGGGTGAATTGTACATTGTGGTGTAAGTTTGTCTTCTTGTTGACCCTGTGAAGGATCCAGGGTGTACCCGGCCTCATGTCTGAGTAAGCAGGTATAGAAAATGAATGATTTATGGTGAGTTTTTGCCAATTATGTGACTTTCACCAATGTGTTTTAATTTAGATCTGTTCTTTAAATAAGACATGAATCTACACACACTGAAAACATGTCAGTCTACAAGCTGTTATACCCACTACTGCTTCAACACTGCTCCACCAGCAGTGCAATAGTTTGAAGGAACATCCGTATTTAAGTACCCTATAGGTTAGTTATATCTCTCACGTCTCAGCAGGTGTGCTCAGTGCCAGCTTTTTATAAAGCATTTTGGCGAGAATGGCCTTGAACAATAAGCTGCTGGAGTTACATGATTCATTGCTCTGCATCTTTGAGTAATTATAAAATCCAGATACAATAGGCTGCTATTCCCATTGCTTGCTTTATAAAGACTTCAAACATATACTCTTCCAAAAAGAGAGCTTTTAGACCACTTCAGTCAGATTATATCATCATAGTATATAACCATGGGGCATTTTTCACAGTTCTAGGTTAATTAAGTCCTGACTTGTATTGCCATGTAACATGGTTGAACCACAACATGCGCCTTTTAACCTTCGCTTGAAAGTTGGAAAATTACTTTCACAGCAATTTGTTCCTTATTTGTTAATAGATTGTTTCAAATTTAATTTACGTTTTATTAACTTAATCAAAAATAAACTTAAAAACAGCACTTACGAAATCAAACAAGTTTCAGTGCATTTCTTTAAGAATTTGAATTTCTATTTATTTCTCTCAGAGATGGAAGTCAGTATGGATGGTATCTGCACAAATTTCTAAAGATTTTGTTTTATTAGTAACACTCTCCTTTTTTTTCTTTCAAGTACTGTGAATGATTGTGTGCACAGTTCCGAGTCTCATGTCCTTGTATGGTGACTGGTGCAGCATTTGCATATGCTAATTGGAAACAACTGGCCATGTTCAAGGACATGACATTCGTCATTCAATGAATCCAGGTTTTACTGGAGAAAAGGAACCAGTGATTAATCTAACAGACTTATCAGAAATTGTTTCAATTCCCTAATTTAAGGAAAAGGGGGGGGGGGGGGATGTTTTTGAGTTGTGAAATAGCCAGGGAACCTTTTGTCAAAATACATAGTTCATCATATTAATTATACCATGGTCATTGAGAATTCTAATGCCAATTGGCGTGCATTATTTTCATATAGTCGCACACGTAGTTCGGCAAGTTAAATCACAGTTATATAACTCCGCTAAGGCCGTCACCATAGCAACGCCTTAATCAACTGGTTCAGATCAGCTGGCTTTTGACAGGTGAATGAGAGAATCGCGTTGCAGCATGGAACGTTTGTTTAGCATGAAAAGTATATCGAGGTCAACATAAAAGACTCCACGTCGTGCATTAAAACCGTATAATGCACGGGTCCTCGTTGTTTAATCCTGACATAACTGTCATGTGACAGTTTGTGATATTTGTAGAGAGACCCCTACAGACTGTGTGGTGCTGCTGCAAGATAAGTTTAACTCTCTATTATCTGATCATTTCTGCTTTTTATTGTGTGGCAACTTAAGTTACAACTCCATTTGCACTTTAATAGAACACACGAAAAAGAAACAAACAAAAAAATACTTGTATGGCTTTTTTTTTTTGTTGCTGTTTTTTTCTTTAATTTTGTTTGCTTTTCTAAAATAAATAGACAGCGCTGTAATGTTATGTACTTCATAATAATCATCATTCAACCTCATGGTTTGGCATGGCTATCTCGTTCATAGACTCACATGTTGAAGTATGTTGCATCATTCAATGCAATGTTTTTGTCATTCAGTGCAATGCTGCTTCTCTGTTACACCACAATGGCTTGTAATACACTGAATGACAGCATCGCTGTTTTGATATGTAACTTCCAGAGTTAAAATCCATGCTGACCAGCAACGACAACAATATGCCAAATAAAAACACAGTGAAAGAGTCAACTACTAAAAGGTTGTTTAAAAGCCATTGCAATGTAACTTTTCTTTCAGTTACAAGTGTTAATGACAATACTCTATAGAGGTGGCTAAACGCTTATTATCATAATTATGCAGTGTCGTTTTCCTATAACCTATAACCTGCAGGAAAATTGCACTACATAATAAGACTTATGCTCAGCCTCCCCTTGATTGTCTCAATGACATCAGGGAATGAATGGCACTGAATTTCCTCCATTTTAATGAAAAAGAGGAGGTCATGCTTTTTAAATCCAGTGGCTCCAGCTGTACCCTTTCTTTTAAATTTTCCTCTCTTGTTCCACATGAAAAATCCAGCAGTACAAACTTAGGTGTGAAAATGGACTCCAGCATAAAACTCGACTCACAAATTAATGCTGTGGTGAAGTCCTGCTTCTTTCTGTTAAGGTGACTATCAAAATTCAAGCCCCTCCTGTCTAGATGCCACTGAGAGACGGTGATCCATGCATTTAATACCTCACACCATTACTGTAACTGTTTTGATTGGAATTGGCCAGACTTCCGTCTCGAGGCTACAGCAAAAATGATGCTGGACGATTTTGAAATGGTACAAGTAAACGAGAGCACATAACTTTTAGCATCCCTTCATTGGCTTCTCATTTATTTTATAATCCATTTTAAGATTCTTTTATTTGTTTTTAAGTCTCTCAATGGTCTCACCCCTTTTTATTTGTCTGAGCTGCTTCATTCTTACATGCCATGAAGTTCCCTCAGATCAGCTGACCAGATGCTTTTAACTGTCCAAAAGAGATTTCATAAATCCAGAGGAGACGGAAGATTTTCAGTCTTAGTTCCTCAAATATGGAATGAGCTCCCAGTGTGGGTTAGACAGGCTCTTTCTCTTGCTGTTTTAAAACTCGTTTAAAAACAAAATCTTTAGTGTTACATGGTTTGTAAACTGTGAGAAATTAATTGGTGTGTAATTTTGGGATACTTGCAAAGGTATGTTGAAATGCACACACAAATATCTAGAAATTATGCACAAAAAATAAATGTACACATGAACAAATTACAAAAGTACACAAACATTAAAATTTTACACACATATTTCTTACCTTCAACGGCACAAATTGAATACTTTCATATTCAAAAAGGCTCTTGAAAAGGCTCTTAATCGCCTGGTACGCACAGACAAAACTTTATTTACGTACAGATCAGTTTACAATTGCTTTAGAGGTTTCGAGACTCTTAATGTTTACGGGAGCCGTGCGCACCAGGCAATTCATAAACATATATCAACAATTTGTCTGCGTAGGAGCCTTTTTGAACATGAAAGTGTAGATTTGTGAGTTGAAGGTTAGAAATTTGTGTATAGAATTTTAATCTTTGTGCATTTTTGTAATTTGTGCATGTGTAAATTTGCATGTACATAATTTTTCTAGATATTTGTGTGTGCATTTGAATACAAACAATGTATTACACACACACACACAAAATAATATTGAGTCAATTTTCTCTCCATACACCAAACTCTTATTTTGCTGGAAATGCGTAGCAAATGCACAAAATGTTATGCATAACTTTTTGTACAATATTCTACAAACAGGTAATGAGAATACGTTGGTACGTGTGTGTGTGTGTGCGCGCGTGTGTGTGTGTGTATGCATAGCTGGTTTCCATTGCGGTTTATAATTTGCATTTAAAAGACGTAAATAAGTAAAGGTGAATTGAAAAGGACCTCTCTCCATTTTCCCTTTGAATATGTCAACTGCAGCCATTTCTTTCTTTCTTTATATAAATCTTTAGATTGAATATTATCTACTGTTGTTCTTCAAATTTGTTTTAAGTCGGGACAACTACTTGGGTCATCCAGATTTTCATCAGATTTTCTTGTCCAGTTTTTTCTAAGTGGGAAAGATGCTTTCAATGACATAATAGTTCACCCTTCTAGATAGATAGATAGATAGATAGATAGATAGATAGATAGATAGATAGATAGATAGATAGATAGATAGATAGATAG
>JBBBVU010000009.1:13354742-13368086 GCA_037177055.1 Atherinosoma microstoma | reverse complement strand
CTTTTTGGGATATTAGTATAGATATTAATATCTCGCATATTGATATTCATATTAATATTCCCACATTCAGAAGCTCTAGACGCTACACAAGCTTACTGAGATTTATATTGCTTGCAGATGATACAAACATCTTTTGCTCTTGAGAGTTTATAGCAGCTTTTAGAAGCAATCACAACAGAAATAAACTAAATGAAACAGTGGTTTGATTTGAATAAAATGCCATTAAATCTGATTAAAACAAAATGATGTGGTTTGGAAAAGGAAAAGGAATTAATCAAATACAAGTAATGGTGGATAGTCAGTGTATAGAAAATGTGTATAAATACACAATGTTGATGTGAGCTGGCTTTTTTTTTATATCAATTATTGTTTGTTGTTTCTTTTTGTTTCTTTTGTTTTGTTTGAATGTATGAAATAAAGAATTCTGACTTACTAAGAAAGAATGGGGACACAACATTCACAGCACAACAATTAAATAATTAGCTAGAATGTCCATTTCAGAAAAAGAATATTTCAAAGTGGTCCTTTTATGTTGAGTTTGACAAAATTGATTATCTTTTTCTGTTCTGTGATGCCCCAGGAAATACACTGATCAGTCATAATGTTTAAGTGGGTGTTGTGCATTGAAAAAACACCCAGATGAATGCCAAAACCCTCAGTCATACAGCAAAAAGGTGCATTGTAACAAGATGATAACTGTTATTCACTTTATTTTGATGTTGTGCTTGACTGGTTGCAAGACCTATTCCTTTTAGATTGGCCCATTATTTTTTTCATAGATAGACTTTTTTTTCCCAGTAGAGGGATAATCGTAAAGCAGATGTGAGTTCACACTTTTATTTTTGCAGAGGCAATCCTTCTGCACACATTACAAAACTCTGCAAATCATCGCCATACCCCTTCTCTTCTCATTTTTTCTTTACTTAAAACAAATTTTATACCCTGCTGTTAGCCTTGAAAATGTTTTCACCTTACCAAAGGCAACATCAAACTGTCAGACCACATAGGTGATAACTGTGAAACTGTTCTCCCTAACACAATTCACAAACACAATTCTCCCTAACAACCTTTTACTTAAAGCCGAAGGACTACCCCCCCCCCCCCCCTTGATAATAATATTGCATTTCATTTCAAGCTACTCAAGGACACCTTGAAAACACAAAATAAAATTCAGTGCATTAAGTTGCTGACAAGTTCAACAAATAAACATTGCATTTTAGCTGGGTTATGCCATGTACTGCATCATAACAGTGCAAAATCTAATTTGAAAGTAGCAATTAGAGGATCTAAAAGAATAAACTAGTTGGAGAAGGTATTGAGACAGGATTTGAAGATGTGCAGAGAGTCTACATTACGGACGTCTTGCAGAGAAGCTTTGAGTGACGGGGTGCCGCACAGTCGAAGGCTCTAATCCCTGTGGTAGGTGGAGCAGCAGGGGATGCAGTGCGGAGGATGGCAGGTGGATCTGAGAGAATGGTAAGGCGTAAAGATAGGAATTGATTCAGAGACATATGGAGGTGGAAGGTTATGAACAGCCTTAGAGATGAGAAGCAAAATCTTAAAATCAATATAGTTTTTAACAGGGAGCCAGTCAAGATGCTGGAGAACAGGGGTAATATGCAAGCAATTCTATTAATGTCTATCGGGACTTAAATTCTGGACCAGCTGGACATTTATGAAAGAAATTGAGAGGAAGATCAAAGAAGATACAGGTAAAATAAGCAATACTGTAAGTTTCAGGGCATGTGTTAAATTAAATTAAAAAAGCAGCGTTAGTTGTAAGACACAGGTGAACAGGTGAAAACAATTCATGTTGTGTTTGTGAAACAAAAAAACTGAAGGAAATTGCTGACATGTGCTCTAAAAAAATTATGACACCCTGACTTTTAACCCTAGATGATGAAAAAACTATGAAATAATCAATACACTAAAAGAAATGAAAGCACCAAGGAGAATCCTTGATATATCAAATAAGGTTTGAAAAAGACCTATGAAGAGCAGTACTATTTAATTCCCAGGAGGCATTCTAATGGGGAAGAGGTCAGAATGATAAGTGGATAGGTATACTGGCAGAGCTGGGCATCATCAGAAAGGCAGTGAAATCGAAATATTGAATTTCCTGAAAATGAGATATACAAAGAGATCAAACATATTGATAATAAATAAATGTGGGGTGAAAACAGAGCCCTGGGGTACACCACTAGAAAATGGGAAAGATTTTCAGTTCCAACCAGTTAAAATGCCTGCTGAAAAATTTAGATACTGGGATAACATAATCTCTAGAATCTGGAATGGAAAACAACCTAGAAAACATAAGTACGCTGTCTCAAGAGTAGGGTGGAATGGGTCTTCCTTATATCTAAAAGATTACTACTGTAGGACACAACTCAGACATGTGGAAAAATGGAAAAATAGACAGATATTGAAATGAAAGTAGAAGGTTTCCCAATCCAGACATTTCAAATGAAATGATCAATTAAAGAAAAATTTCACAGCACTCCCTTAATCACATAGTATGTTAACCCTGGTTTTAGGGTTTGATCACATTTGGTTAAGATGTTGAGTTGGATTGCTTATGAAGCTAGATGTATACCAAGCAAGCACAATTGAGATTTCAGGAATTGGGAACAAAAAGTAATGATGGCAATGTTAACTATAATCAAAGATGACATTTTGAAGAGTTTCCAGCAAGATTATTTTCTGAAGGAAATGCACAGTTTCCTTGTGTATTTAAAACATTTTAGAAGGTTAAATCTCAGGGAAATATAGGCTCCAGCCCACCCGTGACCCTGAATTGGATTAAGCGGTAGGCTACAGAAAATGGATGGATGAATGGAAATCTCAGGGAATTTTCAATATTATAGATAACTTCAAGAGAAAATCCATAAAAGTCAACCAAATGTATAAAAGATAAATGGGAGACAGAAATGAAAACTGAAGAATGGGCCATGATGTGTGAAATTCAGATTACAAACTCCTGAATGTGGAGAGAGTTTGAGTGCAAAAATCTTACCAGATTCTTCATTACACCAAGAATCAAGAGTAAGCAAGCCCAAGCTATTCTCTAGTGCTGGGGGGTATGTGGGAATAGGGAAGCACATAATGTGTCTGGAGATTGTTTGAAACAGCAGGATTTCTGGAAGAATTTGAATTCCTATACATGTAATAATTTGGGCTGTCAAATACAAAATACCTTTAAAACCATATACCTTGGGAATATAAAAAATGTGTCACGATTAATGAATAATGTACTTGTCTAAAATTTTATTGATTGCTATCATGAAGGCTATCATGAAAAAACTGGCTCAGGCTGGATCCACCATCTATAAAAAGAATGGTTGAACATTCTGATGAATTATGCATAAATGAATGGATGACTCAAATTCTCAGATTTAACGAAGATATTCTTGTGCCAAGTGGAAAAAGTGGACATTGTATGCTGCGAAAGAGGTTTGAATAGATGCTTATTCTGGACGGTCACACCCAGCAACGCCCGCTCTTTTTTTATTTTGTTCTGTGTTTTTGATGGATTTTGTTTGTTTGATTTTCTTGTTTGTTTCCTTGAGTTCATATTCTTGTGAAGGTATAGTTAAAAAAGGTGAATGGTGTTTGTGAATGAAAATTCCACAAAAAATTATACTGTCATAAAAAGGACTAATGCTGTCTCCATACTCGACCGTTTCGAATAATCTGAGTGCAGCTTGTTTATTTGTCAAGTTTGTATTATTGGAATTATTGTAGCTGTCTGGAAAAATGAAAAAACATGACCAGACCCAAAAGAAAGGTCTGATGTCAGCTACTAGAGATGATGGGAAAGGTAGAAAAGATTTTCATTTGGCAAGCAGGATGGGACTCCAACTGGCAGGTAGAAAATTTGGATTTTCAAAAGAGGCCAGAAATTTCAAATGACCATTGCTTCTCTGGCATTAAAATAGGTCATGAACGTAATACTGTGAACACTGGCGCACAGGGGAGGAACAAGAGAATCAGGTATTAGAATGCAGGATGTCATTAACAGTGGAAAACAGGTCTCTTGCATTTCCTTTGCCTGTCCTAATTAAATCTGCATAATAAGTAAGCTGTGAAAAGAGCAACTTTACAATGATGTATGTGTTCATCACACATATTTTTTTAAAAGACCAATGTCTGTTTTTGCAGAGGTGTTCCAGAAGATGGCCTTTACCTTCATGCTGCTGTATATTCAGAGGAAAAACCCAAAAGACCAAGTGGGTAAAAGACACAGTTGGGATATGCAAATGAGAAAGAACATCCAAAAGATAATGAAGTCCATGACAACAACCGTAAAATGATTAATTTGCCCTTTGTCCTTTATTTGGAATTTATTAGTTTAGTTGGAATCAGCAGATGAATTAAATTTCTTGATGAGCATGAACAGTTTTGTTTCTGATCATTTTAATTTGACCACAAGAGACACCAAATTGTTGTTACATCTTGACAAACTAGATGTGATACAGTTGTTCCACCATACAAAAAGCAGATGGGATAAAAAATGTGGCCAATGGAGGAAAATTTGTTAATGAGTGCAAACCAATGTTGTCAAGGGATGATTTAAAGGGATTAATTTGGAAGATTTTTTTCCTTTTTTGCTCTTTTTTTTCTTTTTTAACCCTGTCCTGTCCAGCACCATGACATGCAGAACGGTGATCTGTGTGAGTTTTGCTGTACCAAGGGAGACATCTTATATTTGGTTACCCTTGATACTTAGATACTTTTTATTATTATTTTATTGTATACTTATGCCATACAATGCCAAGGCCCAGCCTTCACCCAGACCCAAACTTTGAGTTGTGTGTGTGTGCGTGAAGGCTATTTGTGATGTAATTAAAATTGGAGGGCTCTGTGAGGTGATGGATCCCACTGCTGCCAGGTAGCAGGACCCCCTCAGGGCCCCCTCTGAGTGTGTTTTGTGTGTGCTGCTATGGTGTTATTTGTGGTTGTGTCTAAAGGTGTGAGTAAATTTGGTGGGAGAGAAGTCAGGGACGGGTAGCGGGAAGAGCTAGAACCATGGCTCTCGCCCAGCAACCTCTAGTTTGCGTGTCCCTTCCCGTTCTGGCTGCACTGCGGTTTTGTTCCAACCTACGCGTGTCAGACGCAGAGCTCCTGCGAGCGTATCTAGCCCGGTGAAATTAATGTCATCTCCCATGCTGCTGATATAGTTAAACGTGTAGCACAGACATATACAAACAATATAAAAAGAACATTTAAGATTGTTCAGATATTGTCAGCCTAGCTTCTCCACAAGTCTTTATTAAAATGCAGAGATATAAAAGTCACCATGTAATGAACTATGGTTTGATTATTGATTCTATAAAAAATTACAAAAGAAAATGGACCTTTATTAACTTGGTCTTACGGTCTCATGATTGCCAAAGACGGTTTTTATGACTGAGTGAAAGAAATGTATGTATCAGTATGACTACTTGTGGATATTATGCTAAGTCGAAGTAAGCCTGCAGATACCTCTAAGTGAATATCACCTGTTTATAAACACGTATCACAGCTCTATATGACAAAAGTTTTATTTTGGTAAAGAGAGAAAAACATTTTTTATTGAGACTCAAAGCTGAAGTGAAAATACATCATTATTCAGGCTGCAGGGTCAAATTATCATTTTTTTTGGCAAGGCAGATCCTCATTGTAGTACACCGCTGTCCTCAAGTAACATGTGTCACACACCAGTCACACTGAATTAGAATCACTGTACATGCACGTGATTTCAGTGCATGCTTTCATGAATTCTCAATGAGCTGTCAAGACCAATTGCCATTGTGCCATGTATCAACCAAAGTTGGATGCCTACTCTTCACAGTCTTAATGTCATTTTGTTTTCAAAAAAGTGGGAAAAAAAACTCCCTAACTTCTATTCTGGGGTCCAGAGGGAGGGAGAGCTAAGATGAGGGTCGGGGAGGGGACATATTGAATGGCTGCTCGAGTGGACAGTGTAAAGTCACCAAAACTGTTAACAGTCCAGGCACTTCCTCCACTGCAGTATGCCAGATCTATGCACCAACTACTGCAATTTTATTTCCCAGTGGCCTCAATTTGTCAAAAGGAATTCTGTGCATGTCAGGACTTTTTCCTCATAACTCTGGACAGTCCACTTGTGGGAGATAGATGCCTAAACAGCTGCAGTGAAACGGTTCTAATGCTACCACCCCTCAACTTAAGAGAGAATAATCAGTGTCAAACAACTTGGTTTCCTCTCCTCCCTCCATCTCCCTCTCCCTCTTTATGAGTTGCCTAAAGTGTTGGTGTGTCATGCCCTGCACAAATAGAAAGCAGCAGTTCCATCTGTCTGGTAAACAAGCTGGCTAAGCTGTCACCTCAGTTCACCCATTTTGGATATTTCCCATGGATGAGAAGATTCAGATGCTTCATGCCGCTCAAAAGCATTTATCTGAGCAAGCTGCTATGTTAATTTCCTCAAAAAGCAACTGCTATTTTTATTTTTCCTCTGTAATGGTACTCAGCAAGTGGTGTTGCAGGATTGTAAAAAAAAATTAAATGAAATGAATAATTTCACTGGAAATGAATCCTTAATGGAAATCAATTTTCAAACACAATCCTTTAGAACCTTTTTACCCTTCATCTTGAAAAGCTTTGAATGACTAACTTGATGCACGAGGACACACATTTCTGAACGAAGAAGTAAAGTTCTCTTTCTTTTTTTGTGCAAATTCATAATAAGTTTGAGAATGGCTGATATAAATTCAGTCAAGTCTCCTTTTAAAACACCTTAAAGGACTCGGCAAAGCATAATGAGCTATGTGTCCAAAATGAAACAAATATGCATTCCAAATATGCAAATATATCTACCAATGTAAAAAAACACCACATTAAATATTCTCCCAAAAGGAACACTTTCACTAATAATACACTCCCTTAATCTGTTATTGCATGTAATGGTGATGTTGAGAGGATTTGTTTAACAAATTGTCTAGATAAACTAAGGAGTAACACTTCATTGCTATTCACAATGCAACACAACAAGAAAACATATTTAAAATGCTGTAGAGCAGGCTTGGTGGTATCACTGTATCACAGTATAATGGGGTATTTAGAGATCCTGAGGGTATTATCCCCAATACCATCAAAAATACAGCAGCTTCGCTCACTATTAAACCGATACAGAGATGCTGCATTGAGATGATGTATTGTGGTGCACTGCACAGCATGCCAAACCAGAGTCTGTCAATACTGGTGGAATATGCAGATGAGATCTGAGCGATGAAAAGGGCCCATAAAGAGACAGACAGTTAACCAGCCTATTGATATGGCAGTAAGCCCATGACCACTACTGCCCCCAAGTGTGGTTTTTGATGGGGTGCCAATGCATCCTGGCATCCTATTGTTACTGCTATGACTTATTTAGAAAGAGAGAGCATGTAGACTAGATTAAATGTTGATATATTTGTTTCTACTGTAAATTTATAGCATAGAAACGTTTTATGAATACATTAAAGAAATCTAAAACTTTTGTATGCCTCAAATGTTCTGTTATTGAAAATAGCCAAGACCGGATTTCCAAAAGGCTGATGATGAGACATTTTTTAATATTACAAAAACAATTGTCTTTCTTATTTCAATCTTTTAGCCTCAGCATTACTAAAACTGAAAAGGGGCTGAAGCAAATTAGTTAATCAGTACAAAGTAACTTTCCCTTATCACAGCCTAGACATTTTATGGAGCATGATATGGGTATTGCTGCTGTTGTTTGTGAGATTTCTATCTATTATTCTTGGAAAAGGCTGCTATAGGTCTGTTAGATTATTGGGCTATGGATGCACATTCATTTTTATGTTCAATCAATAGATTTTCGATAATCTTGTAATCTGGGGACTGTACATGCCTTTTGCATATCTTGAAGTTGTCTACTGTGTAGTTCAAGGATGTGAAGCAAATCTATTTTTTTCTATTGTTGTATCAGGCAGTGTGATATTTCCTTTCAAAATTGCTGTGTTTACCTGAATCTATTATTTTCTCTATGCCTAAATGTTTTCTGCCGAAAGGTACTCTTTTTATTAAATCCTGCCACCTTTCTTCTCTCAGACCATACCGAAAATAGAAAAATAAAGAACAAAACAAAAGTTTAATGAAAAAAGCTTCACTTTAGTTTTACTAGGCCACAAGACTTGTTTTCAAAATACATTGGCCTCATTCATGTGTTAATTTGCAGGCTTCTTATCCTGAATGAGGATGTAAGTAAGGTTTTCTTTGGAGTATTCTCATATGAAGGTAATATTTGTCCAGGTACAACTGCATATAGAAGAGTAACCACCACTCCAGAGTGTACTAAGTCTCATCTTCTTGTGTCAAACAGGGATTTTAATCTGTTTTAGCAATTGTACAATTAGTTCTTTCAGAAAGTTTTCTTGGTCTTCATGCATAAACTATAACTCAGAGGTTCCTCTTCACTGCCATTTCTTAATTACTTCATGAAATGAGAAAATGGCTACCTGAAAACACTTTGCTATCTCTTTATAACATTTCACTGCTTCATGTGAATCAATTATTTTAATTTCCAGCATACTTGACTGCTGATTGGGCTACTGGGACAACATTTGCGAAGTCACAGTACATATAAAGAAGAAAATCTTTCTTAGTAGTGTGGCTGAAAGAAAAATCATATCCCAAATGGGCTAATACACATCTGAATGATGATCATTTACTTTCTTTTCTCTTTGAAATTAGACACAAACAAAATAATACACTAATATTGTTTACATTTTTAAAAGAACATTTCACATCAATGTTATGTTTTTTTGTGGATTAGTCAATCTTCTAGTCATCAGCTAGCTTGCTGGGCTAGCAGTTGGGAGTCTCTCTTATGTTATGCATATCCTACAACAGTTAGCTTGATTAAATCAAAGATGACCGATTTCCATAGAAGCCGAAGTCTGTCAACATGCTGAAAATAATGCGACAGCACTTTCTGTGCAGTAAATATACATATGATTTATGTAATAATATGAAAATATAACAATAACAATATGGTTTTCTAAAATAATTTTGATTAGCTTTTCTAGCAAGACTACTTGAAAACAAATTGATGACTAAGAAAGCTTTCTTGGTCATCAGTTGAAATAATGAGAGCCTGAAAAACCCCTTTCCTATTTTCTTTTAGCCTTCATTCATTGTCCTTTTGATGAAAAATTGCTTCTATTTTAGAATGAGAGGCTGCTGCTGGAGGAGTTCATGTTGCTCATTGTTAGAATAAAGTTTGAACTTTCACAGTTAATCAAGATTGAAATTTTATTGTGCATCATGACAGTATAATTTACCCTGGTAAAATGTGAGATTGGAAAGAAAAGATAAAATACTACCTTTATGCAAAGAAAGGAAAAACTGAAAATAGTTAGAAGACCAGAAAATGAGTAGCAATTACCAAAGTTTTATTACAAATACATTCAGCCTAAAATATGTAGCCCTTTTTTATTTTAGAAATTCCTTTTGTTCTTTAAATAAACGGGTACAGTCTTTAGAGTCATTCAGCCAGTTTCTACCTAAGAAGTGAGTCAGCTCTGATTACATCATTTATGCATCTACAACCTCCAATTTGTTTCAATAGCAGTGTTAATCATTTTTCACAAGAAAAAACCCTGTGAATTTTAATTCTTGGTTGCAATTGCTTACTAAAGCAACCTTTTTAATCATTTATAGTTGGTTAAATATGCATACAGAACAACTATAAATTCCTAACACCCTACCAAACAGTGAATATTTTCTTCATTTGCCCACACAATCACATTGATGCACCATGCTTTGGTGAAAATACTTCTCCTGATGCCGAAGGTTCAAACACTGAACACATAATTTGACAAAAACTCTCTTTTAGATCCATTATCAACAATTAGTATCTAATTTTTAGCCTGTCAAAATACAGAAAGACTCATAAATAATTCTGCCCAAACACACACAGTCAATAACAGACAGATATACATCTCTATCCTCCTGTCAAAACAGTTTACAGCTTCACAAACAAGGTGCAAATAAGCTCTGAAACCAGCTACATGAGCTGTAAAAACCAGCAGCTGTGTTGATCTCTCCATCAGGAGGGATAGTGATGACTCCACAGCAGATATCACACTCCTCTCTTTACACAACTGATTAACCAAAGCAATCTCTTACTGTTGCTGCAGGTAATCAGTGCAGACAGGATCATATGGTCACCCGTTTCAGGCTCTGTCTGCAGGGATATTAAATGAATTTTTAAAGCATTTCCATCCATTTGAAAAGAAAAAACAAAGCACAGCAGCAACAACTCTTTGCTTTCAGGATACCAATCATATAATGCAAAGAAGGGCTGATTTAATTTGGTTTGTTGGGGAATAACAGCATGTTGTACATTTGTCTCCAGACACAAGAGTGATTTTTTGGGTGTAAAATCAAATCTATTTCTCATTATAGAGCAGGGCGTTAGAAAGATGCAATGTTGCATATCTATGGGACAATGTTAGACTGTTTAGAATAAAAAGCCATTGTTATTTGCTTTCTGTGAGAGGAAAGGAGGGGAAAAAACACTTCACTAAGAAATCTCTCTTGGATGCAGTTGTGCAGTTTGAGTGTATAGAAGGCATTTTATTGGGTTAAATTGTATGAGCAAACAAATATGGGGTAGAAAGTAGCCTTGTATTGTTCTCTTTCAGAGGGAGCAAGAGAGAGAGAAAAAACATCGCTTCACTTTGATGACTGTTATCAGATATTTCACCCAATGTTTTTCAATTGAGATGAGATACAGCTACAGCAAAGGGTAGGAGGAATGATGGCATCTTGTTTTCTTTGATTGAAGATGTTATATCCACTCTGGACAGGAAAGACTTAAAATTGTGGCAAATGCAGATAAAGCTTCACTGAAAACAGTGCACACAATGTTGTTTCCATAGTGGCTGCAAATCTTCTGATATGCTTTAGCGCCACTTATGGTTACATGAAAGAATGATCAGTTGACCTTTCTTCAGGCAAGGGTGATATCTAGACAGCAACCTTGTTGTTCCTGCATCTAAATACTTCCAGATGCTGCAGTGTATTACCCTTTAACTTTGTGTAGCCTACAATTAAATTAATGTATCCATCCCATCAGCCAAAACCTAAAATAAAACCTGCAACCTTTTCAATGTCAGACACACATTCAAGTATCAAACTGAAGATGCAAACACATCTGTATTTGTTCTTTTTTTCTAAACGCCAAATAACTTTTGGGTCATTTTACCTTGAATGCACAATGAGATGACTGAATTTATGAAGCAATTCGCTTTGATCTTGGTGTGTTGTCCCCATTTTACAGGAAGCACCTGCCTCAAACACATTTAGAGAGATTAGGAGAGAGCTTGTTATCTTTCCACTCCACGTTTGTGTCTTTTACAGGACTGGAATTTTAATGTAGGACCAGACACTGTGAAACTGTTTTCACAACCGGCAGAACACAGACGTCGTTCATTTGTTGCCGAAATGTTGTTCAACTGCATCAAAGGTCTGCACGCACTGATGAATTCAAGTGATGCAGTAAAGTGTTGCAGGATGTTAAAAGACCTAGAGGTCCTCAGTAGTTAAGTGCAATCAAAAAACTTTGTGACGTTATGTTTAGCCAGACAGGAATGAAATGATTTAAGTCTGGAAATTAACTCTTGTGAATTTTCGAAACTTGGCTTCCCTTTTGGGATTCTAACATTAATTCCACAAATGCAAGAACAAATCAGTATCATGCCTTTCATCTTTAGATTCCATCAATGCTCAGAATATCTGCTGAAGTATTTTAAGGGGAGACAAACAATACTCCCTCACAGCCATAAAGTTTGTACTGTATAATTACTTGGAGCCTCCAGCATGTCTTATTGATGTGCAGAACATATAAATCCCAAACCAAATTTCAGCAAGACAGATAGTGCTCTCATGACCAGGGAGCAACGATGGCTAAGATTGATAGTGTTGTGTCTTTACTACAACAACAAAATAAAAAAGTTCTCTCGACAGTTTAAACTGTGGGTTTCCCCTAGGAGATTCATTGTTTGCTTTGTAAATAACACATCTGTCTGTGGTTGTATACATTTCATCCACGGCGGTGTGTATCAGGAATAGAACACTCTAGTGTATGGTAATATTTAAACGTGATCATTTCACAGCGTTAAGGTAAACATGTTACTTGCTGCCTCTTTCTTAATATTATTTTTCATTTGCCATTCAAGATTTTGTTGCATATTCATCTATCCCATGGGATTAGGATTATTATTGTATGCATGAAGGCTCACTCATGGAAGAGACACATAACACCAGCCTGTCACTGGTGGTGTGGCATTTACAGAATGTGATGGCTTTCATTTTGGCTCCCATGATAACAGATTAGAGAACCCACACCTGATGTGTGAGATGCCTGTCTCAGCTGCAGCTCAAGTTATGCGGCAGCCATGAAAAATATGGGGTTTAGGCACTGTGCCTACTTTAAACCTTATTAGAGAAGCATGCATTGGGAAAGCCATTCTCAGCAAATTACACAGTAAACAACACTTTTTAGTAAATCAAACAATCAACTTTTCATTTTAATTTTAGTGTCTTGGCAATATGTCACAGACTATAAAAATACACCCTACCTGTTATGATTGCTGTTGACAATGAATAATTTTTAGTTAATTTCAGCGACTGAATGTAACTGAAGTTCCTGCTGGGCAACTTTGATGTCTTCACTTTTTTTGTAGTATCAATCAAGCATAACACAAAGCTCTGTATTTATAGTTACCATCAGAAGCACTCTGATACAAAACGGCTCTGCTGGAAGGTACTGTGCTACATAAAGCACAGCAACAGAAAGGATGTTAGTGTGAATGCAAACATGCAGCTGCAACGCAGTAGCTGAGCAAAGTGCATGCAATGTACAAGCCCTTTTCTCATTGTGAATACAGCCTTAGATGTCACAAAGTGCTTAAAATCTGTCAATACAAATCTTTGTCAGATATTTAAGATTACATATGGGAAATGTTGACTGCAGGGACTTAAACAACATTGTTTTTCAATTCAATTTTCAATTCATCTTTATTTGTATAGCGCCAATTCACAACAATCTCATCTCAGGGCGCTTCACAGACAATCAGTTTGAGCCAATCTGATTGTCATTCACTGATTCATACAAGCCAATTAATAACAAATAGCCAAGCTAAGGAAACCAACAGACTGCATCGAATCTAGTCTTCGATCCAATCCCCATCCTGAGCATGCCAGAGGCGACGGTGGAAAGGAAAACCTCCCTTTTAAACAAGTAGGAACCTCCAGCAGAACCCAGCTCAGGGAGGGCGGCCATCTGCCTCGACCGGTTGGGTTGGAGAGGACAGAAAG
>JBBBVU010000009.1:13282838-13313698 GCA_037177055.1 Atherinosoma microstoma | reverse complement strand
AGACATCTCAAGGAGAAAACAGCATCCTTGTGGGTTAGAGGGTGAGTGGGGGCCCATGTTTTATGTTTTTTCCGTAAAAGGGGGAGTGTTTTCTTTTTTTTTTTTTTTTTTTTTTTTTTTTAAGAGCAGGCAACAATTTGCCATTGTGTTTTTGTCAACAAAGAAAATGTTTTCCAACAGCAAGACATGACCGCACTGCTAAGTTAACAAATTTAGCAACAAATTGTTGAATTCATCATACATGACAACGGTAAATTAGAGGCTGCCCGGCATGAAATGCTTCAATATTTGTGTTATGGGGAATTTGAGCTGTGTAAGCAGCCGACTGCTTGTACAACACGCAGACCAGTCATGATATGCTAACAGAGTTACAGAAGTTGAGTATTTACCTTACTGTTCATTTTAAGGTTGAATTATTAAAAGATATATATATTTTGTAACCAGTCCGGAGTAAATCCTGCCTTTCACCTGATAACAGCTGGGATAGGCTTCTAGACCACCCATTAACATCCAAAGACATGCAACAGGTCTCTCTTGTAAATAACTGTCTCAATGGGACTGCCTGTATAAATAAAGGTTAATAAATTTAGCTTTTGTGTATAAAAAAAAATCCCTTTTTGTATCCATCTGTAACCATAGTACATTTTCTTTATATTTCTGCAAACCTACTCTGCAAATAACATAATTCTTCGCATTTTTGATCATCCTAGGTTCATTTGATAAATTACCATATTTTGTATATAATAAAACAGCCTCTACTTCCTAATATTACCCCCTAAACTCATACTGTATTCTGAGCTTTGCCTCTCAGTGCCTTTAGCTTTTTATACCAGGACTGAAGATTTAGAGCTTTTCAAAGCTTAGAGTTTTGTCTCCATGACTACTTAAATGCCAATCCACAGAAAAATTCATTCATTTTCTCTTAATTTATCTTCTTATTTGAAGATTCACCGGAACTGCTTAATTATGGTAATTTGGTCATTAGACTGGAATTGATGATTAATGCAAAGAAACCCATGAAGCAGCAAGAACTATGGGGAAGATCGCTTAGTTCTTTAAGGATCTGGATCTTTGTGGTATACTTGAATGAAAAGCGAGAGAGATAAAAAAAAAAAGGCAACCCCTGGACAAATGGAACTGGACAGACCAACACTCACACTGTGTGTTCTGAGAATACAGCTGCATGATGGCAAGTTCATAAAGGCCACATTTGATCCCCTACTTTAAATTAATAAAGACAACTGGCACAGACTGCATGCAATTACACCTCAGAGGAACCTGCAGACGGTTATGTGACGTTGGTTGGAAGCAAAGCAGGTGAAAGTAGAATCTGAGCCGTTTGCAATGACTTGTGGAACAACACCCTTTTAAAAATAGCCTCAGTTTAAGATTAAAAAGGAGGGCGTCCATATCTGGTGTCAACATTAATTGTGACTGGCTGTGGTCAGAGCTGTACTTTGCAGCACCAGTAACTACACTAATATCGACATCATGAGGGAATAAGGTAAACTTATACATCACTGCAGCAAAGCTATGAATTAAACTGGATGTCAGTTAAAACAATGATTTCTGTATGTTAATCTTTCATTTTTTATCTTTTCCTGCAACTGAGCCTCAGCCCTAATAACTAATGAGAGAATACAATAGTAGCTTCTCACTTTTTAATAAGACCAGGCAGCATATGGGCCCAACTCTCAAACCTCATAATCAGCCCTGGGCTCTAAGTGGCATACAATGAATAATACTGTAAACTTGCACCTTCACTTCAGCACCTCAGTGACAAGAAGGATACCTTGTCGGAATGTGTTTCACCTTCTCAGTGTGTGACTGATTAAAAACTCTGTTCTAATCATACCCCCAATCATAAGATAATTAAACTGATTGAGTCATACTTGAAAACACAGATGAAATGTAGTCCTCTGAACACCAAAGATCTTAAAACTGTTTAATTTGAGAATAAGAGAGTGTGCAAGTGAGATTACATATTGCCTCATCAGTGTGGTTTAGTACAAACGTTAAGACAAACAGCAGGATTAAAATAAATAAGGACAGTGTTGTGTACGTTGATACAGCTTAATAGAGTGAAGAACATTATCCAATCCATTTGATGGGAGATTTAAAAGTGTATTTGGTTGTCTTTTATTCTGTCTGTTCTTCATTCCCACCATGTATCCATCCGCCGTACACGCACTCTCTGCTTATAGTGGTATTCCTTCAAGTGTTTTTTCAAAGTATTTGGAATGGGAAGCATGTTTATGCCATCGTAGGTGGTGTAGCTGCTTACGACCGCTCTGCAGATTCGCTGCAAGCTAAAAGGCTGTGTGCGGTGTAGGGGATTGGACAGGAGGGGCTCAAAGAACATGCAAGAGTTGGGGTCCTTGTAGTGCTCTAACAATCCTGTAACTGTGGGAGCGTGGAAGACACTGGGGTCATGAACGTCAAAGCTAAAATTATGGTTCCACTGTTCGATGCGAGCGTGTAACGAGCGCCCGTAGCGGCGAAAGCTAACAGAGAAGAGGTAGTCTTCCTGGGCAGAGTCGCGGAGGAGGAAGGTGCCCTCAGGTTTGCCCTCCAGCAACGTTTCTGCCTCGTAGCGGTCCATGACTCCCCAATAACATGGGAGGTTAGTGATCTGCAGCAGGTCTGGAACCAAACAGTGAATGTAATCAATCTGAGTGTGAATACGATAGCCATCATGAAATTTCTGTTGCTCGGCCTGAGGAATTATGGCTCTGGAGGTCGGATTGGCCGCCGTTACCTCTGGGTCAACCAGAGGGTCAGAGGCAGTGTCGGAGGTTTGGTTAGGGGCCGACGCTGAGGCCACAACCTCATCAAGAGTGTCCAAACAGCTTTGTAGTAGGAGCTGGTGCTGCTGTTGTCTTTGGAGAAGAAGCTGCTGTTGTTGATGAGCAAGGGCTCTGTCTGCCCCAGTTAACTCATTCATACCATGAGCCAGCTTAGGGCCGTGCTTATAGAGAAGGTTAATTTGGGCTGTCACCTCAAATGTGTGGATCTCTGCATTGGGTGGTGGTTCGACACCTTGTTCGATGCTGATGCGCCTGCGCTCTCGTAACCTGTCATCCACGTCCTCCACCACCGCAGCCATGGTTGAAGTTGGGGCACTGCACACTACAGGAGAATCTAGCAAGGGAGGCTGGGTAATGGGGGCTGTGTGTTGCTTAATGAGATACCATTTCTGAGCCAGCTCTGATCCTACAGGGAAAGGACAGTCATCCAACATCAGCTCACTGAGATGGATCTTCCGCCTGGAAGAGGCGCTGGCAGCTGACGACGTAAAAGCCTGCGGGGGTGGAGCTGGTGCTGCTGCACTGTGCGTCTTTATTGGAAAACACTGCCCCATTGCATCTTGGATTTTTTGCCTGAGAGTGCGACTGCTGGTTGATCCTCTGCCCTCTTCTTCACTCAGAGCAGGTAACTCTGTGACAGAGCTAGCTGTTGCTAGACCTGGTCTGGCCGTAACCCCTTCTTGTCCTGGTAAAGACACTGCAGCATCCAAGCTTTGCCATCTCCAGCCCTCCTTTTGAGGGGAGGAGGAGGACGAAGCTTGGTTTCTGGCCTCCAGTTCATTTAACAGTTCACCATATTCAAACCCATCACTGACAGGCCGTTCAGCTACCATTTCATGGGATGAAAGGCCTTTTTTCTTCCCTTTTCCACCTTTCCGACCACCAACTGTATCCCGTCTCTCCTCTGACCGGCTTTGTCTCACCTTGGGACGGGCGCCTCTCTCTCGATCCTTCCCTCTGTTTCCAGACTCCTTTGGTAATGACATAATGTGGAGAAACAGCTGCAGCTGTACCACTTCAGGAACTTGGCAAGAGATGACGAGTAATTGCAGCTCTCTTTCAGCAAGTTATCCATCCACATTCCTTGTTTGGAATATCATCATTATTGTCCAAGCATCACGGCCAATAAATAAACAACCTGCAAAAAAAAAAAGAGAGTCTGCTTACAGGCTGATTTAGTTCTCTGAAATAATTATAGAAGACATATTTTTGTACTTTTCTATGATGCATTATGGTAATATCATTGCATTCACTCATCAAAAACAGATGTAATTGAACAGCTCAGCTCATAACTTCACCTTCATGAAGTGCTTAATTTAGTGCTCAAGTTATTCTAGATACGTTCACTCTCGAGTTGCAACTGAAATGTTCACAACTGAGTAATATGCTGATTGTTTTCTCAATGAACACATATAGTTTGTTAAGATCAGAAAAAAATTCCCAAAAACACCCAAAATAAGTACATTTTTGCCTTGTTTACAAAAAAATACACATTCAGGCGCTTACTAGGAAGCAAATAAGCAGGGGAGAAACAACAGCTGTTATACTTTGCAATGAAGTTCGCCATGCCATCTCATCGTTTAACAGATTTGTCACTGCAGTTTATTCTTACCTCTTATGGTGCCAATGTATGACTGAGATTGACAAAAACCACAATAAACATATGAAAAGCAACAAATTACATTCAATCATTTTTAGAATATAATTAAACTACTATAATCAGATCTGATTTTTTTTTTTTTTTTTTTTGGGGGGGGGGCATAACATGACTCCAATTACTTTTTGAAGAATTGATTCAAACAAACAATGTAGTAGCGATGTAGAAGTTTATGGAGTAAATTTTCGACAAAGTAATTTAATCGGATTAGAAATGTACATGTTCTACCATATCTTATTTACACTTGTTTAAACTTGAGTATTTTAATGACTGATTGATCATAATAATTCACAGTAAAAATAAGATTAAGTGCTCCTTTTTAGTGGCACTGACTAAAAGCGGCAGAAACAAAAACCTTCATAAAACGAAAATTAGCCCACATGTAAAATACACATATTACACCTGTAAATTGTGCTAGGAGTGTTACTGTAAAAGGTAAATGTCATAAGGTTATTAACCAAAAGCAAGTGAATATCCAAAATATAACAGTAAAATGAATACATTTACTTTCTTCAGTAGATATGTAAATTAAGATCATAAAAACTTTAATTTATGAAACTTGTGAATATCTTGACATGTAACACTAAAAGGTTCGTGCAGTTTGGTAAGAATTTAAATCAAATAAAAGTAAAATAAAGCTCTTTTTATCATGTACAGCTCGAGTTTTCAAGTTCGGACCTCCCAAATCACATCAACTGACTGCTGTCGAGAGATGGTTGGATAAAAGTTTTCCTTTACAAACAAAACTCGTGCCAGCTAGCGTTAAATAAGTGAAAGATATACAAATTTTCTGGGTAATCGTTGGCTGAACTGAGGCATTACTCTTCAACATAAACGATCATCAACATGATATCACCAAGCTAGCATGCGTATTAGCATGCTAACTGTTAATGGGTTGGCAAAGGCTGAGTTAGCACAGCGGCTAGCTCTCTGCTAACTTGGATGCTCACTCTACTCTAAGAAGAAAGGTTTAGATATGGGTTTATATACTTGTATTTTACCTTTAAGAGTCACAAAACACACAGACCATACCTTAAGCGGGTGTAATAAAGATTCCCTTCAAAACGTCTTTAGTTTCTTTTTAGATAAACTAATGACGTTAAAAAACAAGGCAGCTAGCTTCCATTAGCTTGATGAACCGCAGGGGGAGAAAAAAAGAAATCGCTTGCACCGGAAGTAAACTACACTGGTTGTAGACGTCTGAAATAAAAGACGGCAATGAAAACGACCACTGCCTGTTTTCTACAAGGCACGACAAATGTTACAGAAAATGGACACAAGCACAGACCACAAGTGAAGTTGCAAAAGAACTGAACCTCTTTATTTGGACTGTCAATGATCCGACAGATGTTGCACTTCAGACCATTCACACATATGAGTGACAGTAAAAAAGAGTGTAAGCATGTGATGCAAAAAGTTCATAAAATATTAGAAAATGTCTGGGGAAGTTATTAGAATTAAATATAAATTGTACAAGTCAAATATGTGCAGTGTAACCTACAGCTGGCTGCATTAATTCAACCAGTAGAAGCCTGGCAGGGACATAACATGACCACTTGGTTGACATCTCCATATGCCACAGGCTCTGTACCTCCAACTGGATGGCTGGTATGTAAAAAATACACCAGGCTGAACTTGTGACGTACATTTCCCAACTCATTTCATGCATCACTGGAATGTAAACATGGAGTAAACATATTCCTTGGCCTGTTATTAGTGTTCAGTTTACTCATTATCACATCATTTGAGGCTCAGATAAGCATTGTCATCCCCTGCTGCATCATTATTACGAACACTTGCAAAAATCTATATTGTACCTCTGTGTCTATCTTAAGTAATAGGTAGGCTGTTCAACGCAACAGAGGCTATGAAAAGGATAATCTGAGCCATTTGTAACAACACAGTTGATACACAGTATAGTGAATAGTTAAAAATAAGACAGCAAGTCTTAAAGCCAGCATTGTTAACTCACTGGAGTCCTTTGCAGACATGAGCGTGATGCTTTTACTAAGTCAGATCTATCCAAGAGCCTGCTCTGAAGAAATCCATGACTAGAATACAACCACTTTTAAAATAAACATTGAGGATGCTGGAGCTGAGCATTTCAGGCACCACATGAACAGTTTATCAGGACATGACAGCTAACAGTTTAATCACAAGGTCGGAGAAGCCTTTCATTCTCATCACCACATGACCAAAATGCAGATGTTACATGCCTCATACAGGTACAACTTGAAAAATCTACTGAGACTCATATGGAGTCCACAGATTAGGGGGTAGAGGACTTTTGTTTTCAGGCTCTACCCAGCCGCCTCATGTGAGAAGGCTTCAGTTCTTTAATGTGTTACATAGTGAGACAATGGATTACTCATGACATCACATAAAATGAATTGAGCATTATCCCAGAGAGATGTAAACAGTGACATTTAGGCGATATAAACATACAACATTAGTTGCAAGATTTCTGCTCTCTAGCTGTTGGTGATACCGGGCACCATCAACCATCATGTCCTCTATCTACAACAGTGCTGTATTAGTGTGGCAAAACATGCAATTATAGAAAATAAGCATAAGTTATCAATATCAAGGGAGAGTAAAAAATACAATTGGAAAAGATATCTGTAAATAACCATCTTTACTAGACAGACCTCCTATGGCTCTGCTGAAATAATATGTGGATGGTTTTCCCTGCCTTTTGAAGCAACCAAAAGTGATCCAAAGTTAAGACCATATAACACATACATGCACCTCCGGCTCTGCCACATTCAAACACAGAGGCTGTATAAGACAGTTTTTGATTCAACACTGATACCACATGATAATGTTAGGGCTCTGAGACTGAAACACGCTGAGACACAAACAGAAAAATATGGACATCGTCAAGCATCTTGAAAAGTATGATTCATCAAATCATCACATTGGCCATTTGAGGAAGAGGGCACTGCGAGGGTGAGACGCTGTGCTCAGAGCGTTTATTACAGGATCAAGCTTCATTTTCAAAAGCCAATCATAAGGGAGCCCAAGGGTTGAGACAGGTTTCATTTAGCATTCTCACATGGTATTAGATTGTAAATTGAAAACACTCTGGCTTCTTTGCTTTTATCAATTCTTTATCAAATCAGCTCTCACATTGTACAAACCTCACCAGCCCTTACTAATCCCCCTGGGGATTCCCCCGGCACAAAATGAGATTCATCATCATTTATAAAGGAGGACATCAAAATAAAAAGAGACAAATTGCAGCTGGCATAAATTCTTCAAACTGCTGTTCTTCTTTTAAAAGAAATTACACCATTCTGCTGCATTTCCCTACAAATATCTTTCTCAAATTAACAACCGCACAACCCTTCTCTTTGGCTTTGTAGAAGTTTAGAGGACAGTCACTTCTACTTTGACTATGTGTTCAGGGTAAACAACCAAGACAAAAGGTATGCCTACAGTTGAATTACAAACTTTTTCTCAGTTCTTTTAGTCCTCCCTTTCTTTGACATTGCCACAAAAATCATGTTCTCCAGAAAGGAAAAAAAGAACCAAGGAAAGCCATGCAAGTTTCAGCCAACACAAGTCCTGACTAGCACTGCTTATACAATAAGCATGGCCAAAGAAGTCAACACCTGTCTACAAGTGGAACTTCAGAGTGTGTACCATGAGGCCAATTACAGCTTAGTGCCTAATATCAATGTTAATTTAATAAAAGTGCCTTACTTCTGGCTGGAGATCACCTAAATCTACTAATTATGCGGTGCAGGGGCTGTGGCCATCAGTGTGTTGTGGATAGAAAACCTTGTTCCAAGGCAGCGGGAAAAGAAGAGCAATTCAGGGCAGAACCCCTTAAAGACAGCACCAATCCACTGTTTCTCTCATCGTGGTAAACTGAGCCTCTGCACATCATGTCACAGTCCTGCAGGTGACATGGCACAGTGGGTACAGTTAACCTTTTTTTCTGTTCTACAATATAATAATCATCTGTATTCCATTTTTAATAAACTTAGTTGTATATAATAAAGTACAAAAATATTAGAGAACATATACACAGTTTTTCTGTCATATTGTAGTGACTGCTTTGCCTGGTTTTCTGAAGCATAGGTATATCTTTGTGCTGAACTGAACGGGCCTCAACAGAAGTGTATTTTTTTTCCTCTCCTCTTTTTTATATTGTTGATGTCCGGTCTGTTCCATCTGAAAAAGAGACAACACGAAATCAAACATTTTATTGGTACGTGTTTTGTTGGAGTTATATCACTTTCTGTTGATCTATTCAGATTCTTGACACTTCATGGCATTTGGTCCACTTGTGGATAAGTAATGGCACTTTACAGAAGATGAGGAAAGTTTTTTTTTCTTGAAACTTTATTTTTCATGTTTGTTCAATTTGAAATAAAATATATAAGCTACACCAGAGTGCACAGTGTCAGCTTTCATTTAAGTTTATGCAAATGAAAGTTTCCATCACTGGAGGGAAAATATGTGCCATGGATGTATCATTCCATTTGCAAGGTAGACACATCCACAAAAAATGTGAGAAGAGGGCAAACATGGTGTTGCAAACACATTAATAGCTTAACCTTTCTTTGGGAAAGAATAAAATAAATAAAAATTTAGCAGCCCAATTTTATCTGTCTCACAAAATTAATTGGAAACAATATACTATGAACTTACTACACAGAACACTGTTAGAGAGCAACTTAGTTCAAATTTGTGGAGTATGTGACTAGATTAATTATTTTCTATAAATTAGAAAATTGTTAGCATCCACTACATTAAGGTCCAACATTGGTGTATCAAACATATTAGTACATTTCATATAGGTTTTCTATTTTTTTTTTTTTTAAAAAGGATAAAAATGTAGAACAAGATACTTGAGAAAATGCACTCATCACTGTCAGGAGCACATAAAGCCAAAGATGTATCAGAGTTTAACATCATACTAACATTATAACATCATACTAACATTACGTAGCTAAATATTTTGTAATAAATACATCGTGAGAAGTTAATGAACACTGACATCATATTGCTTTCTTAAATCAACTCAACACAAACCAATCACATATTAACACCATCATTTCTTCAGAATCTGGTCTACACTTCGTCTCCAGCTGTCTGTTAACACATGAACTTGACAGCAGGAGATTCTCAGTGTGAAAGCTTAAAATACTGGAATGCTGTCTGGGTATCACATATCACATCACATGGGTATCATATTCAGAGGGCAGGAGATGATGCAAAAGCTCTGCTTGTGAAAATGTTTTCTTTCGTTGTCACTACATCAGCAATGGCAGATAAGCCTCTGTGCTTATCTATGTTTATATCTATACTATGTGTATACCTATATGCAACATTGACAAATGAGTAACAACCAATATGCAAGCGCAGAAAAACATGAAGCACACATTTTAAGCATCCATACACTGAATGTGAATTCTGATAGGTTAAATCCCCATAAATCTGTCCATCTGATGCAAATATTTCATATGCAACCCCTCAAGAAAATCTGGAAATTACTATAGACGGCCATATATGTACAGAAAAATCATAATCTCACATACATAACAATGACCGAAAAATCAGTGATGACCCCAAGAATCCAGTATCGATCAAGCTCTATTTAATATGAATATACATGTATAAGTCATGAAATATAAATAAAGTAATTGCCTTTGCTTGCAAAAAGGGAATTAGGTGTTGTACAGGTTATTCTCAATGGCCCTCATTTATCAAACAAACGTGGAAATGGGCGCACATCTGATTGCAGGAATGCTCTTACGATCGGAGCTTCATGTGATTTATGAAACGTTCGTATCTGACCAATCCCAGCATATGAATGATTGGACCCTGATAAACATAGCGGCTGAATCCATTGTCATATACATGATACGCCCTTAATTATTCGTGTTTCAGAGGCCTCGCCCAGGGAGGCAGGAGCCGAAAGCGACTGATCAGCCAATCATAAGTCTCCATGAGGAGATCCCCGCGGTCTACTGTTCCTCTAGTAGTAGTAAATCTGGCATTTTCAAGATCTGACAGGTGAACTGTGAAAGCTCTTCTCTAACACTAAAACGGCCACCAGCGCTGCATTTAGATTCCCACTTAGTCAAACTTGCGTACACGATCTCAGACCTGCCGTGAGATTTGATCGTATCTTAAGCTCACGTCCAAATCGGTCCAAACTGATAAATGACGAACCTTGCGTGGAATTGGTTGTGTGTTCGTTTGATAAATGAGGGCCAATGAGTATATAAACTTCATTAGCAGATGATCTTCACTAAAACTGTAGTTGTTTGAGGTTTGCCAAGCAGTGGACTATTTAGTGCCAAGCCGGTGTAGGACACTTACCCCCTAAGGCATGCTCTGTCATACTGAGGCACAGTGACTCCAGCGTGGGGTTTATCTCCAAGTCAGCACCTGGAACTTGGCATTCTTTTGTGGAGGTGAAAGGAGAAAAAAAAAAAAAAGCTTCAGCCCTCATGAACACCAGGGATTATAGTAACATCAGGAATACAGACAGTAATGCAAAAGTGAGTATTCAGAGTCGAAACAACACAGTTTGACCATTTTATACACTCGTTACAATAATTTGCAATGTCAAACATGAAATCAGATTCATATCCAGTAGTCACACTTTAATATGTACTGTACATATAACTGAGCAAGACCTTTAAAAATGTATTTCTAGTCACTGTATGTTAAGGGCTCATATTTCATGGCTTAACAAACCAGAATGTGATTACAGGTTGTGATTGGTACTCCAGGCGTATTGAAGTTGGGTGTAGAGTAGAGCTCAATGATTTAGAAAAAAAATCTAATAACTTTTTATTTGACAAATACTATTTAATCTTTTAAATTCCAGCTTCCGTTCGGTGTTCACAGAGAAATATATCTATAACAAGAGATGACATCAAAATATGAACCGCTCTATATCCTAACGCAAGGACACAGAGTTGAGATATCAACAGCTTCACTTACCAACTGCAAGATGCAACCTGTGGCCAGAACACTGAAGCCTGAAGGTTACATTTCTTATAGAACAGGTTTATACTTTGTCCTTGTATCAAAAACTAAACAGTCTGATGTCATTTATTTTATTTACTCCGCAGCATGTTATTTTTCTATACATGCTTTCTGTATCATACATGGCAGAGTTCCACCACAATGCACTCACACATAGGTGAGGATTATCCAATCAGCAGAAAACGTATGTCAGAAAATATGTAGCTTCAGCCACCTGAACATGGACAAAATGTGTTTGTTTTTTTAACACTCCTAGGGTGGTGAAGATGAAAACACTCCTGCTATGCTGAGAACTTCATGTCCATCACAGAGATACAGCTGCACAAGCTGAATTTACCTGTAATTGTAGTGATTCCTAAGCTGCATTATGGCTTATAATGATCCAATACTCTTTTGCAGGATTTAGTAGTGCAAACACGCTAGATTACATGCAAACTTTAAGAATATTTAGAGACTCCACTCAGTAAAACCTTCTATTCACTTCATAAGGACATTTTAGAAGCTGGATTGTTTTCTGCCCTCAAGTGTTTTTTGTCAAAGCATTTCAGCCATTGATGGAAAACTAGTCCACGATGAGGTTTGAAAATGAGACCTAACTTCACAGCTCAGTGTAGCTGTTACTTGATAGTCAAATGACACATGGATATGCAATCTGTGCACAAACTGCACAACACTATCTTATGTTTTGTAGGGGGCTGTACAGTGGTGTGGTGGATGGATAGTTGGATGTGTATAGAAAATGTATGGAGGGATATTTGGCTGTAAAATGCAATCAGAATTTGCAGCTGAGTCCTCAAGTGAAGGAATGTCTCGGACCACATCATGTTAAATAGAAAGGCTGTATCTTTTTAAAATGAGAATTTTCTAATATCTATGCAACAGATCCTTAAAGGGGCTATAAGCCGAAATTCATCATTTCTAGATTGAAGGAATTTTTTTAAATAGATATGCGAAGAACTGGAGGTGTAAATTCATCTACAGCATGACATCACACACTGTTTCTCTGCGTTGATCTCCAGCCTCGTGTTTTACCAGCCAGTCCGGCCGCGCGTTCATGTACGTTCATGTGAATCGCAGCCCCTTCTGTAATCTCGAAGCCCTCGGCCCTCCCTCCCTATAAAAGGTGACAGCCAATGAGCAATGGCAGTATGTATCGTCGAAGCGAAATGGCAGAGAGCAGAACGAAACATTCACCTGAAGACGACCAGGATCCGATATTACTTCTCAAAAATAACGGTCGTTGGCGAAGAAGTTGCCGGATAAAGAAAAGGGACATAACTCGGATTAACATTGGCTTTGTATTTCCAAAGTGGAGAGCACTGTGAGAGCTAAAGGGGCGACCATCTGACTAGGAGGTAGCTGCTCTTCTCCTGGACAGGCAACTAACGCAATAAACGTGACAAGTTACTTCGGCATGTTCCACAGAATGGTGATACTGTTTTGCTCAGAGTGTTTGCACTCTGCACATTCGGTTGCAGATGAGTTGGGGAGCAGAGAAAGCAGAAAGTGTGGCTCATGACACACTTTGTTTTGGTGTACAGGCGGTACACAACAGCAAACCTTGTGGGGAAAGGATTTCGCTTTTTGCCCCTTTAAAAAAAAAGCAAAAGATTTCAAATATTCAATTGTTTTTTTAATTAAATAGATTTAAAACGTAACAGAAATAAAAAGCTGGTTCTACATCTGTAAAAAATCATTTTGGTATTCACATAAAATGCTTTGTTTTTTGGAAATGTCCCACATTGACTGTTAAAACCGGATGGAGTACTTCACATGTAACTCAGGAAAAAAAAAAAAATAGGTATGTAAAAGGTTATACAACAGGCGAGGTGACATGCCATTTACTGCAACATGCCACAGACCTGTCTTTTTCTTTTTTATACAAATCAACAGTAGTTCTGTATTCAGATATCAAACCAATTCACAGCAATGTTATTCCTTCAACAAAAGTTGTGCAGCTTGCAAAACATCACCAAATGATTTCCAAGGTGAACAGGAAAAGACAGATACAGTTATATGTTGATAAAGAATGGGATATGTTCGCATATGAACAGGGGGAGATACCCTGTGGGTGAGTGCATGAATCTAAGCAAATGAAAAATATGCTTGACCTTGTACACTACCTTGCTGCTGGAACATGAGCATGGTCTGTGGGGACGTGTGGACAGGGAGCGAGTGGGTACGCTGCACTGAGCTGCGACTTTGACTTGGCATGCTGTTACTGCCCCCGGGGTTGGCAAACCACAGGTTCTGTAGAAGAAAACACAAGATTATTTACATAAGTGTCACTTATCCAGAGAGGTTGAGGTGGTTCACATATCTTCTGGTGATTCAATAAAAGCTCTACAGTTAGTAAAACCACAACCCTACCTTTTATATCACCAGATGTGTACAGATTAAATTCCTCTTCTATGTATTATGTCTGCATGAACACATCATTGTATGGAAACATATTAAAATATCTATCCACGGACTGCGATACTGACTTGTCTACCCTGGCCTGCCAGCGCAGGATTAGTGAGTGTGTGGCGTGGAGATGCTCCCCCCATTCCACCAGGAAGACACATGCGCCCGGCTGGGAGTCCACGAGGGGTCATTTGGAACTGCCTTTGTCCCCGCCGCCCTACACCTCCACTCACAGAGCCTGCTGTGGGGAGGGAGTTTGACCCATAGTTCCAGCTGGAAAAGCAAAACAATAAAAAAGTAGAGAAATTAGAAATCAATCGAATAGAAAAGATCTGTCAGCTGCTGAAGCTATGTCATATGAAAAGACAGTAATGATTTTAATGAGGAAAATAGAGTGAAAATGAAAAGGAAAGGAGAAGAAAAGTAAGAGAAAGTAGAGGTAAGTGGAGGCAGACTTTAACATAAAGCAAATGTGACATCCACACTGCTTTAAAAGGGAGATCAAAGATAAGAGAAAGCCAGCAGTCCTCACCCTTTCTGTCGGTACGCAGGCATGTCCAGCATTGCTTTCCGAGGGAACAGGCGCAGCAGTTTGAGGACCTGCTGCTTCCAGGAGACCAGCCTTTTCTTGTGAGTTTCTGTGAAAGCCTGACAGAAAGAATGAAGCAGAAGACAAAGGCATCATTAAATATTAATTAAAGCTTTTGAAGATGATTCTGGAATTGGGATTTTTACAAAGAAATGGGAAGTTAAATTATTCACTTCAGTTTGGAAATAAAATTTTAAAAGAGCTTACAATTTTTAGCAATATTTTCTGTCATAATAAGTATCACAGGTAACCAGCCTGGGATCCACGCCACATTATCAGAGGCAAAAAAGATCACTGGAGGTGTACTAAGTTTTAACAGCGCTATGGTTGTCAAAATTAATTTTGCTTTTGTTGAATTAAAAAAAAAAAAAAACATGTTTATTGGATAAGCAAAAGTCTCTGTGAGGATAGGGAGCATCAAACAACATTGTGCTGCATGGATAAGTGCTTGTGCAATTATGGAATTGCTGAGGAAAGAAAAAACCTCTTCAAAAAGCACAATCTACAACTGTTCAAACAGCTGACTGATGTGTTTTGGGATAAAACTGCCTACTTTGCACATACACTGACAGCTTCCTGAATGAACTCTGCTTTTTTGTAGATAGAAGTAGGTGAAATACAACAAAAAAAAGTTTGGAAGCACTGTTATAGGGTTTCGTGTTTGTGTTGAAGGACTGACATAACATTAATTTACAGCAATGAACAAACACAAGTGAGCAGGAACACTATATAGCCAAAATAAAGGGGACTCCCTGGATTTAACTAAGCAAATGTTCTAAAGTTGGTCAGGTCTCGGCTCAGCATGTGCAAAGGAAATTAGGTCAACTGACTAATTGGAAATACCAAACGACCAGGTTTTCAATAAATTTTGCTTCCTTGATTACATGGGCACATTCAAAGATGGCAATGCCAAGATTTATTGACTCGAACTGGGAGCATGAGACAAAATATATACTCATGGATTGGCCACCACATTTTTGACCTTAGCCCCATTAAGAATCTTTAGGAAATCCTGCAAAACACTTTCTGCAGCAGCTCAATTCTCTCATCGTCAAATTTTCCTTAAAAAATGCTGAAACTTTAGATGGAAATAAATGTTGTAGTATTGTCAAAGTTTACTGAAACAATAACATTGGAAATGTGTGTCATAACCGAAGCTGAAGGGGAAAATAGTGTATGTGACTGGCTCTGTCATAAACACACACACAAAAAAAAAACATGCTTCTCACCTCATGTGACAGACACTTCTCAATTAACTGAAGGTAACAGCTGATATTTTCTTCATCTGGCCGTGACACCAGCAGCTGGGTGCACACTGAAATAGAAAAGAGAGCATTAATATATCCTTGTCCAAAAGGTCAATTTAAAATAGAAGGATACGAGTAGATGAAAGTTAAAAACATGAAGGTGTTGATGATTCATTGAAGTATTTTTGTTTTTATCTGTAGCATTCTCAAAACGGTCAGAGATATCAAATGTTCAGACAACTTTTGATACAGAATTTTGTTGTTCAGATGGCTGTCCCTTAAGTTGCATCATCACCACCACAACAATATACTTTATTCATCCCAATTAGGAAATTAACTTCTGCATTTAACCCGTCTCTATATTTGCTAGAGAGCAGTGAGCTGCCATATTTTGGCCCCTGGGGAGCAGGTGAGGGGTTAAGAGCCTTGCTCGAGGGGTTAAGAGCCTGATCTGGGTTTTCCAGCCCAAAGTCCACTTGTCTAAACCCAAGGCCACCATTTCCCAGTTAATAAAAATTCAACATATAGCGAAACAGATACACAACAAATTCATAATACAACCTACAAAAAGTCTCAATCGAAAGGCAAAAAAACTAATCATATTCTTACCTTTACCCATGACACGGGTGAACTGTCCAGAAATGTCTCCATCTGAGATAGGTGTGGCTGAGGAGTCGCCATCACAGGGCGGTGGGTTATGGGATTGGAAGCCCTCTGAGGATGACTCTTTATCTGTTCCTGTTTTTGTGAGTTCTGGCGAAGCGGTGGTATCTGAGGCAGGCTGTGCAGTACTCTGTAGACTGTAGGCCTTAATGGGTGTGATGATGATCTGCTGAAGCTCCTGGAGGGCATTGCGAAGGTTTCCCCCTTCCAAAATATCCTGCCAAGCGCATACAGCATCAATACCATGTGCTACTTTAGTCATTCATAAAAGTTCACTATTGAATGTGAAGACAATGATGTAAGTAGAGCAGAAGATTTTCTATCTGAAAACCTTTATCCATTCTTCCAGAGAGGACTGAATCCCTTCCAGCCTCTCTCTGTCTGTTTCTATGCCAACAAGCAGTATGGGATTTTCCCAACAGAGCAAACTCATGTTTCACATGATCATCATCGAGAACACACAAATGTTTTTTTTTTCTTCAAATCGACACCAGTGAAAAGTAATCAGGGAAAAAACAACATTACATTGTTTTTAATCATGAGAAGATCATCATCTGAATTACCTTTTCTAAAGACTTGAGTACACTCTGCCTCTCTCTCAGCTTCTGGATACTCAAGGCAATTTTATGCCGAGCTCCTTTAGTGACGTTCTTAAAAGGAGAGGAAATAACAAGAGGATATGAGAAGTCATTTCTTTTGGGAACATGGGGCAATTTATACAGTTACTAAATAACAAAACTAATCATCTTTTTCATTAAAGCCAGGGGGCAGAGGCAAAAAATAAAAACTAAAAAAATCCACACCATTTGCATTATGTGTGACTAGTACAATACAACTGTAGGGTGCATCGTTTAATTTCACGCCTCATTGAGAGCTGATGTATCATCAGGTTTGAAGATAGAAAAAGAAGGCCTGTAGAAAAATCAAAGCTTGGGCCTTGTAATGGTAACAAAGAGGCTTAAACACCTGAGACTCCAGATGCTGCTCTGTGAGAATCATCATTTCTTCATAGGTCATCTGTGAGAATAATGATGCATATTTATGAAGGCGAAGACTCTTCAACCAAGCAGGAACATCTACAACAAAATGAAAAATAGGAGAAAAGTTAGCAAAAAAAGAATTTCTGTACAATGGTTTGCATCACCACAGTTGTTGGATGTGCACAGCTTTTACCAGACTGAACCACTGGGGGTTTGGTAAAGTAATGAACTCTGACCTTTCATGCCACTGCCATCCTCTTGGAAAGTGTTGCGAGCGGAGCCCTGCTCTTCTGTCTGCTCGCTGCCTGAAGAAGCTACACTGCTCTGGGGTGAAAGGGGTGCGTGATCTGTTGGAATAAGGTTCTGTCGCCCTCCTGTGTCATCCTGGCTTATCCACTCAGAGCCACAAGCCTGGGGACTGGGAGGAATAATGGACATGGACTTCTTCAGAGGGCTAGGTTGCATCTGCCCGCCCAAACCTGGAAATAGAACAATCAATGTATGAGCAACGGCAACATAATAACTCTCCTTTGTAAAGATCAGTTAACAATAGTTTTAACTTAAAGCACTCTTTCCAGAATATAGATAATCCACATTGAATCTATCTCATTATGCTACAACTTAAACATGTTTTTTTTTTTTCATTAAATCTTGAGATAATAATAATAATAATAATAATAATAATAATAACTAGAAGCACTCAAGAGTGCAAACCTCCACTAGTCCATAGGGTCAGTCACCTGAGAAAAACCACAAAAGTCCAAACAGCCCACACAGTACCCCTATATTTTGAACCTTCTGGATCACTAGATCCAGATCATCAACATGATCTGGGTCAAACAATGTTATATTATAATATCTACCATGATGTCATCTTGTAATTCATTTATTTTTTGCAAATGATTCTGGGTATTATATGTTGAGTTAGAAGCTGTAATGGCAAAATGATCCCCATCTCCCCATAGTAAAGAATTCTTTAAAAGAATCATGGATCCAGACAGTGAACCGGATCACCCCCAAAATGTAATCACTTGTTCATTTATTCCATTTCTGACATTTCCTGAAAATCCATCCATAACTTTTTGAGTTATGTAGCTAAAAGACAATAGAAAGACGGACGGACACCGCCGAAACATAAAATCTGCATCTTGGCGGAGGCAATAATGATTTTTTTTTATAAGGCACTTTACATTTGTAAAACAAATCTCAAAGTGCTCCACAGAAAAAGCAGTAAACATTACCTGTATTATTGCTGTTAATAGGGGATGACATCCCGCCTGGGAAAGGTATGTGTCCATTCTGGCCTGCAGGGGATGTGCTGGATGAAGGGGACTTGTCGTGCCATGCATTTCCTGGGTCTAGAGCCTCAGCAGAACTTGGCCATTCATCTGAGCCTTGACGTGGATGATACGGGCTGGATGGTGCCCGAGGTGCATAGCCACCGGAAAGGTGCTCCTCCAGGTGGTTTAGCCACATGGCCAGTGAAGTGCGGTCATCCAGTGTGGTGGCAGGGTGGATGAGTGCGTAGGAGAGCAGCTGTCTACTTTCTTCCACAAATAGGCTACTCTCAATAGTGTGACTCAATACCTTCTGTAGCAGCTTCATGTACTCACATTTGGCCTCACTATTACGTGGCTGTAGTAGAGGCAAATGTGACAGCAGCAAGGACACCACTTTCTCTTTTGGCTCCTGATGCCACTGGCTGACAATTGCTAATGAGAAAAGGGGAAATAGCATTTTTTCAGTGATTAATCTCTTATTGCCTATCTAATAGCATTTTTAACTTCAGGAAAAGACCTATCAGTGCTTTATAAAAAAAATCAATAACAAATAATGAAACTTAAACTAGTATCTACCTGCATTGTTGGCCTCAGCTTCAAGGATGTGGATCTCTGTGCAGTCTGCCAGCCAGTGCTCAAGGCAGATGTGTAGGAAGCGAGCTTGGGTGCGGGACACCCTCTTCAGGAGGGATAAGAGTGCCACCGTCTGTTCACACTCATTCCAGCCTTTGAACCAATCTGTGAGGATACCTACCTGGTCTCGGAACATCATGGCGTGTCTCCTTGGTAAGGAGAACAAAAATGTGTGGATGGAGAGGGGGCTTCTGATTAGACTGTTCTCTCAAACGGAGACAGGACAAGTCCAGCCCCGCACAGCAGGGTTATCTTTCCAACAGTCCTGGGTTCCCCTCAGACTTGACCGAGGGGCCCTCACATGGTTCAGGTATTGGAGGAACTGCAGACAGGAATGGCGTGTGGACCTTCGAGAATATGTCTTGAGGCTTAACGTGTGTGTCAAATGTGGCAGTCACAAACAGGAAAAACTCTTTTTACTCTGGCATGTTCAGGATCACGTCATCTGTGCCCTATTAAATGAAGAAAAAGAAAGAAAGAAATTCTTAGATGCTAATTTATTAAACGTCTCCATTAATTTTTAAATCCCAACCAATTATAAAGTGTAAATCCAAACCATATTTTTTTCATGTTAAGTTTTACTGAATTTATCAACACACAAAACACATGTTCATATGTAAAGATAACCACACTGACATATTAAATCTATACATTTTCCAATAGAATTTGTAGTCAATATCATATGGAGAGAGAGGGTTTTCTCCCCAAAATGGAAAACAAAAGAATCATGATAATACAGATGGATCATAAACATCAGTGAGTGGGAAAACTCATCAGATAATAGTTAACTGATATTATCATGAAAGAACATAAACAATAGTAAAATAAAATGTCTCAAACAGCTAAAAGAGGACAACAACCTATTACGATATACAAAGAATGACATTAACAAGTAATGCAACTTAAAACTTATATTAGAAAACTATTTAATACACCTTAGAGGTTCAAATCAAGATATGAGAAAAGTAAGTCAAATTAATTCAGCATTGCTCAAGCTGGCTGTGTCATAGTCATAATAACAAAGGCGCATACATTCACAAAAGGTGTGCCAAAGTGGAAATATTAAAGATAAGAGTTCAAATAAATATTGTCCATAGGAAAGCGTAAAATTTGGCTGTCATCAGAAGAATAACGATGATCAGGGCTCTGTGTTTCTATCAGAATATCAAAATGTAGTTTATCGACATACTGTATCATCACTAACCAACAAGGATAATGTTAGCGTTAGTTATATGTCAAAACTGCTAACTCCCTACACGGCAAACGGTGGTTCATTTAATATTATAATCGGAAATATACACTGAGGGGGAAAAAACAGAACGTCTAGAAATAATATAAATATTGGTCGGTAGGCTTTTGCTGGTTCGTATTAAATACTGCACGTTTTATTAAAGTGAAATAGGCTAACATTACAACCGGCAGATCAGCATTAGATAGCGGTTAGCTTGGTCGGCCTAGTCTGTGATGAGGGGCTCAGGATTTGTATTGTTTTTCGTTGACGCTATTGCTACACCTTCCACCGTTTCGTACTACAGTGTATGCACTGCAAAGGGGACAGTTAAAACACAGTTTCCATCTTTTACATGTTATCGCTTGATAAAAAATCGAAGATTCATGTACAGCAATTACCAACACATGGACTCAAAAGGTTTGTTGTTTACCTTTGTCAGTTGTCACTGGTTAGCAAGGCAGGCTAAATTGCTAATGCATAGCTAGCTCGATGGTAGAGTAAGGAGCTATAAGCTAACGCTAGATTCTTCGCTAGCAAGTTTTGCTAACAGATGCAGTTGCGATAGCTTAGTAGAAAGAAGAATAGATTTCTATCACATAAGTAGTATTCCTCAAGTATATGCCTTTTCAGCGCTATGTCTCTGTTGCTTTAAACATACAATGTTAAAGAACGTATGTACAAAAATGTTGACTTGAATACAGAAAATAAGGAGTGTACGCCTAGAGAAATACACTTCGATTTTGAGTTGACGTAAGACGTGGGCAAATCGTCATACGTCTGGACGGACGTAATGTTTTGTTCCACCCACAGTTCCACTCATAAGAAATTCCCGCTTGTAACTGCACATTTACAGTCGTAGCAGATGGCAGTGTGAACATGATTACATGAAGGGAAAAACCGAAAGGACATCCTATGAACAGTTTCCACTGATGCGGAGAAAACTGTCTTTGTATTACTACATAATTGTATATTTCTCCCCCGTAAAAGCTATATTTGTTTTGGTTTCCCGTTTCGAAACCAAAACAAGTGGAATAGCCTCCTCACTGTGTTATCTGGACAGATGTAAAACAAAGCTTAAGATAGACGGATGGCCCCAAATTTCTTCCACTGAGAGATACAAGATGAAGAAGCTGTACTATTAATTTGAGAATATTCTTAAATCGTGAAGTAGTTGTTCCATGATGCAGTGTATTAATCTAAACAAGAATTATGTCTTCCTCTAGCTGCATAAATTTCTATGGATGACTGTCTTGTGATGAGTGGGTGGCTTAAATGGAGATATTGGGTTGAAGCATGTAGGGAAGTAAGAAAAAAATGCAACCAAGAGACATGACATGATCAACATCTTCTGTGAACAGTTAAAATAAATACATTATCATTTGACATAACAGTTCACTTTTTAGTAATATTTTCTTTTGGCTCTGCTTTATGAAAGGATTTGAGGGCAGTTTCTACGTCTGCAAGTTTCTATATTTTGTCTTGTGTTTATGGTAATGGGAAGTGAAATTAACCCACACCAACACAATGATCATTGATTGTTTTGAAAATATATCAGTTTGGTATAATCTTTGATTCTTAATAGATTCAAGATAAAATGTTACCAAATTGTTTAACAAAAGACACGGCTGCGTTTCACAACATTGCCATCTTGCACTGGTGAAAAGAGGAAACAGCCCTGACACATGTTCAAGCTGTGCATCTTCCCTCCCCTCGCCATCTAAAGGAGGATCTCTTGACAGTGTGAGAGTAGCTGTTCATCTGTCACAAACTGTCTCAGTTAGTCGGTGTCACCCTGAAGATACAAAGGCAGAAAAAAAACTCCTCTGAGAATGGTAAGTGAAGCTGATGTAATGACTTGAAAGATTAAGCCTTTCTCTTGAGATTTACTAAATTTTTATAAACTGTCATGTTTGTTTATATTTATGCATATTTACTTAACCATCAAGACGCAAGTCAACCATCCCCCTTGCTCTTTCGAACAGGAAGCTACATTCTTGCACATTGCTGCAAAACATTTCCTGTCCTCAATATGTCAGAATAGAGCTATGAAATTTTAATGTATCCATGTACGGCGGAAAGACCTTTATATCTGAACAAGTGGAGGGGATGTCACTTTAAATCTTTTCTTTATTTTTATTTCTAGCCTGTAGAATAGTTTGTTTCTTTTTTAACAAAAGCACACAAGTGTTTTACAAAGTGACACAGTTTGTCTAAGATATATATTGTTGGCATATGTTTGCAGTCAAGCTCTCTGGTTGTGTGCGAAGTGGATGAAAGTCTTAAAGATAAACTGAAAAAGTTTCGATTTCGAAAAGAAACCAACAATGCTGCAATACTAAGTAAGTGTCACATACTTCCATATTGCCATTTAAAGTTCAAATCCCATACAAATTGAATTACGTCAAGAAATTGAAATAAGATCCTAAATAATAACTGATATTTCTCAGTGAAAATAGACATGGAGAAACAACTTGTTATCCTTGAAGAGGAATATGAAGTAAGTTTAATACATTCTTGTGTGTGTGTGTTTGCGTTGGAGGAATTATATTGCTTTGAAAACAACTTACACCCAACATTGTCTTCCAGGACATTTCCCTGGATGACCTCAGAGATGAGCTTCCAGAGCGCCAACCCAGATATCCTAACTGACTGTCTAATAAATACGAAAATCCATCCATCCATTTACTATAGCTGCATCATCAAAGGGTCCTTTGGGGCTGGAGCTTATCTCAGCAGACAATGGACAAGAGGCAGGGTACACTGCAGACAGTTCACAAGTCCATCATGTAGAAATCACCATTCATTCTTTTGCCAAGAATAAAGTCACGAACAAACATGCAAACTCAACACAAAAAGGCTCTAGCCAAGATTAAAAACCTAAAACTTTCTTGCTATTGGGCAACAGTGGTAACCGCTGCACAATTACACTGAGTAAAAGAAGAAAAAAATGTGTTTCAATTCTCAAAAAGTTCAACTTCCTTGACAACAGAATACATACATTGTCTACAGCTACAAATATGTCCATTCAGATGGAAGGGTGTCTTACCCGCTCTGCTTCATATTCTCCAGTCCAATGGGTAAGTAGCTACACTTTCTTTCAGTCCTATTTAAACGTCATTGGCAATCCTGAAAACATACATTTTTCAAAGGGAAATACGGTTTCCTTCAGTGTTGGTTACAGATGGGTATTTAACAACAAAAAGACTTTAATAAAGTGAAATAAAAATGTAAATACAAAATCTATCAAAGACAATTATTGACATTCTTATTAGGTTCACAATAGTTTGCGAAGCTTTGGCAACAATAACAGACTGAATGTTTCTTTTTGCCATCTAGAAGCTTCTCACCCCGGTTTGTGTTTCATTTTTGTCATTGTTTTCTTTTATATGTAATGAAGCTTCTTAAAGTTCGCAAGAGTCCTTGATGTAATGGCGCGTTTTAGTTTAGTCCACAGGTCCAAATCAGAAATACCGGTAAGTCCAAATTCATTGTGCAGAACATCCTTTCCTTTTTCAGCCATTCTTTTGTGTAGCTGGGTGTGCGTCTCAGGTTGTTGTCTGGCTGAACAATCCAATACTTTTGCAATAAACTCACAGCGTGTACATTTTGCATAGAAATGCCTTATTAATCAGGGGCCGTATTCCTACAGATTCTTAGTGCAAACAGTTGCTCCTAGTTGCCAAATTCTAAGAAAATTCTTAGAATCATGATGTTTTCTTAGAATTTCCCCTAAAAGTGAAGAGTATATCCTAGTAAAGATAAAAGCTATCCCTACGAATCTTGGCTCTTAAAAGAGCTCCTAAAGTGAGATATGTTAAGAGCAGGGAAGAGGACTTTTAAGCGCCTTAGGAGTTCTCCAGCAGAGGACAAAATGGCAGATGGAAGAGGCAGGAGAGATATTCTCCAAACACTGGATGACAGTGAATTAATGAAACGCTACAGACTGGATCGTGCAGGAATCATGTTTGTGGTTGATCTCATTAGAGATGCACTTACTTCTCCATTGCTGTTCACTGGTTTGTAGTAGATTTGAAAGCCAACCAACACTGCATCTTATAGGACGGTTAATAATCACAGACATTGATGAAAGCTGAGCCATTTTACCCTCATTAATACCAAATTGAGTTGAAATGTTGAAAGTGCAAAAATTGACCAGCATGGCATTTAATAGAAGCAAATAAATCTAACTATCACTATGTGAATACTGTGCAAGTAGGCCTAAGTTTTCACACATTTTGTAGGATGATTTAAAAGTATAGCTTACTATTCATTTAACAGGTATTTTGTTTTATGTGAAATATTATTTACAATTACAGTCTTCATAAGATTAGATTCTATGATTAAGTTTATCGACTTGAGGGTCCTTCCTTTGCCCATTATCAACAAAAGTATATTTTTTATCTGGCATTTAGGATCAACCAATCACAGCTTTTGAAATGATGACTCCTCACTGAAATAGGAGTTTCTGTCCTTTCCTTGCTCAGAGTTCTCTGAGACGGTTCAGGAATCACTCCTAAGCTAAGACTCCTTGCTAGGAAGTTTTAGGATAAGTTAGGAGCTCTCTGAGAGGATTCTCAGAAACTTTAGGAATATGGGCCCTGATCTTTTCATTCTTTTGATATATCCAATGCCTCAAGCATCAGAGGATACAAAGTGACCCCACAACATGATGGAATCTCATTACATTATAGTCTGCTGTGGGAAGTGGGTTCTTTGCTTTTGTTTTTTTTTTTTGCCTTTCATTAAATAACAGTGTCCTACTACTCAATGTGCAACAGGTGGTGTAGGCTGCAACCACCACTTCAAATGGCTCCAATCTCTTAAAATACCTTTCACATCCTTCTTTTTTCTGCATGAACCTATCACTTTAATGTCCACTTAGCACCACTTGCCGGCAGCATTTTCACAGTTAACTAATGATACTGAATTCAAACTGTGTTTTTATAAAAACAGCACTGATTATCTAAAAAAAGCACTCGTACTTTTTCTGAAAGTGAAAGGAAGCAATCCATGAATATTTATTCCACAAAAAAATGAGGACTTATGGGTTAATTTAAGTCACATGACTAGCTTAACTGTGTCCAGCTTCCATTCTGGTTTTGTATTATGACAGTTTCTGGTTGTGTGGAAAACCTCACTTCCAAATGAACAAATATGCTTATCTGGGATCCACTTAACTTATTTATCATCATGATGGAGGTTGGGTGTAATAGACCTCTCAGTTAATGCATCTTTGGTCCAATGTCACCAAAGATTTTGTCCATTTAATTTTTTACAGGGTGTAAGCCAGAGCAGCAGATGATGTACGCAGGCAGCAAGAATCGACTGGTCCAAGCTGCGGAGCTCACAAAGGTAATTATGTCTAGAGTTGATCTTCTACAGTGGCATCCTGAAGAATAACCTTCATCATTTAGTTAAAAAAAAAAATAGCTTGAAACATTCAGAAACTATTCATTTTAAACAGACTTGATTTCAAGGAATAGAAATAATCTTATTTATGGACCAAAGCTTAATTATGAGTAAGTATTCTGGTAGCTTGTGCAGCAGGCTATTTGTATGCTTTGATGATTCTTGTTACCTACAAAACACAATCGAGTCAAGTAATGGAGAAGCAGTATTAACTTTTTGAAATTAGCATTGATAAATGGATATTTATGAACTTTTTTTTTTTTTTTTTTACCTTATTCTGATTTAAAAAATGACTTTCTTTCTGCAGGTCTTTGAAACAAGAAATGCTGATGACTTAACAGAAGAATGGCTGAAGAACCAGCTGTCGTTTTTTCGTTAAATATGCATCTCCTGCACCTTCAAAAAACTTAAAACAGGACTATCAATTTCATTTTCAGTTTTTTACGTCATTGAATGATTTATTCTGAGCAGTTCAATATTGTTATTCAATAAAGTAATTTTAGAAGTGAACCTTTCCATTTTTTTATTTTCTGAATCAATAATTAATCAAACAAAATAATATATAATGATAAAATAATATAGATTATACGAGGAAGGCAGAGGACCTGGAGGGAACCCACAAAAGTACATGCAAACTAAACAAAGAAAAGCACTTAGCAAGGTTCAGCTTAGGAACCTTCTAGCTGTAAAGCCAGTGCTGCACCACTGAGGAGTTCAAGTCCAAAATGAAAAACAAAACAAGTCTTTGACCACATCAGATGGGATTTATTATCAGTTTTAAAAGCTGTGCCATGATGGTTTGTCAAAAGCAAAGAGAACAAAAATATTTTGACACAATCCTGTAATGACTGACAGACAACACAGAGGAATGATGTACAAAGAGCTACTGGTAAGATATTCAAATCCACAAATAAAAACTGATTGAAAAGAAATTTGTCTAGTCCAAATGCAAAGAGCGCTTCACACACACACACAACTGTGTGATAATCAAGAAGCTGCAGCCGCAGACTTTGCCATTTGGCTCAATGACAGCACACGAGGGCTGTGACTGGAGCGGATCATGGAGGTGAGACAGGAGGTCATCACCATGCTGTCCAGACTGCTGAGCTTATTCACTGTCACTGGCATCACTGGAGTCTGAGGCTCTCTCACTGCCACTTCCACTTTGAGCGTGGGTTTCTGAGTGGTCACTGCTGCGGTCGCTGCGTGCCGGAGAGGCACTGCGACTCCTACTGGCTCTTCTGTTCTGCCCTTCATCTTCGCTGTCACTGCCCTCCTCCCCGCTGCTCCTGGCTGAATTCTTGGGCTCGTCCTCGCTGTCATCGTCACTGCCGAAGATCTCCTCCTCGTCTCGCATTTCTCTGGTCCTCTCCCCTCCGCTCTCACTGCCGCTGCCGCTCGCCTTCCTCCGCCTTTTCTCTCCGTCTTCATCTTCTGCTTCATCTTCGCCGCTTTGTTCCTGGTCTTCACCTTCCCTCTCAGATTCACTACCAGAGTTCTCTGCCTCGCTGCCGCTGCCCTTCTCCTTCTCATCACCTGGAGAAACACAATTCATACATGTCGTTGGGAGTTCACTTCATTCAGCTGAACAAAATGCAAAGTTAAAAAACTGCTAACTAACCAGAATCCTGCATGTCTTTGTCCATGTCTTCCTCCTCATCTTCTGGCTCATGGTTCTCCAACTGAGCTTTACGTGCCTCCTGATAAATCACAATGAGGAGAAACATCAGTGATCAATACAAAACTGCTTACAACAGTTATAGTTTTTTTTTCTTTGTTCAGTTATGTTGCATTGAATATGTCTATCATGCAAAATCCATGTTCATGCTAGGATTTATAGTCTTGCACCCTTTAGCTCAGTAGCTGGAATTTGTGGCCAAGTAACTACATGCATATGAATCATTTTACAGAACTAATCCATTATCACAACAATTTGATTTTGTATAAACCAATGTTCTTAGTTCCAAAAGAAATATAACCAATTGAGCAGCAAATTACTGTCCAGAAACACGTAGACAATGCATGTCTATATAAATCACTGTGCTGTGCAGTGCACTCACCTGAGCTTCCAGCTCCTTCTCATTCATGTCCCTGTGCTTACACACCAGCACAGCATTTGTGGTGGATTGTGCTCCAGCCTTGGCTCTTCTCTTGCTCAAGCGCACCCTACAGGGTAGAATAAAAGTTGTAAACAGAACTCCAGTAGAGTTGGTACAAGTCCCCCTGCTTGTTTTGCCCATCTTTCCCTTCATGAACAAAATTTCAAACCCAAAACCAAAATTATGAGGTTTTATTTAAAAAAAAACAAAAAAGCAGTTAAAAATATTCCCACCGAAGTTGCATTTCCTCCTACTAGATCAAGGTTCACAAAAAAAATATTCAAACAAGTTTTTACCTTGTTTCCAGCTCATTGTAGTAAACTCCATCTCCGTCTCTGAAGATAAAGAAGTAGTTCTCCTCATAACCCTTGCTGGCTTTGTTCTTCACATTCCAGTTGTATTCCCTTGCAATCTTGTAATCATACCTGAAACAGAAAATACATCATAAAAGTTCCCACATGCGACTGACTTAAGTGCCATTTCTTGTTAAAAGTTTACAAAAAGTGAAAGAGAAAAAGAAACAAACACATTAAAACCACGATTTCTTAATATTTTCACTTACACATCCTCTGGCATGTAATCCACACACTCATCAGAGTCTCTCTTTCTCTTGCGAAGTGTGTCCTCATTGGGCAGGAAGTAGGCCACAAACTGATTTCCTTCCTCATCCATCATTCCTCTGTATTATAAAACAAACAGTAAAATTATGTCTATTGAAATAAATAAAATAAATATATACATACATACAAAGGAACACAACATCTGCAGATACCTGATCATGGCTTGAGACATCATTTCCACTCCTGCTGGCCCTGAAAAGTCTTTGGGAGCAGGATCAGAGTCAAATATGACCTGAGCACATGGGTTGATCCACATCTGGGGAAAAGGGAAAAGTGTTTAAAGTATTGCTACTTAATCCACAAGTTTTACTTTAAATGTAACATTATTCTTTTCAGTCATTACAGTGCTCTTGGCATGGAATATGAATTAATCTAAAATATATTCTAAATACAATAGAAATGAGGAAAATCAATTTGTAAACATTAAGGTTACCTTAAAGTCAGGGAACACTGGCAGTATCTCCACAGGTGTGACTCTGGGTTTGCTGTAATGCTGTGTGATCTGTAAATGACCAACAACAACCTCATATATTAAAAAAAAGAATTACAGAACAATGCATATCCACAAAGATGTTTTCGATTTTGTGTTATCACATTAATTTGCACAGGGCCACGTTAAACTTTTCCATAAACACAAGATTTATCTATGAACGTTTTCCAGCTACTCCTAATACTAGAGTCACTACGCTTTGTGTCAAATTGCCGTCCATTTACAGGTTGTTTGCTTGAAATAAATTGGAGACTAGATGTCATGCATCTGTGCCCAACAATAAGCTCACTCACCGATTTCTGTGCATCCTCAAATGTCTTCTCAATAGCAGAAATCTGACTGTCTCTGTCTTTGTAGATCTCTTCTTCTGTAAATTGCTGTTTGACAGAAACTCCAATCCTAAATACAAAACAAGTCTGGCTTAAACACTGACACACTCACAAAAATACACAGAATGTACACAAATGCCAATAGCCCTCTTCTTTTGCAAAATGTCAAGGGAGTCCATTTATCAAACTTACTTGACTTCCACTTTCTCATTAGATACACCATATCTATTAAACTCTGTGGAGATGTATTCTGTTTTTCTCATCCATGGCACCACTTTGGCATGTTGTTGTGACCTTTCAAAGAAAGAAAAAAAAACAACAAATCACAAAAATAAACTTTTTTTCATTTCAGATTAATACTAGCAAACAGCCTCCAATTTAAGAGCCTTACCTCTTTGAACTGGATGGAGCCTGAATGTCCTCTTCCAATAGTTTTTCATCCGCAGGATCCAACATTACTGAAGGTATATATTAAAAAATATTGGTTCAGTGTATAGTTATTTCTATTTAAAATTTCTTCTTTTTTTAACTATTAGTCTTAAGAATAGGATGTGGCAAGGTGTCACAACCAGACTTACTGTTAGGGTCTATGCGGTAGGTGTCAGGGTTGATGAGATCAATGGTTACCCCGAGGTCTGGCTCAGTCAGGAGTTCATGTTTGTGCTGTTTCTCCAGAGAAGTGGCTTTATATTGTACAAACCTGACAACAGATTCAGCTGTATGTAACTGGCAGAAATGTGAAGACAATACCTAAGCTAATTTTCAAAGAGTTTGTGGCAGACTGAGCAATAAGAGTGAATAAGTCATGCAAATCAGAAATCCTTGTCCAAAACAAGAAAATAAATGCAAGTTAATGGTAGTTTTTGTTTTTTTTAACAGTTCTTAATACACCATATCAATCAAAGTACAAAGGAAACACACAAACACAGGCAACTGGAAAGGATTTATTCTGATTATAGTCTTATTTTAGCAAATGTACCCATATTGGAAAAAACTGTTTAAAAAAGCCACTTTTAATGTAACGGTGAAATGTGAAGAAAGCTGAGTGAGTATAAATACCTGTGCTGGTCAAATGGATATGTGATGAATTTGGGGTCGAAAGGGATGTCAGGCAAGCTGTTGCAGTATTTCACTCTGCAGACAATTCCTGACCTGCCATGGGCACAAAAGTAGATTCCGTTTAGGTTAACGTCAGTTTTTGTAGACAAGACACACTTTCTATTTAAAGAAGCTAAATCTACCCACCTTTCTGGTACAGTTCTGTGAGATGATGGCCTACTGGAAGAGAAAACAGTCATTTGTCATGGTGTGCCACCATCTCTCACTAAAGACTCAGATGTTTTAGTCAAGTAATTAATCTTTTCATACATAGTATTTTGCATTATATCAATAATAAACTTTTGTAAGTA
>JBBBVU010000009.1:13255698-13282349 GCA_037177055.1 Atherinosoma microstoma | reverse complement strand
TATATATACACAAACACACACTCACACACAGTAGCAAACATATGCACAAGTTCAATAATCGGTTAGCTTGTTTGTTTTAGCTTGTTTTAGCCAGGCTAGCTAATGTTACACACACAACAGCAAACTGGGCACCGACTGTTTAACATTACAAGCTCATAGCTGATTTTATAATAAACACAAATTAACCCGTGTATTCAAGTCATTGTCAAACGTTATTGTAAATGTAGTTTTGATCGTACCTGTGGCCATCCTCCCGCTGAGCTTGTGTCTGAATCGTTGGAGCCATATTTACGAGAAACTGCTCTCAACTGAGAATAAAATTGTTTACACAAGTAATCAACACAAATCTGTCTGAGGTTAATCGCTATTTTCCGTTTTGCTCGACATACAATAGATAAACCCAGAGTGCGATACACCCAGAGTGCTCTGGATACACAGACTCCAAACACAATTTCTGAAACCACACTTGTCTTCTCTGGACGGGACGATGACCCGGCGGAGAATTAAGGGTTAGCTTTATTGTGAGCGCCCCCTTCTGTCCTGGAGTGAGAGGGTCAGTGAAATACAAAACAAAAAATTTGAATTTATTTGATTTATTTTGTATATTGACACAACACAGACATTATTTGTCTTAGTTACAAAAAGAGACCCCTAAAACAATGGTTTTTTTTAAATGAACAACACTTATAGAAAACAAAAATTAAACAAAAAAGCTTGATGGTTATATACTCTCAGAGTCTTGCAGAGGGTAAAATGTTTGGAAAGAATACTTATTCCTTTTAACACTTGTTATATCATGCACACACATAATCTTTGTTGTTGTTGTCAGTGTATTTTTTTTTTAACAAAAAAAAAATACACTGACATGTTTGCAGTCACTACTGCCTTTTTTCTCTAAATCAGCTAATGTATTGTCCCAGTTATAATCACATGACATCAATATGCAATCTATTTTATCAAAGGAAAAATAGCTAACAGAACAAAATCCAGATGCAAAATAAAAAGGCCACAACTGAAAGCTCTGGAAAAATCATCAGTAAATGGATAAAGTAAAAATTCTTCCAGGCTTGCTCATGAATCTCCAAACTCAAAACACTATGCTCATTTTATTCACTGCATTTGTGAGAGTGCAAAGTGAGAAAAATAGAAATCCTTGCTCAAAATATAAACTCTTGATACTTTATTCTACAACTTAGCACACTGCTGCATCCCATCCAATATTCAAAAAATAGTTCACTGTTAAAAGTTGTTTCATCAAATCTACACCGGACAAGTGATATTTGTTAATAAATTTGACATGCCTAACTGGTTAGCTTTAAAGTGGAGTAAAGACATAAAATAAAGATGCTCCAAGCTGATGAGTTTCTCTTACATTCATTTCACTCCCCCAAAATCTTAAAGCGTAACTGTGCAGATGTGGAAGCATTAGGCAAATCGACTACATCTTAACTCTGCCTTTAATCAAGTTGCACTTCTTCACTTGCTATCATTAAATGTGGGCCGTGCACATCAGTGAGAGGAGCACTGCAAAAGAAAAACTGCATCTGCCTTTCATCATTTGTTCCTCAGTCACATGACTATGACAGCCCTCTGTCAGGATTCGTCCCAGTTGTTTTCTTGATCTTTTTCCGCCTCAGGTCTGAATCTCTGTCTCCACAGGGTTGTCAACTCTGGGGAATGAGACAAGAATTCAGAGTTTGACTACAAGTACACACAGGTCATTTTTCAAAACAAAATAATACAAACTTACATTATTCAGAGTCAAAAGTTCATACCTGCTCAACATATATATCATCTGTCCAGGATCATCTGCAAACACCCTGTAATATGAAACAAATGCATGAAGAAATTATGATCTCCAAGCATGCAAAGCATGCACTGCAGAGGTTGAGGACTTTTATTTTAGCCAAATAAGAGGTGACATTTTATCTTTAATTTTTACTTCTCATTAGTCCATTCATTTGTCAGTTTCAAAATAAACAAAGAAACACTTACCCATCTCCCCAGTGGTAGAATGCCCGGTCCTGGTAAAACATGGACAAAAACAGCCACACACTTATTGTCTCGACCCAGAAGATAACAAACAGGAACCATAGCGATGAGAGAAGGATTTCACACAACATCGTGGAGCTCTGTGATTGTAAAAAGTCATACAAAAGAAATAAAAGGTCACCTCCGGTGAATATTCATCAATCCATTATAAAATACCACCTCAAGAAAGACATCTGCAAAACTGCTCTTAATTGCTGACTAAAACTAAATGCCCCATAACAAATCTGCAACAATGTTCTCTGTACAAGCTGAGAGTAACAAAAGCCTAAAGATAATATAATTAGCCTAATATAATCATAAATATTTACTTTATTTGTCTGTTGTGTGCGTAAAAAAAGATAGGTTCATATCTTTAATTAGAAGCCTTTACATTACATTAAACATTAACATTACATTAAAAACACAAGTCGAATAGGATGTGTCCCAGGAATATATTTTCCTTGCACAATGTGTTAGGACTTAAACAGTCCTCCATAGTAAACATTACTCATGTCCACCTTGAGGACACCTAGGAGAAACTAAATGGGTAAAAAGAGGCTTATTTTCTGCTTGATCGATCCATTAACTCAATACTAATTGTTTTTCTGTGTTGTTGTTTTTTAAGAAAAAAAAGGAAGCATCCCTCTGAATGTGGTCATGTACAAGAGCATTTAAGTGTTTAAAAAAAAGACAAAAAGCAGCCAATGTCAAAAGAAAATGAATAAAAACCTTGAGAGTCTAAAAAACCTTCAGCTCAAGAATATATTTTAAAAAAATACGGGGAAACATGACTCCTAAACATCTCAAAACATTAGGTTGGTTCAAAAATTGGATGGTGCCATTTATATGCGAACGCTAAGAGCAAATTAAAAGATTTTCTTTTACACCTCTCTTACAGAGCTTTACTTGATCCCACTGTTTCTAATTATAATTTAACAGGTTAAGTACTTAGACAAAAATAATTAGCAAACATGTTAAAAGTATGCTATATTTAGTACAAGGCATTACATTGAGAGCTTAGCATTAAAACGCTTATAAGCCATGGAAGCTAAGTAACATGTGTTTACAGTCAACACCAAATTGGTTCAGTATCCACAGCGCACGGGGTAAAGATTCGTATTGGCTAGCTTAATAGCAGCTAGGCATAGAGTCTATCTGCAAGTAGTGCTACAAGGAAGCTAACTACACTCTGTAAGTGTGGATTGTGCAGCAATGACTTATCATTACACCCAAACGGGTGTAATACCACTACGAAGTCAAATGTATAAAATAACTCGTGTCAGCAACAAGAGGAGACCAAACTGCAACCATTTGTTTTTACAAGGGTTACATTAGTCACATATAACATGTCCTTATTATCAACGAGGCGAACATGAAAACGCTACTAAATGGACTTTATATTAAAGTATGTATACTCACTCAAGTCAAACACTCTTGAGACCACATAATTTTTACAGGCTAGCTTGTTCACTACTGTTTACAATGCTCGTCACATCTCACGTGGCACATTCACTTCCGTTTATGGAACCAGTTATATCATTGGATGATTCCAAAGCTGTGGTCCTCGGACCCTCAGGGGTCCTATTTGGGTTTATCTGCAACGCAGGATAAGCAGTCGGTTTAGGCGGAGAGAAGCAGAGATCCAAAAACGGCAGATGGCATACTTCTTCTTCTTCTTTTGTTTTAGCAGACTAGACGCGGCTTAGGCGTATTGCTGCCATCTCCCGTTTGGTGACTTCTCAGTCCAGTTTATACATTTTCCCACTCAACCATCTCACAGTCATGTCTGGTTATATTTGCTAGTCCGATGCAGATACTCCACCACCTTCTTAATTTTGGCCCAGTCATCCAAGTTCAGCAGTGACTTAATATTAAAAGTTGTCATCCCAAGCGCTCCCAATTCTCTTAACATTCTCTTTCTATGAGGAGCATAGTGCTTACACTCCACGAGGACATGTCTCACTGTCTCTACATCACCACACTCACATAGTCCATCTGGATGTTTTCCAATCAGAGCCAGCCCACTCAATCTTGTGAAGACCACAAGAGCTTCAATAACCCAAGATTTAGTGATCCTAATTTTTCCTTGTACTTCAAAATATGCTCTTCCTTTCTTATCCTCCTGCCATAATCTTTGCCACTGCTCATTTATATTTATCTATACCTGTCGAATAGTCTGATGGTCCATAATTTAATTCAAATCCAGGACTATCTTCATTTAATGCCTGTTTTGCCAAATGCACCCCACATCCTACTCTGTTTATTCTATACAGTGATTGATAGATTTCTAAGAGTATGTCTGGCCTAGTCTTAAGGTTCTGTTCTTGTATTGCTAATAAAGCTGCAGCTGAACCACTACAAATGACTGATTGACACTGCTGATTTTCCTCAACCCACCAGACTGCCCTTAAAATTGCCATCAGCTCTGCTGAACACTGACATATAATCTGGGAGTCCGGATCCCTTTCCAATCTTTTTTTCTGGTATATAAAAGCTTAAAGCAGCTCATATTATTCTCCGGCTCCTTTGAACCGTCTGTAAAAAAATTTGTAAATAGCCACTCCAGTAATGTTCTAGCTGTATGTTAGGAAATTTTACCACGTCACCAATATGAATTTTTTTGTCAGTGCTAACTAGCTGCATATCAAATATGGGATATGGCCCCAGCCATGGAGGAACAGCTGCCCAAAAACCCGGAAGACACACGTCAAGTTCTCCAATACCTGCTTCTTCTGCAACACTTTTCAACTGTTCTCCAACATTGGTACGAACTGTTTTAGAAGGTCCCAGGAATTCCCAGTGTTGGCTCCACAGAGACCTAGCCGGATTGGCGTTATCTTGTCCTTTCAGTTTCAGAATGTATTTCAATCCCAGTTTAAATCGTCTTGAGTCTTAGTGGCATCTCACCTGTCTCTACTAACGAAGCAGATACCGGGGTAGTAATAAATGCTCCTCTGCACACTCTCAAAGCTTTTGCTTGAATAACATCCAACTTTTTAATCACTGAAGGGGCAGCCGATCCATATGCTGCACACCCATAATCAATGATGGAACGTATACTAGCTCTATATATTATTGATAATAATTCTTTACTACCTCCCCATTCAGAACCACATTTTACTCAAATTTTCTCAATGTGATACTTCCATGTCATTCATTCATCTAGCCACATACCCAAAAATTTAAGTAGCTTTACTCTCTCCAGACTCCTTCCATATATCTGCAATCCCTTGCATGATATATTCCTCATATGACCAAATACTACAAATGTTGTTTTTTCAGTTGATATTTTAAAACCCCACTCATTTGTCCATGCAATTACTTTCTCCAAAGCTTCTTGAATTTGGTTTTAAATGTAAGTCAGATTTCTGCCTCTTTTCCATATTGCTCCATCATCTGCGGAGGACAGACCAAACTCTTTTCCCACTCGACTGAACAGTCCATTTACTAAGATGTTAAATAAAATAGGACTAATAACACTTCCTTGTGGGGTACCATTTTCAATCACCAACTCTTCAGAAAAGTCATTCCCCACTCTCACTTGTATTATTCGGTTGTTTAGAAAATCCTTAATCCAATTCAACATCCGTCCTGATAAATGGCATACCATTTCCCCAGTGGCACTTAAAGGCCTCCCACTGCTGTAAAACGGCCAAAGCCCTTCCCACAGGGAGACTCCGCCCCTCAGTGGTTTGCCACAGTGGACTGGTACAAACCAAGTTTGTTTGCGACGAAAAAGACCATCAATTTGCAGACATTTTTTCTGCATTGAAGCAGAGGATGTAGTCTATTTGAATAAAAAAAAAAAAAGTAAAGAAAATCATTGTGGTCCGTTTGCTTTGGAAACACGGGATGGTAATTTTGAATACTAAGGTCTGACATGCAAAAGTTGTGTTTATTTAGCTTTAACATGTTAGGCCAGGTCAGACTGATTCATAAATTTGCTTTGAACTAAGCATAGTAGGCTACAGAAGGACAGACGGATGGATGGATGGATGGATGGAGCTACTTCGTTCCAGACACTAGCTTGAGTGCTCTTATTTTATTTTCTAAAACAGCCCTTGTCACTGTGAAACGACTAGCTATTACCGTTCCGGTTGCCGTTTTAAAATGACAATTGCCAGTATACAGCGGGTTGGGCACTCTTTTCTTTGTGAAATGTTCCAGAAACGTTCCACTTTATTAATAATCACCCCAATTAATAACTGATATATAAACTGAAAATCAAGCTTTTTTGAGTCCTATTCGGTAGATGCTGTTTACTACCCAACTTTGCAGGACATGGGTAAAACCCAGGACTAAAACAAGCTCACATATTAAATGTGAACATTATTTGGCCTTAGTAAAGATTTAAGATGTGTCTTTGGGACATCATTTAGTTGCTTTGTGTTTTACAATATTGTGTTGCTTTTTTATTGTGTTAAAACGGGAACACAATAATTTTCTTTACATTTTTTTTTTTTCAAAAAATACATCCTCCACTTCAATGCGGAAAAATGTCTGCGAATCTATGGTCTTTTTTGTTGCAAACAAATTTGGTGTGTACCAGTCCACTGTGGCAAACCTACGGTGGCCGACAGGTTCAAACGCTCTTCATATACAAAAACGTGCTGCAAAAGCACTGCATAAACAAAAACAACTGCAAGAAGAAAATGCTGCATTAACAAACCAACTACATGAAAAAAACGCTGCATGGACAAAAACAAGAAAAAGAAAACACTTTCCAACAGTGACTGGAGCGGTTCCAATGATTTTCCTGTGATACAGCCTGTCAGTTGGCTCTTGATAGTGCACCTGTAGAAATTGGTGAGGATGTTGGTGTTAATGCCAGACCTCCTCAGTCTCCTCAGAAAATATAACCACTGGTGAGCTTTCTTGACCACAGTCTGTGTGTGTTGTGACCAGGACAGATCCCCTATAATATGGATGCCAAGGACCTTGGAGCATCTGACCCTCTCTACTCAATGTTGCCAATGTGGATGGGGGGGGGATGTCTGTCTCCCTGCCGTGTTCTGAAGTCTCTTACCATTACTTTAGTTTGCTGACATTCAGGGAAAGGTTATTTTCCTGGCACCAGCTAGTCAGTGTTTTCACCTCATCTCTATAGACCATCAGCAAACTTAAGAATGGAGTTTGACCTGTGCCTACAATACAGTCACGAGTGAACAGAGAGTACAGGTGGGGGCCGTGGACACAGCCCTGTGGCATCCCTGTGTTGCGGAACAGATGAATGCTGATTCTTGCTCCCTGTGGCCTGTTGATCAGGAAGTCAAATATCCAGTTGCAGATTGAGTTATCCCAATCATAACAGTGACCTTTAAGACCAGCTTGGAAGGAATGATGCTGTTAAATAATGCTGAGCTGTAATGAATGATAGCAGTCCCACATAATGAGTTTACCCTATCCAAAACACTGCTAGAGCAATGAGGGTAGGGTTATCGCTTGTCTATTTATTTATGAATGGTTTTACATCAGGATATGATCTCTAAATGGATTCTATTTCTATATTTAAAAAAAAATAAAAATTGGTTCTTGATTCTTTCATCCACTTCCATTTTTGATAATCCTTTTAATGGTAAAAAAAAAATACACAAGAGAAGTTATACTAAAATTACTTTATTACAGATGATTTCTGTTCAATATCCCTCTGCCAACACAATGGTATTACAATACAAACAATATAGTAAATTTGATCCTATCTTTTTTTAAACACCATTTAAATCCATTTTTAGTATTTTACCATCTCTTATGTAGTATCTTCATAATCTCTCTGACATTCAGTAACAAGCTCCACCATCTATACATTTTAATACAGGTTATGAGTTGTAGTGGTAATGTGCCAAAGAATACTGACATTTAAAAAGAAATGCAATCTTTTCATCTTTTGCCTGTCACCCCATCTTTTTGTTTTCTTCAAGCCTTTAAACTTTGGCCACTAAACCAGAACAGACTTGTCTTTGCATTACATACATTTCTTGTCATTAGCCCAATATTGATTTAAACCTTTTGAGATGAAACAAATGCAGTGGTGATAGAGCTTGGCAACTCAGGTATGGCACAGTGTTTGACCATAGAATGAATCAATTCAGTTGCCAGTTCTTGTTCAGTATCCCACGGGCTTTCAGTCAGTAGGATAAAATCTGACATTGGAGTTTGAAATATTGTAAAAATAAAATAAAATACAGGTTTGATGGCAAGGTCTTACAACTGACAAAAATATGCAAATTCTTTCAGACACACTTGTGACATAAAAGGTGAATCGAACTGTAAATACAAACTTAAATTGGCATGTATGAGAGGTCTGATTGACCTAACATTCAAAAGACTAGGTCTTGGCTTTTAACTTGAAACAATCCAGTAATGCAAAGTACATTCTTGTTTCTTGATCACATATGAATAAATCAGAAAAGAATTCAACATAAACTGGGTTGTTACAGTAGCTGAAACTTATCCATAGGCATAAAAACAAGAATATTGTGATCAAATAAAACTTGATATAATGCATATTTGCTCTGGTGGAATTTCTTGTAGGTTAAATTAAAATCCAACATAGAAACAAATGGATGCCAGCATTTGTGTCCTCAAATATTGACAAGAATATATATATATATATATATATAAAAAAACTAACATAAAAAAAAACACGAGACAGCATCTGAAAAAGGTAGCTCTGAAGGTGACCAAGATGAGGACCAACTGCTTTGGGGAACAAACTGCAGTGGTTATGCTCAAAAACAGCCATTTGACAACATAGGTGGCATTTAAAGGCGATGACAAGTAGAAAAGAAGATCTTATAATGAGCTTTGTCCACATACCACCGCTTTGAGGGGAAAAAAAGCTGGCTAGTGACTAAGTGGATTTAGTTTTTAGATTTGTTTCTCAAATAAAAAGCAGACAAAATAACGTTTAGCTTCAACTCTGAGATTCAAGGGAACACACCCTTATTATCGCTTCAGAATGATCCTTATAGGCCTTTTTTACCAGTTTAATATTTGCAGTCAGCAAGTAGAAAGCCTAGCTTGCATGAAGAGGGAGCTATAGGGCACAAACTTGTCCATGAATATTTTATTAACAACTGGAGAGAAGGGAAAAGCAAAAACATATTGTTAGAGTTGTCAAAAGGCCGAAGTGCTTTCGCCACCTGTAGTTTGAATTTGGCTGTGTAAGACTGTGTATTGACTCAGTTTTGAATATCTTTGTAATGTCATCTTGAAAGCTTGATTTAGTCATCCTTGGAACTTGGTTTTTATAAGATGATGTAACAGTTTTGATTTAGCACCTTTTAGATTGTTAGTGTTATTTATTTGGGCCCCAATGTTTTCTCTAAAGTGTTTCAATTCAGTAGCGCCGAGCCTGCTGTCATGGTCATGACAATTACCTTAAGATACCTGCCTACTCTTCAGTAAACCTCTCAGTTTGTTTTGTGGAAACTGTAACCAAAAATACCTAAAAACACTGCAGCTTCTTTAATATACTCTATTCAAAGTTCAACATAAACACTCACAAAAGCAACAACCAACAAAAGCGACTGTCCCATAAGACGATAAAAGCTACACATTTGGGGAAATTGCTTTTACTCACATATTGGATGTTAACATACACTTGGCCTCATCTCTACTTGCAAAATAGCTCCTAAACATCACCGTACAGGCAAGTTTGACTTTTCTACATGCGTACCAATGAAACATTCATTCACTAGGAGCTTTGCAAAAAGTCAAAATACTCATTTTATAACATTAAGCTGTATAAAGTGCTTTGAATAAGGCAGCAGTTACAAAAGGCACTAATAAAAATAAAGAAATGAGCACTAGGATTATTCTTAAAGGCCAATGAGTTTCCAATTTCTGTAAAATTCCTCCTGCAATGCAAACAGTGACATTCTCTGCAGAGGTTTCAAAGAGTGCACCCAAAGTATAAAGACATAAAAAATAGTTACTGATATGCACAAATAATTTTCTCTTTTTCAACATTTATAAAACAAACCAACTTCACTGCATATTCTGTAAATATAAAATTCCTGCTGAAATATCTGGGGATTGTGGAACTAAACTCCCAGGTGTTAAAATAGTCTGAACTAAAACATACGCTTGCACTAAATCAGATTGATTCAAACTGCTTATCTGAAAACATCTGAAACAGATTTTAATGAGCTCAAAGCTTAAAAGGCACAGTATTAGTGGTAGCCTAAGTCTGAAATGGTTCACTTGGATTTGTTTGGTTCTATGTTAAGTCTCACTGCTGTTGGGAATTGGGAAATTAGGTGAAATAAAACAAATGAATAAAAAGGTGGAATCTAATTTATCATAATGACCATTACAGCAGGCTGGTAGGACAGTAGCAAAGCATCCTCAGTTAGGTCTGCTGTGTGTATGTAGTAAAAGACGGGGGTTCTGAACCGAAATAAGTTTAATGTGATTGTTTGATACTACATTTTTAAGGAGATAAATAACACATGTCAAAGGCTTTTTTAAACAGTGTTTTATGTGCAAAATGAGAGCAATGGCTGTGAATAGCAGAATGTATGTTGAAAAAAAAAATCTGTAGAACTGTAAATAAATGCAAAAGAGATCAATGTGTTGACACTTAAAATGCTTATGTAACATAAATTTAAGGATCTGTGTGTGCTGATGAACTGCCGTGAGGACAGGCTGTGCCTCTTAACAGCCCTTTTGACCTGAGCAATATTTATTTCATCACACATCCACATCTGTACATGGGAGAGATGGTGGGGTAGTGTCACAGAGACAACACTCTGTCCTGCTGTATAAGTTGGGTTCTACATCGCCACTCAACCTGACTCCAGGGCTGACAGGAAGTCTATGTGTACGAAAGATGGGACCCGTTGGATATTTGAGAGGTGACACTAGTACTCCTGCTCATACCCTGCTCACCGCGCCCTCCTGAGGGTGTCCTCCCCATTGCTTGGGGGCTGTTCTGTATACCTCCACTGCTGCGCGAGACCATAGCTGCAGCTGATGGGTGGCCCCACGGTGATGGACCTCCTCCCTGCATACCCTGCCCCCAGCCTTGATGCATAGATGCCCCTCCTGGACTTGAGCGATAGTGGTGATGGCTGCCTTGGTGACTTGACCCTACGCGTGAACCACTGCCACCCCAGTGTGGCCCTTGAGAGCTTCCAGATGGGTGCATTTGTTGATGACTCCAAGCTCCTGGAGCGCCAGGAAAGCTATTGCTGAGAGCCTCTGGTGAGATGTTTGCTAGCACCATGTTGCTGAAACCCAGGCGCATACTCTCTGAGTCAAAAGCCTCAACTTCTCGGGCTTGGCGTTCCAGTAGGCTCCGGGTTCTTTCTAGGCGTTCGTTTTGCAAAGACTGCATCTCTTCCTCAATCTAAAGAAAGAAAACAGGAAAAATGAGAAAGTAAATGATGTTCACGTGTTGCAAGTGGACATTAGGAAGTTGCTCTAAGTAGCCATAATGAAAAAGGACAATATGGATTTTGGCATATGAGGGATGCTTTTTCCTACCCAATATGTCAAAAGCAGTTTGAGATTTATCTTCTTTATTGTGAAGTTAACTTTGTATCAGATTGTGGGGAAAATCAAATCAATTGGTTATAATCTTACGACCTACAAAGGTGTCAAAACACACAAGCAGAAACAGAGCAACTACTTTTGCACAAGCTACCATTTTAACTGAAGCGTGTTGAATACACCAGAGAAAATGAAAGTAGGAGTTTAGAAGCATGTGGCCTTTGACATTTAAATTTTCTTGTAAAACTCAAATTTTGCAAAAAATTGTGGCATCCAATCAATTCAAATTTCCACAAGGAAATGAAGTATTAACAAGAACCTTTTGCTCCAGCAGGGCCCGACGTAGTGACACCCTTTGCTCAAGGTCCTTCTTCTCACGTTCATGCTGGGCATCAGTTTGCATCTTGATCTTGCTCTGGTAGGCATTGAGAAGCTCCAGCTCCTGCTGTAGCTGCATTCTTAAGGCTTGGCACTGAGACTCCTGAGTCTCATCCAGACGCAGCTGAGGACAAAGAGACAAACTGGTATAAAGACCCAAAGTGCAAAATATGCTCATTTATATGGATAGGTATGGCAAAATATAATGTTGGACATACTTTAATAATTTTACTTGCACTCATTGCTAGACTCACCGCTTGAGTGGAAAGCATTTCATTGATGGAGTGGTCATACTGCTCTGCCAAAATGGCAAGTTTGCGGTGCTGCTCCAGCTTCAGCCGCTTGAGGACAGCTTTGTGCTCTGATTTTGGTGTGGTTTCCAGCAGATGGTTCCTCAGTGCCTTATACTGCCTGGTCTGGATCTTACACGTGTCCTGGAACTGCTTCTTGATCTGTAGCTCTTTGGACTGGGCAGTGGGAAAATGTCATTAAAATGATAATACATAGAGAACTTGATGATAAAATTCACTCTAAACATTGAGCATTTATTGGCTCTGATTGATGTAGCAGCACAAGAAAATCTGGTTTTCCAAACAACAAAGAATGATGAGTGCACCTCATCATTTTTGTGACCAACAGATGCCTGGTTTCCCAAATGAACATGGAGGTATATCAGGACCAGAGGTTGAGCTAGAATTTTTCTTTGTCATTTTGACTGATAGGGTCATAAAAACTCTGTCATTTTGTATTTTTACCGGTCATTAAAAAAAAAAAAAGAAAAGATAATAATGACATATTCAATAGCATTCAATTTTAGGCTAATATTCGGTCCGACAAGGTGACCAGAAAATCCACACCGTTACACAACATACAGATGTGCAGAATACACAGAGGGCCAACTAACAATGAATCAAGACAGAGAAGTGACAACATGGAGAGTTTGCAGAGGTTCACCCCGACCGCAGGGTCCTGCATGGGACCAATGTTACAAACCCGCTGGAAACCGTTACGATCATTACCAAACCTGACCCGGTGTTGTGCCAAACTGTCTAAGCGGCCACGGGTTGCTCAGTTTCTCTCGGGTCTGCTGCTGTTCCTCTCGGCACAAAACCGTCATGACACAAAAATATAGGCGACTCGCCCCGTTGAACCACTGATCCACTGCTACATCTCTGTAGACCCTAATTTTGACATTTGGCGCCTTTATTTGATTCACAGATTGCTGTGTAGAAACAAAAAGTCATTTACCATCGCGGTTTCAGCTGTTCTCAGCGCCAGGACCACACAACCTGCAGAAAATTCTAATATGCTGCGTGGCGGTGTGGAGGGAGCCGCAGTGCTTCTTAATGAAAGTATAGGCTATTACCAGTGCTCGACTAGTAAAACCACGATCTCCACAAAAATGAGAGACATAAATAAAAACATTTAAAAATTTCCATGCACGACCGGCCTGTACCCCCGTTGAATTTAATCGATGTAATTTTTACCCTCACAGCAGCAATTTTGCGTGAATTGAATAAAGAAGCTGAAAAAAGTTTCAATAAATAAAGAAAATGTTGGAATGAGACGAGTTAGATCTAGTTCTAGAGTTAGATCTAGTTCTAGAAAATCAGTGAGACCTCTCTCCAGGTGTGAAATCTTGACGCTGCCTGCAGCTCAGGTTCAGCGGGAGGAAAAGCCGCAGCATGCGCCCTGTCTGCACCACTGGTTCAGCTGAGACCCGTGGTGGTCACATATGCGCTCCAAGACAACATCTCATTAATATGCTCACTTGCTACCATGTGATTGGGGGTGTGAATTGCTATCTGTCAAAATGACAGACGGCCTTCAGATCTCTCCGTTATCGTTTTAAAAAACTGGTCAATGACAGAAAATATTTGGTTAACGCGACCTCTGATCAGTACAGTCCTGAATCTCATGCCGAAATTGGACTATAAAATCTATGATTAAGAGTTTCAGCCAGTCTCAACAAATACAAAATTAAGAATGTGTCTTACAGAAACTAAACTGCCCAAGAAAAGAAATCTTACTGAAAGGATACACTGAAATTAAATTCATATAAATACTAAGAAATATCTCCCAACCTTGAGGCTCTTGGGTTGCTGGCGAACCTCCATAACATGTTTGCGTCTTAGTTCCCTCTCCCTCCTCTTGTTGTACTCCTGCTGATTTGTGAGCTCCGTCTGATGCTGCAGGCGGATCAGCTCGGCCCTCGTCTTCTGGATAGTGCCGAGCTGGCGGAACTCCAGCTCCTGCATGGACTCATGCTGCCGGAGAAGCATGGCGTGTTCCAAGTCCTTCTGTGTCTGACGCTTGTTCAACTCCTAATGACAAGCACATGAAGAGATCAAAACAATGGAAGCGGAAAGTTACTCACTTTAAGAAACAAAATTAAGAAACAAATTTGGAATACTAAGGCTCAGCCGTGCTAACCTCTCTCACTAAGTCCCGTTCAATATTGTGGCGAGCGATCAATATCCTCCTTTTGAACCTGCGGCACTCTAGTTCCAGGTACTGCCTTTGTCTGCGCTGCAAGTTGGCCTCCTCCTCTGCTTGGTAGTGTTGGAAGTTCTCCTTCTGCTTGGACAACCACTCCTGCTTTTCTTTTTTGGGTGTTGACTGGTTTTCATTCAACTCCTAATTCAAAAAAGGACTGCTCGTCACCGGTAGAACTATATAGAATTTTATAGTTTCAACTGATATATTTTGTGCCATGTAAACTGATAAGATACACTTATGAAACAAGAACTCAATAAATCTTTCAACCTCTTTCAGTTGCTCCTTGCGAAGTTTGTATTCCCGTTTCTGGGATTCCAGGAAGCTGTTCAGCTCTTTCTTCTGCTGACTCTGGATATGCTGCTGGAACTTCTTCTCATCATTGTTGAAGGTTTTTGCCTGATGAACAAATGCACATCATTATCGCTTTGATCAATGCAAACAGTCAATGCAGTGGTACCTCATCAGCTGCATTTCTACCACAAATATCCAGAACTTTTCATCCAAGGGAGAGGGAACAAAGAGGTTCCTTTATACAGCTGGCTGTCAGTGTTTCCACCATGGTCTTAAGACCAGCGAAGGTTAGGTAAATGACTCTGATGACGTATGAAACACAATCACTGTTTTAACACATCTTGTCTGTGTGCATTCCAACAGCAAAGTGCTCACTACACTCCAGCAGGTAGCCATAATGATAAGGTCTACAAAACAAAGATGGTGCCATATAAAGACACCAATATGCTAAACAACAGCAGTATGCATGGAGGAGACAAACTGTCCTGCTATTAAAATGATGTAATGATTTGCATTAATGTGACGGGGTCAATTATTGGAAAAAAGGTAATCAGTTTCAGCAAAACAGGTTCAAAGTGTTCTTATTGTAAGATGAGATAAACATGATATTTTTTGTTTAACCCAGCTGGGTACTATATAGTTCAATAACCAGCAGCTACTAATCAGCTTCTTTGTGACCTAAGGGGCCTTTGATGCTTGCATTGAGGTATTCATCTGCATTCTTGTCTGTTCCTGCAGATTGAAGGATTTTAGGTAATATAAGGCCCTGTTTACATGACAACGCTGCTACCAAATTAGCATTTTTTCCCCCTTTGCGGGATTGATAAAAACTGCATTTATACGTCGGCGGAATCCGATCGCTGTTGACACGACTCTGCAAATTGAGTGACATTCCATGTTTACCCTAGTTCCTACTACATCTTCATCAAATTGGAAGACAACATCTTCACTGGCGACATACATGCTTACACAAACTTACACATGAGTAAGTTTTGTTTTGAGAGACTAAATAACGAAAAGATGTAACAGCACAAAAAGAACACGGGGATCCGCCATTGTTGTTGTTGTTAGTTTGTTCACGTGGTTTGCAGAGTGCGCAGCGGGCAGTGACGTCGTCCTATTCAAGAGCATCTACCTTGGGTTTACACAGCTCTGTGCCACCCCGCGTTGCAAGAAAATTCCACCCTGGAGCCCGTCCTCAAAACTTTGCGGAGTCGCCCCCCACGACACTACGTCGTCATGTCCAAGAGAGGCCAGATCGCAACACAAACGGTGCGTCTTGCTCTCACAGCGTTGTCATGTAAACATGGCCTAAATATAGATTTCTCCCAACACAGAAAAGCGGTCCTGCAAAAACATAAAAGTACACATGCTTCAGAAATGACTTTACACACTGGCCTGGTGCCAATTGGCTGAAAGTTAACTTGAGTCTGGAGTGGACAACAACAACATATTTCATAAATCAGACAGAACAGCAAAAATATCAATGGCAAAGAAGCAGAGGTGAAAAGCTCAGACAACAGCTGCACTGGAAAAACGTCATTATTTAAAATTTTGTTTCACTCCATCACAAAGCAGATCCTTGTCCTCTTTGACTTCTATCTTTTCCAAAACAGTTCAAAAGGTGAAGGCCAAACAATACTAACACAACCAAGAACAGCTCACAGGTCAAACTGCTCCTAAAGTGGCAGCAAAGATGCCGTAATATGTAAACGAATATCTGCGAAGCCCCATTGCAGAAAGTCCACACACAGAGAACAGAGGGGAATCATCTGCAAAGATTTCCATTTACAACTTGGAAAAAAAGGGGAAAAAAAGGTGTCAGAGGCAGCTGCCCTGGGTAGAAACAGAGCTCGAATACAAAATGTAGCTTTTTGGACCAACCTTTGGCTCCCGTTTGCTTTTCTAAGCTATCAGAAAGGCTTCAAGACACATGACCTGGGGGCAACTATGACATGTTGACAGCGTGGCTAGAAGCGCTTTAAATGGATGTTAAAACTTGTCTTTACAGTGCAATTAGGTGCTCATGATTTTCAGATAACATTTTGACTGAGAAAACATTGCTCCAAAAGAGGAGAGATCTGATGTTGACTTACTGGGAGTAATTTTATTAGAAAACATTAGCTCTCCTCTGGCTGTAGCCATTATTTTGCTCTCCTCATCCTGTACAGTTTCTAGGAGTTCTGCTTCTGTATGCTCTGACTGATAAATATAGTAATGAACAGTAAGTTCTAATACCACATCCAAATATTGGAAATAATCTGATGAATATCTGCCCCTGGAAGGTGAAATTAATACAAGCAGCTCCTTTACAGATGGGGTCATCTCTGGATTAAGTGTCATGTTTGATTGCAACTGCTAGGACCTCAACTTTTGCAAACACGATAAAACATTTACAAACACCACAAGCACTAAAAGGGACAAAACTTAAGACTGAAAGAAGCAAAATAAAAAATTAAATTTAAAAAAGTAGATCTCTGTAAAGATCTTGTTGTCAAGACTCTTATAGATTCTTGAAGATTCTGACCCTGTCACTTGCAAATACAAAAATAACAATACTCTTTATATAGAACTGATGGTAAAGTTTTTACACCAACTATTAAAGATAATAAGGCCTTGTTTGAAAAACCCTGAATTCTCCTAATCTCTGGGATAAGGTTGTGCAGTAGAAACTTCAAGAGAGCATATGAATGTGTTGAAATCCTACATCTTTCTCCATGGATGCCTGATGTTTCTTGACCAGCTTTTCCAACTCTTGGGCAAAGCTATTCCTCTGATTCTCCAGTTCCTTGTCCAGTCGGAACCTGTGCTCGTCCATTTCGGCCTTCAGCTTGTTTTCAAGAGCCAACAGCTGTTTCTGATGCTGTCGCCTCATGCGCTTGTAGCCCAGTATCTGCTCTCTCAACTCTGAATCCTGCTCGTGCTCCTTAATCTGCCGAGTGAGCTGTTAAAACAGAAGACACAGATTTTCTTTATATTGAATAGAAGCAACGCATTTTTTTAGACAATTTTCAGAGTACGTAATGTTGCCACAACCATTATTTCACATATGGCCAAAAGGCATCATTTTTTCTCAAGATCTTTGCGCTGTTTTACTTCAGTTAAGAAATACTATTTTTTAGACTTAAAGCAAAATCATCATGAGGACAATTTGTGATTAGAGGTCTGCTTATTAACAATTCATGGAGGTGGAACATGCCCTGCAGATAGATATGTATATAAGCAGTTATTTTATGTCCAAAAAGAATAACAGCATTGTTACCACTGAGGCTGTGCGTATAGTAGCAAAATGTTCGCGATTTCGCCTTGGGTGTGGAGTGTGTGCCGGAGGGGACTGTGGCTCTGTTGGTCGGTTATGAGGCTCTGGCACTTCGTTGCTTGTCTCTTGCTCCTGAGAGGTTCAAATAAAGCACAAATGAACACTTTCAACCCCAAATAGACACCACAATCAGAAGTAACACAATTCAATATCTCCAGTTGTATTTCACAGTTGTGACAGTACTAACAGAAGCCAATCAAATTATTAATATCTTAAAAGTATATTATAGCACAAGGCTTCACAGCACACTGAGTCATAACGTCTTACAGGTTTGAGATGTATAACAGAATTTTTGGACATCACTGTGTGGTCTCCATCCATGTCCACCTCACTCTTGTCATCGCCCGCATCGGTTAGACTGTTGACCGAGCTGCTCTGAGAACTGGCACTGATCGACATGCTGGGGATGGACTGGTTGCTCCCCACACTGTTCACTGTACCCGTTCTACCCACAATGTGTTCTGGCTCCTACAAATAACACACCGCAGACAGTCACAAGGTTAAAACAATATTCATACATAATGTACAAAAACAGAAAAATCCAACACTGGCCAAAACTGGCTGAAAAAGTCACATGACAAACCTCTTCGTCATCTTGCGCCTCAGTCGTGGGGCCATTGTGGGCTTCATGAAACAAGATCTTCTTCATTTTACGATACTGCAGATTGTCTAGCTCCCGCACTGCATCTTTAGTCCGATTTATCAGGTCTATTAGAACCGATTCTGGCCGCTCACGCTGGACAAATGCGTGCTACAGGAAGGACACAGGAAACCCTTTTATCATTAACATTGTTAACATCAAATTCGAATGCAGGCAAAAAGAAATGACCAAAAAGTATGACATCAATCTGGTTTTGGTTCCTACCTTTACAAGCTCCTCAGAGTTCGGCCTGTCCTGGGGAATTTTCTGAAGGCAAGAATCTACAAAGTTTCGGAAATAATCCGTCCTAAAGTTGTGAATGAAATGTTCAGAATGCAGCTAATCAATCACATACGTTTTTGATTATAAAAAAAAAAAAGAAAAAAATCATTCTTGACTCACCATTCACTCGATTGCAGTGCGGGGCTCTCATTCTGTGCTATATGATATAAGGCACTCATTGCATTCATGTTGAACAGTGGAGGCTTCCTCTCAGCTACAGACCAAATAGATTGAAATTGAAATAAGGAGAGAAATTATGCCAATTAGAAATTAAGAAAGAGAAGAAAAATTAAGGTATGAAATAAAGTGAGGACAATTAGTGAGTATTGAATGAGAAATTAAGCCATGGCCAATAGTTACGCACCTAATTCAACACAGGTTATCCCCAAAGACCAAATGTCCACCTTTCCATCATACTGACCCTCATCCATAGCTAAAATTACTTCCGGGGCCATCCTGAGAAAGGAAACGCAGACAGAACAAACAAAACAGATGTATGTAAATGATAATTCATTGGGGAAAAAAAGGTGCTCTAAGATCATGTTTTATAACGTACCAATATGGGGTCCCAACGAAGGAGTTAGCAGGACAAGCAATAGATGCAGAGCCAAAGTCTGCTAGTTTTACCTGACCTGGCTCTGTCAGGAGGATATTTCCTGCCTTTATGTCTCTGTTGAACATAAAGAAGGAAATTATTACAGCTTCACTCAGAAGGCAAAAGGCCTGAGGGCATAATACCTTGGCAGACTCTTAAACAGTTACAACACTCACCGGTGAATCATGTTGTGGGAGTGAAGATAAGCCAAACCTTGAAGAGCACCATGGGTAATTGCCGCTATTTCAACCTCTTGCAGAGGTTTCTTGTGAACTGGAGGGAATGCATCATCAGTTGAGTAAAGCAGAACAAAAAGTGACAAAGATAAACATGCAAAAGGAGACTAACTTTTAGTCATGCAGCCTCATGCACTGAGTTCTAAAGCTTTCAACTCACCTTCTAACAAATCTGAAGCTGAGCCCAGACAATATTCCATTACCAGCTGCAAATGACAAAAATTGTGTAAATTTGATTTTGTTCATCCCACACAGTCAATGCTCAAATGTGTGTTACACATTATCACAAAATTAGTTTTTCTTTTTTTTTTAAAGCGAAATCTTTACCCAAGCAGTGTGCTCTCGCAGGTAACATCCTTTGTACTCTATGGTGTTTGGGTGTTGTATTCTTTGCAGAAATTTCACCTCCTTGATTATGTCTTGCCATTTCTGTGAAAACAGTTAAAATCTCAAGACTAAAGCAGCAAAAGGTTGGTTTTAAGACCGTTTTAAGTTCCTATGCATTCATCCAATATTAAAAAGACATGAAGTTTTTTTTCCCCTCTATTGATCAACACATCGTTCCCAACAAAAAACTAAGTACATACAGGTTATGGGAGTATTTTGGATCTACAGGTGGTTCTCGGTCCAGGTTGACTCTGCCCAACTGAATTCACTGTACACAAATATACTATTGCATGTCTATACAAGATCACATAATCATTTTTTTCTATGTTGGAATGAAAACTGAACCATCTGGTACTGGAGAGAACACTGTTGATAAGCCTTCAAAACATTATACTGTTGTTGAGAAATCTGAAGGAGGACAAAGGAACATTTCTGTAGCTTTTAAGATGCCCACAGCAGTGTCAATCATTATATAATTGAGCAAGTCACAAACTGTGTACAAGTTGTTTGGAACTGGTGTCTCTATTAGGCATGAAGAGCTCTGGTCAGACAAGTGATCAAAATCTAAATAGTCACTTTGAATGAGTTCCTTTCAAGAGATGGGGGAAGCTTGCACGAGTTAGGCTTACAATAGTTAGTACAAAACTGCATTTATCAAGCCATTACGGTACATTGCCCAAACAGAAGTCGTTCTTCACTTAAAGGCACATGACAGCCAACTAGGAGTTTACCCAAAGGGCACCTGAACAACTCTCAAAAGCATGGCAGCTTAATTTTTCTGCTACGATGGCACAAAGATGAAACCAACCATCCATAATGTTAAACACCTCACAGGTGAAACCAAAACTGAGCAAAACCTCACTGATACCATCTCCCACTGTCAAACATCATTCTGAGGGGATGTTTTTCTGAAACCAATGTTGAGAAACTTGTCAGGATGAAGTGAAAGACGTATGCAGAAAATGTGGAGCAAACTCTACAAAGAGCTCAAGATCTCATCTTTTTTGGAAAGCAGAAAGACAAAAAGTATGTCTAGAAAAACCGGAACAACTTTAGGGAAACCATGTGAAGGTTTTCTGGACCCAAGCCCAGTAAAGCATACGAGACCTGAAAAAAGATGTGCACTGACACTCCCATCCAACCTGGTTGGGCTTTCAGCCAACAAGAATGGGAGGTATTCCCAAAAGAAAGGTGTGTCAAGTTTATAGGATAATTCCCAAGAAGACTTCTTGTTTTTTTATTACTGCCTATGGAATTTGTACAAAGTTCTAGATACTGAATAGTTATGTAAATGAGAAAAATTTCTCATTTTAAATCAGATGACTAAAAAAATTTACCCATGTATGAGTAGACTGATGGAAAAATATGTATAATGATGTATACACAAACACATATTATGTGAATAAAGTCTTCATAAGAAATCAAACTATCAGACCTCACTGGACTGCTTCCCGCTATAAGACATCTTCTTGATGGCCACCACATCATTTGTCTGCAAATCCTGTGCCTGAAACATAAATACATTACATCATCATCATTGAATTATTCTAACAAAAAAATGTCATATAATTTGCTGACTTGGGGTGAACATACAGCAAACAACAATTTTTTTTGTTTTTGTTGGGTTTTTTTCTAGATTTTGAGATATCCATGATAATTTCATATGTTTCATTAGCTTGAACAAGTGTAATTAATTTTATTATGTGCATTAAACAGCATTAAAACATTTTGTACCCTGACAATGCAGATTCATTGTAGTTGCTGAGCCAAGACAGCACAGTGGGACAACAATTTTCTGTAGAGCTAACCGATAGTGCTTCAAAATGCTTAGGCATATTATAGGTGCGCTATTAAACATCGTATCCATTAAATTGAATGGAAGTTTAATAGATAAATTTGATATTTTACAAAATTTTCAATTTCTTTGAGCCACAATTTAATGTACATACTGAAATTTCTTGAAACATTCTGAGATGTTAAAAAGGACATAGATGCCTTTGTGTTTCATGTATTTTTTTAATGAAACAAAATGACTTGATTTGTCAAAACCATCCCAGTAGTACTCAAGGTTACAAAGCCACATTAGACCCAATAGACTAAAATACACTGATAACATACTTTCAGTCAGGAGTTTATGGTAGTACATTTTGCCTTTTTAGAGTATTAGTGATTTCTTGTACCCCTTGTTAATCAAACAGGATATTCAAATAAACTTAACAACTGACTTTAACTTAAAACTGCCTCTTAGACATTTTATTTCTAATTCAATATCTGTTCTCCCCGCCCCTCGTCTCCATTTTAAAAGACCAATAGGCGTTTGTATATGCCAACATGGTTGCATCACTAAAGATAAAGAGGATCTACAATCTCTGACCAGCCTCCTCAGAAATGGTTCTGAAGTGAGACCAAAAAAAGGTTTTAAGATTAGACCAGTAGTTTATCTGGTGGAATACTCACAAAATATACAGCACCAAAGCTGCCATGTCCAATTTCACGCAGATCTGAGAAGAGCTTTTCGGGATCCTCCTTGAAGAAGAGTTCAGCAACCTCGGGGTCCTTGAGGTTCCCCGCCCGATTGCTGTTGGGCATAATGGGGAGTTGGGGGGCAATGCCGCTGACACCAGGAACTATCTGGGTCTGCGACAGCGACCTGAAAGCCCCCACGGTTGGCTCATCTGCAGGACAGTGGTTTCATATGTGTTCAGAGCTGAAAATGGAAAGAAAAAGAAAGAAAAAAGTGTAATCATAAAACAGCAACCAAGTGGTAACCTCAAATATTCATTTATTCCTTTTATAAATTTCCTTTTTTTTTTTTTACTAAATGGATAGTAGTGATGTAAGATCTTTTTACTATAACAATATGGATATTTTGTGGTAAGATGCCCAGCTCTTTACCAAAAGGTAAAGAAAAGTTTATTTTACAATGTTAATGTATTAAACCGTTCCATTCATGGAGAAGCTCTTTGAATGGTGTAAAAATGTTAGCAGGGGTGCCAAAGAGGTTAAAACAAAACTATGCAAAACATTAGCTAGACCATAACATCAGGTGCAGAAGAGCAGAATGAAATCCTGAGCCTGTTTCGATAGTTACAGCAACCAATGTAATGCTACCAGTGGGATATGTTCTCCTGACCACCTTACTGCTAAGAATACAAAAATAAAGTGTTGCATCAGTTTGAACAAAGTAACACCAACCTGCTTGACTGTGTGAATGATACCCAACCTTCAACACAAGCCTTCAAGTGACAGGATTACTACTTAAACCCTCAAGTACTTATACATTCTCAGATGACAAACCGTGTACATATAATCTTCCAACTAAGTGACCTAGCAATTAATTAATTAATATCTCAAGACCTATTCTCAATTATAAATAGTGGTTTACAAACATGTCATTTGTTTAGTTTATTTGCCAGAACATTAAAGAAACCACCATTTGTTTGTGTTGCTCCCCAAGTGGAAAAATTACATGTGAAAAGCACAGTGCTTATGAAAAATGTATGTTCTGAGTAAAGCTTACAGGAAATAGAATCCTAATGGAAACTGATTATACACAGTATGATATTTGTATTAACTTCATTTCAAAAGTGAACTGCAAAAAAGCAAAACTATCTGCATGAGTACTAGGATAATGAGGGAAAATGTGTTATATTTTTCCTTCTAAAAAGTTCATTTAAACTTTAAAATGACAGAAATAGAAAGCACATTGCATAAATTCCCCACTTCATTGTCAAGTCTTAACTTTTCATAATAAAACTGTTGTAATTGCAGCCTTCCCGATGTAGACTGTAAAAGATCACTGAGGAAAATTTACTGAGTCCATGTGGCTCAGATGATCAGTTGCAAACAGATGCAGAGCTGACGCTAGAGTCACAAGACTTCTTTCCCAGCCCGAGAGAAACAGCCCCCAGTTCAAGCAGACATCTTTTGTCTCACAACAACACTGAACAACCCACTATTCTACACAGATGCAGCCACAGCCCTGAAATAAAGGCTCATTACCATGTGAGACTGTGTCTCTTTACTGCCATTGTTCTTCACAACATTGTTGCCACTCAATGAGATAAAGTTGTCACATTTCATGATAGCATTTTCAACCATGGACACGTGAAGTGTAAAGTGAGTGATGATAACTGATGCCTTCATAAAACACCCCAGCGCTCCAACTAACACACACATGCATGCATAAGAATGCAGCAGGACAGGACAACAAAGCAGAAGGGCTGGAATTCACAATGTATGCCCTCACTGTGTTGCATTTCTCAGCATTTCCTGTCCGCACAGCTAAAGGGACACAGGGATGGGCCCTGTTGAGGATATCTGACAAGTGATTATCTTACTTCCTTAACATAACAGCAAAAGCAAGGATACACTAAAATTCAGATAGTAAATACTTTTAAAAGGGAACATTTGTCAGGCAAACAAGTACTTTTTTTAAATATTCATAATAAGTATTAAATATTTGAATAATTAAACTGGACGTCACCAGACATGTACATTTAAACATAACCTATTGAAAAACCCACAACACAAATAAACTGTCATTATAAAAATGATCAACTAGGGAAATCTCATCAGGAAATCTGTAAAATCAACATTTTATCCTCCTCACCTTTGGCATTTTGTCTCAAATCTGTCACATATTACAAATAACTGATTTGTACCAACATAAAGCTGCCATAGCTTTTTAGAAATCAGAAAACAAACTTTTAATAGGTGTGGTAAATTAAGTGATTTCCTTGAAGGATTCCAAACAATAATGTAACAAACATAACACCCTATCTCACTAATCAAATGTCACTGCAGCTGGGTCTGGGTAGATGTTTGTAAATATAGCTTTGTTATTGCTCTGAAAAGCCCTTTACATGTCAAAGTTTGCCCCCACCCCCCAGGAAACTCTATATCAATCCTTTCTGGGATAACTAGCAATCCAGTCTCACCTGCTGTTTTTCAGCCCAAGTTACCTGTGGTAACTCTGCTCACTCCAGTTCTAACATAAGTCGGGGGAAAAAAACAAAGTACACAAGGGGGGATTTGATCAGAGTTGGCAATTCTCAGCACGAGTTTCACGTGTCAACAGAGAAAGTTGAATTTACAGTCTGAAATATTCAGTCAACCCAAGACTCAAATGTATGCAATGGACTCAAGAGGTTTAATGGGATCCCAACTAGCCAACTTTAAATGTGGTGTTAGCTACACACCAAACTTAACGTTAGCCAAGTTACGTTTGATATGATTAAACAATCCAAGATAGATTCATGTCGTGTTTACTAAGAAAACAGTTTCAGAACTACTTGAGTAACAGAAACTAAGAGACAAATCGGTGTCATTTAACAGAAAATAATAAATTCATAAGGTAATCTGTGTGATGTTTGCTAAGTTAGCTTAGCCACTTAGCTGAAACTCACCCTCTTCTGACAGGCCAGCTTTTAGCGCTGTGGAGACTGTCGTATAATTCAAGACTCTTCAGGATTATAACGTACTCTTTCCGTTTCATACCCAGCGCGACAACTTCTTGAGGTAAATCCTTGTTGTTCTTCACGCTGTCAGTCCATTATACGTCGTACATAAGTGATTAATTAAAGGTTAAAATCCCCACCCTTGAAGTAACTAAGGTTGCCACAGTACTCAGATCCCACTCCCAGGCAGGTCCTAAAGATGGCTGCCGAACGCTCCACCGTCGCCTCCCTTCGTGAAAATACGTTGGAGAAAAATGTGAGGGAAGTTCAAACACTCCCAAAACACCCATAAACAAACTGTATAAGTATCCGCGATGTCGTTGGGTGAATAGGGCATTTAATCTAATTCACAGGCATTTGAATGATTAGATTATGTGTGTTGCTAACTCTGCCTGAGTGTCCGTCTTCCTTCGACATGCTGCAAACAGCAGTTCCGCCCTGCCTGTAATAAACTTTGTCTGACCCAAGAACACTCAGAGGCGGAGACGCTGATGCATATTAGAAGAATATTAGACCTCCATTATTTCCCCTAGCAAATAACAAACTTTCGCAAAACTTTCGAAATATTGGAGCTTATACCATAAACAAAACAAAAAACATATATTTTTTTAAGTTTCATTTTAGCTTTCTCATTTTAAAAATGCAATTTGCTCAATTAACACACACAGATTCATTAAGCGTGGTCAAATTAATATTTCTGGCTGAAGACTGTTGTTTTATCAGTAGCCTATATTGTAGAGCGTGGATATACTATTGACAATTATCATGATATTAAAAAGAAATAAATGTTGATATTGTGTGTTGGCAATACATATATAATATGATAATAGGATTTGATCTCAGCTGATAAAATAAGATGATTGAATTGAAATTTGAATTGAAAGTAAACCACCATTGAGGTCAAATTAATTGCCAAAAAAAATGAAAGGGACATTTTTAATTAGAAAAACATGTCTGATAGCATTATTAATAGATAGATAGATAGATAGATAGATAGATAGATAGATAGATAGATAGATAGATAGATAGATAGATAGAT
>JBBBVU010000009.1:13224472-13254403 GCA_037177055.1 Atherinosoma microstoma | reverse complement strand
CTGCACAATGATTAATTAATTTGAGTCAGGTGTGTTGGAGTAGGGATACATGGAAAACCTGCAGGATTGTGGCCCTCGAGGACCGACTTTGGACACCCCTGATATAGTGGATGTGTCATATAACATTAAATCTATCAGTTTCATAGCGAATTTCCTTGTTCTTCCATTGCTCTTTGTCACCTGGATTTCCTTATTGTTGTCAGACAACATTCAGCAGATACAACATAATTTATAAGAAATGACACCATGTAAAATGAAATGAATGTTAACCACTGAATCTCCTAAGACTATGCAAGGCAAGGCAAGGTAAGTTTATTTGTATATTTTCATGTTCAAGACAATTTAAAAATACTTTATATAAAAACATTAAAAGCATAACAGATAAAAAGCAAGCTAGAATTACAATAAAATCATTTAAACACATGGTAAATAAAACTTTACCATGGGAAAGAAAAAAGTCTGTCCAGAAACAGCACTGCCTGTTCCTGAACAGAGCTCTTTTTAGATGGTCTTAAGTGAAGTGGAAAACTGTTCCCTGGGGTAGAAAAACAAACTTTGAACTTCTTTTTGGAATTCATTGACACAGCATCCACTGATTTAAAGAGGAAAAACACCATCTGGCTTGTTATCAGTGCAAAGCTAAGCAGCTAACATCTGTTATAGAGTCCATACATTATTGCACACCCATAGATGCAACATATGCTGCCATCTTTCAAAACTATGCCAAATTACATTCTGCAGATATTACAGTGTCATAACTATGAAGTAAGAGTCCAAATATTAAACTGACTTGCCTGCAGTCCAGACAGAAACTCCTTCATGGAGTAGAAGGAAATGCAAGTGCCTTAATTAAAGACAAGTTATTCTTTTCTGGGGAACTCCGGAAGTTGAGAGCCAGACAAAAAAAAGATGAGTCATTGGATTGCTGGTGGTGATAGAGAAGACTTGTCATTAGATAATAAAATAACTGATAATTCTTACAAATTAATAGTGAGTAATATCAAAGTGTTCATTTCATACAATATGATTTATGATCAGATTTATTCAGAATTTGTGTGGTATCGAGAGAAAAAAATTGCAATTTAATGTAACTCATACATACATAGTCTAATTTCACTTTGTCCAGACATGACCTGTGTTGTATACAAGGGGCAAAACAGTTTAAAGATACAGTTTATTGAGGTTCAGCAGTCTGAAATCATGCTTGTATTTTGAAGAAAATATTTCCTGCAGGATAGGAAGACACGCCTCCGTCATGACGTCAGAGAAACTACGGAAGTAGATTAGCTGACGTTCCCACATGGTGAAAATGGCTGCGAATGAGGAAAAACAACAGGGCCACAGACCCGGCGTATACAAACAAAAAAATAAAGGACACAAACATGGCAAACATCGGACAAAAGGAGAAATTGAAAGAGAAAACAAAGGTAAGCTACGAAGAGTTTATCTTGCAGTCGTCTAGCTGCGGCTGTTCCTCGTTCTAGAAACACGTGTCTAATCTCGTGGAAGCTTCAAAAGTGGAGGAAAACGTTTTACAAGTAATGAAATCTTTGTTGTTTTTTTAAAACGTTTTCTTTGTAGGTCGTTGAACGTTTTTCTGTAGGTTGTTGAACGTTTTTCTGTAGGTTGTTGAACGTACTACTGTGTGGTGTTATTCTGGGACATGCAAAGTTGTCCAGTTGATCTGCAGCCATTTAAAGCACGAGGAAACCAATCAGAAAATCTTAAGAACTTCTGTTGTTTTGAGTGAAAAAGAGGATCTTTTGAAATGATTAAGAAATTGAGTAACATTTTCATCTGCAATCATGAATTTCCAATGAAAGCTGGAAAGTAGACATTGCAATCAAAGCTCCAAAGGATTGTATTAAAGGAGTTAGGTGAAATTTTGCATAAGGTAAAATGAAAAATTCTTCTGTATTTCATGCAGCAAAAACGTAAAAATTTTTTCAATCAAAATATTCAGATCAGCCTTTAAAAATGTGCACCTAAATCTATATTTACCACTTCATGCTGTAGATATTTGTCCCTTCCTTTGTTGATCTCAGTTATACAGTAATACATCTTGGCGTTGAACTGTCTCACAGGAAGGGTGTCGGTGACAGCCCTTACCAAAAAACAGAGGAAGGAGATGAAGAAGATGGACAGAAGACATAAAGCAAACCAGCTACGTAGAAATAAGAAAGACATGGTAAAGTTCTGTGCCACTTGAACAACAAAAACCCTTTCATTCTGATTGATGTTGCAGAGTTTACATGTTTTTTGCTGTCGTAGATCCTGACAGAAAAGCGGCGTCTGGGCAGCAGAGATGGTCCTCCTCATTTGGTTGTTGTGTTGTCCCTGCACACCGGAGCTGATGCCGGTGCCATCACCAAACTGCTACGTTCAGAGGGTGCTGGAGGCATTGTACATGAAGACCAATGTGTCAGTGGTGTCAGTGACAGTTTTGGGCTAATTTTGCCTCGTTTTAAACAAAGGTTCACCTTTCTAAACCAGAGCACAGGTAAGTTTGGGGTTTCTGGAATAAATATTGGAAATTGTTTGCATAAATAGTGTTGTGGACTTTTATTGATATGAATTAGGCCTTCAAAGTTAACATGTCAGTCTCCCTGTAGTTGATGGATTTAACATTTACGTTCATTTTGTAATGTAAAATGTCCTTTATTGTAACTATTTACATGTTGTACTATGATACATGCCTTTGTTTTTCTGTTGTGTTTGTGTGATGAGTATTTTTTTCTTCATTGTAAAGCTTCCATAATTGTTTCTTTGAACAGCTGACATACACTCCCTGCTGGATGTGGCAAAGATTGCAGATAGCCTTGTGTTTGTGCTGGACTCCACTGAAGGTTGGGACAGCTATGGAGACCATTGTCTCTCTTGCCTCTTTGCTCAGGGCCTCCCCAGTCACGGTGAGTACTTCCTGTGAACTCAATATGGGTGCTTTTGGACTCCTCCATCGACGCAGATTTTTAATTTATTAGTGATTTTTATTCACTAAATCCTCATCCTCTAAATTCCTTCCATCTAGCACTGGTGTGTCAGGGTGTGTCCGACATTCCTGTGAAGAAAAGGGTTGAATCCAGAAGAGCTTTATCAAAGATCACAGAGGTCCGCTTCCCTGATGCTCGTCTCTTCCCTCTGGATTCAGAACAAGATGTCACTCTTCTTCTCAGACACCTTGGCTCTCAGAGACAGAGAAAGCTGGGTTTCCGTTCCAGACGTTCCCATCTTTTAGCTCAGCGTGTCAGTTTCACACCAAACAGTCCTGCTGAGGGGTTGGGCGGTGGGTCTACTGGCCTGGGAACCCTCTGTGTCTCTGGGTATGTCCGCGGCCATCCTCTGCATGTTGACAGACTGGTACACATCACTGGGCATGGAGACTTTCAGCTTAGTCAGATTGATGCTCCATCAGATCCTCTTCCCCTCATCCTAACCACAGCGAGACAAACAAAGCCTGGCAAAGGAGACATTGACATGCAGGTACCTATTTGTATTTTTTTTGGGGGGGGCTACAGTCACAAGTTATAGGCATTTAATCATTATTGGAGATGGTGTAACTACATTGTATTGCCTAGAACACCGGTTTCACTTGTACAGTTTTCTCTAAGAACTAGTTTTGCTGGCTAACCCACAAACGTGAAACATAAAATTCTGGTAAAGCGTACACACAAAAAGGTTTAGGTAATAGTATTTAAAATAAAAGATCTGTAAGTAAATGCTCTCAGTCTCAGGTTTTATTACTGCGACTGTTGTACAAGGCACGTGGGCACTTTTTAACTAGTTTACAGTGCAGCAATAATTTACACAACACCTTTTTCACACATTTATTGGACTCCTGAAATGTTCTAGAGATGTCCCAAATGTGAGAACATAAACGCCCACACCATTCGCTCTGGATTTCTTGCTGAGATCGCCCCCAAGTAAACCAAAGTCTCTGGACCATGAGTGAATGAGCCATTAGAACATAGCAGCAAATTATCTGAAGCATTTACTGATTTTGAGTGAGTAGGAGGAACATGTGTGCTGCTGCTTTATTTTCCTTTTAACAGATCTGTTTTTTGCTTTTCACTTGCTCTTTGCCATTGTGTTTATGCTCAGATACACCTGGGCCCTTATTTATCAACCGCTTTTACGCACACATTTGTGTTATTTTGTGTGTGAGAACATTTTCAGGCAAAGTGTGTAATTTAGCACCTTGTACTTATAGTTAGAAATGTTCTTAAATGTGAAAACAGCTCCAACCATGCACAGAATGTGGTAGAAGTGGGAAACTGCGTTCATTTTACAGGTGTTGCAGCAATCTCGGCATCTGCATTTTTTATTTAGTGAAAGTAGCAATTACTCAATAATATTTTAGAAGAAAATAAACAGATGTGGAGCTGCATTGGTTTATAACTTGTGAAAGACACCTGTGACAGACAGGTGAGAACTAAGCACTGTTGATCGGACGTTATCAAATAATATTTCAAACTCAGCGCTCTGCTGAAAGCATCAGGCGATCAGCTGATCTGATCAGATGTAGAAAGATTGTTTGCAAAGTTATATTAACTACTATTCCGGTAAATATCCAGGTGGTTTGACATTCTCTGACCATCACTGACTTGCATTACACTATCTGTGCTGGATTTATCTTTTCCCAGACCAAAACACATTTATTTCTCTTGAACAATTCAAAATCAGATAAGAAAAACAGTGCTGCAAAGATGATGGGAATGTATGCTTAACTAATGTGAAATCAAATCTCCTTCCTCTCATCAAAATCATCAAAACATGTAAAACCAAGCGAGGTTATCAGAAGAGCTTCACAGGATAAGAATACAACCAGGTGGAAGTTCTGTTGGTTTCTGTCTTCCAGCTGCAGATACGTCTTATCTAGGTGCTGCAAGGCTTTTTAAAATATTTTTCTTGAATGGTTTTTATAGTTTGATATTGGAAAATTGAATGATATCTCCATTTTTTTTTTTTTTAATGGACAGAGGTCTCCCCTTGATCCCAAATCATTTACTGGCCTGATTTCTCTTTGCAGCATTTATTTATTCTTCGTAAGTTTACCTTTTTGTCATGCAGTGCATTGTCTCAGAGGATTTTTACAGCTGATAACTTACTAATGTGCGTATGACTTGCCTCCGCACATTTGATAAATCCAGATTTTCTTTGTACTTATTACCATTATGAATGTCATTCATAGAATGGAATTTAAGACAGTTTCTATGATTGACTGATAAATGAGGGCCCTGGTATTGATGGAGATACAACGGTCTTCAAAGAATTTTAAATCACCAGTTTGATCACGAAACTATATTGTATTGATTTAATGGATAGCGATTCCATGTTTGCCGATGTCTCTAATTCAGTCACAATACGATTTTGTTTAGATTGAATTTAAGATCCAACGACTGACATGAAATGATATCACAGGTAATTGAACACAGTCATTTCCATTCATATGAAAATAAAAAAAGAGCTACTAGAATATCATTTAACATCTTTATTCTTGAGCTCAGCTGTTTAAATAAATCAATTTAAATAAAAAACAATCTGTTCCTATAATAAAGACAGACAAGTGATAAAGCGAAAATTACATGCCAGAGGAGCTCAAAATACAGCCATTTTATAAATAAAAGTTAGTTTTATAAATGATTATTTTATTGATTTTGAATGACGTTTGTATTTTGGATCGATGTAGGCCATATGATCGATAAATCGATGTAGATGGATGGTTTATTACAACCCTAGAATTTACCACCTATTTTTGACATATTGTAAAGAAAACACTGTAATTTTTACATCAGATTTTTTCCTCCTCTGTGCTAAAGAAACAAATTTGCCCGCAGCCTTTTCTTTGCATTCCCAGATGTCAGAATCCTTGTGCAGGAAATATCTCCCTGTTTGTATGAGCAACAACTGCAGAAAAAGACCGCATCAAATTGTCCACGAACATATGTAAAAATGACAGAGAGAGACTTGATGGGCTGGAACCAGAAAAAAGGCAAAGAAAGGGGGAAAAATTGATTTCAAACTACTTTTGGTTTTCTATGTTTTTTTTTTTTTCTTTTTCTAAACACAGCCAGTGTTATATTATCCCCTTTCACCAAGTGATCCTTGTATACCATAGGATGGAGATGAAAATCCGGCTCCAGTGCGGGTGCTCATGAAAGCTAACCCATCCTCCAGGGAGAGTCTGCAGGCCGAGGCTGAGGTTGACCCCATGGATGGAGAGCAAACATGGCCGACAGAAGAAGAACTGCTGGAAGTTGAAGGTGCAGAAACAGAATCTACACATGGTGGCATATTGAAGGGCTCTTGAGTCTCATGCAGTTAACATTTTTCACACAGTTTCATGTTGCTCGCTCATTCATTCATTCATTCATTGCAACTAGCTCAAACTTGGGAAATCTAAGAACAACCCGAATTCCTGAAAAGTTGGGACGTTCTTTAAATAAAAAAAAAACGAAAACTAAAAATTCTTCAAATCACATGAGCCAATATTTTATTCACAACAAAACATTCATACTATAAGAGATATCTAAACTGAGAAATTTGACAATTTTATGCACAAAATGAGCTCTTGTCAAATGTGATGCTGCTCTTAAAATAGTTTGCACTGGGCAACAAATGGCTGAAAAAGCAAGAAAGTTAAAAAAGATTCAAATTGGTGAACAGTTAATTGATATCAGATCTGTAATTATTAGCTATAAGAGGAGAGGCAGAACTTCCCAGAAGTAAAGATGGGCAGAGACTCTCCAACCTGTGAAAGTGTGGTAAAAAGATTGCGGAATACTTCAAAAATGATATTCCTCAATTTTGAAGTGCACAGGCTTTGCAACTCTCATCATCTACAATGCATAACATCATCAAAAGATTCCGAGAAACTGAAGATGTGTCTGGACAAGGGACAAGGCTGAAGATCTTTATTGGATGTCTGTGGTCTTGGGGCCCTCAGACGACACTGCATCCCTCATCGGCATGACTGTGGCCCTGACATTACTAAATGGGCCCAGGGATATTTCCAGCTGCCGTTGTTGGTTAACACCATCCTCCGTGCCATCCGCCGATGCCATCTAAAGCTTTATCATGCAAAATGGAAGCCATATTTGAACATGGTCCAGAAGTGCCGTCATGTCCTGTGGGCCAAGACTCATCTGAAATGGACTGTTTCAGAGTAGGAAAGTGTTCTACGGTCAGGCAAGTCCAAATTTGATATTCTTGTTAGTAATCATGGACACCACATCCTCTGGGCTGAAGAGGAGGGAGACCTTCCGGCATGTTGTCAGTGTTCAGTTCAATAAAGTATATAAAGATTTTAGGGCAACATATGGTCCCCTCCAGACGATGTCTATTTCAGAAAATGCCTTGTTTTATCTCAGCAGGACAATAGAAATACAACATACTGCAGCTATTACAACAGCATGGCTTTACAGGAGAAGAGTCCGAATGCTGAACTGGTCGCCTGTTGTCCAGATCTTTCACCTAAAGAGAACATTTGGCGCATCATAAGTCGAAAAATAAGTCAAAGATGACCACATACTCTTTAGCAGCTGGAAACCTATGTGAGGCATGAATGAGATCAAATTCCAACAGCAATACTCCAGGAACTCATAACATCGATGCCCAGACGTATTCAAACTGTTCTGAAAAGAAGAGGAGATGCTACACTACGGTAAACATGCCCCGTGCCAACTATTTTGAGACCTGTAGCAGCATCACATCTGACATGAGCTCCTTTTGTGCATAAAATTGTCAAATTTCTCATTTTAGACATCTGTTATGAGACGTATGTACTGTTGTGAATAACATATTGTCTCATGGGATTTTTTAAGGTCTTTTAGTTTTCATTTTGTTCAAATTTAAAGAGTGCCCCAACTTTTCTGGAATTTGGGTTGTACATGAACATCAACGATCTCAAAATGTTTTAATAGTGACCGTGGGTTTACGCTTGATTTACTGCTCTGTCAATCAGCTTCAGACTTGTTTCAATTGTCTTACAATAATTGGAAACATAAGTCAATGTGGGCAATGGGGATCGCCTGGGGGGAGTTGGGGCACTGTTCAGCAAGCTGACAGTTATAGGGAAGAAACTGTCCAGGTGATGCGAGTTCCTGCTCCACTGACGGACTGGTACCTTTTTGCCAGTGGAGTGGAAAGGTTTGTATCCAGGATGAGATGGATCTGCTGCAATCCATACTGCATGTCTGCTGGTTATTGGGATATGAAGCTCCTGGAGAGTTGGGAGGTTGTAGCCAATCACAGTATCAGCAGAGTGGATGATGCACTGCAGCTTGGTCTTGGCTCTGGCTGCAGCAAACCAGACTGTAATAGTGGATGTGAGGATAGATTCAATGACTGCAGTGTAGAAGTTCACCATCAACGTCACTGGGAGGTGAAACTTCCTCAGCTGCCATAGGATGAACGGCCTCTGCTGAGTCTTCTTGGTTAAGGAGCTTTTGTTCTGCTCCTACTTGAGCTGCTGGCACAAAGAAAACAAATTTAAGATGATATAATTATTGAACTCATTTTAAAAGACTCAACATTTGATCAGTTTGATGCTTTGCCTTGATGAGCCTCAATGACTGAAAATACTTAAACTGGTATACAGAAGTTTTTCCCGCATTTTCTTTTAGTACAATTTTCTTTAATACATTAATGTAACATCTTGGAATCACCAGAAATGAGTACATGTAAGAAATTATATAAACCAAAGACTTTGTCTGACAATTATTCAGCTTAATGAAGCCCACAGTGCATCATTTCTTATGTCCACACATACATGGGGAAAAAAACCTCTAAAATCTTTCTTTCATGTTTCTCTTTTGCTTTTTAGAAAGCAGGAAAAACAAACGTGTGATGAAGGTCCCTAAGGGAACGTCAGACTACCAAGCAACATGGATCGTTGATGAAAATGATGAGAATGGTGACGTGGATGAAGAAAGCAGTGATGACGACGATGCTGATGACGACATGATGGATGAAACTATGGATCGAGAGGATGAGGAGAATAACTCTCAGGTACTTTCATCTTTCGAAGCTAAAAACACGACATGATGTGATGAAAGACTCTAAATCTCATTTTTATTATTGATTCCCTTGTTAAATAATTTAGAACATTTCTTTCTGTAATTTTTTGCAAGTTCAGCCTGAATGCACTTTCAGGCCGAGTTTGTCCAGCTGCATGTTGTTGTCATAGCAACAGTGCAGCTGATAATAGCATTGTAATGATCTGGCAGATGATGAGGACAGTAATCTGTCTAGAAGTCATGAAGCGTCTGTGGTTCCGGCGCTGAAGCGTGCATACGTGACCCACGGTCAGTGCACCTCGCTACTGAGAAGCACTGTTTGTTTTCTCAGTGTCTGTCTCTGGCCTGTAGTGCCAGGCTGCTCACCACACTGCAACAATAGTGTTTGGAGCAGAGGTCCCGAGAGAAGCCTCCTGTCTTCCTGTCTTGTGAACAGAACTTCCTGTCTGGACGAAGGGAGGGGTTGACCATTTATTTATTTCCAGCTCTGCTCAAAAAGAATTTGGGGAAACTCTCCTTATGCAACGGGTTCACTAGGATCTGTAATTGTTATTAGCATGCATTTGATGTCGAAGTTAGCACACAGGAATACGCATTTCTGAGAGGGTAACAATAGGTGAAGGGGTACTTCAAATGATAATGATTATTATTATTGTGGCGAGGATGTCGGAGAGGTTGTGAATCAACCCCATGCTGAGGGCTTTCCGCTCATGTGTCTGGCTTCTCCTGCAATTTGCCAGTTGTGCGACGACTGTGAAGCATGTCTTCTTTGATGATTCATTTCCTTGTACAAATGTATTGCAAGTGGAAGTTGAATTTCTAGATGTTAAGATAAGAGAGGATGTCCTGCCCTATCCTTACTTTACATCCTTTGCAAGGTACTATGTTTAATTGGATGCAAAGCAAGCATTTTGATAGGTTTAAGTCTAGGGGCTCCTTATCAACATTCATCTCTAGAGATTGCAAACACCATCCACTGTAAAGGCTCCGTCAAAGTAAAGTTTGTTTGTTGAAGATATATTTATTTGATAATATGTAGTTATGATCTATTGAAGGTATCTTTAGCTAAAATGTTCCCAACTGCACCGATGATCATAATATGTATGTTTTTTAAATGTTATGGCGTACATTTGTAAAGTAATGTAGAATATCCTTCAAGAAGCCTGGAAATCAATTCCTGAAGAAGGCTACAAGAAAGTTGGTCTCGAGGGTTCAGGTTGTGATGAAGAATAAGAGCTCACACCAAATGCTGATTTTCAAGCTTGTTAGAGTTGTTCCAATGCCAATTATGATTGCACGTTTCAGTAAAATCGCTGCACGTATGTCTGATTTTTCTGGTAATGTATAAAGAAATTTTTTTTTTTTCCGCTAAATACTGTGCCCAACTGCACAGATGAATTGGGATGAAAGCTGATTTAGTCACAAAAAAAATAAACCAAATGATCTATTTGTGCAGTTATATACATTGTTTACAGAGAGCTACTTGTATTTTTTATTCAGACTTCTTGTAGCAGCAGGGCTCAGAACTACAGCTTATTAAGTCTGATGTTTGCCAAATCCTCCCTGCTTAGGAGCCCGGTTCATGCTGTGCTTCAGAGGAAGAAGAAGAAGAGGAGGAAGAAGAAGAAGAAGAAGAAGAAGTGTGCTCCATCGAGAGAACTGGAGCAGATCACCGGTATGACGAACACATGGATGAAGCAGCTGAAGAAGAAGGCCTTAAACGCTACAGAGAGGCCCGATCCCATGAAATATTTCCTGATGAGGTGGACACGCCCCTCGACACGGCTGCCAGAATCAGGTCAGTGATGTTGTATGTAGTAAGAGAAGTCACACTGAAAAAGATAATTTCTAATGATTACTTCTATTTGTGGTTTTACAACTTTCATTTTACCCCCAGGTTCCAGCGCTATAGGGGCCTTAAAAGTTTCCGTTCCTCACCCTGGGACCCCATGGAGAATTTGCCTCTGGACTATGCACGCATCTTCCAGTTCCAGAGCTTTGAACGCACTCGGCGCCGCATCCTGGCAGAGGCTGCGGCCGAGGAGGAGGGAGCCATGGTAAAGAGGAGGAACTAACTTTATATGGAGATGCTCACGTTTCATTTATTTGAGTTCTGGCTTCCCTTGACAGTGCTGCCTATTTTATTTCAGGACGGCTGGTATGTCACGCTGCACATCATCGATGTGCCCTTCTCTGTAATGGAGAGTGTCCAGTCTGGCACACCTCTGGTTTTGGTGTCTCTCTTGCCTCATGAGCAGAAGGTATTGCCATCCAAAAGTCTCCATTAAAGACACAGCAACACAGCCTGCATGGTATTGTTATTGCAGACCTTTCTGGGCTCATTATTTTTCTTCTGTGAACAGATGTCAGTGATGCATGTCGTAGTGCGGAGACACCCCAGCAACACTGAGCCAATCAAATCTAAAGAGGAGCTTGTGTTCCACTGCGGATTTCGGAGATTCCGGGCGTCCCCGATTTTCTCCCAGCACACATCAGGTAGAGGATCTACTGATCAAGCAGTTGTACCCTTAAGCACATCCCTACTTCAACAATGATCTCTAAAGCAAACTTAGTTTTGCAGAAGACCTGGGAGCTCTAAATTACCCTGCTGTATCAAAACCTTTTAGATTGCACTGATAATAAAACTTGTTAGTGCTTTTGCAGTCAGTATCCTCTCAATGATTATCAAAATAACATTTAATTGTGTGGTTATGGTACAACTCCTTATGTCAAGCTGGTTGTTAATGAGCTTAATTATGGGTTACATCAATTAAAGGTACATTACTGAAAAATAAATCATTTCTCTGCTGTGTATGCAATAGAAACTGCATTATTAAGTGGTGTACTTTATCATTCTCCAGCTGACAAGCACAAAATGGAGCGATTCCTCAAACCAGATACCCCCTTTGTGGTGTCAGTGTACGCTCCCATCACCTTCCCCCCAGCAGGAGTGCTGCTCTACAAGCAAAGGAATGATGGTGAGATGACAAGCCCTGTTTGTACTTTGAGATAAGTAGATTCTATTAGTGGACTGGCTGCCCTCAGGTTAAACTTTTGACCGTCTGCCCCGTTGTCAGTTTATTTCATTTAATTATCCACTTAAGCGAGTTCACCATTGGCATTTGAGTTTGTGTCCTTACTGTGTCTTTGTAGGCGTCCAGGACTTGGTGGCTACAGGCAGTCTGCTCAGTTGTGACCCTCAGCGCGTTGTGCTGAAGAGGATCGTACTGAGCGGACACCCGTTCAAAATTAATAAACGCTCAGCAGTTGTTCGTTATATGTTCTTTAACAGGGGTAAGAGCATGTCTTGTCTTTGCGTCAATAATGTGTGACATCTGTGTGATGTTAATGTGCCGTTTTGTTTCTGCGACAGATGACATCACATGGTTCAAGCCAGTAGAGCTGCGGACGAAATGGGGTCGGAGAGGCCACATCAAGGAGGCTTTAGGTGGGGGAAAATGTATAAATACAAGTCATTGTCTCAATGTCTGCTGCTTCTTTCAAGCAATGCCTGTTATCTCCTGTGAGTTCTCACGACCTTATTTAATCCTTCCAGGAACACATGGTCACATGAAGTGTGTATTTGACAGTCAGCTGCGCTCCCAAGACACTGTCCTGATGAATCTGTACAAAAGGGTGTATCCTCGCTGGACATATGACCCATACGTGCCCTCACCTTTACCTTGGTTCAAGAACGAGGTCACTGTGGATATGGATAACTTGGGCATGGAATAGTGGAAGAGCTGTGCAAGAGAAACATGATGTGTACCTACATCTATGTGATTACATGACACTTTTCAAAAGTGTAATATGTATTTAATAAAAGTTCAATGCAAATGTTCTCCTGATTGTTTTTCCACCACATCTTCTGTTTAAAACCTTTAACTTGCTGCTGTGTTTGTTTTTGGCCACTAGATGGCAGTCATGATTAAGTATTAATAACATCCTCTGAAAAAGTATGATTGACTTCTACTGCTAAATGAATAGCAGTTTGGGTTTAGTACTTAATGATTAAACAAATCTGAGGGCTGTTTCCACAACAACTTGTAATAATTCTAACATTCAGTCATGTATCAAGCTCATTAGACTGCCAACTCTTTGAAGTCATGCATTATGTGGCTAAATGTCTGCAGCCACATTAAAATCTAAAAAACGAGGACAAAATAATTATATAGATGATGTGATATGTGAGGAACTGTAATCACGGAAAGAAAACTCCCAAGTTGAGCTTTAAGCAAAAAAAAATTCTTCTCAATGAATGAATTACTTTTAAGATTTAGACAAATAACAGCTGTCAGCTTTATTTATGTTATCAGAAACCTGCCTCAATGGACTTTGATAAAAAAAAAGAGGCTATGAAGTAATAAATCACCCCCTTCAGAAAGGCAACTGCACAAAATACAAGACTAGACCATTTCCGCTGTTTCAAAATGTATGGTAGTGCCAACATTACATCATTGTGCAGACCAGAAAGCAAATAAAATTTTTAAATATGATTGTTTTCCAAGCAACTGTTTCTATACACCATAATCCCCAACCAAGTGGAGTGCCTCACATTAAATGAACATCTGAAAATCTAAGTACTGATAATCCTTCACCTCTTCCCAGCAGTCCTAAACACACTCAGCTCTTCCTCCATGGTGGTCTTACCCTGACCTATAGCCATCTCAAATCCATTCAACACACACACACTCACACACACATACACACACACAGAGATCATGACCTCTATGTTGTTTTGAAACTTAAAATGACATGCTCCATGGCTTTTCTGCCCCAAATTTTACTTGCTTAAGAAGATGCGGATTTATGACTTGCAATATTTATCATAAAAACTGAGCCCTGCATGCCTGCAGCAACATGATTCATCCCCCGAACTGAGTTGGGACTTCAGCATAGAGGCATGCCAATATGTCTGGGAAACCAGAAGGTGAAGACTTTGGGATGGAGAGGAGAACATGATCCAAGAAAAGGAGGGGAGCTGAAGTTCACTCTGTGCTCTTTTATTTGATTACAGTGGAAAAAGAGGAAGAAAAAAAGATAAAGTAATTGAGAAAGATGAATGTCTCCATTGCCCATGGGGGGCAAGCTAGGGGCTCTGGACAGTTTTGTGGCAACGCTCAATTTATTTCTTGCTTTTTTTCCTTCTTTTTTTTTTTTCTTACATACTATAGTGAAGGCACAGTAACTATAATGTGTTGAACATGTCTTGTTAAGACTGAGGGGATGAGTATGCTTTGCTACCCCAGGGGAGTTTCAGTGTGCCTATGATGGAGAACACTCTTGGGTAACTTATACAAAAAAATGAACTGAATTTAGATGTGCACTCTACATTTTTTTCTTGACACTATCAATTTGGAACAGATAAACATTTAGCTGCTTGGGGACCAACAGCGACGTGGTAAGAATGACTCCAGCCCATAAGTGAAGTGTGTGTTTGGCACACGCTATCGTCAGAGGACGTGAATGCTGGTGACTTAGTGCTGTTTGGCTCAGGAATGTGTTGTGGTTCCCAGTTCACTGCCACCACACTCAGTTGGCTTTCCCTGAAGATATAATGGGTGAGAGATTTTTCCATCGGTTGTGGATAAAGAAACAAGGGAAGAAAAAAGGGAGCAGGGAGTGAGTGAGAGATAAGGGAAGAGCAAGTTGATGCTCAGCAGAAGTGGAGGCAGTAAATGGAATGTAAAAAAAAAAAGGGGGGATGCATAGAATTTGAAAATTAGAATAAAATACTGGTGGGTGAGAGTGGGAGACAGAATGGAATGGAGGAGTGTGAGAGTCTGAGGCAGTGTGGGCGAGGGAGTAAGAGAGTGAGAATGGCTGGCGTTTATGGATTGCAGATGTGGCGCATTGGGGTTTTGGCAGGGGCCGCATGTGCCTGAAACCTACACCGGCTGGGTGGCACCGGGGTGAGAGGGAGGTCATTGCACCGCAGCACACAGCCCATAAAACAGTGAGTAGTGGGGGAAAGGACAGAAGGACTAGGCCTGAAATGCACACTAACTCCTGACTGTAGGGCACTAGGTTCGAGCAGATTACACTTTGAGTTCAATCACGCACAGGCAGACCCCAACTTCCTGCATGTTGAATCTGGCTGCCAGGAAAGCCATAGGTTAATGCATAAGACTTAGTGTGAAGCTGATAAGCTTATCTCAAATTAAAAGGATGAGCCTACTGCAGACGCCTACCCCAACCATGACAAATCACACCATCATCTACTCTACTGTTACACAGAAACTTTCCACTTCTGCTTATTAACGCTGGATTTATTACGAGTGTGTATGACAAGATTGCTAAAATGAAACAAGCTAGCTAGCCAAGGAAATATGTTTATTCATCTGCTTGCCATTTCTCTTTCTATCCTCAATGGATGGTGGATGATCACAGAAAAATGGCACATTACTTTATTTCCCAAACCCATTTGTTTACTGTGTTCTTGGTATGAATACAAACTATGCAGAAATTTGCTATGAGTATTAGGATGTTGATAAAGTTTAGAGTGCAGAAAGGGGTTTGAAAACTTGTTTATTTGTAGACACAGGAAGCAAACTAAAGAAAAATCCTGAACACGCGACTTCTGCTGGCAGTATTTGGGTCCATGTGTCCCCTATGAGGGAAAGGAGAATGCAATTCAATGTGGATTTCTTTCTCTGTGATCACCTGCATTCTGTTGAGTGACTGACTGATGGGACTAGTATAGAAATGATGTGAGACTGATCTCAACCCAGTTAATTTGTCACCCATCCACATCAATTAGCCTTGTAATCATCTTTAGGTGACAAACTGTCCAAAAAGAGCCACAAACTGTTATGCTTTGCTCACTGTACTTTAAGTACATTTGAACTTATTTAATCTTCAGGGAATGCAGGAATAACCAGCTGCCACTGTGTGCTCAAAGGGGAAAAAATATTGCCTAAATATTGTGCAATCAACAACACATAGACAAAAACTTTGCATGAGTCTCTAACGGACTGCTGGCTAAAAAGAAGAGAAGCAGCGTGAAGCAGTACTGTGGAAAGCCAAGGGGCTGTGCAACATTAAACAACAAAGTACACAGCTTTCTGAACAAAAAGCATCATAAAACCTGGTTATTTTTACAAATCGGTCAACAGACAAGCAGAGTCCCTTCTGAAACCACAGCCTGGACTGTTTTTGATAAAAACAAACAAAAAACAAACAAAATAAAAAACTGGTTTATCACTTAGCTACAAACAAGGAATAGTGTCCCAGTCTAATTCCAGGATTTATGATCCATTTATGAATTATGAATTGTTTATTTTAGCTTAGATATTCTCAAAGTTTAAAATGTGAAACATGAAAGAGGATGACAACTGCTTTATTATTTAACACTCATTCAATCTATGCACTTGGTGGGAGTTGAATGTAAATGTGTTAAAATGATAAAGGCATTGATTTGCATATTGAAAGTATAAATCAGCTTCTGACTGTATGCAGCCAGTAAGGAAAAAGCTAAATTACTGATACCAAATGGCAGCAATATTACCAAGTACAAATATAACACCTTAATCAGGCCTGATAAGTATGATTGGAAATATGATTCTGTGTGCCTTTTTCAAAAACCTCCAAGGAACATCCCGTGTACTCTCCTCTTCTCTAGATTCAGCCTGACAATACTTGTATATTAGGTCAGCTCTGTTTTTCTCTTTCTTTTGTGATATCCTTCTTCCTCTCTGTTGTTCCCCTTTTTCTCCCTCTTAGCCTGGTCCTGACTCCCTGGTTCCTGGGGCCTGGCCAAGGCCTGCGTCCCTCGAGGAGCCACAGAGGAGATGGAGAGGGGGCAGCAAGGGGGTTCCACAGACCGACTCAGAAACCACAGCTGCATCAGCCTCTCCTCTCCTCTCCTCCGCTCTCCTCTCCTCTCCTCCTTGTCTGCCACACTCCTCAGTTCTACCATTAATCAGAAAAGAAAGGGTTTTTCATTGCATGTGTGTGAAACGGAGAGAGATGCTGACAGTGTGAGTGGCTATCTGAGTGTTTACGTGTATCCGTGTGTGCGTTGATGGGGAGCTGGATGGCTGAGCAGCGATGGTATGGAGACCAGGATCTCACAACAAAGCCTGCGAGTTCACCCAGAGAACAAAAGGGGGTGGGAGGGAGGATGACAGACTTAAAGCCTGGTGAGCAGATTGGGACTGCTAGCAACTAGAAGAAAGATGATCTGCAGAGGTTTTTAGCATCACAGAATGTGACCAAGACATTTTAAAATGGCTCTAACTGTGTTTGTAACTATCCAAAATCCCAAATTCTCCTGAGATTTATTGTCAAAAGTGGCAAAACTGCACCTGCGCCTGCATAAAAACATGTTACAGCCTCACTAGGCCAATAGTCCATGACCTGACATGTTAACAAATTACATCAAGATTCCCTTCAAGGTGTAGCTGTCTATCTACGTTCCCTCCCCTGATTATCCAGGTGGGAGTGAAATCAAGGGGGGGGGGGGGGATAAAATCCAACCTGCTCTGCTTCCACCCCCCAATGGGCCTCCCAGAGTGCTTTTCTGCTGACATCACTTCATAGAGACCTGGCAAGCCAATCTCTCTGCTGCTCTATCATTCCCTTCTCCCTGCTTCCTGCCCTGATGATGTCACACACCATATGGTTTTCAGCAGTATCAAGCCGGAAAAGTGTTTTAGTCAGTGCAGAGGAGAAGGAGAGAAAAAGGAGGAGGGCTGGAAAGGGGTGCAGGTTGGACACGAAAAACAAAAGCTTCGCTCTTCCCCTTGTGTGTCCTCTAAGTTGAAGGTACCGGGCAGCGGAGGAGGAGGAGGTGGTGAGGAGAGGGGGAATAGTTGCAGTGTGTGAAGCTAATGAGGAGAGACCAGGGAGCAGAGACCGTGCATCGGACAGCCATGTGCTGCACAGACGCCCATTGGCTTAGCCAACACACAAACACGCTTATATGGAGTTGCAGCCCTGTATAGTCATAGACACCTGGCAAGCAAGGTTGCCTGACTCTATGTTTCAGTATCAATAAATATTATTTTATTTCATGTCTTTACAGGTGTTTGAGTTTCAATCAGTACCTAATATGGTTTGAATCAACAGTTTTATAAACATACTTATGTTAGCCAGTGTTTTGTACAATGCTGTTTTAGTAATACACATATTTCAGCTTATTTTGATTTAGGTTGAATACCACAAATCACTGCTGATTTGTGGTATTTAAGAAATACTTTTATTGGTACTCTTAAGAAATGTAGGAAAGTGTTTCCAAAAGAAAGTCCAGCAAATGGACCTCACACTGACAGTAAAATTGGCAACTACCTGGTTGATCAAATAGAGCAAATAGGTGATAAAGAAAAAAAAGAAAAAAAAAAGAGAGCAGCATCATGTTTTTAGTAAGGTGTCAGGCCACAAAACACCCACCAGACACCAGAACAACTGACTGACATCGCATGCCTCTGCACAGATGGAACATCATTTGTATTTGTATATATTGCTCTGTATATAGTAGACACAACTATAAACTAATTTGTTTTCTTTATCTATTACTTCATACTTATTTTATTCCTTTACTTTTTTATTACTCTTACTCATTTAATACTTCCACATCCATCCATCCATCCATCCATCCATCTGCCACTTATCTGGATCGGGTCACGGACGCAGCAGCTTGAGCAGGGAAGCCCAGATTTCCCTCTCGCCAGCCACATTAGCCAGCTGATCCAAGGAGATCCCGAGGTGCTCCCAGTCCAGCCGAGAGATGTAATCCCTCCAGCGTGTCCTGGGGCTACCCCGAGGTCTCCTCCTGGTGGGATGGGCCCGAAATACAGTACCTACCACAGGAGGCGTCCAGGAGGCATCCTGACCAGATGCCCGAGCCACCTCATCTGGCTCCTCTCGATGCGGAGGAGCAGCAGCTCTAATCTGAGTCCCTCCCGGATGACCGAGCTTCTCACCCTATCTCTAAGGGAGAGCCCGTCCACCCTGAGGAGGAAACTCATTTCGGCCGCTTGTATTTGCGATCTTGTTCTTTCGGTCACTACCCAGAGCTCGTGACCATAGGTGAGGGTAAGAATGGAGATCAACCAGCAAATCAAGAGCTTCACCTATTGGTTCAGCTCCTTCTTCACCACGACGGACCGATGCAGAGTCCACATCGATGCAGATGCCGCACCGATCCGCCTATCGATCTCTCACTCCATCTTTGTCTCACCCATGAACAAGACCCAGAGATACTTGAACTCCTCCACTTGGGGCAGGACCCCATTTCCGAACTGGAGGGGACACTCCACCTTTTTCCAGCTGAGGACCAAGGTCTTGGATTTGGAGGTGCTGATTCTCATCCCGACCGCTTCACACTCGGCTGCGAATCGCTCCAGCGAGAGCTGGAGATCACGTCCTGATGACCACATCATCTGCAAAAAGCAGAGACCCAATCATGAGCCCACCAAACAGGATCCCCTCAACACCTCGGCAGCACCTAGAAAATAAATGTTATGAACAAAATGAACAGAAAACAGACAAAGAGCAACCTCGACGGAGTCCAACCCTCACTGGAAACGAGTCTGACTTACTGCTGGCAATGCAGACCAAGCTCTGGCACCGGTCGTACAGGGACCGGACAACTCGTACAAGGGGGTCCGGCACTCCACACTCCCCAAGCAACCCCTAAGGGGTCCCCGGGGGACACGTTAGAACGCTTACTCCAAGTCCACAAAGCACATGTAGACTGGTTGGATGTATTCCCATGCCCCCCTTCAAGATCCTGAAGAGGATGTTTCAGGACCTGGGACAAAAACCACACTGCTGCTCCTTGCTGTCATTTGTTGTGTTATAAATTTGGAAATAAATAAAATGATGGTTAAGGATAGACTTGAAAAACAAATAGTTTAGCTGAAATATTAATAAATAAATACAAATACTCACATACACAAGTACACTACTACATTTTTACACATTTGGACAAACGCACCAACAACACATTTTATTGTTAGAATGAGCAGCAACAGCAGCATGAAGATAAACTCCATGTAGACGTTCTGGAGAGTTTGGTTTTCCTTGATTCCAAAGCGAAGAGAAATGGAAACTTGAACTACAACTTGATGACAATTGGATAAACCCCATGAGCTCTGGACATTTCTCTGGTTAGACCTCCAGAGTAGCCGTTCAATGCACATTGTGAGAATGATCTGTCAGCTTTTACAGGTTTTTGGATAAATGCACAATAACTGAAGAATTATGGCTTATATCTTTGTTGGGAAAATGTTCATGTTTATTTCATTCCAATCTAAAAAACAAAAAAACAACAAAAACAGCACTATTGTGAGTATAAGCACACATAGCTATCCAAATGTTTTCAAGCATCATGCCTTCGTTCAAGTTGAAGGTTTGCTATATGCAAGCTATAGCTCCATCTTTTCCCCTCAATGTTTACTTGAAGTTGGATAGGGATATTTCCCAAAATGACAAGAGTTTACCCTTTCTTGTAACAATATCTACAATAATTTCTATGTTTTATATTGCATGATCTATATTTATGATGTCAATTTTAATGACTACCTGTTGGACTGTGCACTAAAACCTACATTAAATCTCATTCTGATGAAGAAAGTGGTACAGTTATCTACAAACCAAAGATTATTTTGCATTCATCATGTTTCCCTTTGTTTATAATAAAGTTGAGTATTTCTATTTAAAATCTGGCATTAATCATGGCATTATAATTGTCCTTTACCACCAGATGGGCAAACTAGAATAGCGACCAAATGCACACAACAACTCTGCTCATTCAAATGACATGTCTTGCACGCCTATGCACTAAAGCTGTCGCAAAACTGCTCATTACAATGAATTAAGAGAGGTCTGTGTGTAAATGTTGAGCCTACCGTTCAATTTTTGGTGGTGAAGGGAATCTGAAGCTGGAGGGGTGTGTGTCTGGTATGGTGGGGCGGTCACAGCAATCATCTGGAGATATGTGTGGCCTTGTCCCCCTGGAAAGAAAGAAAGTAACAAGGGATGATTGATGAGAATGAGAGAAGGAAGAGTGAGCAAAAGGCGTTAAAAGGTTGAGAGAAGTGAAGAACGTCTGTTTCAAGGTGATAAAATGACTTTTCGTCTCTCCTGTCTGTTGTCCAGTCCTGCCTGCAGCTAGAAATGGGGCAATCATAAGTTGACTGCAATATTCGTCACAAAAAAACTTAAATTGAAACAAGGTGGGTTGGGCCTTTGAGACATGGTGACCCTGCAACATGTCTGACCACAGATGTTTGAAAAAATTGGTCTCGGTCAGTCAGAGTACTCAACCTTTCATTGTGTTTCCATATTCATCAAGATTCAGCAAGATATATGCCACATGTAAAACCTACAATCCTCACACTTAGAGAGACGGTGGGAAAGGTGTGTGATTTAAAGGGTGACAGCAGACTGTAAAGGGATTCAGCTGCTCAGCCCTCCTTATCTCCGACTTTAGTTCCTGCGTGAGCTGCGGTCTTTTGGAAAGCAGACTTGCACAGGCGGTGCGATGGGCTCCCCGGACCGTGTTTAGGGCTCAGCTCTAGCAGCTTTAATTGAATCAATGCTTACAATCAGCAGTTTTGGAGGCTTTTTCGGTTCATCAAAAGTTCAGCAGTGCAGGTTTGCTGTGCACCAGATTATGGTACAATAAATTGTGTTTTGACAGGCTGAAATTTAATGTCCAGCTCAAGCCTCGGGAGGCTGATTGATTAGTGAGATAAAGCACGTCTGGGAAGACAATGGCTTTACCCAGAGACACGCAAAACAACACAAATGAGGTAATATGTCTATAGCATTATACTTTATTAAAAAAATATTATTTTTGGGGCATTTTTGCCTTTATTGGACAGTCAGCAATGAGGAGGCAGACAGAAAACGGAGCAAGGAGGGGGGTAAGACATGCAACACAGCCCTCCAACTGGAATTGAAATGGAGACTTTATGAGTCTGTGGGTGACTCTTTAATTATCCAAGATACAGGAAGCATTCACTGTTAATCATATCAGAACCATTTTATTTGCCTTTAATCCTATTTGTTCCCGGTTGTAGCTGGCAATCAGAAATCGGGTGAGGACTGAAGATTGCCTGTGTATACAGTTGGTACTCCAGGTGACATATACCATAAAGAAGTTATTTATCTATGATGCTTTGGTCTTGTGACCAAAGCTGCAATTGGAAAAAAAATATCCTATTGTAGAATTACTGTCTTAGAAGATTAGGCTATAATATTTCACAAGATTATTGCCATAAGATGACTGCTAGTTACAACAAATCACAGATTTCACACAGATTAGCTGGAATATCGTCTTATAAAGTGATGTCACAGATTCCAACAAAATGCACGTATCAGAGCAAAAAACTTTTATGCGCATCTTAAATCTTCATTTCATAATTTTTGATTTTTTTAAGCAATTGCTCACATTAAATATTCAAAACCAAAAAAATGATAGATAGCACATTAAATCACAAAAACTTGTGTCTGAGAGGGTTTAAGTAACACTAGCACCTACAACTGTGCATCTATTTGTGTCAATTTATGCATCTAAATGAAAACAAAAAGAAAGGTAAAAGACCTGACTGGCAGTATAATACATCATTATGTATTTCCGCTTGTACAGACTATTTTGGACCATGAATTGAAAGGCTCACATCCTTGATAGAAGATATCCAATCTCCTACGCAACATTGCCTACCTCTGTCTGCAAGGTTATCATTAGTTCATCAAGGGAACATGGAAGTGAGAGACAATACCTTTCTCAACTTCTCCGGGCTCTCTGGGTGGATCAAATCATTTCAACGTAGCACCAGCACCTTGAACTCCCATAATTTTGAAGAGGAAGAGACCCGGCATGTTTTATGAGATTGTCAGCTGCTCTTGTGATCAAAACAAACATGAGTTGGCCTTAGAGTGAAGGAGCGTTTCTCTGGATCACATCCACTGTCTGTCTCACACAGTGATGGTCAGATAATTAGTTCCATCAACTTCCATCTGAAATCCTTCAAACACCTTTGGATTGCTATGAGCATCTGAGGCCCCGCTGACAGAATCCACCCAGATGCGGCAGATTAAATACAAGTTAGAGTTAATGTTTACAGAAAGTTGATGACTTGTGTTAACTACAGTGTACAGATGGAATTAAAATGTGCTTTTTCAGAGACACTGAAGCTGATTAGCTGCAGGACAAATCTTTCTGTACATATTTTATCAGTGACTTCAACAATATGAATTATCCATCTAAATTTAAAGTGATAGTCTTAAATAGCAAAGACTACATTTTGCCAAAGGGCATCTTTTGTTAATTACAGAAGTGCAGTTGATTTATACACATTCACCCTCACACTATATTTTCTTTCTACAAGTATTTGACAGAATTAATTATTGTTCATAAAGCAAAGCAAACACACAACTCTGCAGTATATAAATCACCAAAAATTAACTCAAGCTCAATCAATTACAGCATTAAAGAACAATCTAGACAGTTGAATACATGAACAAAAGTGACTGAAGTAGAAATGCCAAATCTGGTCTTAATTTCATGGCTGAAAGGGACTTTCATACTCTTCCTTGGATTCATTTACTTCTAATCATGTCCTCCACCAGTTCAAATTTTAATGTGATTCTGAAGTATCTTAATCACGATATGTTAATTCTCTTTACCTTTATTCACAGCATTTTTTTCCTATTTTGAAAAAGAATAAGACTCTTTTTTTTTTTATGAAATGGACTATAACGTCCCTGACAGATGTTAGGGATATTATTTTGTTCATATAACACAATAAAACAAGCTCTATAGCTGTTTTTTCATTTCCTTTTTTCTTATAAACAAAAAAATAAAAAAAAGAGACAGGCTCATTATGTAGCACGTCTCGCTTTTAACCAGGCCTGTGGGACTTACCGCCGTTGGGTGTCGCTGTGCGCGTAGAATCTCAGCCGGCGGCGTGTTTTGGTCCGATCGGACCCCAACACAGCCTGAAGTGTCAGATAGTCTTGTTAACACGTGAGAAAATCTGAGTGTGGAAGAGGCTGAAAGAAGGGAAACCAGGAGAGGGAGTACAGCAAAATTAGGCGAAAGAGAGGCGCTGAGAGTGAGCTGGACTCGGAGGGAACTGCGGAGATCTCGAGGAGAGAATGCCGAAAAGGAGAGGAGACGCACGGCCACAGCACCAGACATGAGTCCGGGGTAAGAAAGAAGGGGATACGGTAGAAGGGCAGGGATGGCATTCACGTAGACACATTGTGTCAGAGTGAGCGCTTTTTAAATCGATTTATTTGTTTTTATTATTTTTAATCGTATGTAATGAGTTTATGCAGCTGCAATTTCAGTTTTTTTTTTGTTTTGACCCCATGGATGTAGCTCGAACTAACAAAGACTGTCAGTGTCATATAATGACCCTTATTCTTTCATCTTTGCTTTTTCTTTTTAAAATCATGCTCACATACAAACCATCCGAGGCGTTAGGAGTGGGCTATTGTAATTTGAGTTTCCGCACATTACGAGAAATAAGTTTATAGGCTACATTTTTTAAACGAAATCTAAATTTTGATAGATTATATTTCAAAAGGGTTACTGCCCTGTATCTCACAATGAGCATACGCTATGGCAAACATATTACAAGAATATTATTACATGTTTTTATTTTAATCCAACCAGAGAAGGCCGTATGATCCTTAAAGTAGCCAGTTTGCAGTCTCCTTTCCAGGTGATGATGGCTTCATTTTACGGCACGGCAGGTGTTCTGTCCGCTTTGAAAGGCCTTTAAATGTTTAATCAAGCACATGTTTAGTCCCACTCTTCACTAATTGATCATTTAAGGCTCATCTGCGGGCAAACTTTCACAGGGGAGGTCTGAGGAGGAGGCGAAAGACGCTTTCGTTTGTAAAGGTTTCATTTATTTAAGATGCGTAATCAAAATGTTTTTTAGAATGCTTATAAATCTATTTCTCACACAAGACAAACAGACAGTTGATTTGATTGCGAGTTTAAAGACTAAATTGAATCAAGCTTGAAGCAGTGTCAGAGCAGGGGGAGTTCAATTCCCTACAGGTATTTGAAATGAAACCTTCACATTGATTCTGGACGCAAGTCATTTCATAACTTCTAACGTTCATTTGAGTTACCTGATCAGAAATGTGCAACATTCACGTATATGCAGCGGCTGCCTGTCTCTTTAAGACGATGTGTTGAGAAGTTCACGTCGGGGTCACTTGAAGTTCCTGCCCTCGATTTTACCTTTTAGTTTTATTATAGACTGACATCACACGGGGCGCTGAAACACTTAGGCGCATAGAGGCTCCATTATCATCTCGGTGCGCGTTATTGCTCAGACTCAAAAATAGCTAAGGAAATTACGAGAGAGGGGGAAAAAAAAGGAGGAAAATGATGCTGGTCTAAGCACGTATTTTTTTTCCTTTTTTTTTTTTGGAGGGGATGAGAAAGAGGGGAGAGGAGGGCCAGTGAGAGAGACAGAGGGAGGAAAGTGGGTGGGAGGACGGACTCAAGGAGCGAAAAGAAATTCATATCAATTAATAATCATAAAAAAAAAAGAGTTGGCAGACGCGCTCGGAAAACTGGCATGCTTTTTTGGAGGCTGGCAGTTAAGCGCTGAAACATCAGATATGACTCCTAGAGATTGCTGAGATGATCATTAAGGGAGACTTAGATCGGATGGCAGAAGACATCGGGCATGCAGGTAAGAGCTGAGCCACCCAGACAAGAATAGGACAAGGACATTTATTCTTTTATTCACAGAACTGTAGAGCGTATGCACAAACAAATAAGTTTTTATTTTATTTTATTTAAAAAGTAGGCTAACTCAATTTAAAACGTTTTAATTCAGGTGCAATTTTGATGTGGACGAAAAAGGCTGTGCACGTTCTTTAATACGCAATTAACTGGACTAAACTGAAACATAGCCAGTTCCTTTTATTTATTTTTGTCATATTATCTTGTATGCAGAGTTGATCACATAATTTGTGAATTTCTTCAGGATTAGATGAAAATACTGTTTTAGATGCTTCAGAAATCTGCTAAATTATTTCAAACGTTTTTGCACAAGACTTCTTTTTTAAATATTTAATGTTTTATAAAATCTTTTTCTTTTTTTTAAGCATCAACTCATTCGGCCATCTCAAATTAATTAAAGTTACAGCGAAATCATTACGTATACTGAGATAGGCCTATTATTCTAATAGTGTCAGTCCTAAATTCTGGAGAAGGAAGACGCAATAAATTACGTCTCAACAATATTTTGGGGGGACTTAAAAGTGGGCTACACATTTCTGGTTTCCTGCGTAACAAGCCGAGATTTTATAAAGCTTCACGTAACAGACGCTTCTCGGTGTTGTTGACAGGTCTGAAACGGAAAAGAGTTGCTTTAAGAAACAGCTGGCTGCTATAGGCTACCTCAGTGCGCAGCGAGCTGAAAACGGCCCGTCTTTTTTTTTTGGAGGTGATCTGAAGCTTTTTTTTCTTTTTGTCGGAGATGAGCGGAGGTAAAATGATGGGATTAGGCACCGCACTTGAGAGAGATGGGCTCACTCGTGATTTGGTTTAGGCTACTGCACAACATTTGAAGCGCGGAGTGAAACAGATTAGAGGCTGAGAGGACGGGTCCTCCCGGCGACACACACGAGCAGCACTTCTCTGTTTGCCTGATAGACGCGACCTGAATCACTCAGATATTATACACGAACTGTAAAACGAGATTGAGCTCCTTCATATCTTAGGATACAGGCTAATCATCTTTATTACAAGTCAAGTTGCGTATTTAATTTATTAATAAATGCTCATCAGTAAAGGATGAAATCAGTAATAAAAAAGGTGCAAAGACCTGCTGACAAACCTGCCCAGTATTAAATGATTGTAACCAAAAAACACAAATCCTTTCTTGTTGCTTCTCTAAGTGTTGATTATTATTACCTCACTTTAATGAGATTTCCCTTTCCTTACTCAGTTTCCAACAACATGTATGCTGCATTTATACTTTCACTCTGTTATAAATATGTGATGATTTTAAGATACACAAGTGAAGCAATCAAACAGGAAACTGACTTTATGTTTCCTGAAAACTGAAAAGTTTGCCTCTTGAGTGCAACTCCGTCTGTGCTGTTGCTCAAACTTAAATGTAAACTTTTAAACTAATACAAGCTAGCAGATAAAAGTTGTGGACATTTGTATTGACTTTGAGGTGCATCAGCACCTTGTAGATTTTAAACATGGTCAGTAGAGTTGTCAAATAAGCAGGGCTGTGGGCTGCTAATTCAAATGAAAGAGAATAAAATGTCAACGCAACCTTTTAAACAGATGTTCGTCAGAGTGTTTATGTGACCGAGGCTGTATGCAGAGGTAAAAAATGTAGTCTCTTGCTTCACCTCAAACCACAAAATGACAAAACAGAGTAAACTCTGGGCCATTGAATATTAATCTAATGCAAATAACTAAATACCATCACCTTTAAACTACATCACCATCATCAGAGCTCCCTCAATGTGCTGACGGGTCATTAAAAAGAAAGTCGTCAGATACAAACAGCCATGCATCCCAGAGGAACTTGAGGAAGCTTCTCTCAGGCAACTACACTGTACATGCAAGCTTAAATATATTTTTCGTTTATGTAACATAAAGCAACCAAACAAGCTGCTGTGTAGGCTTTGAATTCCAAGAATTTGTCGCAGTTCTGATTTAAGATATGCTCTGTGTCTAAATCTCATTGCAATCATAGATGGCTTCCTAACAGGATGTAGTGAGCTTACACTTACCCTGCAGAACATTAGTTGTACGATACACGTTCTACTGTGGTGGTTCTCCTTTTCTCAGTAAGTTACAGTAAACCGTGAGGCTAGATATGTTTTACAAGTTAAGATATAGCTTTCAGATTGCTCAGACATCAAAACAACAGCTATTTTTGTTGTTTTGATGGGAAACCCACAGTCACCGTGACTGTTTTTACCACATTAGATAACCAGAAACAGTTGAGTTGTGTGCACAGTACATTTTCAGGTGTTGCTGTGCTCTTTTAGTGGAGTTTTTTTTTTCTCCAGGTTAATTTGAAATAGTATGTGATAAAACAGCCTAAAATCATACATATAAATCAAGATGTAAAGGTGGTTTCATTTTTTCTTCTTGGCTTTGTGATGCAACAGAAGTGGATCGCTTGGTGCAGATGCAGGCGAGATTACACTGATTGTATCTGTGTTAGCACACAGCGTGTCACCATGCAACACACAGAGCCCAGTGACAGAAAGCATGAGCGCCCTGGAGACCAAAGTTCAGCAAGCATGGAAAGTTATGTTACACTTATTTCTAAACACGTACAATCTGACAGACAATAAAATTTATAGTTAAATATGACCGCTTAGTAATCACAGCCAGACAGAAAAAGAAAAACAGAGGCGGAAAAAATTGAGGATGACAACTGGGGACATGATTGACTGTGAACTCATCTAAACCCGCTGTACCTGTCCTCTTATTCTTTACTTTTGCATATTTGGGATCCGATTTTGAGAAATAAATATCACACAAAGCATACATGTGAATGAGAGGCTTGGAGTTTTTTCTTTAGAAACAGAATCAAACAAATTCTTCCTTTTAAAATGGTTGTATTTAGAATATGTACTTTTATCCCTACGTATTAATGACTGTTCAGTGCGTCATCACAAAGTTGGCATCGCCGTGACTTTCCATTTTCCGTTTATCAGCAAAACTACACAGCTGAAAATTTACTAAAAAGTCCTCTTGAATTTAAAGAATACAGATTTATCAGGAGGAGACTCAGAAGAATCATAAGACTGAGTTAACTCTTCAGAGTTCACATGAAATAAAAAAACCAAAAATTATACTTCCCTATTCTTCACTGAATGAAATAAACAAGAAGTGAATGAGCTGGTGTCAGGAAGACTGATCAGACAGATGACATGATATTTATTTAGTTGCTTGTTTCCCATCAGTGACACTGAGCCCTCAGGGACAGTTTGAGACATTTAGTAAGTAAACTATCCTCAGATGCCGCTGCCTGAACAATACATGGGGTTTTATGTATGCAGCTGATGTAGTTTATTTTAGGCTTGATGGAACAATTAGAGCTGATATTTGTGTGTGTATGCCTGTGTGTGTGTGTATGTACATTCAACCACTAGAGCTTATTTCAGCGTAAAGTATTGAAAGCTCTAATGCTGATTTACATCTCATATGACCGAACAAAAAGGTGAGCTGAAGACCTCACTCTTTTTGGATTCATCCGTCCCCCTCGGGGGATATACCTGCTGTTTATCATATCATTGAAACATTCATCCCTTGCTTTGCTTGAAGCCCTGCGCTGCACTTCTGGAATACTTTAGCAGGAAACCACCAATTACAAAATATATACCGCTGGTTCAATAACATGAGCTTTTTCTCTCTTTTTGCTCGCTGCAGAGGAAGTGAATGCAGAGAGTTGAATTTCTGATAATGAGAAAACCATTGCAACTGCTCACCTTTAGCAAAAGTTCACTGTTACCGAGTGGCGCTTTTGTGCACTTCCCACACATCAGTTCTGCACTTTACTCGTGTTTCTTTAGCTGGAGTCTGGGATTTAAACGTTTGTTAGAATCTCAGTATTTAAATGATGAATTAGGTTATAAAATTAATTAAAAACAAGACAACATTAAACATTAAATCTGTTATTGTAAATGTAAACTAAAATGCATTTAATTGCTCTGTCAGTTTCCTATGTAATTTGTTTTTCAATTACTCCAACAATTAATGGTCTCTTAGCTTTATGTATACATACATATCATGCCGTTTGCAGATTAAATTAAAAAATATCTGTCGATACAGTTTTAGGGGTGCAGAAAATAATTAATTAATTAGGCTTTGTGACTTAAAATGCTGACTGCTGCATGACATTTTACAGATATTTGTCGTTGCAGGTGGCGGACTGAAGACAATGCTGGATGCCAT
>JBBBVU010000009.1:13211082-13224372 GCA_037177055.1 Atherinosoma microstoma | reverse complement strand
AAATGCTGACTGCTGCATGACATTTTACAGATATTTGTCGTTGCAGGTGGCGGACTGAAGACAATGCTGGATGCCATGGAAGTTCCAAGTCATGCTAGGGATCTCCTCCTGCAGCTCAACAGCCAGCGCACCAAGGGCTTCCTGTGTGATGTTATCATTGTGGTGCAGAACGCCCTCTTCAGAGCTCACAAGAACATTCTGGCTGCCAGCAGCCTCTACTTGAAGTCTTTGGTGGTCCATGACAATCTCATCAACCTCGACCACGAGATGGTGAGTCCTGGGGTCTTCAGGGTCATTCTGGACTACATCTACACAGGGCGCCTTAGCGAGGGAGACCCCACTTCTCCCACCGAGCCCAATCTAGGGGCTGTCTTGGCAGCAGCCAGCTACCTTCAGCTGCTTGATTTAGTGGCTTTATGCAAAAAGAAGCTGAGAAGAAATGGAAAGTACCCTCCCCGTCCAGGTCCTGCATTTCTGCCATACACAAAGATGGGGCCCAGCAGCATTGGTTTAGGGACTGGTGGCAGGTATAGGGTTTCTACTCCTGTAATTCAGTCCTGCCCGCCAGGAGGAATTTTGAATGCACCCAGGGCACCATCACTAGAGGAGCTAGTTCCCCATCGGCTTGCCATTCATACTGGAGAGTTGTATGCTCCCACTTCCAACCAGAGCTCACAGGTTTTCCCATCCCTGCAAGCAGCTCTGCCTGCCCAGCTGGGGCGCTCAGCCCACACTGATAGGAACTGTTCCCCCAGCTTTGGCCTTGATCTTTCCAAGAAAAGCCCCACCTCCCAGTCTCAGCTCACACCCTCTCAAACCCATCTGGCAAACAGTCACAATGACGAGGAGCGAGATGGGACACTGAGCGAACGCATCAGTCCCATGCAGGGGACAAATGGGAGAGCTTTTTCATCAGAAAAAATGGAATCTACCGACCAGGCTGGTCCCCTCAGTCCTCCACCTTTCCCACATCTCAACCAGCCTTTAGGTCCCCACCTTCCTCACCTGCATCGCTCAGGATCCCAGGGGCCAGACCGCTACCCATGCCCCAGCAGCCCCGATATGGCCACAGACGGTGGAGAGGCAGGCAGAGAAATGGGCAACATCTACCGCTGGGTGAAACACGAGCCAATGACATATCCAGCTGAAGATGAGGATGAGGATGAGGACGAAGAGGAAGGAGGTGAAAATGGAGATCAGCATCACAACCATCACAAACCGGGGGAAGAGAGCGAAGGAGCAGATGACAAGAGCGGCTCAGGGACGGAGGAGACAGGCAGTAGCGAGGGCCGTCCGTCCCCTACCGGACCAATGGGGAGGTTCCACATGCCGTATGAGCCAGAGAGCTTCGGGGACAATCTGTATGTGTGCATTCCCTGTGACAAAGGCTTCCCGAGCTCAGAGCAGCTCAATGCACACGTGGAGACACACACGGAGGAGGAGCTGTACGGCAACTCTGGCGGGGAGATGGGAAACAGCAATAACAGCAGCAGCAAAAACATGAGCGGGAACACAAATGGTTATGGAAACCTCAACAGCAGCAGCACTCTTAACAGTCTGTCCCACCTGGAGTCCAAGTCCAACCAGGGGCTGAGTTCAGGAAGCCTAGGGGAGATGATTCGACCTTACCGCTGTTCCAGCTGTGAAAAGTCCTACAAAGATCCAGCCACTTTGCGCCAACATGAGAAGACCCACTGGCTGACCCGGCCTTACCCCTGCAGCATTTGTGGCAAGAAGTTCACACAGCGTGGTACCATGACGCGCCACATGCGGAGCCACCTGGGCCTTAAACCTTTCGCCTGCGACTCCTGCGGCATGCGCTTCACTCGCCAGTACCGCCTCACCGAGCACATGCGCATCCACTCTGGTGAAAAGCCGTATGAATGTCAGGTGTGTGGGGGAAAGTTCGCCCAGCAGCGCAACCTCATCAGCCACATGAAGATGCACAGTGGTGGGGGTAACGCAGGGGGCCTGAGCACAGATGGAAAATTAAAGCTGGACTTTGCAGAGGGGATCTATCCCCTGAGTAAATATGCAGCAGAGCACCTGGGGCTCAAGCAAGAAAAGGCCAATGAGCTTCTCATTCAAGCACAGCAGCAACTGGTGGCTGATGCCAAGGTCATGGAGAGCCTCTACCCACTTTCCAAACTGGCCTCTGAACACCTGGGCCTCACCCATGACAAGATGGACATCCTGGGACAACCGCTTCCCCCTGCTCCACAGGCTCTGTCTGAAGGCCGCACCATTGACCGCTACTCACCCAGCTAAGACATATGACATGTATAAACAGCAATCAACCAACTGTGTGCACACACAATTTGCAGTATTCTAAAGCCATGCACCTCAACTCAGTATTTCCTCTGCACCTCAGACTCAGGCCACGTGGAGCTGGTCTGCTAATGCACACCAAAACGTGTAGACTTTTAAGTGCCTTCCTATGCATCTAATGTATCTTTGAATCCTCCTCCGTCAAGGAGCTGTGTGCTTTTACGTGACCAAGGGACACTTGTTTAAAGACATACAGTACTTATGTACAGTGTGTGCAAAGAAATTCCTTTTTTTTTTTTAATTCCAGCCATTGAGCCAAAGTGAAAAATTGAAAACCAAAATGAAATTTTTATTTATTTTTGTGTTATGATGAAATCCAAAGAAAATATGTTGCAAGGAAACTTTGCAATCTGACCCTAAACCTGTGTACTATTCATCTTTGTAGAAAAAAAAAAGCACATATGAACAATATTCAAGGTTGTCCAGACCTGAGTAAAACTTTTAGCATTAGAAAAAGCCAGCTCATCTGGACTTTAAAGTAATGAGAGTATGTATTTTCTTTTTCTTTTGTCCTACATTTAATTTGAATTTGACATATTTTGGGGTACTGGACATTTCATGCATCTTGTTCTTTGGCTTCTCCCTCATCATGTGAAACGACTGAATGATAACATTTGCCCCAGTATTTTAGTTAAATCTTTATATTTTGCCAACATTTTTGCATAGTGCCCCCCACTACCCATGTGTGCTTGTGTGGATAAAGGCTCATACTGTGTGACAGTAATGGTAGCTTAATCGGCTTTACACTCGGTTCGCATCTTCCTTTCCTTTACTGTGACAAACGTCCCTTAGCTTTCAGTTGTTATTGAGATGCGGCAAGCACGGCCCTGTGATCTCATAAATGGGACACGATTGCACATACCCAGCTGATGACACACTAATCCCTGTTCATGACGAGTTCAGCTCCGACTCATGGTTTAGACGAAGCATGGGTGTAGCCTCTGACATTATGTTACAGTTATGGAAACAGCTGAGCAGAGGAAGAAAGAATGAAGTGACACAGAAATCTGTCATTTACTGTTAACTCCACTGATATCAGTGCAGCAGTGGTCAGAGGCCTTATTGGATGCTTGCTCAACTCCACTGTCCAGCCTCTCATTTGACTTCCCTCTTTTCTAGACTTTTGTTTGGGAGCACTGCTACTGTTGACAGGCCAAAGCAATTGCTGTTTTCAGCTCTTTGCCTTTGTAGCACTCCACAAACTGGAGGAATGCTTTGCTCCACACACAGCAAGCTCCTAATCTGTCAGCGATATGAAGGAGTTTGTTAGTCTTCCCTAGAAACCAGCGAGTGAACAGCACTCCCCAGCTGCTGTGCAACAGTAATCCCTGTGAAATCTCACTTTCTCCTGGACAATTTGCACTGCTTGCCGGCATGATGTCCCATTTCATGCCTGCCATCTCACCCTCTGATCCTCTTATAAACATTATATCCCAGCCGAGCAAATGTCTCGTGGCGTCGACTTTTTCCCCCTGCTGGTATCAAACGCAGAAATGGAGAATGGCATTTTTTCTGTGTTGGCTTACCAGCAGTTCCTCCAATTAGAAAACAAAAGAGCACTTAAAGGTTGCGGGTTGAAGGCACATTTTTGTCTGTAAATCTTTATTCCAAAGAACTTGTTTTTCTTTTCTTTCCTTTTTTTTCTTTTTCATATTTACTAGTCCTTCATTTAGATAAGAAATGTTTGACCACTATAGTGCCAATGCCAACCTCAGAGGGTGAATGTGAAGACTAAAGCCATAAATACACTGTGATAGACGTAGTGAATCTGAAAGGTTTAACAAAAAAAAACAATGTGCCTGACTTTTCTTTTTTTTTCCAAATGTATCAATAATTTAAGGGCTTCCTTTTTGTAGCATATGATCATATCAAACATGTTTTTTATTGTCACTTTCTTATCTTTACTTCATTTGAATTTGAACTGAAAGCAGCGCACGTGAAACTGGTGCTTACCTCAGGACTGAACCCAGCATGGGGATGCTAAGCTTTTGTAAACCTTAGCGCAAAAAAATATTAACACACACACATACACTTTTTTTTTTTTTTTTTTACTTTTTTCGTTAACAGGACAGATTTCCTGTGTTAAACCTGTGTTCCCCTCCTGTTTAAACATTACTTGTTACAGTTTTATGGTGGAGAGAAAACGTGTGATATTAACATTTCTGTTTTTATTTTTATTAAGTGGTATACATGTTCTATTGTGTTGTCCTCAATGAGGCAATGCCAGTCTGACCAATTCCATCATTGTAACATAAGGCTAAGTTTTATTGGTAGTAACACATAGAACCACAGTTTAATATGTATGATGGCATTGATGTTTAGTCACACATATATTGATATCTAGGTGACAAGTGTTTCGAATTTTGAAATACATCCATGCCCGCAAGACATGATGCATCATCAGCACTTCCTTAAACAAGCAAGCAGTAGCTTAAAAACTAGCCTCATAATGTTTGGCCTCTTTTGTTCAGAAGTTTGTGAACTCTTGACATGAGCCAGACGAAGGTCGCTCATGCACACAAGCACACAGGAAAGCCGGCCTGCTTTTGTTGGTGCTCCAAGTTTGGGGACTCTGTTATTTCGCTCTGTGACAAAAAAGGAAAAAAAAAAAAAAAAAAACTTAAATGAAACACTGGTAGTAAGAACTTTGTCCATAAAACAAGTACATATGTGATAAGTATGCAGGAATAGGCGGATGTGAGTCGTGGGAATTTCAGTCATCTCACTCTCTCCCATTCACTAGTTCAAATGAAAACGTGTGGATTCTTTTTCCTAGCCAGCACCACTAAAATAACACGAAATGTTTCCACTGTCACTTCAAATCTGTGCTAGAGGGAATAGCGAGATAATGCTTGAACATTTCTGTGGGATGTGCACTGTATGAAATGTGCTTAATTGCATTAATGTGTACAACAGTAGAGGGAGGGGTTGAATATCTATAGAAAGGGGAAGCATTTACTTGTCTGTTTGTGTGTCACCGTGCTATTTGAGTGCATGAAGGGCTGTTAATGCACGTCCTGGGAATAGGGCTGGTGTGAAGGAGAAGCGCTGAGGAGCAGGAAGTGAACTTTTGGCTGGTGCGTTGTGCTGAGCAGGATGTGCCGTGTGTTTCTGCTCAGAAGCAGATAGAGAGACGGAGAATGGGGAGGGAGAGGAGCAGGGAGAGCACAGCAGGGTGTACGCGACCCATTGTTTCAGTATGAAAGCTTGTTCATACTTCTAAAACTCACTATTCTGAAAACAAGTAGACTGTATCTTCTCTTTTCCTTCCCCTCTTTGACCTTTGGGAATAAACCTCTGCTCAGTGTCATGTTGATATGACATTGTGGCCTTCCAAGGTTGCATGATGAGCCATTCAGCGATTTTGATATGGGTTATTTCTTGACATTCTATTAATATCGGAAATGTGACTATATTTACTTGATATTCTGTTCAGATTTTTTAAAGATTTTCTAAAATCTATTATCGTTGAAAGTTAAATGTAAATCAAAAATAAAAAAAAAATGTCAGTTATATTTTGCCCTGTACTTGTTTCACTTATTCAAATTAGAGCCTTGTTTCAATTTACTGATGTAGCCTCATGGGGTTTAACGCCACACGCCTCTGTGAATATTATTTACATTTCTGTAAAAGCCAAACCGGAAAACCTCTCAGTGCCACTAAAGCAGTTTAGAGCAAGATTAAACAGCATTTAAATCGGATTTCAGTCACGTTGATTAATATAATGAAACTGAATAGGTGGCATTATAAATGAGTGCCAGAGTATAAACAATGAGATGTTGCTATTATTTTATTTCTATTTATTTACTCTTACTATTTTATTCCCCTCCACTACAATTATGGCGAGCGTGTCAGGCCCGTAACTTATATACCATGAACAATATAGAAGTAAAACAGGTTCCAGTGGTGCCTTGTATAGAACCAAAAATGGGTTTAGGTTTACTGTAGAAAAATCCAAAGCATGCCTTTCAGCTTTCTACCAGCAGCAGAGAGGAAAGGTTTCCTATATGGCTCCAACAGGCGGAGTAGTCGTGAGATCAAACCACTATTTGACTTTTTCTTGTTTTACAATGTGTGCCAGAGAGACTGAAGCACTTAGGAAACATCACAAATGCTCAAAGCAAAAGTAAATGTAATTTTTGTGGCTTTCAATAGTCACACTATTGAGTTAAACCTCTAAGCAACTTTGCCTTGTTATGAAAGTGATTATCTATGTTGCTGATCATGGGAGCACAGCGCAGACAACTTACTACTGTCCAGTGTAAATATTTCTTTTTAATAGGACTTGTGTTTAAATGTAAAATATAGACTGATTATATCAATAATCAAGTCTTTTTTTTTTTAAATTTCTAAATAAAATCTGAGTCAACCAAAGCAAAAGTGCCTTCAGTAAGAAATGATTCTGCAATAATGTGTATGATTGTACTTGTATGTAAGGTTATCTGATGTGTTCACTTTATGCACCTGTCCAGCTGTGTAATGCTTGTCTCACGGTTCAGCAGCGTGAAGTACAAGGGAGACATTTGACACTTTCTAGAGTTTTTATTACAAGCAGCTGCTTTAGATTTTACTTCTCCGAACTGCACTTTTCTGCAAAAATCATTGTATTGTGATTTTATTCTTTATTACTCTTTAAATCCCCAAGAAGTCCCACAATTGCCTCCCTTCTGCCACTCTGACTCCTTAGCTTTCCTCTTTTCTCTATCCGGTGTGGACCTTGGCCACACTGCCCTTTTACCCTCAAAGAGCAGCTTGCCTCTTCACTGCTCCCTGAGCCTTCTCCCTTCTTACACTCAACACAAACCGCTGACCCACAGCGCCCGCTGCCTCCCTCCTCTCCCATGATCCACTTACTTCCAGCTGTTTTTCATGCCGAAGAAGACAGTTGTCTAAATGTTTATGTTAAGAGCTACTTTCTTTTTCTTTAAGCCCTGATCAATTTCCAAAATGAACTTTCTGGCATGTGTTAAAAAACTGCAGATGATGGGCCAAAAAGAAAGAAAAAAAAAAGTTACATCGTTGTTGTATTCTGATCTTAAAGCCAAGAAAGGGCTTACAAAGGGGAGATTAAAGACAGCATATTGTTGTAGAGGAAATGCAGAATAATGTGAGGGGAAATGTTCGAGGGAAAATATGCTCAGAAAGATGCCAGTAAAGTAAACATGTATGAAATTGCACAATTGAGTCGGGCCTCGGCTGCACCAGCCAAGTCATGCGCTGAGATGGAGGGAACAAGTAAAGGAGAAGGGTCGAGAGGAAAAGAAACAGAAACAGAGAAAAATAGCTTGTGCTTGATAGTTATAACCATCTGTAAATAACAAAGGAAAACTGGTGGTGTTGTAAGTCTGTTCACATTTTTCTTTTCCACCGCGACTTCTTATTTTGCTGTTTGAATTCTCTTTTTTTGGTAAATAATCTTGTGAGGATTTTTTCTTGTTTTTTTTCCCCTCGTCCCTTTTCTCATTGTTGATTACAGCACATAATTGTCAGTTTAAAAAAAAAAAAAAAAGATTTTTCATATCAGCTTGCCCTCCAAGATGACACACTCTTTCCAGACGCAACAATTATCATCCAATCAGCACACAGCCCACAGTAGGCTCTTTGTAGTTGAACAGTGAAAGGGTTTTAGCCTGTCCATGTCATCCTGCATCTGTTTAGTTTGGATCTCAGTTTCTGTCTCTACCTTGAGTACATATGAAACAGACTGAGTGGATGTTGGCCCAGATCATTTTGTTTACAGTGCGCGCCTTGTGCTGCAGTTTAAATGAAAAGACAAACCAAAAAAGCAAGGACAAAACAAGCAGGAATTTGTCTCTTGAACACTCACAGACTAACACACAGCTGGATGGCAGACTGCTGCTCCAGATTAGGTCAGATTTAATTTGGTTGCCCTGCTCCGTTTGGAGTGTCACTCCTTGTAGAAAAAGCCATTTTTAAAGAAAAGGCGATTCCGCTGATGGCTTTCACTCGACACACCATGAAACCTGTGCCAAAATGTTACAGAGCCTCAGGGTCCCCTCTGGCCATGCACACACATACACAACAACTTCTATTAATTGGTTTAGGAAAAAGTTAATGTTGTTTTGGAAGATTACAGTCTGAGATTATTTTGGAAGTGGTAGTATACGACTGTGGTTCAGGAATAAGAACGTCGGCCACGCAGACAGTAGTAGCTGTAAATAGATGGAAAATACATGAAAATACATGCATCACAAATTTACAATGGAAATGGGATTTTTTTCATTTCTTGTTTCAGCTGGCATTAAGAAGACATTCATGAGTCATCATTAGAGTCCAGAGTATTTTTTTTTTTTTGTGGATTTACAACAGTATATACCAAAAAAAGACAATTAAAAGCAATACTTTAAACCAAACAGTATTTTTAAAAAGATTTGTTTAGCATTTTCTGCATTTTGGTGCAGTTCCTTCCTTTTGCTTTAGTGAAATGAATGTATTTATTGCATGTCAAAGTGTTTTATCGTAAATTTTTTCTTTTGTTTTTGTAAATTTCAATTGTGGGTTTTTATATTAAATTCATTTAATGATGTTGTATTGATAAAATCATGTTGATAAGGCTTTTAATTTTCTTAAAAGCCAATGTGAATAATGTTATGTTTTTCTTTGTTTGCTACTATACCCAAAATCAACTCTGCAATAAAACAAATTGCATAACAAATTACCAAGAAAATGTGTCCAGTTATTTCATTTATTTTATGTGCTATCCAGATGTAAAATAGTGCAAAGTGAGACATTTTGTTGGACAAATAACTTGTTTATTTCTTGGCCTTGTTCACTCTTGATTTATGGTGATTTTAAAATTTGCATGAGTAGTAGGCCACTGTAACCATTTGTACTTTTGGCATATTTATTGTGCATGAAATGGGTTTTTATTAAAAGAAAAAAAGGGGCAAAAAGACCACAATGAATACCATTTGACTGCAATGATAACCACAAAAATGAGTAACTTAAGTTCATTTTCCTACAATCTGTTGGCTTTCAACTCTATAATCTTCCATATGGAGACATGTGAGTGCCTCATTTAGGACAGAGAATTTCAAATGAATCTCATACATCACACACAGTCCACATGCAACAATGAACAGATCCATTACTCTGTCAGCAGGAGCAAAACTAGCCAGGCAGGCACACACACACACACACACACACACACACACACACACACACACACACGCACACACACACATACTCACATCCTTTTCCACTGTGTGAAAATCACCTTATTATCACTAACACATAAGAAATCATAGTACCTTCCAGATGTTTGATATGAATCAAGCAACTTGCCACAAATCAGGTCTTGATGTGAAACAAATTAGCATTTCTCCTCTCAGGTGCTGTAAATCATCAACATTCATGAACTGGAGGTGCTTCCCGAGAGATCCCATTCACCAGGTGTAATGACACACATCATCCGCTCTGTGCTCTTTCACCAGTGGGTGAAAACAAAAGGAACAGTATGACATCCATCACATGTCTTACTTAATTTTTCCTAAACCTGGAGTATAGGCACATGTTTTTCTCTGACTTTTAATGCCAGCATTTCACAGCATAGGATCAATCTAATGTTTCTCATTATACTCGCTTAGATATATTAATTTGGTGGCAGTCTAACACACAAACGCATAGGCGTTCAGATGATCAGGCGGGTTGTAAACACAGCAACAGTTTATACAGTTGATCTACATCAGTTTATATGAGGTCAAGTGGGTTCTCAGGCTGACAGCAGCCCTGACTCCACTATTGCATGCAGCATCAGGTGCTGGTGTTGCATAAAAGAAATCATCCAGGAAGTCCAGTTTCAGATTAATGTATTCGAAAAGCTTATCAGGGCCCACAATCAAGGCACAGCTGTTTGTACTCTAACACATAAATTTACAATTAATTACAACTGTTATTTCATCTATCATCTGGATGAATATATGCCAAAAAAGAAAGGAAATAGTGTTCAACTTACAAGTACATTCATGTGAGAAGAAAGTACAACCTCATGCAAAAGTTTTGCGTTCCAGGACAATAGAATTTTTTTTTTAATCTGGGCCACAGGTCTCAAAATTAAATAAGTAAAATCTCAGATGAACAACAACATATGATATATTATACCATGTTGTTATTTACTTAACTAAACCTGAGCTGAAATACAGGACAAGCGTGTGAAAAACGGAGTACATCCTCACTGCTAGGAGTTAAGATAGCAAGTCGCAGCCAGCTGCTTAAATACACTATAAATAATCAATTATTCATCAGCAAGTCTGAGTAACTCTATTTATGACAACTTTTGTCACTTTGCTGGTCTGAAGCATCCAGGTGTGTGTTAATGGCAGAACAGTTTGAAACAGACTGAAAAGTAAGTTGCATGTGAACAAACAACTAGACTTCTAGCCCAGCATCCTTTGGACAGACAAGATTGAAGTAGAGGTGTTTTTCTATAATGCACAGAATCATGGCATATCGGCAAAAACAGTGAACACTATCTGTCAAGCAAGGTGGAGATTGAGCAGGGTGGGGAAGGGGTGATGATTGGATTGTTTTGCAGCCACAACAACTGATGACCGTTCAGTCAACGTTGACCATGAACCCCTCTGTATACCAAAGTTTTCTAAAGTCAAATGTGAAGCTATTTGTTGACAGCTAAAGTAATGGTGTCATACAACAAGACAATGGTTGCAAGAGCAACAGAAAACCAGACAACAGAATGTCTGAAAAAGATAAAGGAAAAAAAAAAATCAAAGTGCTACAATAGTCCAACCAAATCCAGACCTTAACTTGGTGGAATTGCTGCGGTAGGACCTTAAGAGAGCTGTGCAAAAATGAATCACTGGAAACCTCAATGAATAGACATTGTAGGGATGAGTGGCCAAAATTCCTACGGACAAACAAAACACAATGTGAGGTGAATTTAGTTTTTCCATACACTGTTTATGCATGTTGACTCAGCTTTTGTTAGATAAATAATGATAGCTTAATGTGTTGTTTATCTGAACTTACATTAACCTAATTGCATGCATTTGACTGGCTAGTGCACAAGATGTGTTGACATGCTGTGGTAAGAGAAGAGTCTGGTTCACTTGGAGAACCTTGCTTTCATTGTAATGGTCTCATTCAAAAGAATGAAAAGGTTATGAACAAATACAATGTAAGTCTGAGTCTAAACTAGAATGAAAACACGTTGATATTGATAATATTCATTTTATGCATGAGAAATGCAGTTCAGTGGCCCTTAAGTTCAAAGGCAACTGTAAGAAACCTTAATACCCACTGTTGAACCAGATAAAGCAGGACTCTTCTGGCAGCAGGTCTACCTCCACCCTGCTCCCCTGCCCTTCTGCCACCCTGAGGAATCACATATTAAATGGCAAAGGTCTGTGGTGTTTGGTTTCCCACTGCGGGTGACAGGTTGGGAGCCAGGTTTAAGTAACTCCACCATCCCTGTGAGCCTCCGGTGCCCTCTCCCACATATGGAATAGACCTCTGTGATGGGTTTACAAGTTCTGCATGTGTTTACACAGGTTGACTCCCGCAAGACATGCAAGCCAAATTAAACTGTTCACAAGTATGACAAAAAATGTGAAAGGGTGTCTGTCAGTCTGTTTACTCAGGGACAGAATGGTTCAGGATATTTTCTCTCATTTGTGGAGTTATAAAAAGGCTCCAGATCTTTTTTCTCCCTGAACATGATTTTGTCTTTTTTTTTGGAGGGGGGTTGGGGGTGGGGGCCAGGAATAATTAAGTAAAACAAGAATAAATGAGGTGCATAATCAGTGCGCTTTACGTGGATGTTTGTATAACCTAGTACCTCAAATGGAGAGTAGATGGGACATGAGAAGGGCAACGGTGTTGACTGCAGTCATTTAATCTCATGAAGGACACACACAGACACAACACAGTGACCTTGATAGTGGCATAAAAAATGTTCATTAGTGTTTGCATCTTTAAAGATCTATTCCAACATTATCTAGATGTGTGACTTGCCGTGGCTGACTTTTCTCCCAAATAGGAATTCAAAATCGTTTTCCAGAACTTCCTGATGTAGTTTTCTCATTTCATCAAAGTTGCTGCTGACATGTTGAAAAGTGACAAACTTTGGCCTTTGGATGTTTCGGTCTCTGTGTCACACATGCATATGGGTTCTTTCAGCAAAGATCAAAGAACTGAGGATGAGGTGTCTGAGTTTCCTGCTTCACTGGTATTTACATTTATCCTCTTAATGAATTTTAAGTTCTTAGCTTATGGTCTTTGAGCCCACATCAAGATACAACTTCTCTCATGTCAGTCAGATACCAAAGCTGTTATAAAACCGAAAGCAGTTCAGTGGCTCAGTGTTAAACACATTACAAAAAGTGATTATAACAGCACAATGGATATTAATTTTAGAAAAGAGAAGCAAGTCATGCTAAAAGCATTGAGCCACGACAGTCACACAGACATGTTTAATGCTTTCTAAATTTGTAATATAGATGCAAATAGTCAGCTGGTTCACATGGATTTTAGAAGGTTTGCATTTATGTGTTTGATGTTTTTTGAAAATAAGATTTTTTGGGCTTAATGACAAAATAGGGCCAATTTTTTTGGGCTACTAGTGCAGCCAGCTGATATCTGAATAAAAGATAATAAATATCGGAGGCATTACTTCCTATTCCATGCGTCAGTAACCATTTGAATGTGTGATGAGATTTAAAAAGTGAATATAAATCATTGGCAAATGATAGCTACTGGTTTGAGATTCTTTTTTGGCAAATATCTTTTGCGTCTTTTCACTTTACTCGCAATGGGATTGTGTGTAAACAGCCAAAGTCTGCCAAAATATGTTTGGTCAATACTGCTTAGACTATGAACAAAGTACAAAAGCACACCCGGAAGTTTTCATCACCCCAGATCTTGACCATAGCCTTCATATCGGTAAATTCAGACATCCATTTCTAAAAAATAATTTCTTTTTTATGA
>JBBBVU010000009.1:13191297-13202429 GCA_037177055.1 Atherinosoma microstoma | reverse complement strand
GGAAGTCTGGGCTGCCCTGCTCAAGCTGCTGCCCCAGCGACCCGACCCCGGATAAGCGGAAGAGGACGGTACGGTACGGTACTATCAGTATCAATGTCCCTCTAAGTTATAGTTTCATTGCTTTTAAATAATCACACAGACCCTGAATGCCATTGTGCACTTATATTTTGCCACTGCAAATTTTGAAGTATTATTTTTAAGTAACATTTAGCGTGTTTTGAACAACAAATGGGTGGAACTTCAATCCTCACAGTTTAACATTCTATTAAATTAATAATTACTTTAGGCATATAGAGATAGTTTGAAATGAGGAAGAACAATTAACAACAATTCAGTTTCTGGTAGGTCAAAGACATTATTCCCAATGTCTTTTTAACAACACTTTTCCCCCAAAAAAAAGGTGAAGAGTGGAATTCCTGTAGACTAAAGAACAGTGAATTCAGCAACTGTAGCTTTCATACCTTGGATCACACTGGGGACCTGGAGTACCCAATCCAAGACCAACCAAAATAAAACAAAGAGGTAACCAGGAATTGGGTTTCCCTCCTCATGACTTGCAAAGGTTTCTCAACTTTACTACCAAAAAGAATTGTGGTATGACATTATCTCCTTTAATTTAGTAAAATAATGCTCCTGAAGGAGCTGAATTCTTGTCAGATTCACAAGATCAGTTATGGGGAATCCATCTCGGGCTCTAAGATGTTTCTGTGAGGCAAACATTTGGAGTTTTAGGTTACCGATGTTTCTAATACTAAGTAAAGAATCAAAGTATTTTTCTATTCAGATAAAGCACTAATCTTCAACTCTGGTTGATGACCCTGCAGGTTTTAGGTGTTCCCCTATTTCAACTCACCTGACTCAAATAAATGGATCATTATCATGCTTGTGCTGAACTTGAGGACAAGTTGTTGAGAAGACATCTAAAAACCTGTAGGACAGTGGCCCTGAGGACCAGATCTTCAGAACAGTAAGTTAGAAAATTCAACCAGTTCATATAATAGCTATCACTTAGACACTTACTGTTAATTTAACTCAGTTAGGACCTTTCTAAGCAAAAAGGTTATTACACAACCCACGTGGTCTTTGCAGGATACAAGTTCTTCAGCAGATGTCCATTCAAAGGGAATGAATCTCAGCCATTGGTTGAGAATCCGCTCTGGGGATTCCTAAACATAACATGAAGTCACTCTTAGGATTAGGTTTGAATAAAAAGCTCTAAAAAGCTAAACTGATGTGGAAATCATAAACCTGTCTAATCATTAATGGTCATCTTCAGTATGGTAATGGATTGGTTTATAGAGCCCTTTTCTGCTGATGGCACTGAAAGAGCTTTACATTAAAAACATGATTCATTTACGCCACATTCGTACTTGGTGATGTAAACGTGGCACCAGCAATGCCAACACTGGAGGCAAGAAGGATGAAGGCTCTTGGCCAAGGACAGAATGACAGAATTTCTGGGATGAAGCAGGATTTGAACCACTAACCTTGTATTTATTGGACCTGCTATACCATCTGAGCCACTGCCCCATGAAATTATTCTTCCATTTAGAACAACACAATAAACCAGCGGATGATCTACTGAAGCTTCTGACTGACAAGTCGCAACCATGTGAGTGAGCATAGTTGGGCTGATCCACTCCTCACTTGTCAGATCTAGTTTAGAAAAAGGTTTCCAGGCAACCACTTTTGGTTGACCAATTTCCACAGTTTGTGGAACACCCACTTTGATTGAAAAATGCCCACATTGTGTTCTGCAGAGAATATGTGCACATGGGAGCTGACCTGCAGAAGAAAAATGGAAATCTGAGCATTCTAACCCATTCACCAGAGAGCAAGACTAGCACGGAGAGTAAGAGAGCTATAGCTCGATAACGCTTTGAAATTGAAGCTTCTCAGTTGCACCCTTTTCGTGACCAAAGAGTGTTTCTTTTTGTGGTTCATGTAACACAGAAATGACAATGGCTTTGAGGTGTAGGTTTCCATGCACTTGCTAGCTGGTTTAACAGAAAAAACTGTCCAAAGCACTTTAGTAATGTTCATTCATCAATAAAATGTGACGAAACAAGACAACTGAAAGAATCTGAGAAAATGCTCATTTTTCTAAGCTTGTGTCTGTCCCTGCACATATACAGTACCAGTCAAACGTTTGGACACACTTTCCCTTTAAATTCAGTGGGAAAGTGTGTCCAATTCTTTTTTTTTTTACTTGTCTTGTCCATCATCATAGCAAGCAGAATGATGGTCTGGCTGCTGTGTTGTGCTGAGCAAATTTGCTTTGAAAGAGGAGCTTTGTAGGTACAAAACTCCTCTTGATAATCTGAATTCTGTTTTATCTTTATTTATTTATGTTTGTTTATTTAGAATGATTGTTTGTTACTGAATTTACATAATATTGGTGGACCTGACCCATTGTGTCAACATTTTTGACTGGTAGTGTATCTGTCCAGGGCAGTTCAACAACAAAGGATGCCATAGTTCATTTACTAAAACCTGTGAAGCTGAAACCTGCAACATTTTACACAGTGGTGATGGTATTTGAACAAACATGATATATTGTACTGCTTTAGTAAGGGGCCGGTAGTGAAATAATCACATTACAGAGAGTGTTCTTGACCTTTCTGTGCAAAGTTTGTATTTTCTTCCTGGGTGCTCCAGCTTCCTCCTACACTTCAGTTACACATAAATTGACAATTTTAAGGGATTCTGTGTAGCTGACAAGATTGCTCAAGGTTTAACCTGCCAAACATCCCAATGTCAGCTGGGATAGGATCCATCTTCCAATGACCATCTGCAGGACAGAGCTAATACTAATGGATGGCTATGCTGTGTTCATAAGTTAGCTGATTGTTGACTGTCTCATCATAACAGATATGGTAAGTGGCATCAATTATCGAATACAGCTAATTTTCCAAAATGGTGGATTCATTTTCTATGATGCATCATAGGCGAAAATGACATGGTTTGCATTATCAGCCGAGGTTACAGTGCAAAGGAAAGGAAGAGAGAAAAGAGGGAAGAAATTATGTACAAATGAGCTGCCAGGAAGACTTCCTTAAACAGTTGAAGATAAATGTCTGTTGTTACCAGGAAAATGACATTTCAAGGATGCGGTCACACACCAAAACAGGATGAACTTTATATCACAGAATTGACTCCTGTTTGTGTGCTACTGTAGAAAACCAATCCCTTACAGATTGGCAGCAGGATGAGCGCACAGATAGGCACACAAAGCTGACACAAGGTGAACTGGACATGCAGCGCGCTGCTTACATAACCTGATGAGTTAATAGGTCAGTCAGAGTTGGACAGGATCGATGTAAACGTGTCTGCAGAACAGGCAGAGATATCCTGTCCAAAATTTCATACGTTCATTTCTCATGGCATAATTCTTAAGTTTGAGCCCACTGTCTGAGAATTCCAATGCCATTGCGAGTCATTTCCTGTTACAGTGTCTCTATCGCCACAGAAACGATACAGCAGAGTGAGTGCAGGAGACGCTAAACGTTCTGCTCTTCCTTATGAGACTCCAGAGGCCAGATGGACTCTTAGCTGTACACACATACACACACCTAAATAAGGAGAGGCAACATATCCAATAATGACACAGGGAGTGTGTGTGTAGGGAGGATGGGGGAGGGATACGGGGTGGGGTGGGGGGTGTCCATTGTTTCAGGCTCGAGGGCAGAAGTGTTGGGAGGGGAGAGGGAAAGTCATGGGGAGGCTAAATTTAGAGCACCTCCGCTGAAGTATTCCAAATATTCTTACGGGTATTTGGATGCTCACGTATACAGTTTTGTTGCTTCATCTTTTTCCAAGAATTACATCATTATGCGGCCTGACTGTCGTCACCGATGTGAACACTTTCCCCTTGATGAGGTCTCACGTCACTTGCTTCAACATTAAGAAATGTAGCCTTTCCTTTAGGTCATTTTATAGAGAGTCTGATGTGCTTTCTACAAAGTCTGACTCTCTTTTGCCAATCATCTTTAAGAACATCAGGTTAGAAGACACTGTGGTACATGAGGGGTTAAATCTTCATGTGCATGCTTCAGGTCATTTCCTGGCTGGCTGTACAGCCTTGACCTGCTTGTGTGGACCTAGCCTCACAAACACACACATCCAGTCCTGACCTACACTTCCTGTCAGACAGGGACACCCCCCTGGAGAGGGAGTCTGATCTGTCTCCACTACGTCCCCTGTACAATCCACTCATCCAATTTTGTCCACTGCATTGTTCTTTTCACACTTGAATGTGATCACTTGGGACCTCTCAGGATTAAGAGGATGGCAGCCTCTTGAACAGGTGTGCACTGACTCACAAGTCTGAAAAATCATAAATTATATTTATGTGATGCTTTAGCTTTTTTTTATTAGGTTAATAAGTCATCCTTTCAAAACCCAATAACAATAACGGCATAATCATAAAAGATAAAGAATGTCACAACATAAACCATAAAACAAGACTCAGCATTTATAAATGACAGCTTGTGCAGCAAATACCTCCTTTTACGCAAAAATAAATATTAAATTCACAGCAATCTAAGTTCAGAGGGGACCAACTATTACCATTGTAGCAAGTGCATATCGTGTTTTTGGTATGTGTGACTGTGTTTGTCCATCGTGTGCATCTGGTTTACCCATCACATCTACAGCGTCATGTCCCTGACCTAGTAAGGGGCACAGCTGGTTACGTGTATAACGTGTTTCCGTCCATCGCAAGGCAATGATGTCACTGTAAGGTGTTGTGGTCCAAGCAGACACGAGAGGCGTGGAAGAGGAACTGTCTGAGAAGATCGCAAAAGTGGGAGACCCTGCGGAGCAACACATAACAGCCTGAGTCAGGATTGACTGCAGAGATTTTGTATGAATGGGAGTTTGGGTGCTTTGGGAACACATTTAGAACAAGGTTTTAATGACACACTGCAAATGGTCCATGACCCTGAACACAACAGAGACTACAGTAGGTCCCACTCACACTGCCTGGGTTGTCACACATTGGTCAGCTGTTAAATCAACATTCGGTTTTGGAAATTAGCCTCGCGCCCTCCAGGCTCTCTCGTTTCTACCTCTAACACATGCATCTCCTCATCTTGTAGCAGTCAAAGCGACCACATGCTGCGGTCTGTGATTACAGCCAAGTGTTTACAGTCCTCTTATATTAACACTTGTGTTAAACAGCATGGGGTACCATCCTGAATCACTTTCTTTTCTTTTTTTTTTGGGAAAAGACACAAAATTAGAATTTGAGTTTATTTCATTAGCTTGATGGCACTTCTCAAATCGCCCTAATTAAAAGTCTGACATGCTTTTAATGGGTGAAGCTGTTCAGTAAAGAAAAAAAAATGTAGTCAGTAATGTTAGTGTATTAGAAAAACAGTTTATGCAGTAATATCAGGAATATTGTCAAATTATTATTGCACATATTGTAGAAAATGTCCTGCTTTCTTTCTTCACAGAATGCTGTTTTTCTTTTTTTTGCTCTTCCACTTTTCTGTTTTTTATTGTTGAACCCATTCGTCCAGTGCAACAGCTGCCAATGCCTAATTTCACAATACCCAGGTAAATTGGAAATGGCATTGAAGAGATTGCACAAGTCTGCATCTGCATCTGTGTGTGCGTACTTATGTGTGCATGTGCATGAGGGTGCGAGTGTGTCCTGGGTGTGCAAGCAAATGTATGTAATGAGAACCAAATGGTGGGGTGTGTGAGTGCATGGTTTTTCTCCCCCATCTCTAATCAGACAGCCCCCAGGAGTACTGTGTGAGCGTGGACTCGGGGCTTAGAGCACTGAGCTGCTTCATAAATCAGCTCTACCCATGAAGAAACCTGGATACATGAAGACTCCACTGACCTTCCCAGGGAGCTGCAGATTGTCCTGCTCTGGTCATTTTGTGATTGCGTTTCTTCTTCTTTTTTTTTAATATGTTGCAATTAAAGGTGTGAAAACAGGAGTGTTTGATTTTATTCAGATTTTCAAAATGATTAAAGGTGTGAAAAGAGGTGTGAAGCTGCAAAAATAATGAATTTGCCTGTATTTGATGACTGACCACACAAAGACCTAGTGTGGTCTGGGTAGGTGGTCTCTAATGACAAGGCCATGGACTGACAAAAAGGGGATAATTTATGCATGTTCTCTCACATTAGATTCCCAGCTATGTTATTACATCTTTTATGTGCATCTCCTCTCTTTCCTTTTCTCCATCTCTTCCTTCTCCATTCTGTTTCAATCCTGATTCCCCGCAGGAGGTGGCCTCTCCCTGTCCTCCATCTCTCCTTCTGCTCCCTTTCTCTTCCACATCTGGTCAGGCAGCTGTGGCTGGCCAGGGTTCAGTGGGGTGGGAAGGTGTAGAGGGAAGAGGAGGAGGAGGGGTGGTGGTTTTGAGTAGGCTATCAATTGCAAAGCCCAGGGCACAGTAAAAGAAAAAAAAAAAGATTTGACACAAAATGTGCACTGTGAAAGAAACAGACTGAACCAAATCTCTTCAGTTTCTCTCAGTCTATCTATCACACTGTCTCCCTGTGCACTATTAAACTCTATTAAAGAGAACAGCAGTGTAGGGGGAAAGGGGTGAGGGAGACTTGGGGGTTTCAGGGAAAAACAGGGGAAGAAGGGGGAGGATGGTGAGGGCAAAGATTTCTATATCTGATTTCCACATCTTAAATACGTTAATTTATCTTACCCTGGGGCTCTCTGAAAGTCAGGAGAAAGAAGAGGAAGGGATGGGAGGAGGTAGAGGAAAAGGAGCGAGGGTACTTATGACATTTTCATTGTGGAATCTTGTTTCTATTGTTTCTGTGGTCAACATATTGCCCAAAGATTCCACATGCCATCATGGCCACACAAGCTCCAAGCTGTTAAACGCTCACAGATGGCATTACACACTTGGTGTGCATGCAGATGACTTGATTCTTGTCAGGCTTAGATGCAATTTTTTTCCTGCAATATGCCAATGTCAGCCAGTGATTTACTGCCCACGAGTGCGTCATTGTATTTCACATTCCTGGATGTCATTTGCGCAACCTTGATGCCAACTAGCCTGTCTTTGTTGGATCTCCACCCTGAGTGCCAATTCCTCTGCACTCCAGCTGAAGTTCATGACCCCTCAGAGTTCACGTTAGGACGAGAGCCTTTCTGGGGGAGAATGAACTGTTTGCTGTGGTCTCACGTGATTCCAGCATATGGTAAGTCACCCCAAGAGTGGAAAAAGCTCCACTTTCAGTCGCTTGCAGTTCTTTCCAACTCATTTTATGGCCAGCTACAGATCATAAGGAGCCAAACAAACAGAGGGGGATAGATGGTCAGAGTGAGAGGCCAGAAACAGTGAGACAGAGATGGACCTAGTATTCAACAAGTAGGAAGTGAGAGATGGGAGGAAGCCAGTGGGACTGAAAGGGAGATTGCAGGTGTGTATGCATGTGAGCACCCTACAGGTGTATATAATATTTTCTGCCTGTGTGCATGCATGTGTCTCCTTGTATATAAGTGTGTGGGGTTACTGTACAAGGTAAGGTGAACTCAGGCTCCTCTTTGTACAGGAAGCCCCTGATTAGCGCTAACGAGAATTGCAGACCATATTAATGCAACCACACACCTCTCCCTCTCTTCCTCCCACTTTTCTCTCCCGCTCTTGCCATCTGTACTCTCTACAATCCCTGCCAGACATCATAAACCCACTGCTGAGCCCTGAGACACACCAGAGCACTGAGGGGGGCAGGCAGGGGGCTGCCACGCTATCAGCCCCCTCTTGCACCATTCTATATGTTCTCTAAAGCAAACACATATGGTGAAACATACATAGTACACAGACTGGAGAAATCTTAAACCATGCAACAGATCATAGAGTTCTCATTGCAAACATGTACACACCCAAACAAACAGAACGCAGTCAAACTTTATATCTTTATATCAGTGCAAACATTGACAGCTTTCCTGAAACTGATCCCCCCCCCCCATTTCCAGCAAACATAATTTGCATAGAAAAGAATTTGAGCTTAGAGATCAAAGATAATGAGACCATGAGACTGGGGAGATGAAGAGTGAAAGAGAGGATGGAAAAAAGGTCTGCTGGTGTGCAAGTCTTATTAAATGTTCCTGCAGATGGACAGACAGGGCGTTTTCATATTGAGACATGGATACCCTCTCCTCTATTCTCTTGACTCCCACCCACACATTAACATGTGTTTCACATTCAAAGCGGAGATGTGCAAACCAACGGCCAACCATTCAGCATGACTGGCAGCTAACTTTCTCTCACTCTCTGTCGTCATAGAAATGAACTTACAAAACACCATGATGCCTTTTTGTGTTTTCTATGTTCTCATGAAAGAAATCAGATCAACCTGCTTACTTGTGTTTGAAAATGAAGATACAGACTAATGAGGGTGATGTTCATGGAAATGGTGTAAAATGGAAACCATGTTGCTGATCTGAATTGTTCTGTGTTTAGTTAAATTCAGGTTGTTTTTTCTTGTGTGGGGTGAGCCAACAGTGAAGTGATGCGTGAGCATTCCATATTAAAACAATATCCCAAACACGTTTACTGTCCAAATAAAATATTCTTCATAACATTAGGACAGAAACTTTTGTTATCAGCAATTAATATGTATCATTTTGCTTAGTTGTACACATTGTGTATGATGATTGCCTCTTGGAAGACTTTTGTGGTGTGGTCTTCATTTCTAAGAACTCGAGGATGGATCAAAACTTGAGGGGGATCACACCTTTCAGTAAATTTATGATATTGCACAAGAGAGTCCCTCCCTCTTTTGAAACTCAGATATATGAAGAACAACACACTTTTCATCCTATTTGTGGGACATTCAACCAGCTCTTTAACCTCTCAATGATCCAGGAAGGTGCGTGGGAGTTTGCAGTTCAAGTTTCTATTTGCTTTAGACAGTCGGAAAAAAAAAAAAAAATCAAATGACCACATCCCTAAGGGCCACTTCAGGAGTATGGGCTATTCTGCAACTGGAGTCAGAGATTCATTCCCATTGCACTTTTCACAGGATCTGCGCATAATTGGAGAATTCCTCCCTGTAGCCTAGAGGAAGGGTGTCCAATTCGATGGGGTCAGGATTTAATCTTTTCCTTTTTGCAGATGATGCGGTCCTGTTAGCATCATTGAGTGGTGACATCCAGCTCACACTCAGGTTGTTTGCATCTCTGTATGAGGCAGGTGGGAATAAAATCAGCACCTCCTGGTTTGAGGCCATTTCTTGGCAGGATTTGGGTGGATTGTTACTCCAGGTTGGGGGTGAGTTGTTGCCTCAAGGGCAAAACTTAAAGTAAAACTGGGTGTTGCTCATATGTCAAGGAAGAGTGAAGGGAGACATTGACCGATGGATTAGAGTAGCACCTGCAGTTGTGCAAGCATTGTACCACAGACAACAACAAAAAAACCTACAAGCTGTACGTAAAAGAGAATAAGTTTGTAGATATAAGAAGGGGAAATGAGGTTTGATCAGAGAATGCCGGGACATACCCTTCATAATAGGGTGAAGTGTTCATTCATTCAGGGACACAGGAGGGCTCTTGCTCCTTTGAACTGAAAGAAACTAACTAAAGTAGCTCAGGGATCTGTAAAGGATGTTTTTTGGAAACCTTCTAGGCTTCCTATACCAGGGAAGACCATGCTAGAAGTGATTTGAAAGCTGGAGATCATGTCTTTCAGCAGGCTTGGGAAAGCCCTGACATTCCCATAAAGGGCATAAGGTTGGAGAGAGGGAACTCTGGGCATCTCAGCTTAGACTACCAACACCCTAATGTTTTTGTCCTTCTTTCAAAACCTACTGCGACATTATAGCCTCTCAATATGACTTTTCATTATTGTGAGTTGTTCAGGTAAAACAATTAAGCAATATTTCTATAATTTATGACAAAATTGTATATCTACCTGCCAATAATTTGCTTTGAGCGCACAAATGAGCAAACTTCTCTTGTTCATGTGTGTTTACATGTCAGTGGGGGGTGGTGGAGGGGAGGTTAACTGCTTTTTGATCACATTCAATGGAGACGCAAGGTCAGAGTGAGCGGATGAGGAGCAGACGCGCTTGCAAACAAAAATACAGACACACTTAAAAGAAAGCGTGAGATAAAGAGGGGACAGCAAGAGGAAACACATGGCATAATACTTCAGTGACTCAAAGAGGGCAAGAACTGTCCATAACAATAAACGTAATCACAGACAAGAAGAGATCGAAGAAAAGGGGCTGAAGACAAAGGCAGTGATGATGCGGGTGGCGGATGGGCTGGGGGACTGAGGGGGGGTTTTTTCTCTCTCTTTCTCTGTCTAGTTTACCCAGCTGGAACACCATGAGACCCAGACACAGCCCTGATGTCACCCACTGTACCCTACCCTCCCAATTCCCCAATTTCCTGTCTTTGCTGGAGTGATGTCACAGGCCAGCTGGGGATGTCACGTCCACACCCCCCTATCCTCTCTGTCTGTCCCTCTTGTCCTCTCTCTCAACATGGCTTCAATCACTGGCGGTCTGCTGAGATTCGGGACAGTCAATGAAGCACGTACCAGACAGAGAAATGCAAACATGTAGACAGTTAACACTTAAGAGTATCGTGCATGTCCACAAAACCATATCCATATTCAGCTCTACAGTGAAATTCTAAATCCAGATCTGAATCTAAAATGGGAACAAGCTAATAAAATGCAAACAAAACAGCAACACACCTGTAACATGCAGCACAAATTTATTATTTTTTCTTTTTTACCTTTTTCGTCCACAGTATATATGAAAACAAAAAATAAGTAACGCAGCCATGAGGAGAACCGTTATAAAACACTGTAACATGATTCTAAAGCCCTGTTTCCACTGGGTGGTACAGCATGGGCCGCAACGGTTCGGAGAGTTTAGAATGGTTCAGCCCATTCAGACGAGCATTTCAACTGCAAGTCGGACTTCCACCTGGCATGCTGGGTTTCGACAAAATGCCTAGCGTGGCGTCATACTCATGCGACACCATCACACGTGATGCCAAAACAACACGAGATATGTCTCTATATACTTTTTCATTCCTCACCGCTCCATCCAGCCTTTTTTTTACTATTGTCTTTCCAACGTGGACTGACCGGTGTTTGTGTTGCGCTTACTTTTGTTTTGTTTTTGTTTCT
>JBBBVU010000009.1:13180189-13191197 GCA_037177055.1 Atherinosoma microstoma | reverse complement strand
TGTGTTGCGCTTACTTTTGTTTTGTTTTTGTTTCTGTCCGCCAATCAATGCATTGTATTGCGTGACGCCAGTAGCTCTGCCCGAGCCATACCGTACCATTTTCCGATGGACCTACAACTGAACAGGGCCCAGAAATGGCACGGTTTGGTGCGGTTTTATGGGACGTTTCTATAATGGAAACGCACAAAATAGCGTACCCAACCGCACTGGCCCGTACCGTGCCGCATTGTGGAAACGGGGATATACCCTAGAACCAGCAACTTCTATTATGAAAACGCATGCACAAATGATCTTAACCAGCCTCGATTTGATAATGCCTGCTAACGATAACAGGTGCAGAACAAGTGAACCTGGGTGTAAAATTGAATCTGTATTTGCTTTTCAGCACTTATAAATCCATTTGACTCATAAAACACTGCTTTACAAGTTTTTTTTGTTTGTTTCTTTAAAATTAGAGTTCCAGTTAGTTCACAATAGTTGGATTTTGAACAGCATTCAGTAGTGTCTTAAAACAGCGCCTCTACAAAGAGGAAGTAAGTGACAGATTTATAGCCAAATGTGGCCATAAAAACATGTTTAACTTCGGTCCACCTTAAACTAATGAAATGGATGTGAGTTTCTGACAGAGTGGAATGCGCCCCCCCCCTTTAATTTTTTTTTACTGTAGTATTTGTTGTAACCTGAAATTGATATTATATGTCATTTCCATTTTGTGTATTCTGTCTAACGTGTGCACTCAAGAGTGGAAAGTTATTGGAACTGACAGGTTCTTTAAACTAATTACTAATGGTGGGTGGTGAGCAGCTCACACTGCTGTTTCCTCTGTGCTGGTGTTTGACCTGTAGACATCTACATGCTTTACACACCAAAACACAGAGGTCTGCAATGCCTTTTCGAATTCTGAATTATCCTCACAGGTAAAGCCAAGGTCATGAATATGTGCACTGATCCTAAGCTGCAAAATTCAGCACTATTTGAAACATGACAACAAAATTAAAAATTATGTTTCAGAAAAAAATATAATGAACAACTTTAAACTGTTAATAAATTAACGAAGTTAAAAGATGATTTTAGAAAGGTTTAAGGAAACATAATGCAACATAAGCCCAGCAACAAAATCGCATATCTACACATTTTTAACACCCAAAACCTGCACTCAAAGAAATAAATCACAACTTCAAAACCACCATTTCACAACTACAACAACAAAAAAAAGACATTAGAAAAGATAAATAAAATTTTTCCCAAAATGGTATTTTGTTTTCTGGCGGTGTTTTGTTCAAAGTTGTTGTGATTGCCATCTTAGAGACACCAGAATGGACGACAACAACATTCAGTATTTTTCTCTTTTTTTTTTTTACCATTCAGTGATTTCTATGTGATTATGTGATTCATTGATAATAATAACAATAACAATAATAATAATAATAATAGTTACAATAATAATGACAATAATGATAATCAAGTCCCTATAATGTAAATCAAGAGTTTTTAGAGCTGAAAGCAGAAGGTTTAAGTTTGGGGTTTGGATTACTAAAGTGGTGGTAATGCTTTGAGCAAGTCTCCAGGAAATAGATAGTCAATGCAATGTCCTCTGAAATGATGGAAGCATGATTGTGTGTGAGTGAGAGAGAAAGAGAGAGATAGTCCATGACCCCCACCCACACATGCACACACACTGTATTACGTGCAGGCTGACAGGACCCCCCCCAGAAGAAACTGAACACCATAATCTTCCTCTCCCCTGCCCTGAACCCACCCTGTCCCCTGCTGGCCACTGTCCTTAACCAAACACACATGCGCACAAGGATGCACACACACACACACACACGGAGTACTCGACTTCATCACAAGCCGTACCGACCCACACACACTGTACAAACACTCTCTGAACTTTAATATCGGATTATGTTTCAGTGATGCACATGTGTGTGTGACAAGCAGACACACACACGCACAGTGCACTGGTCCCTCTGAAAACACATACATCCTTTCACTTTCTTTGATGGATGAGGAAATGCTCCAACAAACAAATAAACAGAACCTCCATCCCAAACCCCATTACATCTGTATGCTTTTCCTAGAGCTCCAGTCAAGTCTTTCACGACCTGACGCATCAAGCGGCTCCGCCTCCCATCCTATCCTCTCTTTCTCTCTCCCCGCTCAGGCCCTACCTGATTGTCTGCTTGTTTTCCCTGGCGGCTCCCAGCTTCCGTTCCCAGGCTGGGAGGTGGGAGGTGGGAGCACAGCCTACGACACATACTTTCCACCCCTGAAGGCCGAGGGCCAGCGTTGGTTTCTTCTGTCCACTGGCCCCGCAGGAAGCACTTGAGCTGTGCTTCTGCCCACCCACACCAAATACCTCCTCCGGCTTCATCCTGGGGGGGAAGGAGTGAAGAGATAGGACAAGTGTATTAGGCAAAGATCAGAAAAGTGCAAACATTTGCACACTCAGCTTACAGTTTGGAATTTTGGAGAACAGCGATTGCAGGACAGAAAGTCATCTTTCTTCCACTGCTGAATGACATGGAGATCAATTATTCCAAATGTCAATACAGCCAATCACATAGCACAAATGTTAACATTAATCTCTGTTGTCACAGATGCAAACTGATCTTTACCATATATAATGTTTACAGCGTTCGACCGCTTCAAATGATCAATAAATCATGAGGATTATTTCTGTTGGCATTATGGGTGTCTGTTCTATCATCACGATCTAGGAAAAGAGGAAAAGAGAGACATCATGGGCAGGATATAACTCTGTTGCACTGTGTGTGGGGTGGCGTAAACATTTTCCTCCTTCTGCTTTGATTATGCACCTGCACGTCTCTGCTTCCCACCTTTCCCAGTGGGACCTCCTGCCTAGAAAAGCACTTCTCAGAGTCAATATGCCTTCTCTGATCATTACAAATGACTCTCATTATGTGTTAATACTGTAATTACAAGATCCAAAGTGCTGCTCTGCTAAAGTGCGCTGCAACTTTTATCGCAGGAAGTTACAGGGCCAACACACCAGATAGTCTATGAAAGTTGTTACTCATTTTTAAAGAGATTAAATTTTCCACTAGTTATTTGTTTCTGGGATTTTCAATGCTGGAGTTTGTTTTCTGTGCTTGGGGCTTAGCCATTGTACCACTGTGGAGCGTTTGATGTAGTCAGACATGGCGGTGAACCCAAACAAAGACTGTGGGACTCTCAAGTTAGATTAGTTCTGTTTTATATGAAATGAGTGCTATGGTAATCCACCCAGATCACATAATGGTAATTTGGTACCCATTTCCTCATTCAACATGCTTTTATGTAGGCCCAGTAATCATCTGCAGAGAACTTGAACTGCACATTATACCACGAAAGCTCAAAACCAGCTGTACAGGCCAATAAAAAGACAAGTTAGGATGTTTTATTAAACATTAGGACTTCTCTGCCATGCATGGGTTGCGCACAGCACTGAAAAAGCAGATTTCTACAAAATTTGACAGCCAATTCACCTCACAGTTTGGATCAGTTTTAGTGCACAGTTGAGAGGAAATGTCTACTTTTTTGCAGCCACTTTGTAAAACATGCACCTTTGGTAATGCAATTGGTGAATAATCAAAAATGAACAAAAATGACTCAAGTTTAGAATTTGGTGTTTAAAAGCAGGAAACTTTTAGTGACGGAAAAATCATTCTCATGAGGTCAATATAATGTTCTGATAAACAGTTCTTATGGTTAGCCAGATAAGATACCACTCATTGCATAACATGGAAGAAGCATGACAGTAATCCAGATCATGAGCTATGACGCTTCCGCTCTGAAAAACTTTACTGATACCAAACATGCCCAAGACTTGACATGATCAGTATGCTGGGTGATATGAGGAGATATAGCAAACCATGACTTATGGAAGAGATTTGTCAACCAACAGTAAGTTTCTGTTTCTATCAAGGTGACACTTTTAAACTATTTCCAACTTGAGCAATATGGGTCATTCTGTAATCTTTCCATTATCAAATTAATTTTGTCTGCTGCTTTAGTTATTTCAAAGATGATATAAGAGGTCTTTGTTTAGCAGAAAACTTTTATTTGAAAATATTGTAATGCAATAATAAGGTATGAACAACAACTTGATCATGAAACTGCAGTTCCTTGAATTACCATGAATAGGGTGGTTCCAAAAGGCAGTGAATGCTCATAAGCCCATGTTTTAAATGCCCAATCACACATCAACACATCTAGCCATTCAATTTGAATAAGCAAGTAGATCTGTGAAATTAGACCTTTATTGGCAAGGGAGGTTTGACAAACAGGCAAATTATCCAATGGACATGTATTTTGTTCTACGGTTCTCACTTAGATTTATTGCACCTCACTTCTAGCTGAAAAAAACAAGGATGCTGATGGTCAAATGTTAAATTTCATAAAAACAAGTACCTTTGGCAATTGAAAAACCAATCTGTGACTTAGTGGCAAGGTCCATTTTTTATATGCTGTCTATGCAAAGGAGAAAATAAATGATGTGAGAGAAGGGAAAAACAAAACAAAGATTTAGAAATGTCATGTCAATCATGTTTTGTTACGGAAGAATGCCTGCTAATTGGAAAAGAAAAAGACACACACCTGCTTCTTTATTCCAGAGACTCTTTACACATCTGGCCTGCCAAGGTTCGTCACAGGGAGGGTGAGGGCCTGTGCGAACTTGAAATATGAGGCCCTGCTCTTTGACATGGATGCGCAATTACGCATAAATAACATTCACATGGACACAGTTATTCTAGTTCTTCTACTGCACGCACATTTACGCTGCAAAATGTTAGTAGAATAAAACAAACATACACATAGTCTCAGCTATGACTTTTTGCTATTAATTTCAATGAGGGAAAAAAAATCAACAGTGCAACTATTCATCAGGCATGAGCAGGACCTCCTCTTCCAGGGCAAACTGATCAATTGTAATAGCTATTCAAACAAAGAGAGTTGATCGTCTGGTCCAACTCAGCGGAATCAGTTCAGTATCAAAATGACATACGCCTCATCATAAAAATATTTGTCATCCACAACAACTTATTTTTTTTCATTCCTCACCTCGGACTTCATCGTCATCGCCAATGCCCACGTTCCCGTCCTGCTGTTTGTTGAAGCCCGCAAAGCTGTGCCACAGCTTCGGTGTGGGTGATGCTTGTTGTCACCACATTAGCATATTCAGATTCACTATATTTGGGCATCTGCTCACCCACCTCATCTCTGAAAGTGATGATATATTTATCCAGCAATCCACGCAATGTCTTAATAAAATCTTCTTTCTTTTTCATGTGTTTGTTTCCCAGAACCCGATTTGTACTTTCGAACTCTGTCGCCTTCTCTTGCAGCTGACATGTTAGTTGCACCTACTTCCTTCCTCTGTGAGGCCAAATGAGATAGCGACAAGAAAAAAACACTTGATATTTATTTATCTATTTATTTGATTAACTAATAAATTTGTTAAAATACTAAAAAAAAAAAAAAAAACTGTAGGATTTCAGGCGCGAGGCCCCCTGGTTGCGCGTGAGGCTAAACTGGTTAGCTCCACCAGGCTTACGTCGTGGTTGCTACCTTGGGCACTGAGTCCTTTACCCAATGGCGTGATGGCGTGTTTAGAAACTTTTTCAAGGGGGGGGGGGTCAAGCAAGGGTACATCCGTTGGGGTGCCAGTCATTGGGTGGCACCTTCATTTTCAGTCATTGGGTGGCACATGTGAATGAGACCACCTTTTTTTTTTTTAAAGAAAGAACTTGGATTCCAAGAAATAATGAACTCATTATTGCAACTAAAGTGGTCATCTAAACATTCCTTTGTATTCTGTGTCTTATAACATGCAGGCTAGACACATTTTTGACTCATGGTTCTACCTGAGAGCTTTATTTTTTCTAGTTAATCTATTAAATTCAGCAATTAAGTGATAATTATAATAAAGTCGTTTTTCAAGATAAAGTACTTGTTTTTTGTCATTAGGCCTATATCATGCACTAACAGCAGGTTAAAACTATTTGTATTCATAATTTATTAAGGCCTTAAGGTTGGAATATATTTCAATTTACCCATCTGTAAAATGATGGGAGATAATTTGGTATTAGCATTTAAGTTTTTGAGGTCTGATGCATTTAGTTTTTCAGCAAGAGAAATGAAAATGTCCCCTTCACAGTCCTGACATTACAAGGAATCCACTGGTACAAAATATGTCACAATTGATCTTTGAGAAAGGTGAAAGATGAATGTCAAATGAATGTCTTGTTACCAGGCCTCTGCAGAGCTGAATGACATGTGGATAAGATAATTCAGCCATCTGATTCAGATGTGTTGGAAAAGGAATGCATCTATAGCACAGGTGTCAAAGTCTGGTCCTCGAGGGCCGCTGTCCTGCTGGGTTTCAATGTTTCCTTCTTCAACACACCTGACTCAAATTAAAAGGATACAACAGCCTTTGAAACTCTGCACAATTACTCATTCATTTGAGTCAGGTGTGTGATAGTGACAGGTGAGCAGAGATACATTGAAAACCTGCAGGATTCTGGAGGACTGGAGTTTGACACCCCTAAATAGGTTGCAGGATATCTGAGGTTTACCATTTAATGGTCAGTTTACACTGAATATTTGTCACAATTTCATTGTTTATTCTTGGGGTGGCATTAGAGGGGTCAATCAGATTTTAGGGGTGGCCCGTGCCCCATGAGGGCACCCTTCTGACCCCACCCCTGCCTTTCCCTACTGTAAGAGTTAGACTGCAGATAAAGTTCTGTTAACTGCATTGAGAATTGAGCTTTGAAATCTTGGCTGATTAGTCGAGCTGGCCATGTTCTTTGATATCGCAGACATTAGATCAGGGTGAAAACAGCTTATCTGGCTCTCCATAAACTGACAAATTATTTTTCTTTTTTTTTCCCTCTTTGGCAGATTTTACACACCCTGTTTGCTAAAGATGTAATATGTAGAAATGTATCATGATATAAAATAGGCGGTAAAAGCATGCAAACATATTGTATCAATTCAGATTGGGTTAAGGCACGTGAAAAAATGGTAAGCCTCCTTATTTTTATATCTATACTTCCACTTTCTCCCAGCTGTATTCTTGAATGTATAAAAATTCAGTCATTAAACAGTCTGCAGACACGGTTGCAGTCACTATTTGACACTTGTGGCTTATCCAAAGAGCCTTGGCTTTCTCGTGAAGGTTTTAGCTTCTCTAAATTCTCCCATACACCCCAGAAATTGCACAACACTGGTATTTGCATTCAGGATACCCAAAGGCAAAGCAAGGACATGATTTAAAGCTACACTATGAACTGAACAATATATAAAGCTGCTGTATGTGTTTTGCTGCAACAGTCTGGATTCTTCTGCATTCCTGCACACGAGTTGTTAAAGCATCTGTGTAAAACTGTAGAGTTTCCCTCCACATCCTGATGCAGACTAAGAAACTATCTCTCCGGACTCCACCTCTCAACCTGACCTCAAGCCCCTCAACCCAACCATGACCCTTTAGCCTCGAACTGTGGTTCACATCCTGCCTGTCCTCAAACCAGACAAAAATACACACAAACAAGTGCATTCTCAGATTAAGTACTATTCTTAATAACATTATCATCCTATTTCTTGATTCCTGTTGCAACAAGGGCTGTCACAAAAGCAGAGTGTCACTCCTCAAATGCCAATAGAATTTACCAGAATATAATTGCAAAATTCAAAACCTTCAGACAAATTTGTGTTTGTTGACAATTTGGTTTCTTATATCTTTTTTCATTTTTCATTTTTGGAAATGATATGAGATGCAGACAGTCTGTGATCATAACTGTAAAGTGATTATTATTGTGATTTTCTTAAATTTATATCAAATAACCGTATCAGAGCCAAAAAATGTTGAAGCTTCATCAAAACTCTGCTTATCAACAAGATTCAGTGTGATTTGAACAATGAGCAGCTATTTTGCATTTTCCATTTTCTTTTTCTGTTCATCTCCGCCACTATTTTCAGAAACACGGGTAGGAGTAGATTACTGTAATCTCTAATATGCTGTTCTATACAGTAACCAAATGTTATGGGTACATTAAAATAAAATTTGCTCTCTATCTGAAAGGGCCTGTCCCACAATGTCACCAAGAGTGAAGTGAAACCTTCATGTCTATCAGTTTTCTATTATGAACAAGTGATACTCAACAAACTCTTGTGTGTGGATTGCAATTCACAGTTACCTGCATGCAGGGCTCAGCATTAGATATAATCCAATGTATGACTACTGCAGCTTTTGAACTCATTTGCTGGTTTATTCAGTCTCTTGTCATTTAAAAAAAAACAAGAACAGGTTTGTAGGCAACATTGTGCACTGAGGCATGCATTGTCAGTGACGGGTCAGCATTTATTGAACATAAATGCAGCTCCTGGATGAAGAATAAAGCCTGAAAATAAGCAGAGATATTTAGTATGTACTATAAAATGGATTTGGTTGGATGGGTGTCCCTGGAAAGAACCATGTCTGGATGTAAAATTAGGTTGAGAAGAGACACACTTTTAAAAGTCTTCCCTTTCACTATTATTAGAGGGCATGAGTGAGTGGACTAATCCTGATTGAATTACATTGTAAACTCACTTGTCGGGTATCCAGAGCTAAGACAGTGTCCTCTGTGTACCCTCCGCAAAGAGCAGGAAGCTGCCAGCCTTTCTCAGATTAGGCCTGTTTCCTCTCTCCACAGTGCACTCCCAGCGACCTCATGGCCCCGTGACCCTGCAGTCTTCCTCCCCATACGTATGGCATACACACCATCAGCCGAGGAGCGTGCCAGCTGGCGTGTGACTCTCTCTCTCTCTCTCAAACACACACACACACACTTACAGACACACAAGTCACTAAATCACTCCTCAGAAAATGACACTTGAGTTCAATTCAAAAACAATATGGTCCTTCCTGGCACAGGATTGGAATGCTGAAGTGTTCAGCAGATACAACACAGTCACGTATGTCAATACTGTATCCATACACAGCACCACTCCTGTCTCCCCCTTCCTCTCTAACAAATTGTGCCTGTAATTTTCCCCCTCTTGCTGAGTTTTACGAGCCATAATGTGAAGCACCTGTAGCCACAAAGGGACCAGACGACGGCTGAAGGAGTGTGTGTCTGTGACCTAACTTCAGCCTAACAGGACACACACTCAGGTATACTTACCCATTATATTAGTCATACTAAAGCTTGACCATATGAATGGCTTGTCTGCTCTTAGCTCAACACTATGATACAAAGGGAGATCTCAGCAACTACAGGTTTTTATTATCATGGTTCCAAAATTTAATGATGCTATTGCCACTCTTGTGTTGGCAACTTTTGAGTTCATATTTTCCATTTAAATGCTAAAGACTCAAATAAAAAAATAAAAATAAACAAAGTAATTCAGTGTTTGGCTGTTAAGTGGAAAAAAATAATCATAGAAAATAGTACAACCTCACCATCAAAAGCCACCTACTGAAAGTGTGAAAGATAAGAATGGGAAGAACTGATGAATGACATTATCTCCTGAGTGGTAAATGCAGCATACTGAAAATGAAAAACAAAAGACTTGAAAGAAAATGCAATCGTATGTCAGGTGATTACATCTTTATGATAATGACTTCTGAACAAAGTACAGGATGCTGCACCTGAAAATGACAATGACTATGTCATAATGACAACAATTAAGGCAGAACTATAACTGGCTGTTAAACTGAGGTGAGATGCCTTTCATCTGACTGTGTATGTATGGGTAGTATGTGTTCTATTGAGGCCACATGTAACACCCAGGCACTCAGCTTTCTATAAAAACAAGGGGTCATTAGTTGGAGCGCAGGGCTGTAACCTGCAGTTCTGTGAGGTTTCAGGTCAGCTGCTTTCTATTACCTCAGGGGGGTGACTTGGTGGCGACTGAAAGCTTGTTAACCCTGACTGAGTGTCTAACTTTGGATACAAACACTGATGCTATTGATGGCCTATTGGTCTATTGAGTCACTCAGGGAAAAACCTCAAGGGAAAAAAATCCAAATGAGAGCTAGTGTATGTTTGTGTGTTGGCATGCTAAAGACGCCAACTAACCCTTTGACCCAGTCACCACTGCAGTTTTTTACATGCATAAAAACAGCTCGATCTCACACTGTAAAAAAATGGCACATGCCCTTATTATTTTTAGTCAACTGTGCAGTATGCTCATGCATGTGGTTTCTGGACACGTCGTCTTTAATTACCACTTAGGAGTCATGAGTGAAGTGAACACAAACTCCTATTTAATTTTGCTAATTAAGGCACTGTCAATTGACTCGATTGCAGAAAGGGTATAATTGTCTTAAGGAGACTGTCACCACAGTTAAACCACAAATGAGACGCAAAGAAAAATACTTGATCAAGCACAGTTTGTGTTATGACTGCGCTAGAAAATACACAGAGGTGTTTAAACATTTTCTTTGCGCTATTTTGTGAGTCACATTTCTTCCTTATTTTAGTCATAGTTCCTTCTTTTTGTCAAATCCATTAGCGTGCATGTGTGGGTAAAAGTCAACCAGCTAAATTCATCCGACAGCACTGGCATGTTCACTAAGACATCATCAAGACAAAAGAAGCGATGGGCAGCCAAAAGTCTGCGGTAGGAAGAAAGAGAAAAAAAGAAATAGACAGAATTGAAGATAATGAAATGGACGAATATTGTTAGAAATGAAAAACTTTACCAATTGAAATGTTATCCTTACCATGTAAAGTTGAATGCTGGAGTACAAGAACTCAAGGAGTCTTTCCATCTGTGTTGCATCACAACTTTTGTTATTGCTGTTTATTGAAACATTAAGCAACACAACATACATCCTTTTATCTTAAAATTTGGTGCTTCTTACTCGTTTAGATGGCACATTGACATTTGTTTGGCATTTGTTATGCACATTGCCCTGGGGGGGGGCGGGGGGGTTGGGGGGGACGGAGGGGGGGGGGCGGGGGTCGGGGGGGCTAAAAAAAAAGCCCAAAAGCTGTTTTTTTTCTCCCGA
>JBBBVU010000009.1:13158318-13178774 GCA_037177055.1 Atherinosoma microstoma | reverse complement strand
AGCGGGCACGGTAACGTTTGTTTGGCATTTGTTATGCACATTCCCCTGGAGGATCCAGGAGCTCTGCAGGCCCCTGAAGACCCCCTTGCTACTCCAGGTTGCACAAAACACACCTCGCAACTTTGTTTTTTCTAACACAGAGCATTTCGTGACAGTTGTGTTTTACTTTACAACACAGCATCACATGTCAACAACTGGATATCAAAACACTGGCTGTTTTCTGGTGTCTGACACCCGGATTGACAGATCTCAGATCAGATGACACACACATGTGGATCAAACAGAACTTGTTATAACCAAAGCTAACTGCTTAGATGTCCTAACACATACTGCAGATATTGAATTATTCTGTGATCTTCCAACTTTGGAATAATTGACCAACATTGTCAACTTGTGCCCAGTAAATCCAGCAGAGATATCAGGGCAGTGAATAAATGCCAGCTGTAGTAAGGAGGGCTTAGATTTAGTCCTGCAGTGGCAGGCTGTAAAACTACCAGGTAAAAAAATTAGGAAGGTGTTGGTAGTGATTCTGCACAGTGTCCACTGTCTCTCCTTACTCCTGAAATTTAGTTTTTTTTAAATATGTTTTTAAATGCTTCTTCTGCACCCCGCTGTAATGCTTTAATGCTTTATGTAAAGCACCTTGAATTGTCTTATACATGAAATGTGCTATACAAATAAATTGGCCTTCCCTTGCCTCTTCACAAGATTAATACAGGTTTTCTTGTATTTTAACAATGCAATTTAAGTAGTCAGTCAAAGCTCTGCAAGTTCGGACATCCAGGGGAAGATGCATTTATGTGATGAGGGCAAAGCAGTTAACTGACAAGTTGCTGGTCATGGTATAGCATGTTGTAAAAGGCCCATAATGAATGAAATGAAAAATACTTGATCAAACCCAGAAAAAAATTAGAATGCTGTTGTACATTTTAAAAGAAAACGAATAAATAGGCATCACTTCGTTAAAATATTTCCTTTTGAATAGCTTTTATTGGCTGGAATGACCTGTACCTTTATTTGTTGCAGCAGACTTGAAGAAGATTCTGACTGAACCTACTCCACTGTATCATGTTGTGTATAGTTGATGTGCAGAACTGTCTATTATGTTCAGCAATGCGTAACATTGATAATGGTAATGCTCACAGTTTAGTAAAATTCTGTTCTGTCTTGCAACCCGTTTAAGCAACTGTTTTCTAACATATAAGTTTCAATATAAGGACTAAATTTGCTTTATTGGGACTTTAAATCTTTAAAGCCCAAGAAAAACTGGGGAGAAAAGTCAATTTTTTTTAATCTGAAGTCTTTATTGGGCCCTTTAACAAACTGTGGGAAAAAATGAACCCTTTGTCTGGGGGTATATCTACCATTTATTACCATGTGACATGTCGAAATTATTGTAGTGTCGTCTTATGTTTCCTGGTATCCATTAAGGGGCAGAAGACAAATATATTGTATACTGCAGGGTTTTGAGCAAAGTTTTTACCATAAAGTGATGCAAAATGTCTCAGAAACTGTGTGTTTCAAATACGATATGTTTGGCTTTATTGGGTTGACGCCGAAATTGCGTTTGGTCTGAACGCACCATAAAGTGTGATTAGGTCTGTCTGTGTCTTTGTATTAGCCCTGAAATAGACTGGAATAGGATTCAGATTGCCTGTGATCCTGAACAGGAAAAAGAGGATGTAGTGAATTTATCAATTGATGAATGAGTTTCCTATTCCAGATGCTTATGTGTTTAAGAGTTATTTTCATTGTTATTGAGGAGTTTTAAAGAATGTATTTCCATTCACTGAAAGTAAATTTTCCCTTACTTACTTCACAACATTTTTCCTTTTTTGATTAAGATTCCTGCAGTACATCCATCTTCATACCTGCAAAGTGCATGGTAACACACCTAACCAATCTTTTCCTTTTCACACCTGGTTGCAGTCTTTGGTCTGTGGTTTCATTGGTCCTCAGCTACTGAAGGATAAAGAATTCATGTCTTGGATGGCTTTATTCAAAAATTTGTTTTGATCCAGGTCCATTTTATTGCATAAGGAACATGTTCAGTCAGTGGAGATGCGACTGCAGGGCAATGCAGCTTATTTGAAATGGAAATGAAGGCTCGTTTGCCACTATCATTAGTCACAATTGTAAATCCCCTTCTAATTTATTGGTCTGTGTGAATTCCAAAAGGATAAATTATTTCTTTTTTCCCCTCCTTTTTTGTGGATGGATGCCATCCAAAATGCTAAAAGCTGTGTGAGGCTGCAGAAATTGTGTTACAGTAAAGTTGAAGAATAAGCCTGGCCTTGGTAGAAACACTTAAAGTCTTTGATAAACATTCTTATCTAAAGGTGAGATGTTGAAATATGATCTGCTCAGACAAAAAGCCTGAAGCAAGTGTGTGTGTGTGTGTGTGTGTCTATTAGTATAATGACTGTTGTCCCTACATTGCCCCTCATTCCCTTCATCTTGAGAACTGAGGGCCTGTTTTTATCAACTCCACCACTGCAGCTGAAAGTAATGTGTGCCCACCCATGTAGAGAACTCTCTGTCGATGTGCTTTAACTCGATGAATATATCTTTCCAAGTGAGTGTGTTGCTGTGCATTTGTGTGTCTGTGTGCCAGCCAGCAGGCTGGAACAATATTCTAAATATCTTGGCTGATTTACAGAGTCTCCTCAGGCTTGGGAGAGATTTCCTTTATGACTACAGTGCTGGGTCTGTGCAAGAACAGCCAAGCTTAATGACTAAGCTAGTGCCAACTCAACAGCACAAATTTCTACAGTTAAACTCATAAGAGTGCACACAAAGCCAAATACACCATAAAAATCATTCAGATCTAAATGTACTAATGTAAATACACAATGGACAAAGCCAAACAAAGATGGACATGAATTTTGGAAAGGCATAGTAAATAGATAAGTGAAATCTGACTTGTTTCACAGAGGAACACTTGATCCTTTTGGCACACAGAACCACAAATGCTCAAGCTCAAACTGGTTTTCTTAGATCTTAGTTTTCTTAACATTCTTTTTTTCCAAGAAATTTTCTATTTCTGTCAGTGCACACATTTAGAGGTGAAGGGCATTGTCTGACCGTTGCTATAAGTGTTTTGAATTAAAAATATTTTTACCAGCTATCAATCAATTAACCACATAAGAGAAGACTTAGCATGTTGAATTCAGATTATTAAGAAATCCACTGTTGTTCAATCCGAATATCAAGGCATTATGCTGAAATTAGGATTATCTTTTATAAATGTATTCTAAAATATATATAAATATTTAAAAAAGAGTTATTTATTGATATGGCAGCTTTATCTACAGTAAGTGACAGTTTAATACTAGAAAAAAATCTTATTATTCCCACATAGCAAGAGTCTAGATTAACATTTATAATCATAATCGATTTCCTTAGCAAGATGGCACAAAAACTACCAACATGAATTTCACAAAGCTTGTAGGCGAGTTTGATAATGGGAATTTACAACTGCAGTTTTCAAGTGAATTTATAAACAGCCTTTATGACTATACTTGACACAGCCTGCAAAAAACCTGCAGCAGATCAGAGCTTATAAAAGGTGGCCTTGCAAAGAGTAATTCTAGACATACACTGCTGTTTGAAACAACCTTAATACAGACTGGTGCATTAAGGGCAGAATTATACATGCTTTTAATCATGCACATGACACCATTAAATTTTGATGTAAGATCAGTTGTAGCATTGGCCTTAGTGGAGAATGCGGAATTCTTCACGCTGAAATGTACTCATAATGCACCAAGTTCCCTTTTGCTCATGGTTAAGTTTGCACAACTAAAAGTAACTCTGGTTGTTATTTTAAGGGTGAAAAAAGGAAGATGACAGTTGTACATAAGTCATGCAAGCAAATAAAAACAGTAATCATTGTGCACACCCTGCTTTTCTGCCAACACCCAGCAAAAGCCAGCTATGCAGGTTTCCAGCTTGTCTTTGTCTAATTTTATATTTACGTTCACATTTTAGTTATTGAAGAAAAGGTTTATGCATTATATATTTGCTGCATTATAATAGTCGTACAGTAGGTAATGGAAACTGATGTTAAATGATAGGGACAGAGAAATGTATAAGCAGGTAAGAGGTTATTGAGTAGAACACAGTCAGATGCCCTGACAAAAAAAGATGCAGGAATATCCAGTATCTTAAGCCCCATTTGGGGGTGACTACATACACTCTTTTGGCAATTTTTGCTTGAAAGTGTTCTTGGTACCACAAACATTGAACTCAGCCAATAATGAAAAATAGCTAAATATTTGGCAATGTTGTACCTGTGATTATTGCCAAGTTGAGGTCAAGCTCAAGCAAACTCATCAGGATGACAGACATGGGGGAGATTAAGTTAAATACTGTAAAGTTATCCAAAGGTTTATACAATTATTTGTGCTCTTACATTTATTGATAAACAGCTTAATGTTTTTTCAAACACCCAACAAGTTTAGAGAGCATGAAAATAGGCAAACAAAGCCCTAAATATAAGGAATCCCCAAACATAGTAGCTTTATTTCTAACACAATGCATTAGAGGCTGAATGACTAGTGTCCTGACATCATATAGTGGTTTCTGTTTCATTGCCAATAAAAGCTCTGACTGAGCAGTAGTAACCTACATTGCAAGCTGCTCAACCTCCTTAAAAGATCCATCACCAGTAGCCTGAGTAAATACAACATGCAACCTCACAATACACACACCATTATGACTTGTTTAGTGTGAGTGTGTGTTAGGGGGTTGTGGTTCACTAAGAACAAGGTTGTCACCCTCTTTTTTTGTTTTTGAAGTGAACACATTAAATAGATCTCAGTGTTTTGTTAGTATAGCTTGTGACTGGGATTATTATGACCATAAGTTTCCTATTGTAGCATTCACACAACTCTCCTTCACCATTTTTTACAGCATGCTATGTTATCACAAGACATGACTAGTTAATAAACCAGAAGACTCAACAACTGCTTTGAAGAATGCTGAGTATGGGTTGCTGCACGGTTGTGTGTTTGCTCTGTTGTTAGTGCACACAGCTTTGCAGATGCATGTCGACCTGCAGCAGCTTTCTTGTGCCACATGGGGGCAGTGTTAAAAGATGTGGAACAACCTGACGTAGGCTGCTTTCTTCGTGATTTTGCTGTTGTTGGTTTTTGCTTTGACAGGACAAAGAGGTTCTTTTGAAAAGAGTTATTGCAGCTATTGAACTTTATTTTTTTGTTGTCTTTTTGCGCCTTTTTCCAAATTGACCTTTGTCAACACCATCCTTAGCCTGCTTTTCAACCAGTGGACATTCAACTCACTGTATTTGTGTAGTGGCATCACTTAGAACTGTATCTAAAGTTGCAGGATTACTAGTCACCTATCTTGATATTTGCAAGAAAGTATACATGCTGTCAATTTTACGTAAAAAAAGATTGTCCTTCCCAGCTCTTAAAATTGGCTGATGTTTGGTTTTACTGAAAAGCTGCATTAGGATAAAATCAAACACTGCATGCCAGCACAAACATACCAACCATCAAGCATGGTGGTAGTGGGGTAATGATTTGGGCTTGCAAATGCTGATTTAACCATTAACCTCTCTGTATACCAAAAAAAAATAATATTTGATGCCATCAGTTGAAGTATGAATTAGGTCAACAAACCCAAGTGCAGCAGCAAATCTGCAACAAATTGGTTAAAAAAGAAAATAATCAAAATGGTGCATTATGAAGTTCCAGTCATAGTCCAGATCTCAACCACAAGAGAAACATCAATGGACTATAGTGACATTGTCAAGATGAGAGGGTCAAAATTCTTTAATAATTTCATACAAATTTTTTTTTATATTATAGAGGACAAGAGGATGTAAAACTGGCTTCTACGTGGACATCTGATGTTGCTAACTGCTCTAATTTAGAAGAAACCAACACAAGGAAAGGTGTGTGATTATATTAGGCATTTTTGACACTATATAATCTATATGTAGTAAAATAGAATAGGAAATATGAAAAAAACCCAGATGTAAAAAATCTGATAAAGCAGTAGCTTCAGCATTAACCTACATATCCAAGTGGTTGTTTGTAAGGCAATTGTCAATATGAAGAATTTTAAAGCTAGCGGAGCAGCCGTAAATATGTTGTTGTTTTCTTCAGTCATTTCTTAATGATAAAGCTCTCCAGCCTGTGATCTCACACACATGCAAATTCTTATCAGTTTACAATTGGTCCATTTGGGTTCCACCCAGGCGTTTAGTGAGTTACCACATGGGATTAACATTATTCACAAACAGGGGGTGGGGGTATACTGGAGAAATCCGTTAATCTGCCTCCTGAGGCCTTATGTGGTATTTTATTGGAGCCATGTCAGTTCTTTGGAAGAGAAGTCTACCCAGCCTGATATGAGAGAACTATGATCAGGACATGGGGTGACAAAAGGCTGGTTCAGTGCTGAAAGATGAAGGCAGATAAGAAGAGGAGAGGGGTGTTTGAGGTGGAAAGAGATCATAGAACAACTTTATAGCCTTCTCTTATGCCCTTCTACAGGGAGAAAGCAGAGGGTATTCTTTTTTCAAACACATAAACTTTGAGATTTTGATGATTTATAGAGAAAGGAAGAGAGAGAAAAAGAGGAGGAAAAAGGGAGGGGTGGTGGCAGGGGGGTTTAAACATGATGCAAACCATTTGGAGTAGGGAGCGGAGTTTGCCAGCACAGCCTGCTCTGTTTAAACTGGAGAGGAAGTGACCGTATATACAGCATGCCAGCAAACTCTCTCCCTCTCTCCCTGTCTTTCTCTATCTCCTCTTTCCCTTCAGCTCTCTATCTTGGACACACACACACACACGCATACAAATCTGACTCTTACACTTTCAGAAGCTCCAGAGAGACTGTACACACACGTAGGTACACACTCACATCCACAGAGGTCAAATGATGGCCATTGGTTAGAGAGTGTGTTTGTTATTCTAATATTATGTTTCTTTACATCACCGTCACCAGGCCCATCACCATTATTATCATTATTTCTATTATTACAATCTGGAAGACAGGGTGTACATGGGAGGGCGAGAATAAAGGAGCGCAAAGGAAAGAAAAGAGCCAAGAAAGAGAGACTGAAAAATGAAAGATGGAGCAAAAGGGAGGAGAAGAGGTCAGCATTTTCCCTCAACACCCGTCCATGACTTAATCTTATTCCGCTCTATTGAGACCTTCCCAGGAATGAGGATTTGTTGTAAGAACGGAGACGCACAAAGAGAGAAAAAGATGAAAAGTGAGAGTGAGATGATATAGTGATGCAGGTGATGAGGAGGTGAAGGGGAAAAATGGAGCCCAGGAATTAGAGTGTGATGTATGAGGATGTTGTTTGTAGATGTGATCCTACATTTGCAAAGGATTAACAGATAACCCAACCACATCTTTAAGGATAATTGCACTTTATTGCATTTGTTTTAATGATGTTCTTTCCAGCTGCAATCTGATCCACAGTGTCAGAACAGCATGAGACAAGGCCTAGACATTAAGCTGTATAAATTCATGCATTTTGCTTAAACCTGGTCTTTGGTCTTCCCATTAGGATTTAATCTTTTATGCTTTAAAGCTGTGAAAAAAGGCATGGTATCTGAGAATCATTTGAGCGGAGAATAGATGACGATTAATTCTATTTCAATCTAAATAGGTTTATTGACATGATTGATTAAACTAATTTAAAATCTCCAAAATTGACTGGTCATTGAACATTCATGCAGCAATTTAGGAAGTTCTTGTATTGTTTCTGTTGAAGGATTGTTTAGCTAGTCGCAGACACAGCTGAGCAATCAGAGCCTATAGCATGGGTTCATGAAAGAATGGAGTTGTCATATTAGTATATAAAACTGCCAAGTTTCATTCACCTTGTATCAGTTGTGTGTACAATTTTGAGACCTTGCAGCAAATTTGCAAATTGCAACCAAATGAATACACCCTTCTCCTTCCCAAGTTATTGGAGAAGCAAAAAGAAACACAAAAACCATATACAGTATGTCTTCTTTGGAGTCTGGTTTGTCTTTTCTGCGCTACCATAGAAACATAGCAGTTCATGGGAAATTCTACTTGTATTGTTAGGAGATAGAAATGCTCACTCAACACAACTCTTTTTTTCCCCACTCCAAACACAACTAATAACTGTTTTGTCAATATTCTTCTGCTACATATTACAAATGCTACAAACTGAAAATCGCACAGAATTTGAAGTGTTTTTAAATGAAGAAAATATCTCTTCACAATCTACAAGTTAGTTGTTGTATGTGTGGGCTGAAAAACAAAATGGTATTGGTTTATGAAAAAAAAAAAAAGACAAATAGTCGTGCCTTTTTGGTTCATTTCTTTCTCCATGTGCAGCCCAGCTAGTTTTACCCATTTTCAATCTGTCAGCACTTTCTGGACCTAAAGGAGGTCAGACCTACCATTGAGCATTTTCTCATCAATCTTTTAATCTCTTCGGCATTAGGAAGAAACTTTGTGTAATGAGGAGTTTCCAGTCATGTATGGTCGCTGAATGCTGGCAGTTCAGCACACAAATAGTTTTATAGTACTGTATACCACACTGAACTCATTTACGTTATGCCCACTGAGGTTTCACACCTGGTCCATGTCCTTTCTCTGGTCTCCTTCTGATTTCTGTACAGCTCAAACCCAAGTTAGTGCAACAGGTGTAAACAAAGTGAGAACCACTCATTTCCTTGCTATCCCGAAGGGGAAATGTCAAATAAAAATCCAGTTTCAGCACCACTGAGATTTGTTGCCACTTGATACATGCAGAAAAACAAAAGCCAAGTACACATGAACACAGGTATTTTTAAAAAGAGGTTTTTTTTTTTCCTCTTGTATAATTCTTTAAAATGAGAATCTGTGATAACCTGAATATCTATGTTTGTCTGTAAAATGCCCAAAACACCTGTCAGCTGTAGGACAATTCATTGCATTGTTATTAATGTTGAATTAAATTTCTTTTAAAACAATTTTATTCATTTAGGTCAACTGAGAACCAGTTCTCATTTGCAATGATGACCTGGGCCAGAGGCAATTGTAAAAATATAAAATGGTACACACATATGGCTATGACACAAGTTTAAATGTAATTTCATTAAATGTACATTTCATTAAATACAATTTAATGTAATATAATCAATTACAATTTATTGTAATGTATACATTTTATAAAAAGTAAAAACAATATTTAAAGTACCTAAAGGAGATATTTAAAATATTTAAAGTAGATTCCAAAAAGTCTAGGCAGCAATTAATAGCATTTCTATACAGCCAAATAAGTCTTTAAAATAACAATTTTAAAAAAATCCACCAAAACAAACAAACTAGATACCACTCAAAGACTTAAAAGTCTGGGCTCAGATTCCATGAAATCTGTTTGAATGCTGTGAATATACAGACTGGGTTGCTACACGTTAGAAGGCTGTCAAGTTAATCCTCCCTCAGCTGGTCCAAACAGGTTGCACACCAAGCTTCAGTGAAGAAAGGACTAATTCTGCTGAGATCCCCCGTTTGTGGAAAGATTACAGTACTTAGTATTATCAGGTACCTGGATCACTCTCATACAGAGCTGTGTCTGTTGCATGTTATGCTGTTGGTGTTAGTTTTGTTCTTGGCTGGCATGTGATTTTGTTGGCTGAATGCTCTCTAGTGATAACAAAACTCACTGATTCAAAGAGTAAAGGGAAATTTCCTCTTCCTGATCCGCATGGTGGCTGGCAAACAATTCTATGGTTATATTTTCACAATGAGCTGATATGGAACACAGATCATGAATCTAATTATAGCAACCATTGCCATTGATGTTAACCTTAAGAAATTTATCCATAAAGTGTCATTGTATTTCTTAACATGTTAACATTGAAAGTTGATTTATTAAGCTTATGTGTTGATACAATACCACTAAATGTCTGGCCACGCCTACCCATTCAAAGTTGACGGATAAGCATATCCAAACCTTTGGGTGGTACTGTTTTATAAAATTTGCTCATGTCAGTCTGAAGTAAAAGTGGTTGTCACCATCCAATGCATTTGCTGTTACATTGTCTCTACCATGTTCTCTATGAAGCATGATGAAAACTAAAACTTAACTAATATTCCGATGCTCTTGTCTTGGGCTTTTTATACACAGACTACGTATTTCTGTGACATTTGCTCCAGCTCCAATAAGCTAGCCCAGAACTTAGTAGACAAGGGCAATGTGGATGGGTGACATCATACTACAAAAACACCAAACATCTAATTGGTTTATGATCATTTCCAAATTAGATCCCTGTGGACTTCATAAATGGAAACAGCAACAGTGGAAAGGGTGCTTGGCAGTTCAGACAGTTAATAAGCTGCCTCTATTTTCCATATTTAGTTCAAAAAGAAATAGAATCCAAAACTATAAAACAGTATAGACATGTATGAAGTCCTAATTTTTCAGGGTAATGTTTTATCCTTCTCTATGAATCCTTGAAATGAGGGTTACAAAAGAAAGCTCAAGATTTAGGTTTACTGAAAGTGTAGAGTTATACTTTTGGCAGGGATTTGCTTTTGTGTTTCACCCATAAAAGCATGTCACATAACCACACTGACCATTCAAAAGAGAAGGTAAAAACAAATAATTACTGTGGTATTCTATGATAGGCTTCTGTTCTCTGTTGGTTTTTAGAGGTAAGCATATCACAGCATGTACCCTCTTCCACAAAAGTTTTCTACATTAGGAAGAACAACACAAGCTGTAAATGCTTCAGTATGCAAACACACGCCCACACGTGTGTGCATTTCAGTGTGTCAGTGAGTGCGCACAGTGCCGTTGTGTTGCTGGTGGCTGGACTTCAGGATTGTGTCGAGGCTGTCTGTAATAAATGTGCCCAGGCGAGTGGGCCCAAAAAGATATATCACAAACAGGAGGGGAGGCAGAGTGCACAGGGGAAGGAATGGAGCAAATGGGGGTGAGAGGGGAGTGGAGTGGGAAAAGACATGAAGAAGAAGAAGAAGAGAAAAGAGATTGGGGGGAGAGAGGAGGATCGATTAATAAGGAAAAAGAAAAAAGAGGGGAGGGAGGCAGGGGCTGCTTCTCCTGGGTCCTGCTATGTTTCCCATTATGTAAGCCCTGGTCACCGGCAGCATGCCAGCAGGCAAAATAAAAGAGTCTCTCTGGCTTGGCATGGCTCGTATTTTCCTATCCTCGGCGCGGGGTCAGGGAGGGGTCAGGCAGCTGGATGGGGCGCTGGGGGGATTGTGGGGTCTGGGCTGGCCTCCAAAACCCAAAAGGCCCAGGGTTCAAGTACCAGCTGAAAGCAATCAGGGGGAAATCTGGGAGTGCCACAGCTGCTCGCAGCAGCGTTGTTCTGTGGCTCAACTCTTTCTCCCTCTTTCTCTGACTCGCTCTTGTCCCACTTCTCTTCTCCCTCCTCTGTTGCCTGTTTTCCCCCTCCTTTTAGTTTTCTTGACAGACTCACACACACACACAAAAAAAAAACCCCGGCATACTTTAAACATGAAGCCAGAGATGCATGTTCACTAATGTATGTGTTGGTGCACGCGCCTAGTTGTGTGTTTACATCTGTATGCGTTCTTGCTTGTATTTGTCAGTGTGTAAGTGGGGTCAATGAAAAGACAAAAGGGATAAAAACAATAGTAGTCTGCTTAGACCACAGCATATTGTACACCAAAACACTGTATGAGTGTTTCACTTCATCAGTATGCATGTCTGGTGCTGTATCTGTATGTGTTTGTATTGCAAACAGGTCAGTCAACACAAAGATTTAATGTCATGCCAAACCATGTAAAAGATGCTTAGCTCAGGTGTTTTGTATTATGACATTTCAATGAACCCACTACATGCCTGCTGTACCCTCCATTATCAGAGCTGCCAGCTTATGATGAAGGATTAAAAGGTTTTCTGAAAGCATGTGGGGTGAATTTCCCTGCTCTGGTTTTGGTCTAATCTTTCCCTCTCAGGGCATGATAAATGCCAACAAATACAATACCACTCTCAGTGATTACTTGCATCCTTTGGAAAGTTTGTCTTTTTCCCTCTAAGATGACAACTACATCCACAGGACACAAAAGGTTACTGAACAGTTTGATGAGCCTGAAAACAATGTAAATCAGTGCCAGAAGAACACCACTGAACAAGTGTGACTGATTTGTGCAGTTTATTTTGGAGCATATCCATGACTGTTTATGTGGGTATTTACCACATAAGAACCACTGATGGGTTAAATGAGTTCTCTTTTTAAAGTGCTAAGTTCAAGTTGGCCCTCCTCTTGAATAATACCCCATGGGTTGTTTGCTCATGCAACACAAAATAAAATACAGTATATTTACGTTCAAAGAACATGTGACTTCTATGGCTGGCTCAAACAGAAAGAAAATGTATATCAGCTCAAATAAATGATCTGTTTCCAAACCTATCCAAATACTTTTGATTTCTCATTCTTACCAAGTGGTGTCATTGCCTAAACTTAACCAGGAAGTAAAAACTGTTGTGTTGTGTTATTGACTAAATATAAACCCCAAAATAAAAGAAACAGTTGTCATGTGTTGATCTTAAATACACATCGTACAGATGAAAATGCACCAATGACTGAAAATGCTGTGCTTAACCGCTCCATTTAACCCGACCTCCTTCCTCCCTTATGAGGATTTTGTGGCTTTTTAAAGGAAACACTTGAAAATGACATATGCTCCAATGTGGAAATACTCACATGTGTCATATTTTAGATTTCCTACCCACTGCTGTATGGGTGTTACTTTACATGACACCATTACTGCTCATATGTAGGGGTATGGACAAATTACCTAGAAGGTGGTTTTGATCGGAGGCCTTGTTGTAATGTTCTGCTTGGAAAACCCATATCCTGGTATCCACAGTATCAACATCCCCCAATGGTATGTCTGTGAGGGCCACAAAAACTACTTAGAAAGAGCGTAAAAAAAATAAAAAATCTCAAGGATTCTGAGATGCTCACCTGTAAACACTAATCTCAAGGGATCTGATGGCATGTGTGCAGAAGCAGGCCCAATTCACAAGGACCATACCTTGGAGGACCTACTGGAAACTAGGCAGATGATCATGATGTTAAATTGGTGTGCAGAATAAAAAAACAGGCATGCAAAAGGACGAAAACTTATTAATTATCTAATACTGCCTGTTTTTACAATACAGTGTAAAGCAAGGGAAAGTTGAAGACGGTGAATTACACATTCATTTTCAGAAATTTACTAACACAAAAGCACAAACTGCTGTGCTGGTGAGGTGCTGCCAGATGCTAAGAATTGTAAAAGGAAAATACTGCCCATTAAAGCAACCACTGTGAGTGGTAACTGAGGAGCTACACCTTAGTTTCCTGCTGTCTCACAGCTCTTGAGGTGGAAGGGTAATGTTGCATGCCTCTGAAAGTGTTACAGACATGTGTAAATTTCTCCCTAGTGTGCATTGAAGCTGGTTTTGGCAGATTGCAGCTGCTAGACACCCCATTAAGACACCTTGTGCTGTTATTTTATTTGCAACAACACTTACCTGTGAAACCACACATATTAACATCATCTTATGAGAAACACTTGCCTTAAAACCTTTCATCATCTGAGAGTAGGTACAGGCCCATTAAACTTACTTGGAACCATTTATCTCATAATGAGCCAGAGATAGTGCAGAGCATCCAGCAGAGCCATTAAGCTTTCCATAATGTTTATGATGGGTCATGGATCTTAGTTCTGTCTTATTTAATGTGCACAGCAGATTGCCTCCTGTTGTGTATCCAACGAGCTGGCACTGTTGTTTCTGGCCAGACCAAGAACCCTTCATTCAGATGAGCAAACCTGAGGCCTGCAACCTTTGTTATCATATGCGTTCACTGTGCTGGTTTCTGGACTCCCTCAACTAATGTCCCCCATCCAGACACCTGGTAGGAGGAGCAGGTGGAGGAGAGGTGGAGGTTGGGTGTTGTGGAGGGGGTAGATGAATAGAAAGGCAGTGTGATTGAGAGTGGTAAAAACAGAGGAAGTGATAGAGACAGAGAACCAGCCAGCTGAGCAAGACCCCAGACACAAAGGGCCAGGATGAGACACACAATAGCATGCAATACATCAACACACACATTCACTGACATATGCTTACTTATTGTCCAAGAAAAAGGGGCACTGACAGATAAGACATGTGCTTGGGCCTTGTGCTGGAAGAGACACTCACAGTGGTTCATGGATTTGTTCCCTCACTTAGAGTGACGGAAAGAGCACGGCTGGCTGTCGTCAGCCTGGCCCAGAGCAGGAAGTGTGCTGGGGATAAGGCGGCCATGTGGCAGGATGTTATGGATTTCTAATTAGGGCAATTCATCTGTCAGCAAGGGCATGCTTTCACTGGAGCTTTCTCCGGCCCTACTCTCGCTGGCCCTCCATACTTTACACTCTCAACTGTACCCAGTCTTTACACAGTCATTCTTCTCTCAGGGTGACATGAACTTTCATGCATCTCCTTGGAGACTTCACAGCCATTGATTCTCCAGCATGCTTCAGCTACACTAGAACAAATCATTCAGTCACCACCACTAACATCAACCAAACAACCCAAATCGAGCAGAGTGGATCCCTTGAGAGAGCTCATTCTTCAGCAGTGTAAAACCATGACTTAGATAAGAACTTGCCAGTTAGAAAGGTTGAGGGGGTGAGAATGAAACAACCCATGATATAGCATTCTCAGCTCATCTCAGGGCAAATGTTGTAGAGAATGCACTGTTCCTTGAACAAAAGCGATAATGCTACATGGATGTTCCAGTGGCCTTACAGTGCAAAGCAGAGAGCTCCCCGGGGAAGAGACCCTGCTATTGTGTTACACCAGATATCCTGCTGCTGCTCTTTTGGACAGCAGCTGATAATCATACAAATAAACAAACAAAGGGAGGTGTGCTATATGTCTTACATGTGTGTATGTGTCTGCGTGGGTGTGTGAAACAGCAAGTGATGCTGTGATAAACTACTGGCATGAATAGTACGATATATAAGAAACCTCGTCCTGCAGGTTTGTGGCTACTTAAAGCACAATTTTTGGTATTTCATGACTCTCTATGTCATTACATGTTGTGTCAAATCTAAATAAATGGATTTCATAAAATAAAGCTTAAGGAGAACTGTTTTGATCCAGATTTTTAAATCTTCCCAAAAAACTGGATGGATTTCTATGGAATTTCATCCATACATTTCTGTTCCACAAAATATACAATATGACATTTCTTTTAGCCTCAAGAGCAGGTGTACAACAGTGTATTTAGTGTATATGTTATATACTTATCAGGGCCCTTTACTTTTTGCAAAAAAATCTTGTTTAAGTAGAAGCCACTTTGGAGCTCATATACACCTTAACAACTTCTTGTGTCCCTACAAGCATTGGGCACACTGGTTTGGCTTTTTTATTGCATTTTTCTCCAGGATCTTTTCTCATTTCTTGCTGCTCAGTTTAGTTGTCTATATGCTCTGTTAATGCTTATTGCAAGAATTTTCTCAAGTCCAAGAGATGAGCTTCAGCAGCTTTTTAACCATCCAGTCATTGTGCGCTAGAACGGTTGAATACACAAGAATCATGTTGCCTATATTCCCTTTGCTTGTTTTCAGAGTTCACTCTGTTTGACTACATTCATTCATTCATTCATTCTTTACACCTTGTTCTTACAGCTGAGATTTTTTTTTTATCACAACACTTCCACTTAACTCCAATGATACTCTGACATTTGTAACTCCCTTGGTATTTTCTACATATTAAAGACTTCTTTATGTAAAAATGTCTTAAGCTCCTTTAGCGACCTTGTAAACTGTGGGATCTATGTATTTTTACAGAGGAGTGTCCTATGTCCACTCAGTTTCCCACAGTTGAACTCCAACCAACTTTTACACACACATCAAAAATAATTAAAGCCAAGAGGATGCATCCTCACCCTTCACCCTAACCGGTGGAAGTAGATGGCCACCCTCTGGTTCAGTTGGAGGTTTCTTCCTGTTAAAAGGGAGTTCTTCCTCTTTATTCTATTTGAGTTAAGTGTTTGCTCAAAGAGAATCATTGGGTTTCTTTTGACAATATGTTAAGGTCTTGACCTTAATATGTGACGTGTCCTGAGATGACTTTTGTTATGATTTGGAACTATAAGTAGAACTGGTTTGAAATCAATTAAACAATAGCAAGGACTCTTTTACTTCAGTAACTGCACAAACAAGGATGTTATGCCTTCTCAATGATTTGTAAACAGGGTTGTTTAATAAATGATCTTCATATTATCATGTTAAAGGAAGATTAATGATGTGTTTCATTATCATGCACCACTTGTTGAAGGCATTAACACAACTCCCTAAAGATGATTGATACGTTTTTTTGTCACTTTCAGGCAACGTGGCAAAAACAGTCAGATTGATATCCTAGAACACCAAACTACTGATTACATTTTCTTTTTCATCTTCTTTAGAGTTTTTGAAATACTGTGCAAAATACTGAATAACAAGAAGAAGAAACAAAAGAAAGAGCATGTGAAGAAGATTGAACTCCAGTTAGCTGGACAATGTACAAAAAAATGAAGGAGAAAAAGAAGGTCAACAAGCAGGAATAATGAAAGAACCCAATCGTGAAGGAGCGATTAAGCTGAAAGAGGGTATGAGAGAGAGCAGAGTGAGCCGGGTGGGGATGAGGTGGGTGATGCAGGCGGAGGAGGAGGAAGAGGGGTAGAGGCTGTGCGAGGCCGGGAACACAGAGCAGCGGCCGGGGGGATGTTTAGATAGGTGCAGGCTGCCACTAGGAAGTCCATGCTCCAGTATAAACAGGCCGCCACACAACCCAGCACTCCCAACTGTGGGAGAAATCTGCCCTGAGACGCTTGGAGTGGCGCTGGCCAGCAAAGCGAAGGAGGAAGGGGGGAATAAGGGAATGGGTGGTGGGAGGCAGGGGAGGATGGGTATATGGCCACTTTCAGATTCCCTCAGAATATATACACAGCTGAACATGGCCTCTGGACCCATTTCCTCTTGCTTCCTTTTCTGAGGTTCATGCAAGACTCTTTTGGACATTTTGGTTGCTCTTATCTCAGTGTAATCTCTACCTCATATACTCCAGTAATGTACACAAAGATACACTCACGCTTGAACAGAAGTGCAAAATTCTCGGAGGTGCACACACTCACAGACGTCTGTATTATTTACATTTCCATTTATTAATTCAGCAGACTCTCAGACGTATTATGGACTTTTTTGTAGTCTCCATAGATATTTTGACATGTGGACTTAAGAAGCTGGAGACCTACTATATACAGTTCATCAGTGCATGAAACAAAACATCAGAAACAGAAGTCAATTTTAAAAATGTTTGGCAAAGTTGAAGGACTTTGTAGTTAAAGAAAGAACAAAAAAATCCCTTTGGGAGTTGGCAGAAACTCAGAATTTGAAGAGAGAGTTAAACAATGATTTATGTAAACAATGCTACAACCTAATTATATCATATTCCTCCACATCTGCCATTTGTGTACTCGTACCAATATTTATTAACACTTATTATTACTTGAGATTTTAAGGTCAACTGGCATTCTTTGAAAATGACATCAGGTCAATAAAACCTCAACAAGCTCAACATTTCACGTTAGAACAAAACAATACAGAAGCAGCAAAAATCAGCATCTCTTTTTCTGTGAGGTTATCCAATTTCTGATTTGATTTGCTCCATTCTCTTCAGCAGATATAAAACATTGTCTTATAATAATGTACAATTATTCCTCTGCCTTTGAAATAAAAGTGGTTTTGATGCTGATTTGCCTCAAGCTGAAGTTATAATCATTTAAGGGCAAGGTCCTTTTTCTATGCTTTATTCAAAAGTAGGGATACACAATATTGGATTTTTGGCCGATATCCAATATGCTGATATTTTACAACTCATTTGGCCGATTACCAATACCAGTTGAGTCTTTTATTTCTGTTCTTGTTTGTTCCTGGTCTAGGTTGTTTTTTAGTCTTATTTTGGTTTCTGATTTTATTTTGTAGTCTGCCCCCATGTATGTCGTATCCTCTTTACTTCCTGGTACTACACACCTGCTCTTAATTCATTGATTGCTACACCTGCTCCTCATTTGGTTAGTTTTCCTCAGGGCATTTATATATATATATATATATATACTGTATATATCCCTTGATCTCTTTTGTTCACTGCCAGATTCTTGTTGGTTTTTCCCTGCTGTCATCCCTTAATTTCCTAACTCTTAGTTTTGGTTTCTTGCCTTTTCTTGTCTTGAGTTACTCATTTAGTTATCCTGCCTTTTGTTGTTTTCTTCAATGTACTGTCTATTCCTACATCTGTTTTCCTCCTGCCTCTTCACCCTGCATTTAGGCCCTTCGTCCTCCCTCAACACACCCTGAGTACGATTTGATTCAGTTCACTAAACTACACATTCAGCACGCTGCAAGCAAAGAAACTAGAAGCAGCTTGAGCAGAGTACAGTCATTTTTTCTATGGTTTTTATGCAAAAAAGGGTTCAAAGGTCAAGGGTTAAAATGTTTAACAGATTACAATACAAATGCTTTCTAGATTAATTAAGTTGGTTCAGGTGATTTATTTGTAGCAATACAGGCTCTTTCATTAAAAAACATATAAAATCCTGTGTAAAATGAAATAAGAGATAGTGTTGAATATCCATTTAAATATTGGTGCTACTATTCCTATCTTTCTGCAGAAGAATGTTATAGAAATGATTAACAGAATATCTTCACATGCAAGGCTCCGACTTACCTTGTGATGCATTTTTACACTGTTAAGGCCCATTTATGCTCGACGCAGAAGACAGAACTCAGCACTGCCGACTCATGGAGGCGCAACGCATAAAAGATGCATGGAAGTATGAGGACAGCAACAGATGACAACGTTTGTAACGGACTACCCTATTTATGTACGTAAGGGAGCATGAATGGGCCATTAAATGGAGGAGACCTCTCATTAAACTATTTGGTTTCTGAAAGGTCAAGCAAGCTTATATACGTTTAGAAAATTTGTGACCATTACCGCAAGTGCCTCTAGCATTTAAAGTCAACACATTCGACCAAGGTTTCTTAAGGCTAATTTATGCTTGACACAGAAGACGGATACACAGGCGGACGGATGGACAGTTTCGTCCATCTCCTTCGTCGGTTACGCACGTAATTTGGTGCATTTTCAGGGTCCTTGCACATCCGTCACTCGATGCAGAAGATGGATCAATACCACAGGAAACCAGAGAAGAAGAAGAAGAGGAACGGGAAAGGAACAAAATCCAGAGAAAGAATGAAGACGAGGACAAAAACTGTAGAAATTGCACAAGCTTTTAAGATAAGGCTATGTGAATGTTTATGGCGTGTTGGATGGTTGGAAAGAACTTTGTAGCGGCGCATTCCCGCCGCCAACCAGTGTCTGAAACTGACGTCGGATCGAGGGAGTTAACTATGAACTCAGCATTGCCCACCAGTGGAGGTCAACCATGGCATCATAAAGGATGCATGGAAGTATGAGGACGGCAACACATGAGAGCGTTCGAAACGGACATCCCTATTTATATACATAAGGGAGCATAAATGGGTCTTTAAGAAACAGCCTTCTCTGTAAAGATGGCACAATGGTATTTTTCTAAATAGTCTATCACATACCTTATTGTCAGCTTTAAACTGTGTTTATAGCTGTTGAGATGAAACAAGAGATTGATTTCAGTTTTTTTTAAGGCTCATTTAGTATTTGCTGGGAGTTTGGTAATGTGGTGCTGCCTGGGCGTTTAACTTGTTCAACTTTTTTCAACCCTGGTTGATGATGGATGATGTGGGCGAAGACATTTGTGGTGTCCCTGAAGTACTTAACATTCATTCTGCAAACTTTGCATATAAATGAGTTAAGCCTGGTTCCTCTTTCCCGGAAAATTGTAGTGTTCAAAGTGTTTACCCTCACTGAAGATGAAGCTGGTTGTATTTCCTGCTGAATATTGTAAAACTTTGTGAACAGTTCCTGGCTAGTTTTAGCAGCAGCTAGCGTACATCCTGGTGCTTTCTTAACAATAAAACACCTTCAATAGGGATCAACCAGTTTATAATAACAGAATTGGTGGATTTTTCAGTTTCACTGGCTCTGACGCATCAAGCTGAAAATCATACACATGCACAGAAAATAAATACAGTAAAATAACCTTGTTTCATTCATCTGTTTTTATTTTTTAGTGCATTTTTATTTATTTATGTATTTACAAAAGTTGTAATACAGCACCTTTAAATTCAAAGTTTGCTTGTCCTGTTCTCTGATGCACATTTATATTTTAAGATGTCTAAAAAGAGATAAAAGTTAAGGACCTACATTCTGGTGGATCTGAGCCTTCATAACTTTGTCTGCTTTTTAAGAAATATTGTGTCAAGTAACAAACAAACAAACAAACAAACAAACAAACAAACAAACAAACAAACAAACAAACAAACAAACAAACAAACAA
>JBBBVU010000009.1:13141101-13158218 GCA_037177055.1 Atherinosoma microstoma | reverse complement strand
CTTTTTAAGAAATATTGTGTCAAGTAACAAACAAACAAACAAACAAACAAACAAACAAAAGGCCTATTTAAACTATGTTCCATTCAGTACATCTTTCTGATCTAATCCATACTCTGAAACATGACGTCAAACCAGTAAAATCAGATTGATGTTGCATGGTCCTTGCTGGTGAAATTCATATTGACCAAATCTGTCCATGCTGAATTCAGGCCCTGATTATTGTATTACTGCCTGGGTAATTCTGTTATTGTTTTACTCTGTCTTTTCAGATATGACTGTACACACCAAATGGACAATTGACAATATTGAAGAAAACAAGAAGTTGTGATATCTGAGCTCTCAAACAGAAAAAGACTGCATCAGTGCAACAACAACAGTGAAGGGTCTGTAAACGGTTAATGTTTATATCTGACAACTTTGATTCTGTCACTCAGCTTTTTCTTCCAAATTTTCCTGGAAATCAGAGGCAACAATGTGGTTTTACACTATTTTGAATAATTATAATCATATCTTCAGTCTGGTCTCGGTAAAAGCTCAAACCTTATAACAGAGGAACAGATGAACGGAGTTTTCTCATTTTTCAATACAGCAGTTCAGCTTTGGCCTTCTGAAGGCCAGAAATCCAACTCCCCTACATATACCGGACCACTTACTCATTTAAATACACTAGCAGTTACACACACAAGTCTTGTGGTTTTTGTATTACGCAAAGGGTTTTCAGGGGAAATTCCTTTGAACATGAAACCCAGTGCAAATAGGGACGGTAAGTGAAGAGAAACATTCAGCATTCCATGAGAACCAACACCGTGGTAAACCCCTCTGTCAGGCTGAACATACTAATTTCCAACTGACATCATGTCCTGTTAGGTATCTTGTTGCCCTCCACATCATCAGGAGGAGAGCAGGCACGCTTACACATTCACATATTACGCTCAAAAGAGTCCATCTGCACCTGGCCCAGACACCTCTGAGCTTAGTCGGGAGAAAGGCCAGTCTCACCATGTTTAGTCTGTTCTTCTGGCCTTTCAAAGTGTGACAAGACCCATGAGGGGCTGAGGAGTAACTGAGGGGACTTACGGTGACAAGATAGATATACACCCCTTCTCCTGTAGACATACATTCAGTGGAGTATTTACTCAGTCTCTGTCACTGTGAAATACTGTAGGTGGAATTAGGCTTGGAAAAAGAACATGTTTGAAGACACTAGTTTTTCATTTTACACCCAAAGTATGTCACTGACTGCATATACAGTGGGAAATATTTGCCGAATTTCAGACTTAGGGAGTGACTGGTTTAACTCCATTAAACCTGCTGTGAAATCAGTGCAACACTCACAAAACAGTAGAAATCCCATTTTATGCAAAGCCATTTAAAGAGTTTTAAAAGCACATGAAATAAACAACAGGATAGATTTTTTTTTAAAAGGAAAGACATAGTGCCATTATAACCCTAAACTACTACTGCATATTATATAGAAAATTCATCATCATCACAGTATTAGCAGGTGCAGTATCAATATTGCAAAAGACTGCTGGGCTTCAACAATTTTTTATCAATTGAGGACTGAATTCACCTGAGAGCAGTAGTTCTCAAACCGGGGGGCCCAAAGTTATGACAGGGGGGCACAGCTCATGTAAGTTTCATTGTAAGTGTTTGGGTGCAGGTGGTGGTGGGATGGGGGGCTTGACATCATTGTTGTCGATAAATAGGGGGCCCTGCCGAAAAAGTTTGGGAACCACTTCCTTAGAGGAAATTTCTCTTTTGTCCATGTTCTACGATGAACCAGCGTGCACAGGTACAGGAATTAAACACTGCATTGATTAATTCACCTGAGCTTAACACTATACATTGAAGATTTTGTTTGTATACTGTACCTTCATACGGCTGTCAATAGAGGCTAGACAATAATTCCAGATTTGTAGGATGCAAACTATACACATGGACACAATAAAAGAGGCAAGAATTTGGTGGATGCTAAGTTGGTAGAGAAAGGAATAACTAACAAACTGTAGACAATATTTAGGACCAAATCAAAGATTGGATTCCAAGTCAACACTGTCTACACCCGCCATCTCCATTTTGCATTTTTTGAGGATGTGCAGAACTGATACACCAAACAAATACAGCATACATGAAAAAAAACCCCAAAACAAAACAAAAATGATGATAACAACGGAAAAAAACCCACAACTAATTTCAGCCTAACTAGTATTTTCTGCCTAAAAGCTGTCATCCAATCTGGTTTTCCATTTATGTTCATCTTAACCTCTCTTTTTTTATTCCTGTGATTAAAAAAGCAAATTTATGAATGCCTGCATCTCTTACCATTTCATCATTATTAAAGATCGTTTCATTGAGATATGTTGTAGGATCTTATTTCCCGGGATAACCGCAGCACCAGAAGAACCAGATGACATGATTAAAATATTGCCAGCCCAATATCAAACAAAGAAAAACAATTTATGAATGAATCATCTTGATAGAAAGCCTGGTAACACAAAGCAAAGTAGAAAATGGAAAAGGACATTTCAAAAAACTAATAGAAAAACTATGTGATCTTGGAAGACTTATAGTAAGAGCCCTGTGTGTATTTATAAGTTATGTAATATCTGGACCCCCTTTTTTATTTGCTTAAAGTGTTCCCATTGCATACTTATATGTCATCGGTGCAGTATACCAAGTTTTGCCCGTCATATTGACAAGTGCTGATGTGGGAGAATGTGACATCTAAAACTGACATGACACCATCTGCTGTAGAGTAGATGCATCACTCTTTTGGAGCTTGTTGAGGCTTACAGCACCATGGCTCAGAGCCACTTTGTAAAGCTGTGGCGAAATTTAGAGGAAGAACAGAGGAGCAGGAGGGCAGCTGAGAAAGTGAGCTTGAGTGGCCAAACTAAAATGGACCAACACCCAGCCTAACACTTGCAAAGACACACACAAAGACACACAAAGTGGCTGCCAGTAAACACTAACAAGTCCAGCAGTTCTTCCTGGAACAGCACCATGAAACAGCTGTGAGTCCCAGCAGAGCCTGACTCTCCCACTCGCTGGGCCTCTCACAAGCAAACACACACCCGTGCCCTCACGCACTGATATACATACCACACACTCTCAAACTAACCTAACACACATTTTATGTTGAGCTTTTAAATTAGGTTTCACATAAATATAGAGATTTGTTTTCTATAATAATTTGAACTGAACTTTTGTTCAATCAAACAAAGGCCCAGATGTGATAAGAAATGAGCAACTGTATGAACATGGAGTTTCCATTTCCATTATTTCATGTAGCGCCAGTTCATTTGAAAACAAGTAATCCTCTGGCATTTTACACAGCAGCTTGACCACCGATTTTAAGCTAGGACTTGGCAGTAGACCACATCAAAATAATGATGTGTGACAAATGTGCAAAATTGTGAAGAAAAGAAGAAACTACAGACTGTCCTCATCCCAAATACAACCCCATGGGCCATGTTAAGGCCGAAAGGATCTACATTTAAATTGCAAAAATATGCAACATCTAATGATCATGAGATCAACTGCATCTGAACTTTAAAAAAATGTCCATGAAGATAGCATTAGGTTGTAAAAAAAACAACCTTACATGTAACCAAGATGGCTGCACGGTGGTGAGGTGGTTAGCACCACTGCCTCCTAGCAAGAAGGTCACTGGTTTGAGCCCCAGCTGTGGGGGATTCAAACAGGGGATGTGGAGCTGCATGTTCTCTGCATGCGTGGCTTCCCTTCAGGTACTCCAGCTTCCTCTCACTGTCCAAAGACATGCATATTGGTCACTCTAAATTCTCCCGAGGAGTGAGCATGAGTGGTTATTTGTCTCTGAGTTGGCCCTGCAACAGACTGGCGACCTGTCCAGGCTGCACTTTGCCTCTTGCCTAATAACTGCTGGGAAAGACTCCCCAGTGACTAAGGATGTCATGATTATAGATTTTCATGGTATGATTATAGTCAAAGAATTAATCATGATTTTATCATTGTCATGATTATCATAATCATTGTGCTTAAATTTGATTTCCCAACACTATAAATGTAAATCACATGAACACTTATTATAAGTCTTTAGTAGGGCTGTCAAAAAGAGGCAGGTTTGTTAACTCCAAAATGTTACAACTTATGGTATTGTTTCTCAGTGTATCTTCCTTTTGGGAAAACTAATGCTGATGTATTTGGTTTGCATCATATATAACCCGCATATCAAGCTGCTGTCATGATGTATCAGTGTTTACAGTTTCTTACCCAATCAACCACTGACTAAGCACCACACTGCTGAAACTGCACGGGGAGCTTAAACATGTCCATGATAAGGCATTATTTATAGTACACCAAGTTAAATGTCTAAATGTAGGAACCTTATGCAGTACGCTTCATTTCAGCTGTAGGTCTAAGAGAACTTTTTTTTTTATAAAGAACTATATTTATGAAGATCATACAGTAAACAGTGAAGCTGAATTGTAGAAGTGTGCCCACTCAACTGTGAAAACACCTAAAACTTGCTGTGTCTTTCTGGCACATACTTGGCAATGACAACAACAGAAAATTTTCCAGATTTTGTGGTATTTTCAGATCCTGCCAGTATCAATGTTGACTTGCAGTGATTTGAGTCTTCCAAAGATAACACCTCATAGCTCTGCGAACTGTTACAGTGTCTTTCTTAGAGTTTTCACACCAATTTATGCCCCTTGCTAATTCGAAAGAACAGAAAGCTTGTGGCCAAGTTTAGCCAGGGCCATAAAATGCATCACTGATCATCACTAAAAAAACCAAACAAAAACAAAGAAGTATTGCAATGCTTTTAGCACTAAAAATGACTTCTGGCTTTAGTGATTCGAATATCTGTGTTAATCTGTGCAAAGAATTAAAAGTGAAGAAATCAGCATGACCTGTTCAAATGCAGGGATCACTCTCTCACCAGAAAAAGTCTGAAACTTGAAAAGATTATTGCACAGAAATGTCCAAATGCTTCATTAGAAGGCACAAACAGACTTAAGGAGGATGTAAGATGCATTGCTGCACTTTCAGTGACACACTTTCCCAGGCTTTGCTCCGACGAACGTCTTGCGTCACTACTTCTGGTCTCATGTGGTTTTACTGTGGTTGCAACTGCTCCAGTTCACAGAGGGAGCAATGAGCTTCTAAAGCCTCTCTGAAGATAACAGATCCATCCTCACATTTTCTGTAACACTTTGGAAAACCGGGTCTGGTACAGACACCCGAAAGAGAACATTTCTGATCCGGCATTCCAATCTGGGGAAATTTCTCCAGATTAAATGAAGCCCAGAGCCACTCACAAAGCTTGGGTTCAAATATGGCCCAGTTGGAATGATCTTAGCAGATGCTTCAGTCTGAATTATGAAGTCACAGTGATACGGTCTTGTGCTCTGTGCTCCTCCTCTGTGCTGATGTGAGCTGAACATTTCATTACACACCCTCCTGTGGGATGCAAGGGTAGGGAGACAGTGAGTGATGAAATCTGCTCCTCCCTAGAGTCTCTGCCCTCTGTCCAAACTGAATCTGTTCTGAGCTACAAGGTGAGACGGCGAGCATGCAGAGATTAAACAATTCTTTGACTTTGTGGTTAAGGAAGGAAGCTATATAGAAATGTACACGTTGCAGTATCTCATGTTTCCTGCTGTAACTTTCTTCTAAGAAAAAGGTGTTTGAGATGTTTCAATCTAGATGCAAAAAAGTACCTGGAAGTCAGTCACACAAGCAGCTTTCCCAGTAAACTTTAACAAGTGCAAAAACATAGTTAGAAGCCAAAATGTTACTAATTATCTGCCCCCCCCCAAAAAAAAACAAAAAAAACAATCACATTTTTCCCACTAACTGTTGCTTTGACAAAAAAAGTGGTTTCAAGTGGTCACTGTGGGATACTACAATGCAAAACCTGCTACCACTTCCAAAAATTCAGTTTGATTTAACACCAAAACCTTTTTAGAACTTACACTTTCTGTGGAAACATCTGATCTCTTGAACAGGAGAGAACACTTAAATATGAGCTACATTTTCATCACCTGGTAGTTTGCACAATGTCACATTCAGAACAGAGGCTGTCATATCTCGCTACTGTATGTACAGTACAGTCTGTCAAATGTCAGGGTGATTCATGTCCTTTCAAAATTTGATTTGGCTTATATTTTTTTCTAAAACAAGGGAAAAGGTGATTTTACACTAGTGATGGGAGGTTTGAGTTGATGCGTAAAGCGAGTATGATTCTGCAGCTGCATGATAATGACAAAAATAATTACCCCAATTATTTTGACAGATATCGAAATCACAGTTATCAACCGCTATTGTTAACTTTTTGTGATCATCATATTTCTTTATTCAAAGTTAACGTAGCAATATGCAACTTTCTGACCTTAAGAATATGAGCTTCTGACTTGTTTTGTTGGCACACTGATATATTTATTATACACACTCCTTGACCCGATGAGGAAAAGAAAGAGAGGAAGGGAGAGGAAGAGATAAGGCAAGAGTTAACATCAGATTGGCTTTTGCTTGCTAGTGAGAGCTCAGAGTAGAAACAGGATGCAAGATGGATGCCAAATTAGCCATTATTAGAGGACGCCTTACTGTGAGAATCTGCCAAAGGTCAGTGGTGCAGCTTCAATGCTACGACTTTTAACTTTGAACATTCAAGCAAAAAAAAGTGGGGATTTCCTTATTTCTGCCTGAAGACTGTAGAATCCACAGATGAATCCAATCTAACCCAGCAGTGAACAACTTGGTCTACTTTCTACCACATAATGCTGAGACACATGTCTGTGGTCTGCACATCTACTTACATTCGAAGTTTTTCACTTAAGCTTTGTCATTGTGGGATGCATAACTTCACATATGTTTGTAACATGTATCCATGGATACTTTAACACTTTTCTCAGGCCTTAAGGCATGCAAAGCACCAGTTTTGTTAGCCTTCTTACAATATGACACAACACAGTATAACACTCCTCCCAGACTCTGCCAGTTCATGCACTATGTTTACAGTTCTCACAGCATGAACCACTGAAGAATGCAGTAAAATGAATGTGAGAAATCTGATTTTATTCTTACTGATTCGCAACATTTTGGTTCTAAAGAACAAAAGAACACATCCATAACCCTGCACACTCCAAACAATACCATTTTGTAACAGCATTGATCATTAGCTAAATGTTCGGTCCCTTTCCACAGGCTGATTTGTTTGCTTTACTGAATTTTAAAAAAAAAGCCTGTAGAACAAGGCAATTTATTCAAATTAGTAAATGGGCTTTTAGAATAACTTAACCATGACTTTTTAATGTGTACAAAAATCCATCTGGACTCTGTCCCAACCTTTCTATACTAACACTGCAGCTTATAGCTGTTTTATGTGGAGAAAAGGGTCAAAATGTTACACATTAGTGCAGGAATCACTAACTAAGCTGCAGGTTTTAGATGTTTCCCTGCTTCAATTTACCTAATTCAAATTAAATGGTTCTCCAACAGCTTGTTGTCAAGTTCTTCAAAAGCCTCTTATGACTAATTAATTTTAGTGAGGTGTGTTGCTGCAGATAAATCTCTTAAAACCTGCAGGACACTGGTCCAAGAAGTCCTGATTTAGTGATCCTTGAGTTAGTGCAATAAATGTTAGTTTCAGTAAATGTCTTACTCTTTTTCATGTGGCAGTGGTGTAAGAGGGATGAAGGGCTGTGTAGGCCTAAAATGTGGAGGTATATACCCTTCTGGGTAGATCTATGAGGGGACAGGTAGTGTGATACCATTGTGGTTGTGATAATTCAAGGTGAGATGATGGAAGGCAACTTATCATTTGAGACATAGGCGTGAGAAGATCACACAAACTCCACAGAGATTCTGCAAATTTTAAAATGCATTTCCTTCTCATTTTCCAGGTTTAGCTGTAGAAAAACACAAATGAAACAAAGAGAAGGAAACCAGTATACTTCTTTAAAAGATACTTCACACATCTAGCAGTGCTATTTGTGTCGTTTGCATATATATATATATATATATGTATATATGTTCACTTTTCTGGGGATGTATCGAGATTCTGTGGAAGTGGTGATTCACATTTTATAGATGTCTGAAAAGTCATAGAAAGATAGAGATTTTTTTTAAAGGCATGCTGTCTGTTTTGTAATATTGTAAAAATGACATTTTTAATTACACGTTTAAAGTATCTAATAAAATTGTAGGGGGGGAGGGCTCTGTGGTTTCCAGACTGCTATGAGTGCACAAGTGAGTGGAGATGAACAACAGGCAACATATTTTTACATCCAAAGACCTACATTTGAACCCTCTGCTCTAAATGTGGCTCAGTGCAACGCTACCAGCTGAAGACAATAAAACCTTTTTGTAAACTGTGTATCAACATCAGATATAAATTTAGTTAGGTGTTTTGATTCCACTATAAGAGACTTTGTTAACCACATTTTATTGTGACGGTTTTCTGCTGTATGTGATGCTTAAGGTGGCTTCCGATTTACAGTTTCTGATTAGAAAAATTCAAAAGGACATGAATAAAGGGTCATTTTACATCTTTTTGGCATGTTGACCACCATTACTTAAACTGGTCAGATCTGGACTGAATTATTCAACAGATGATAAAAGTTCTTTAAAGCAAAGTTCGTGATTTGTGAAACCTTTATTCTATTTGCAAAGTGGAAAAAGGGCCCTTTTAAATGTTTTTTTCTTTTGGCTTATAGATGGCTTTAGACCGGATCCTGTTCAGAAACTACAATACTCAGACTGGTCAAATCTGGACTGAATTATTCTAAAGAGGATAGAGTCTTTAGATTCAGATTGTGATTTGAAAAACCTTAATTCTATTTATGAAAATGCAAAAAAGGTAAATTTAGTTGCTTTTATTGAATTGAAAGGGGCCCTTTTGAAGCAAATCAATTGCATTCAGTTGTGAAACAAAAAGAGACAGGGTGGAATGTTTCTGACCTCTAGCTGTCCATCTATTTTTCCATGCCATGTTTGCTATTTGCATCATCTGAGTGTCAGAAAATAGGCTTGAGTGGGAGTGCTGTGGAAGTTCTGGGCTTGTAGCAAATAGTTTGATGGCCTCGGCTCAAATACTCAAATGGGAGTTTTAGGTGGGGATCCTTCCAGAATCTCATGAAACAAACATAATTGTAGGTGGGCATCATAAAAGCCCCGAGCTGTGTCCCAGCTTAATCTATTCAACGTCCTTACTTAGGTAATACATACAGCTTGAGCTTTGGGATCTGAGGCAAGAGCAGAGATGGCCTTTGAGCAGGAAGTCAAGTTTAAGTTGTGGGGGGACTAATGCAGTCTGATAGCACCTACATTGCCAGTCAAAAGTTTTGGACACACTTTCCCATTAAATCTAATATGTAAATGTGCCCAAACTTTTGGCTTGTTTTCATGCTTCATCAAAGCCTGAATCATACATTTGAAGTGCTCAGCAGAAGGCTGGCATACAGTAACATTAACTCATTATGAGATAGTCAGAGATAGAGATGAGTCAGTGTATACCCGAAACTGAGCAGTGTTTCATGGACTTAAAATTAAACGGTTTCAGGGAGTGGGCTGTCCACTTCAGGCCTCCTATAAAGTTCTGATACAGTTCATGCCACAGATATATCTTAACTTCCTGATTCTCTGTCATCAATAACTTTAAAAAGTTTGTGATAATTTGAAGGAAGAGATGCCGTGATAATAAATTTCTAACCACTGAAATGTCTTTATAAATTTGGTGAAAATATAAGCACCAGTTTGGATGTGATTAATTACAGTATGATTTAGTTACAAGATTAGGTCCCAAAGCTTACACGGCCTATGCTGGCAGAAAGTATTTACTTGTTCAAGTGGCAATAATCCAGTAGTTCCCCATTTCTGCAGTGAACATGTGTCTGTCAGTCACTTCCTCCTTTGAAGAAACTCTTTGTTGTAGTAACATGCTCTATTATGGTTGAAAATCCATCAGGTAATTTATATTATAGGTGTCAAAAGGTTTAAGCCATTGTGAGTGTTAGTGTATGATTGTGTTATGTTTCTACAGACAGTGAATACCAGTGTGTACCCCTGCACTGACAGCAGAACATCAATCCAGAATGAGCTATAAACTGTTCACTCAATGAGTTTGTCATACCTGTAAGTGCATGAACACACACTTCAGATGAACCAAGAGTAAACACAATAAAGGCTCACCTCTGTCTTTTCTAAACAGCTTCTCTAACTTGGACACCCTTTTGGGACGGAGCAGTCGGCCAGGATGAGCTGTAACTCCACAGAAGAAGCCCATCCACCAGCCCATGTGTCTGTCCTGAGCAGTAAAGAGAGCAGTGAGACTACCCAGTGACTGCTGGTTTATAATCAGTCAAACACTAGCATGTCAGCCCAGCGCCCTGCGACACTGTGCAATGCACGCTACATGGAACTGGCGGCTCAGCGAAAGCCTGCTGAGCTCTGACATTCAGCCTTGCTTTTCACTAAACTCAGTCAATTCATTTTCACGACCCGTGGCAAATCAACGTGACCCATTTACGAGGCTGTTTCAGTCATTCCTGTCAGCACAACCCCTTTGGTACATCAGGCAGAGATACAGGTCCTGTAAGAGATGACAGTATGGAATTTAAACATTTCAAGCCACGGAAAACGTAATATTAATTTTTGTCTAACTTGGGCCATATGGGATTTGGCGCAGTCATCACAGGAAAAGCAGAGAATGATGACTGCAGATGTGGCATGCTGCTTATCACAGATTCAGCGGTATCACAGTTTGGTGTTATAATGATGTTTTTAATTAAAAAAAAAAATCATATTGAGATTTGGATCATTAGCATACGTGTGACATTTTTGATGTCATGCCTCATCTCACAGAGCCATTTAGGAAATGAAAAAGATCAGAGAGAGGTAAAAGAGAATAAAGAACAAATAGAACAGAGAAATAAGTCATAATTTATGATGGAGAATCCAGTATTGTCTTGTTGGTTAATGCTCTGAGTTGCTGAGAGGCAACTTCAGATGTGTTTCTCATGTCATAGCATGAGGTAGCTGCAGCGCTTGTTTCTGTGCATCTGAATGTGTGTCAGACAGGTTATCTGCTTCAATGGAGGGAATTATTTAAAAGGCAAAAAAAGTGAAGCATGTTGCTTGGCTCTGATATACAGATAGAAAATATACACGTGTACAAATCCACATGTTGGAATAGAGTTATGAGGCTCTCCAGAGGAAACAGTGCACTCAGTACATCCACACAATGCATTTTGCATTGAGTGTTGCCTTGTGTGTTGCACATTTATGTGTGTGTGAATATCTGTGATTAAGACTGGAAAGGGTGGGTTGGGGGGGGTTTGCAGGTGGCTCGCTCCAGTGTTCTGCCAAGAAAGCAGAATACCCTGGGGTGGGGTAGAATAAATGAGAATGGGAAAGGAGCAGGAGTGAAGCAGGAGTGCAGTGAGGAGGAAAAGAGAGCGGAGGGGACTTGATTTAGATGGTGATTATCATAATCGATTAAAAATTGTTTTTGCTTTAGTCTCAGCGCCCTGTGTCTCTGGGGCTTGGGTGTGGCTTCCACTGAACGGCCAGGCCAGATGACTTCATTGCCATATGGTATCTAACCTCTCAGTCACACTCATTTACAACAATATAAGCATACCCATTCTCTAAACACTCCCTTTGTATTGCAGCACTCGCTGATTTTGATAAAGCCATGCCCATATTGACCGATCAGTCAGTCTAGGTGGAACCTATGTACAGTCATTAGCCTCCAACCACAGTCAGCCTCCCTGCTGTAGAGTGATTACTGGAACTCTTGGGAGTGAACTTAAAAATACTCACACTAATACGCATACATATTCAGTGACTTTTCTAGTTATTTTGCAATATTCTTTTTTCTCCCCTAAAACCACAGTCTCATGAGCCAAAATCTCATGAGATAATCTGAAATTTTTGTTTGCTGAGCATTGAGTAGATTAACCTGTTCTCAGGGCCTCGGGCCTCAGTGCATCCGAAAACATTCTACCTTTTTAGGATTTTACAGAACCTATTTGTCCTCAAGCTATAATGCAAAAGTGCAGAAACTACAAATCTTACTTTAAATTTACATCTCTTCTAATTTTCATGAATTGAGCATATCAGTGGAAGCATCAAGTTTGCTGAGTTTGCAAATCTATAGGCAACATGGGATATCTTTTTCAGTGACAAGATTTACAAAACATGGCAAGCTCCCAGATTACAGTGATGATCTACTTTTCCAACCTCATGTCACTTTTCTATGATCTAGTTTTTCAGAAAATCCTTGCAGGGGCTTAAAGATCATTTAACCATATACTATTTAGCTTTATTGATGATATGGCAAGGTAATAAAAATATGAGATGATGATAAAGGTAATTGGCTGATATTGCTCTGCAGTGAAGAATATTTTCACATGCCCATTAATCAAAACCTCAATTACCTGCTGAGACAGGCTTTTGGGGCCCCTGGTTTTAAGCAGTAGTCAGTTGTTGTTAACAATGATGCCATTTTACATATTTTGAAAAAAACAAGATACAGATAAATATTTGGTTCTCATCTATAGAGACATCAGTTTTTTTCTGACACGAGAGCCCAGTGCTTCTTGTCATGTGATGTTTTGTTTCTCTTTTTGCATGTCAGGGACATGCAAAGAAGGAGTACCAGTCCTGACTAAGTAAATTGTTTTCTTATCTAAACCTATTATAAAATTGTGAAAACAAGTAAAACAAGAAAGAGCCACAGTGTCCAAGATGAAATGCACACCCATCCCTTTAACCTCCTAGCGAAGGTTTGTTTGTTATTTTATTAGGGACATTTATGCCTGTGTTTCCACAGCATTAACTAAGAAATGTTACACATTTTTATGGTTGCAAGAAGTGATGAGAAACATTCAGATTCTAAATGTGTATCTTTTGTCGAAATGCACAATGGCAACATTTCAAACTGGCAACTTGTTTTCTTGCTTTATTAATATTACGTCCCTTTAAAGAGAGCAAGGTATGCTTACAAGTTAGAAATTCATCATAGTCTCTGTGGATTTAATTGTCTTTGGTGTTTTGTTTATCTTTTCCAGCTGGCATCTGGCATCTGTCTGTCATCTGTCAAAACTGCGGTCCCCACATAATTGTGCAGCACAAGGTACACCTGAATGTGACCAAACATAAGGCCACTTAGTTGTCCAAGATTCCAGACCCAACCTCAACTGCAGCCATAACCCCAAGCCAAAAGATCCCAGAGTGTGCAGTTAAAGCATCGCATACTTGCGTAATTACTGTGTGTTTAAAAAAAATGTTGCCTCTATAGAGGTCAAAAGAATTAGGATGTACAGTAGGCAGTGTGCATTGACAAAGCTATGGGGAGACAAGAAAGAAAAGCCATTCTGAATTGCTGGGGAAGACAAAAAAATATGGAAAGCATTACGGAAGTGACAGAGTTGAGGACGAAGACACAAACAAACACATAAATCCATAGACAGACACTCAGATGGTTGTGGAGACAGACAGGCACCCGCTGCCATCGCTATCTCTCTACATCTGCTCCATCTTTCTCTTTTTCTCTGCCTCTCTTACACCATCTTGCAACCTCAACCCTCACTTCCATGTTATTGCTCTTTCCCTTTTTGTGCCTCAAATAATCTATCAAGCCATTCTTTGGTTTCCATCTTCATTGCCCAGGATGGATTGGGTCCCACTGCTTCAGTCCATCTTCCTCCTCTTGTTTTCCAGCCTGAGGCCCAAAGACAGATACAGGGAAAGTATTTGCCCTGTCTTTTCTTCTCCTTGGCTGTGTCTTGGCTGCTGTATAAGGGTTAGTGAGAGCATGGTGTGGGTGTTGGTGTCTCAGGGTGAGTTATGGGTACTACAGCCAGGGGACCTCAGAAAGAGCCAAATGAGTGTACTGTTGGGAGAAGGATGAAAGAAAAAAGAAAAGAGGGAGGGATGGAGGGAGGGCAATTTCAGGGTTCAGAATGCCAAGTGCTGATGTGTTTGTTTTCCATCACTGCTGTTCCGGGCAATGACAGAGAGAGAAAACAAACTGCAACACTGATATATTACATACAGGCTTTCAACTCTATTCTCAAAGCAATAATTATACAGTGAAAGTGTCTTACTTATCGCCAAACCTTGGTTATTTCTCATATCAAATCTTCACACATTGAAACTGGGAAACAAACTAACTTTAAACATAGCTTATTTGTTTTGCTTGCATGAAGAAATAATAACCTAAATGTAAAATATGAACAATGTAAGCTTGTATCTGTGGGCATGACTTCACAGCAGACTCATCCTCACATCAGCACTGACTCTGCAGCTCCAGAGATGAACATAAGCTGACAGGTGGTGCTGATTACATTAACCATCTCTGTGAAGAGAACGCACATATTCACGCCATGGCGTCCATTCAAACTCATGACTTTTACTGTCATTTCAGCTGTGACTGTCAACTTTTACACTGTGCAGTGGCGTTTTATGCTAAGTGTGAATACCTGTCTTTATAAGGTAGTGTGTGTCTCCTGTTGCATGCAGAGACAGCTCCAGACACGCAGGATAGTTTAGCCCCGGAACTGTACTGTAAGGTAACGTATGTGACAGATTGGAGGGTGGAGGAAAGCAGGACTGACAGAATATGATTGTTTGATGCCATTAGTGCTTTTTCTGAAAATACTACGAGGTAAATTTCCAGGAAGGCGATTCAAAGCCATTATTTGATTGCAAAAAAACCCTCAGGAAATTTACCAGGATCTGTGATGCACTGCTCTATTGTGCAGCAAAACCTGCAAAAATACAAACTTTGCGGAAAGATCATTTTGAGGACATTTTCTGCATCCTCATCAGAGAATTAAAGTGAACATCAAAAAAAGCATGTTGAATTGTCAAAACAAGTTCTGTAAACTAATAAAGTTTAAGTAGAAATTTTTCAAATCAATGAGCACTTTGGAGTAAAGATAAGATTTTTATAAAACAAATATCTGATTGACTGTTAAAGATGCATTGCAACTTTAAAACTCTGTGTTCCAGACTTGTTTGATGGTTTCAGTGACATATATTATAAGCATTTCCCGAGCCGAGATCTGAGATATACAACTTTTGTGAGAGGTTTCAAGTCCCTCACTATCTCCGCAGTTTAACACCTCAATAAGACAAACAGGAGACAAGATTTACGTTTTGGACTGAGGGTTTGAGGTATGGGAATAATCTGAATGCCACAGTAATTTCTGTTCACACATTCAGCCCTATACTTTATTTAACCTTGGGCCAAAGTAAAAAATGGTTGTTTTATTTAGACAATATAAATTCATTGAAAATGTCAAAAGATCAGTGCAAGGTAGGCCTCATCATCATACTGTAGTAGCCAAAAATGAAAACACATTTGTATTTATCCACACAATCATGATGCCACATACGGTGCTAAAATCTTTGCAGGAAGAATTAATGACAGTTCCTTAAAAAACAACAGAAAGGTTCTGAGCTAACTAGCTTGAAAGTATGTTTACATGCTCAAATATTTACTAAAATGGTTTGTTACAAAAAATATATAAAATACTGAACTAAAATACGAAAGAACGACATCTTCAGATTTACCTACATTGGCGTCTTTTACTTGCCGGGGTATTTAAAGCAATTTTAGTTTTTTACATAAGTGCATCAACTTTTGAATCATTTAGCAGTTTAAGTCCAATGACAAGTGAGTGGGTTAGTCTTTACCAACTATGTATAGCCAAATATATAACCTTGTGTTGAAAAGATATTTATCTATGTTTGTTTATCTTAAGTTGGGATTGTACAGTATGTAGTACTCATTAGTATTCAGTGTCATTACCTGCTGGAGACAGCGACAACTTCTGGCAGAACTCCAGAAATGCACACAATAGATGTCACTGTGCCATCAAACAATTCCAGACTGCAGAGTTTTGAGGCCGAAAAGTTATGGAGTGGGTCTTTTAAACACATCTGGAGAGGTAATTCATTGTAATGTCAAAGCTTAATGTTAGCGTCCATGTTAGCAACAAGCTTAGAGCCACAGCGGCCTACACGTTACCTTTGTTCTAAAATAATGTGAACTCTACTTGATTGGCTCTGCTGAATGTGTTCAGAAGAAGAATGAGACATTTACATTTAGAACCGGGTCTGTTTATAAGAAAAGTACTGCTGTTGCCGATAAGGAATATTTATTGGACGTGCAAAAATTGGATCTGAATTAATTAAAATATTTAGTTTTTTAAAAACAAAATATTATTCAATTTTCAAAAGTTTGAAATTCATATTATATGTACTCATCTCACACAGTTATTTCAAGCCCTTTAAAAAAAAAAAAATCCTAAAATTTTTGTGATGCACTAATGCAGGGATCATTAATTGCGGATCTCTTTAACCACTGTCTTGTAAATTTCATATTTTTACCTGCTGCAATACACTTGAGTCAAATTATTAATGGGTCATTAAGAGGCTTGTGCAGAACTTAACAACTAGCTTTCATTTGGATCAGATGTGTCGCAGCAGGGAAACATCTCAAACCAGCAGGACAGTTGGAGATCCCTAAACTAAAGTGAAGCATATTGGTTGTCCTTTTGACATTCTGGGAAAAAAAGGCTTTGAACTGCAGTATTAACTTTGAACATTTCTCTGTGGGTCCAAATGGATTCTTATACACAATAAAAAATTCTTGGATAATTATGTTTAGAGCATACTTACTAATCTGAATATTTTTCATTTTCATCTACAGGTTTTCTAAATTCAGTAAAGCAAAGAAATCATCCAGAGGAGAGGGAAAGATTATTTGTCAGTTAAAGCTAAAGATCAGTGTTGTTACATGCTGTTAAAGGGTGAGTGTGTAGGCTATTCTAAATTCCATGGATATTATAATGACGTTCTCTGTAGAGCAGACGGTAAGGGTTGGATGGGAAATGATTCATTACAACAAGTCACAAGTCACAAAAGTGACTTGCGACTTAGAAGTCGTAAGTCCAACTAAATGAGCTGGAACACACAGTCACAGAATATATGAGATCAGACAGAGGGATAGAGAGAGGCTCCTTTTCAACCAAGTCCTTAGGCAAGGCAAGGCAAGGCAAGTTTATTTGTATAGCACATTTTCAGGTTCAAGACAATTCAAAGTGCTTTACATA